>JANHMN010000001.1:179708399-179719350 GCA_030674055.1 Rhabdomys pumilio | reverse complement strand
AGAGAGAGAGAGAGAGAGAGAGAGAGAGAGAGAGAGAGAGAGAGAGAACCAATCAGCTCAAAGGCCTGATTTAAAGCACATTAGGGGATTCTAATGTAGGTGACCTTTATCTTGCTCCATCTCTAGGGACATTCCATTACTTGAGTTTGGGGGCTGGAAACTGTTGCTGGGGAAGTCTGGAAACTGTTGACTGAGGAAGTTGCTGAGGAGGTTTAGAAACTACTGCTGACTCATTGTCCTTGCCTCAGACCAGGTGGCAGGGCAGCTTCTGAGGCCTGAACTTGCCTGGACTTGCCCAGTTCTTAGAAATGAAGATTTAGGCCTGGTCTCCTGAACTGCCAGTTTGAAACCTGTCGTGGAGTCTATTAAGTATATCTAAGCTAAACAAATTTTGCTTATTTTTAGATACTTGCTTTTGGCTTGACCTTGGAGACATATACAACAGGCTAAATAAGACTTATTTCTGTAATTAATTACATTAGTATATAGCAAGACTACAAGTATAGTTCTAAGCATACTTTAACAGTTTGTAATAAAAAAATCACAATTTCTGAATGCAACTGTTCTAATGTCAAAATAAAAGTCTTAAATAATGAGTATAGTTCTAGGGAGATTGGCAACTTCACTTTTCTGGCCCTTACATAGTGCATGATTACAGAACATCACAATTTTTTTGTATGACTCTGTTTATCAAAATAGCAAAAGCTTAACAAAGTTAGAATAGGCAAGAAGATTAGACATTCATTCTTAAATTAGACTCTGTTATCCTGAATAGACCTTAGGTAAGCAAAGACTCTTTTCCAGACTGCTTAGTTCATTGTCTTGCTACATTACATCATAAGATAGGAATACCCCAGTCTCTGGTGTTTAGTGTTTGATGCTCATATCTGTGACTCTGATATTTAGCTTTTTATTTATCTGTTTACCAAGATTACATATTAATAAAGACATCATAACAATGTGTCTTACAAACTTAAAATGTCCCATGGCCTTATAAATTTAAATATTTTAAAAAGCTGCTCCTTAAAACAATCCAGTTTGTGGGTCTGGTGCTGCACACCTTTAATCCCAATGCTTAGGGGGCAAATCAGACAGATCTCTGTGAGTCTGAGGCCAGTCTGGTCTACAGAGTGAGTTCCAGGACAGCCAGGACTACATAGAGAAACCCTGTTTAAAACCAAAACAAAACAAAAAAATGAATAAGCAAAAAAAATCCAATTTTTTTCATTTAAAATTTCTGTAAAATTTCAAAATTTTCTTTTAAAAAATTTTAAAGTCTCTCAATTGCAAGCTCCTGCAATATAAAAAATAAAGTACCCTTTTAACTTCAAGAGTGAAGATACAGGTCAAAACTATGATCTGCTCAAGGCAAAATCAAGTTCCAACCATGCAAACAATTCAGTGTTTGAAACCTGGGATTCCTCTGGGACTTGGGTCACCTCTCTCGCCCCACCCTTGGTAGCATACATAGAGACCTTCTAGGTCCCAGCCAGCTCCATGACCCCTTCATGTCTTCAAAACCAATATCACTGGGGTGACATTTTTAAATTTTATTTTTATTTTATGTGCATTGGTGTTTGGCCTGCAGGTATGTCTGTGTAAGGGTGTCATATCACCTGTAATTGGAGTTACAGACAGTTGTAAGCTACCATGTGGGCGCTGAGAATTGAACCTGCTAATTAATATGTTTAACTTTATGACAGACAGAATCTCCTGAAGTCTTTAACAGTCTATCCCACAAGGTCTCAGAAGATATGGACACAACTTCAAGAGACTGTGATATGATAACCACTGAGAAACACAGTGGACAAAACTGGATACCCTCAGAGTCAAATGACTTATCTAAATCAAGGTAAATCATTTCTCATGTTACATGTATCCATTCCACAGAGAAAAAAGCCCTGCGTTTTCTGGGCTTGAAAACCAGACTGACTCTGCCCAAGATGCCATAGAGACCATAGGGGACTGTTTGGACTATAGGTGATTTTTAAAAATAATATGTTACTACAAGATTCTTCCTCAGATTTCTGACTACATTGACAGCTAAGGTAAATGTAACTTGACAGCTAAAAACCAGACCTCTAAACTCAGTTACTAGCAACTAGGTCAGATGTAAGCTTTCACAGATGTAATCTGTTACTTCCTTACCTAAACTCAGTTTCCATCAATTAAATGTTTCATATTTCCTCTTCTTGCTGTGCCACTGTTCTAACATTATTAGAATTTTTATAAAATTGCATAACTCTAATGAAACATTCCACTATATGATCCAACTATATAATCACAAGTTTTTGTTCCTTCTGCTCTGAAAAAGCTTATATTAAAGACTGTACATGTTGTTAACTCATTTTGTTATCTCTTTTGTAAACTTATAAGCTACAGGAAACCCACTCAGATCTACCTCTCATGGACCAAATAGACTCCACCCAGATAAGTACATCTGCCTAAAGTTCCCACTTACTGCCTATTCCAGAGGGTGGGATTCCTCTGGGTTTCAAACGTACATCTAAGAAAAATGTTTTCTTTCTTCCAAATGTACTTAATCTCTACCTATAATAAATAACATATATGTGTGTGTTTCAACATCTTGTCAAGTCCAGGCACTTACTACATCTAGGACAGCCCCAGAGAAGCAATCTCCAGATGTTCCAATCTTCTCTAACAGACACAGATGTTTCTATTGGACCTGTTCCTTCTGATCTATCCACACAAGGTTCCATAGACCCTGGACAACAAGGAAATAGTCAACTCCTTTGTGTGTGTGTGTGTGTGTGTGTGTGTGTGTGTGTGTGTATGTCTTTGATTGATATTTATTTCTGTCAAGGCAACTGAAAACACAAAAGCCTTCTCATCAGAGAGGTTAGCATAGCTGTCAATTTCCTTTTTTTATACAATTTTTAATGTTAATCAAAGGCTTTATAAGTTTGGTAATGCTCAATAACAAGATGCTCATACAATCAGAAGTATAACCCAATACCCAACCCAGATATATCAACTATCTTTGACTGGCAGAGACACACAAACAACTGTCTCCATGTACCCCCACCCTCTCTCTCTCTCTCTCTCTCTCTCTCTCTCTCTCTCTCTCTCTCTCTTCATCACCTAGTTCTTCCTCTCCTTCTCTCCTTACTTCTCCTCTTGCACTCCTTACTCCTCCCACCTTAGCTCCTCCTACATATCACCCTTCCTGTTAAAATAAAAACTTTTCTCTTAAAATACAATTAGAGCATAACTATACCAATTTGTGTCAGTAAGGTACATGATAGACCTAATACCCAGTCTATCATTTTGTTGACTAAAGAGAACCTCTGTCATTCCTCCTAACTAAAAGACTTAGTTCTGAACATGGCTTTTATTCTTGGCTTTAGAATGAATGTCAGCTGAAACCATCCTCTCAAATCTGTTCTCTTAAAGTAAATAGCTGGGATTGGCTATGAGACTATAAGTCTTCAACCCTGTCAGAAATCCAGAACGACTGAGTTAACTGAAATTATGGGAAGCACAAAGCATAGCTTCTAAAACTTAGCCAATTTATAGAGATTGCAGAACACCTAGACAGCTCCAATACTACAAAACATTGGAGCATCTGATCTTCAGCCTTCTGGCCCAGGATCATCTGACAGACCTAGTGATGCAGAATTATTAAGGGCTGATTACTCTGTCTAGGCAGATATAATCAGTCGACTATTCTGCAAGTGTGTCCTTTTCTGGACAGTAATTTATCTGTAGATGAAAAGAGGCAATTCTTGGCTAATGGCTGTCTCACCACAACTGGAGTAACTCCAAACATGCTCAATTTCTTCTTAGAATCCAAGACAGGAAGCTGTCAGGAGCAGACAGGTTTCTAATCAAAATGAACATTAATACAGAAATGTTTGTAACGTCAATTCTGTGGATTTCTGACGTTTTGAAAACCAACTATCCATGTAAGGCAATCTGGACTGTTGTCTGTTAACTCTCTCAGCTATTTCTAAAAATATAGAAAACACCCTAACAATAAACTCAGAGCCACGAATTTGCTATAGGCCTTTAACTCACAGGCTAACCATCTCAAATCAGTTAGAAAAGTTAAAGAAGGACTGGGTCTAAGCCTTGTATTCCTAAATGTGTTATATAGGCACAATGCCTATGAGAGTAACAATATTAATCTCACTTTTATATTAATAAGAAGCTCATACCAATGAAAACCTTAAATTTGAAATCAAAGTAAATTTTGTACCATTTAAGAAATTATTACTTCATCTTAATAACAATTATACTCATTTCTACCAATAGGTTATGACTATGCAATAAATCCTAGCTAAACCTCCCTGTTCCAACAAAACCACTACTTTTCCCTAGAAAGACAGCCCAATATTAAGCACCTCAGTCCCCAAGCCCAGGGAATAGGGGCGCTGACTCTTCATTAACTTCTTCAGCCAGGCAGTGGTGGCACACGCCTTTAATCCCAGCACTTGAGAGGCAGGCAGATTTCTGAGTTCGGGGCCAGCCTGGTCTACAGAGTGAGTTCCAGGACAGCCAGGACTACACAGAGAAACTCTGTCTCGGAAAAAAAACTTTTTTTTCTTCAAGCTGATTACGGGCATTGAGGTTTTAGAAGAGGGGCAGGGGAAAAGTAAATTGATAAGCCTCTGATGATGTGTCTTCACTGCATCCAGCTGGAATTCCAGGACATCAGAGGTTCGAGCAGGTCTGCTCAGCTTGCTTGATGAGCAGATACACCGAGGCTGTGTATTCTGCAATATACAATTCTCAAAACTAAGATCCTGCCCGGGTTAGAGCTCTTGGGAGGCCCTCTTCCTCTGGGTTCTGTGAGATTGGGGGCAGAGCTGCTGCCCGGGATCTGTTCAGTGCTCAGACCCAGACTGGAAGGCGCTGTCCAACAGCCAACTCCTAAGACTGTACAAACATCCTCATACCCGGTCTTCTAGGTTTCCTAGAGACACATCACCTAGCAGCAAGTAGTAACTAAAGATCACGACGACCCTATTACTGCTTCACCATCACCTCTTTCTATTTTTTTTTTTAAAATTAAACTAAAATGAGGAATGTTAGTGTTTTGTCTAAGTTTCATCCCACAGTTACCTGGAAACAGCCAGGTGTGACTGACTCACTGTGAAAGAGGCTGCTTGCCCCCTCCTCTCTCTCTTGCTCTTGTCTTTTCTTTTCTGCTCCCATTCTCTCTTCATTCCCTTCCCTCCTTCCCCTCCTCCCCCCCGTCTGTGCTCATGGCTGGCCTCTACTTCTTAACTTTCTCTCTTTCTGCCTTTCTCTGCCTCTGTTAGTCTCTTATCTCCTCTCCCCATGCCCTGAATAGACTATACCATTGTGTGGCTGGTACCTCAGGGGGAAGGGATGCCTCAGCATGGGCCCGCTGAGGCACCCCTCTCCCCCCATACCTCACCACACATCCACCAAAACATATCCCCTCCTTCTCTTTATCTTTTTATAAACACATCATTATCCATAACCAAAAGATCCAGTGGCCAGAAAGCTCAGAGATAAATTCTGAGCCTCAGGCCATCACTGGCAGCAACAGAAACAGCAAAAATAAAACCCAGAAACAGAGAATAGAGTAAGTTCACACATTCAAAGAAGACTAGTCAGAGTCAGGCAGCAGTAGTGTATGCCTTTAATCCCAGCACTTCAGAAGCAGAGACAGGTAGATTTCTTTAAGTTCAAGGCCAGCCTGGTCTAAAGAGGGAGTTCTAGGACAACTAAAGCTAATATGTGTCTCCAAACAAACAAACAAACAACAAAAACCAACCAACCACCACTAACAACAACAAAATCTGCCCCACTCCATATTTGCAACAAAGCTGACCAACACATCAGAAAACACAGACCCATTCATATACACAAAACATATAAAACTTCCTCTACCTCCTTTAATGATGTAATTCCAGGAGGTAGGAGAGCCAATGCCCAGCAAGCTGTAGTGTCTTCCTCCATCAGAGAAGAGGGGAAGGCAATAGAACCTTTTGGTGCAACAGGAGGCTATAAGAGCAACAGCTGAGTGACTTTATGAGCTTCAGTAGTAACTGGTTACAGGTCATGGCTTTAGAATTGAAGCTTCATTCACACAGCAGTGCTCACCAGAGCCAGCTGTATCAGCCCCTCTTCAGCATGGCACCTCCTCAATTTTCTTCAAAGCTGCCCATTGAGTTCCAAGTCAGAACATAAAAAGACAGGTTCAGAGACATGGTAAGACACACTACAAAAATAACAACAGGGAAAAAAAAAAGCCAATGACACCAGCAATTGTCCTTCAGAGGTCCTGACCAAGAGAAATTCTCTTAACAAATAGTAGGCCGCTCTTTTTTTTTTTCTCTCTTTTTTTATTAAATAGCTTTCCTGAACATCCCAGATGCTAGGAAGCCACCAGAGGCCAGGCTTCTCTGAGTTCTACTCAGTTCCTGGAATGCCTGACATCTCATGCTGGGCCTTTCCAAACTCTAGGTTTGGCCCCCAGTGTCGTGGGATGTCCTTATGGTTTCCCCCAGCTCTGTTGTGCTGCCTAGGCATTGAAACCCTGTTGACAGGTGCCTAGGTGCCAGGCCTTTCCAAGTTCTTCAGATCCTCATCTTACCAGGGTGTCCTCAGGGCTCCAAGATAGGTCAGAAGAGAAAAACACTGGTGGCTCTGGCTGAACTCTCAATTAATTAGAAATAACCAGTGGACCATGAGATATCTCCCTTTGCCCTGGACAAAAGATTGTAGGGCCTCATCAGACCCCCTATGTTTCCAGATCTAGATCCCCCAGAAGCAAACCTCCTGGGGGGTGGGGGTGAAGTGGGGAGAGAAAAATGCTTGCTGTTTTCCTTTGGAGTACAGATGTTCACCTGGGGACTTTACAGAGTATAAATCGTAGACCCAGAATGAAGAGCCCCACTTCAGAATTTGGGTGGTCCATCTCCCTGGGGCCTCCAAATGTTAAACTTGAAAATGGTGACAGGAAAAAAACAGTTCCTCAATTTTGAGTCAAATTTGAATCGAGCTTTAATTAATGGACTCTGGCCAAGTCCATTCTGGGGTTCTCAGGAAATGGTGAGGAGTCATGTTTTGAAGAGGCCTACAATAGGGACAACGCATTTCCCATTAGGTCCAACCAGAAACAAACATATATCCTGACATATTTCCTGCATTATGTACACCCTGCCTTTTAACTCTCAAACCCTAGGATAAATGGCTGAGGTGTGCCTGTTTAACAGATATCAAAGTGGACCTGGCTTGTGGGGAGCCGACAGAAGGCAGCTATCATCCTTGCAGCCATCTTGAGCCATATACCCTGATAAGAGACCTGTTTACAATAGCCTACAACAGCTGAGCACACTCTGATAACATCTTGTTTTAGATACCCAGGATTTTCCCTTGGGTGTGTGAGAGTTAAAGGTGTGTGACTTAGAGATCAGCCTTAGAGATAAGACCTAAGGGCCTGACTTAAAGGTGTGGCTTAGAAGTGAGACATATAAAAGGCGAGAGGCAGACAGAAGAAAGCAACAGATTATTATTAGGCACTCGGATTAGACATTAGGCACTTAGCACTTGGAGAAAGAACTTGGAGGTACTAGGAACTAGGGACTAGGAACTCAAGTCTTGGGACTTGGACTAGGAAGAGAGACTGAAGAATAAACAGGATTGAATCACACTCTGACTGGTCTCCATTCCTCGTGTCCATCTTCACTCTCTCTCTTGCTGAAACCAGACCCATGTACTGGAGCAGCTTGGGGCAATACGAGCTCTAACAATTTAGCCCCCAAGGCTTTTGGCAGTGCGGGTCTAACACTGAGAGAGTGGTCCGCAACATTTTGGCCCCCAATGGAGGGGCAGAGCGGTTCTCAACACTGGCTGCCAGGTGCTCCCAGCATTATTCAGTCCTGACCTGTTACAGGATATAACTGGCATACTCTGCCCCTACTCTAAACTTCTCCAGCCCAGAGGCTGGGCTTCCCTTCCCCCAGCTGCCCTTCCCTATATAACCCAATTATTCTGGTTACCTATCCTCTTTGGGCCTCCTGGAGGCTGTACTTGATTCCTCTTCCTCCCCTCTCCTTTCCCCTCCCCTTTCTCCTCTCTCAGACCACTCTGGACTCTCCCAGAGATGTCTGCTTCTGGCTATTTTATTCTTTTATTTCCTTTTTATTTCTTTTCATTCACCATTTATAGCCAATCAAGCACATCTAGTGCAAACAAACTTACCCAGGGGAGGGAAACATGTGGCTTGTTAGTTCCAAAGAACCACACCTTCCAGCATTCCTGTTATCTGTCCTTGGGCAAGTGGGGCTTACAAGTTAATGTTGGCTTTTCAGCCTACTTTTGGAAAGAGCACAGATGTGGAGAGGACTGTTAAAAGGATCAATCTACCATGGCTACAGACCCTATTTTTTCACTATGGTTGAAAATCGAGGATAATAGGTCTCTAAAGCCTGTGGGGATCTGCTGTTGTGACTCTCAGATAGGAAATCTTAATAGGAGCACAGTTTCTAAGTTTCTAATTTCTGGTTCCTGCAGAGGGCACCAAATGCAACTAAGTGGTTCCTACTGGCTATTTCTACACACACACACGCACACGCACACGCACACGCACACGCACACGCACACGCACGCGCGCGCGCACGCACACGCACGCACACGCACGCACACGCACGCACACGCACGCACACGCACGCACACACACACACACACACGCACACACACGCACACACACACACACACGCACACGCGAACACACACGCATACAAACACACAGACACACACACCTCTGATATGTAGTTTGCTTCCTTTTCCCCCTCAGTTCTAAAAGAAACTTGAGGCAGGAGAAAAGAATTGTTTGCCTTATGGGTTACAGTCTACCACCCATTGAAGCCAGGATAGGAACTCAAGGCAGGAGCCTGAAGCAGTAACCGTGAAGGAACACTGCTCACTCCCTCTGGCTGCCTCAGCTATTTTTCTTACACAGATGAGGCCCAGCTGCCCAGGAGTAGCATTACCTATAGTGGGCTGGGTCCTCCCATAACAATTAAAAATAAAGAAAATACCCCCACAGACAGGCCCACAGGCCAATCTGATAAAGCCAATTCCATAATTAAGAACCCCTCTTTCCAGGTATGTCAAGTTGACAATCGAAGCTATGACATCTTCCATACCCCAACGACATTCCAGATTCCAATTACCATAACAAGCCACCCAAAAGTTAGATTAAACAACAACCACTTTATATCATGGAATTCATTGACTAAGGTTTGGGATCACGTTTGACTGGGCTTTTGTGGCTTCATTCACCTGTGTGGCACCTTGATGAACATCTGGGACCATCAAGCACTGGGCCTACATGGCTTTGCACAGCCATCTCAGGGTAATTGGCTTTCTTCTGGAAAACTGGCTCCCTCTAGCTGTGTTCTGAGAAGCTGTATGACCTATGACCTCAACTGAGGAAGTCACAGTATTCTATAGGTCAAGGCAGTCCCTCCCCCATTCAAAAGGAGGAAGCCTAGACTTCAGAGCTGTAATGAATGCATATTTAAAATCCTGCCCCACCCCTAGCCCCCACTTTTCATTACTTCTGCCTCACCTACTGTTCCCAGATGCACCATTGGGAACTGAAGGCATCAGAGCCTTGTGAGAAAAAAATGTCATAAAATGACTCCACAAAAGCTAGAAGAAGTGGGAAGGGACCACTACCATGTCCCTTGAGTGGACCCTCAGATGAAGGCAATGTGGGTTCCTCTGCAGCTCAGTAGACTTGGTGTTAGGTCTCAAACCTAGGACAAGCTGTGCTGACTAGTTAACATATCAAAGCAGACCTGGCCCTCAGGTTCTCCCACATCCCAGGTATGCCTAGCATACCCTACCCTTTACCCTAAACTTCCCCCAGATGCCCTTTCCTATAAAATGCAGCCACTTTGGTTGTCTGGTCTTTGGTCTACCTTTACTCTCTAAGCCAGTCTCTTGGCCAAGGCCAGGGATCTTGGTTGGTGGCTCCCCCTCCCACCCTACCCCCAGTCTGGCCCAGCTCAGTTTGGCCACTCTGGATCCTCCCAGATGTGTCTGCCTCTGGGTATGCTCTCCCTTTTATCTACAAAAAGAAACCTCCTCTGTATACCTAGAAGTAGTCATGCACTTCCTTATTTATTTATTTTTCATTTGTGAAACAAGGTCTCAGTGAGTTGATTTGGGTGGCTTTGAACTTGTTATGTAGCACAAGCTAGCCTGAAATCATGGTCCTCCTGTGTCAGCCTCCAAGTCCTGGGATCATAGGTGAGTGCTACCACACCCAGCTTCACTCTATGTCATATGCCAAGGAACCTTTGCTCCTGAAACCTCTGGCACACATATAATTAATGTTGAAGTGAGATCTTTGGTCAGTGGCCAAGGGGTTTGACCCAGGAGCTGGTCTCACCACACAGGTGGGAGAACTGAACTTTACTGCTGATTTAAACTGTCTTGCTCTACTACACACGATGGACAGGGTTAGATTCTTGGGAGAGTCACTGAGGTATAGGCTGACCCGTCAATCATGATGAGCTTTGGAGGTTCTCCATCGTTATGCCCAGTGTGCTCTCCGTGTTGCTATTAAGGGTGATAGATATTTGTGTGTTGCAGGGAATATTCTGCTCCACCATGTTTCCTAAGTACTGGTTGCTAGGCTTTCTCTAGAGTCCATACTTTGTTTACACATACATCATGTAACTTTACAGCTGGATACTGAAGAGTCCTGGCCCGACCTCTGACAGGTTGTGTCCCTGAGAGTAAATTGGGTAGAACACAGAGCTCTCTTACTGATTGATGAACCCATCAAAAGGCAGTACTGAAAGTGTAAAACCTTAGCCAAGAAGGAGTCAAAGGCACCTTTGCCCCTGCCATTTATCAGACTGTCTTAGCAGACACCACAAAGCCAGATTTAAAAGAAGAAGAAGAAGAAGAAGAAGAAGAAGAAGAAGAAGAAGAAGAA
>JANHMN010000001.1:179637590-179708389 GCA_030674055.1 Rhabdomys pumilio | reverse complement strand
AAGAAGAAGAAGAAGAAGAAGAAGAAGAAGAAGAAGAAGAAGAAGAAGAAGAAGAAGAAGAAGAAGAAGAAAAAGCGACAGCGACATTATTTTTCTTCAGGAGCTGGCTGTTGTCACTGCAGTTTAAAGTGGCCTTTCCTTTCCAGAGTGTCTGCTGCTGCTCTCCAGCCTTGCTTTGTTACTGTTATTATCTGACACTCCCATAGAGGCCAGCATTTGGGACTGAACTTACCACCTGTTAATCCTTCCTGCCTCAAAAGCCTGTCAGTGTGACGGAGCATCCCACTGTTGTTGCCTGGGAGACTTGGCCTCATGGTCATGCTGCCATCGAAAAGCAGTTTCAACTTCTAGTCTAAACACAGAATTGCCTCTCTCTCCTCTTTCTCTTCTTCTCCTTCTCCCTTTCCCCCTTCTCCTCCCTCCCCCACCTTCTTCCCTCTCCCTCTCTCTCCTTTTCCCCCTCTCTCCTGTTTTATTTCCCTCCTTCTTTCTACATGTCTATATGTGTGCAGGTACATGTGTGTGCAGGTTAGAGGATAACCTCTGATAGGTGTTGTTCCTCCTTTTTCTTTTCTGGAGACAGGGTCTCTCACTACCCTGGGACTCACTAAATAGGCTTGACTGGATCCTGGACACTGAGCCCAGGAGCCACCTGAATCTGCCTCCTTGGCGATGACATTACAGGTGCACACCCCCATGCCCGCTTTATTTTTTAAAACATTGATTCTGGAGATAGTACTCAGGAGAGTCCTGGTGCTTGTCTGGCAAACCCTTTACAGACTGACGTCCCCAGCTCCCAGCCTCAGAATTCCTAGTAGGTCTCCAGGTAAAACATTCCATATGTATCTCAACTCTGGAGTCTCCAAAGAAGCAGGCCTGCACCCACTTTGCCATGGGGTCTGATGTCAATACACTTTGTATAGCCTGCTGTGCTCTGAGCCAAGATCATCACTGTTTAATTTACAGCCAGCTTATATGCATCTTTCTTCAAATCCTGTCCCCTCTGTCTTGGCATGAAGAGCTGTCCCTTGTTCTGGTATTTTTTTTTTCCCTGAAAGTGAAGGAACCTATTTTTATGGATTTTTATGTTTGTTTGTTTTTGTTGGTGGAACATGCCAGCAGGGAAATTGTGCAGCAATATAAGAACCATTGTCTTTTTTTTTTTCTTCTATTTTTCAGTAATAGCTATGGTCCAAACAGGTCCCCAAATCAGCTCTCATAACCAGCTTTAAGGGAGAAAGAAAAACACTGCTGGTTCTCTAGATAGGTGATTTATTAGACCCAAGCCAGTAAATAATAATCCAAACATGGGAATTCAATCCCCACCCCCTAAACTCCTCATCTTTCTTTGGTTGTGGTCCCTCGTGAGCCAGCCTCTCTTAATAGATCATACAGAACCTGTCTAGAGCTTGGTATGCACAGTATTCCTGAACATCTATGACAAGTGGCTGATGGCCTATCAGAAAGAGAGAAGATTCAGAGTGATGGCCACTGGGATGGAGAGTGTTTGCATCTGTAATAGTTAGCTTTGCCAACTCAACACAGTCTAGAATCACCTTGGAAGAGAGTTTTGATGAAGGATTGTCTAGATTTGTGGGGCTGTCATTGAGGGCTGTCTAGAATATGTTCATTGGTGTGGGAAGACCCAGCCCACTGTGGGTGGCACCATTCCGTAGGCAGTGAGCCTGAACTAAGAGTAGAAAATGTCATCTGAGTATACACACACACACACACACACACACACACACACGCACACGCACACGCACACACACGTGTATCAGTTTCTCAATTAGCTCTAGACTGTGGATGTGACTAACTGCTTCAGGTATCCACCACCCTGATCTCCCCACAATAGACTGTAGCCTATAATTTTAAATAAAAACAAACTCTTTATCCCCTAAATATATAATAATATATATATATTGTTTGTTTTTGGTTTTTTTGTTTTTGTTTTTGTTTTTGTTTTGTTTTTTTGAGACAGGGTTTCTCTGTGTACTCCTGGCTATCCTGGAACTCACTCTGTAGACCAGGCTGGCCTCGAACTCAGAAATCCGCCTGCCTCTGCCTCCCAAATGCTGGGATTAAAGGCATGCGCCACCACTGCCCGGCTAAAATATTTTTAAATTACAGTTATTTGTCTTCTGTGTATAAGTATGTGTGCACATACATGCTGTGGTGTGCATGTGGAGCTCAGAGAACATGTTGGTTCTTCCTCCACCATGTAGGTTACAGGGATTGGACTCAGGTCATAAAGCCCAGTGGCAAATGCCTTTACCTGTTGATCCATCTCACTACCCTACCCCATGCCACACCCTGTGACCAGGCAGGTAGCCATTATGTTTCTAGAGAATTCTCAGATAGACTAAATGTAATATTGTGAGCTTTGCCTGCATGTGTTCAGGAACCCAGTTCTGAATGACTCAACAGACATCATGTTTCTGATTGTTTAAAAACAGACCCAAAACAGGTCAACTAGTCTAAAGGCAATATTTAACTGGAGGCTTTGAGGTTGAGAACCTGTGAATAGTTGTTTTCTATTCCTCTGAATCTTGCTGGGGAGCAGATAGAGCATGAAGCTACACTGTAGTCAGCTCACACTAGCAGAAGAGACCCTGGCCACAGAAAGGATACAGAGAAATGAAGCAGGGCCCTTCACCAAATTCTGCCTACCCACCACTAGACACTTCAGTTGTGACTCAATAAATACCACCCTGTGACTGCTATAACCTTGTTTGATTGCTAATCACATCTCTGAATACCTAGCTAGTCATAATTTCAGCCACTCATGGGACAGCTGAAGGAATTCCTTGCCATCTCTGTGGAGTGCCCTGTCAGAGTTACAGAGCAGCATCTACACAGACAAGCTGGTGGAGTTGGAAGAAAGTGCAGCCTCTGACTAACTCTTCCTACTGAGGCTAGGAGAGGTGCTTCACTAGGTGTGAACCTAGGGAGTGTCCACCCATGTTCTCACCACACTGTAGCCCCTCAACTATCTCCATGCTGGCCATAAAATTACCTCAGGTGACAGTTACCTGGCACATGTGTACTCTGTGGTTGCCTGTGAAGAGGGTCAGGCCACCCAAGGCCTCAAGTGCTGTTCCCCAAGATGTGGGACTCAGGACAGAATGCCTCTTAGCTAGATCTACAGGTGGCACTAAGTCTCCACCCATCTTAAACAGGTCCTCAAGCAGGGTTAGAGCCAGGACTGTGCTGGCAAGTCTCACTACCCCTCATGGACATCAATTTCCTCAAGGAAGCTGGGTGCTCTGTGAATCCAGACATCTGAATCAGGGAAGTAGAATTGAGCCCAGTCTTTCCACTCCATCCAGGATCAGAAGTACTTGCCACAGCACCCAAGGGAGAGTGGGCCACAGCCAAGAATCACCTTTATTCCTTGTTTGCCCACCCAGAAGCTCCAGAAGAGTAAATAGCATAGATGTCTGCCTGTGAAGGCAGCCTCAAGCTGATTTCTCTCAGGAAATACAGTTCACAGTTCTGACTTGCTGACTGAGAAGGTGCCACCTGTTGAGTTCCCAAGACTTAGGCTCACTGAAGAGCTTTGAACAGCCCAGAGGCAGCCTATGTAGTGGCAAGGCAGGTGTGCATATTGGGGAGGGGGACAAAAAGCGATGTTTTCCCAAAATAGAGCTAAACACCATTCAGGAATTATGGGAGAGGCAGTTCTCAGATATGTAGGGTTTAGGAAAAAGAATTCCAAGTTAAAGGACGAGGTTGGGCACACAGTGAGGGAACAAGGAGTATGCAAGATGTGCATGGAAGAGGGTCACAGGGCCCTTCCCGCAGCCAACAAAGACTCAGCCATGGAGACCCAAACCAGGGAAGCCAGCATGAGGAAACATCAGCACGTACCCTTATGAGGGTGTTTGGGGTGTGTCTCCCACACAGTACACAGTGGTGAAGGGCACTGTCAAGACAGAGGTCAAGACACAGAGAGAGTCACAAGGTCAAGATGGCACCCTTGGAGAACTTCAAGAGGAAGAAGGTTTCTGTTCTGGTAGGGGTCACATGGTGAGTGACTCAGTTGAGTCTTCATCCTCTTCTTGGGACTAAGCTTGGACCTTGTGGCATTCTCAGTACCTCTGACAGATCAACATGAAGTTGACCCAGGCTGTGGCCAGTTGAGGGGTCCCTCAGCAGGTCTGAAGCTGGGAGCTGCACCAAGAGAATATGCTCACCTCCTGTTTTGTGGTTCTTAAATCTTGAGAGACCCAACAGCTAGCTGCCTTGGGTCAGAATAGCTGTGCTTGGAGGTGCAGAAGCCTGTGCATAAGCACCCCTAAACCTGGATGAGACCAGAACAAACCACACCAGGCCTGTAGATACCTGTATGCTTAACAGTGCTAGCCAAATCCATGGCCTGAGCCAGCATCTTTCCAGAAGAGATAAGGCATTACAGCCAGCTGTTTAGCCAGATTGGGGGAGGGGGAGCAGTTTCCAGGGTTGGCATATAGAAGGTTCCTGGGTTTTTTTGTTTTTGTTTTTTAATTAAGACAGGATTCAGTGGTCCAAAACTCTTCCGGTCATACTGAGTCAAAAGCATGTCGTAGCAGCAAGAATATATCCTTGTTTTGTCACATGAAGGTCAATGGGCATTGTCCCAGGAGAGGGCAAGGCCAGCTTGATGAGAAGGGTTGAGAAACAGCCACCCGTTCCATGGGCTGCAGCCCATCTGTCCCCTCAGTCTCTCATGTGAAGTAGCGGCAGGGTGTGGAGTCGATGGAGCAGTACTGGGTGCACCGAAGTTCTCCGTATGATCTGTGGGAGGCAAAGATACTGCTCAGGGCAGGGACAGCAGGATAGCACAGTGGGCAGGGGAAAAAGCACACTCAAAAAATGACCCAACTGTATTAGATTACCAGAAACTCACAAGGGCCAAAGTCTAGGAAGTCTTTGTTATTTGGGGTGTGGATCTCTAGAGTTTTCCACTTTAAGCTCTAGCAGAGGGACTAAGGTGGGAGGAATGGTTAGCCCAGATGTTAATATAACCTCTAGGAGATATCCCCTTCTCAAGGCCTAAGGGTGTCCCATGCTGTTTATGAGATCGCTCTCTATGAATGCAGATGTCTTCTATTTGTGCTCAACAGAAAGCAGTAGCAGCCTGGTTCAGCTTGTGAGCTCTTAAAATTTGGCTAGTGTGACTGAAGAACTGAATTTAAAAATTCTAATGATTTTACAATTGAATAGGGGCTGCTATGTTAGGCAGTGTAGTCTACACATCTGCAAATCCAAATGATAATCCTTAAACAGTGTTTTACCCACATACATTCACAACTGTCTCTTGTAGGTTTCTAGAGATTAAAGTAACAGCTCTGGTGACCTAGTGAATAAGCCCCAGGCTCTACTCAGCCCTTAGCTCCATGTCAGAGGACACTACAGGACTCTATGGAGCCATTAAGCAGCTCAGTCTGGGTGGATCCAGTAGGTGGGGATCCTGGCTGAGCCTACCCAGAGTTGGAGTCTGGGGTGGCTGGAGGTAGATTGCATAGGCTGATATGTGTTGGAGATTGAGGGTTGAGGAGACCCCTGAGAGTGTGGGACAGAGGTAACCGAGGGAAATGTGACGTCTACTTTCCCTGCCTGCTGAAGGCCTGCCAGAAGGTAAGCAATAAAAGCAATAAAGGCTAAAGCTGAGGAATCAGATTCATGAGAGACTAAATGAGCTAACAGTTCAGCTGCTGCAGGATATTTGATCACACTGTGAACCCCCAGATTGTGTTGTTTACTGGAAAATCCTGTTTCTAGTTGTGGTGTGGCTCAGCCCTGAGCGCACAACTTTAATCCCTCTGCCTGGAATACAGACACACCCTTAGTACACACTTTTAATCTCAAACAATGAAGGTAAAGTCAGTTTGTAGAAGGAAGCAGCCATGTTTGAAAATGACGTCTAACTGGGTGGCAGACAAAGTGACGAATCAGAGAAAGATTTGACAGAATGAGACAGGAAATTTCCAACACTCAGGAGAATAGAGAGGACAGGAAAGCTACTTCGAGAGCAGTGCAGACAGAGAAAGAGAAAGGAGAAAGGCAGTTTTCTCAGGAGTTTTATAGAGATAGGATGAAGAGAGAGCAAGCTAGACACAGGTAAGGGCAGAAGGAGCCAGAGGGTGAGAAGGAGCCAGAAGATTAGAACAGATTGTCAGAGTTAATGTGAAGCCAAGCAAAGAAACTCAGGAGAGGCCGAGAGAAAAGTTTTGAGCCAGAATAGCTGAGTTAACCAGCCAGCCAGAGTTCAGAAAGAGTCAGAAAGGGAGAGCTTATTCAGCATCAAGTCTCAGAGGCTGAAAACATTCTAGGCTAGAAGAATTGGGCCTATAGAGAATTGTCTACAGAGGCAGTAAGCCTCAGAGACAATTACATCTGGTGAATAAAAGTTACTTTTACAGTCAGCAGGTAAATGGTCCCTAGAGCACCATATAGCTGATTCCATTGGGCTCTGGTGATTACAGTATAATCTAGAGCCATTCTGACTGGAAGGTTATGTTCTGGGTAGGGAGCTGGGGTCTTTAGGTAGCTTGGAAGACACTATGGTGAAAGCCAGGGCACTAACACATTTGATTACTCACTGGGGATTCTCTGAGACAGCTAGAGGGGTCCTTGAGGGTGATAGTTTCTTGGAGGGACCACAAACTGTCAAGATTAGATGGTTTTTCTTTTTCTTTTTAAAAATTATGTGTATGTGTCTTCCCTGTCTGTGTCTCTCTCAGTGTGAGTTTATATGTATGTGGGGTGTGTGTGTGTGTGTGTGTGTGTGTGTGTGTGTATGTGTGTGTGTGTGTGTCTGTGTGACGGGGGTAGGAGTGTGCCATGCTGTATGTATGCAGGTCAGAGGTCAACTTTGTGGAGTCAGATCTTGCCTTCCATATTTACATAGGTTCTGAGGATTGAACTCTGGTCACCAGGCTTGCACGACAAGTGCCTCTACCCATGGATCCCTCTTGCTGGAACTCTTTTCTTAGTACAGAACCTTGGCTTACTGAGCTATATCCTTTTTTTGTTTGTTTGTTTGGTCGGTTTGGTTTTTTTGTTTGTTTGTTTGTTTGTTTGTTTTTTTGAGACAGGCTTTCTCTGTGTAGTCCTAGAACTAAGAGATCTGCCTGCCTCTGTCTCCTAAGTGCTGGGATCAAAGGTGTGTACCACCATGCCCAGCTTTTCTGAGCTATATCTTAAGACCCTAAAGTTACATATTAATTCTGGTCTGATCTTATTTAGATTTGTGGAGGTGGGTAGTGTGCTCTGGGAATTTGGCTGGGTGGACAGATGGAGGCTGTGAAATGCCCTTATGCTGCTTGCTGCCATCTTACCTTGTCCTCTCAGGCCACAACCCAGTCAGTACTGTGGGCAGCAGACCACAGTGCTGCTCTTCCCTGGCCCAGCATGTCACTGATGGCAAGTCTGCCTGACCAAGGCCTCTCAAGCACTGTGGTGACTAGGGGGAGACTGGACTCTACCCTACCTCAGTGTTTACAAAGTACCAGGAACACAAAGGTCCTTGAAAAAAAATATGTGAAGGAAAGCAGGGGAGGGGAGCTTCTGTAAGAGTGTGGAAGGCATCCCTACCCAGGGAGATAGGTCTCGCAGGTCAGGTAGCCAAAGTCAGAGCCGTCACAGTCCTCCACGCCCTGGTGCCGGTAACCATCTCCACAGTAGGCCCGATGACAGTCTAGAGGGACAAAAAGTACAGCTCTGAGAAGGGGCAGGATGGAACAGACTTGCCAACATAGTGAGGACTGGGTGGCCCAGAGGAGTCTCAAGAACACCACACCTACTTCAGAACCAGCATCTGTAAGGCTTCAGACTCACCCAAGACCAAGCGACACACTGACGTACTCTGAAGTAAGTACAGTGAGATGAACGATCTGTATAGCATGCCTACCAGGGACAAGAACCTTCATGTCATCTGTAAAACTGAGCCGGTGGCACTGTCTCCCCTTCACAGAATCACTGTGGGGCATTGGTAAGGTAAGGCTTAGGAGACTGGAACAGTAGACCCAGTGAGAGAGCATGGGGGAGCCTCTGTCAGCATAGAGCTCTGGGGAAGCAAGCTACTGCTAGGCTTGGCCTGGGTTCCTGAGGGACCATGCAACCTCCACAAAGACCTTTGCTTTCCTACAAGGAGTAGGACTCTAACCACCTATCCATCCATTCATCCATCCATCCATCTACCCATCCATCCACTCATCTATCTACTCATTTATCTACCTGCTTACCCACCTACATACCTACTACACATAACTAGACACTGGCCTTTGATTTTTGGTGATCTTCCTGCTTCAGCTTTCCAAATTATAGGTATGTGCTACAACGCCTGACCCACCCTCATTTTTATAGGGCAAGGAGATCCCACTACTTTCTTTTGATTATGATGGCTCCTATTGAAGGGATCCTTAGAAAAGCCAGTACCCCACAGATTGTCATCTAAAAGTTGTCAGACGTCTGGTGCAGCTACATGGACAGAGTAACAATGTCCCCCTGCCTTTTAACCCTACCCTAGGTGGCTCTTCCTCTCAGTGTCTATCATCTGTCCCCCGAGTTCCTAGAAAGCAAGGACAGCAACGGTGTCCACACACTTTCAGCTCTGACCTCAGCAAACCGAGTCATGGATAGACGCAATGACTCTAAGCCACATCGAGACAACCTCTTTATACATCAGCTAGAAGGATCTCCAAAGACATGAACCACTGTCATATAAAGCCTCTCTTACAGCCAAGAGAGCCATTACAGCTAGAAATGGCTCTCCTCCTTGATGAGCTGGGTGGCAACCGGAGCCAGCTGTTGAACCCTGTCCTGACTCTGAAAACTACTTCCTTCTCACCTCCTGCTCTGGTCCCCTTATGTAAAACAACAACAACAACAACAACAACAACAACAACAACAACAACAACAACCCCTACACACAAAACAAAACAGCAAAACTCCCAGATAGTGCAAATCCTCCAGAGCCAGCTCCTAGCTCTGTCCAAGAGTCTGGAGTCAGTGTTGGCTGACCCACTACTCCGTTGACAGCTCACAGGGCTTGCACCTAGTATCCATTAGAAAAGGAATTCGGATTCAGCCTTGGCTTCTCCTTCTGCCTTTCTCTCTAGCATGCAAAGTGAAGGCCATCACCTTCTCCTCCTTAACTTGCAATATGGGTTTGCCAAAAAGTTGGGCTTGGAAGAAAGAGGGCCAGGGACAAGGAAGGCCTCTGGAGACATGACCCTGAACACCTGTTGACATGCTTGGATGGGGTAAGAATTAATATGTGGCCAGAGATCTCACCCACTGCTCCCAGTACATTGTTCCTTGTCTTTGCCTAAAACCATCACAGCTAGAAGCCAAGGCTAACCTCCTCTGTCCCCACCCCCACCCAACCCTCTGGTCAAACCTTCCAGGCTGGGCCCCACTCACCAATGCAGCCGTCATTCACATCGGGATTACCATCGTCACACTCCTCCCCGGGCTGCAGGACCCCATCCCCACAGGTACCATGCTGCTTTACGGTGTAACCCACAGGGTAGAAAGGGGTGAGCTGGCCAAAAAACACAAAAACATTAATGATGGTAGCATGCCTAGGCAGCCACAAGAGAGGAGAGTCTCTGGCCCTACAGCAGACGCTGTGGGTCTAGGAGGCATCCCTCATCTTCCTCGGAGGAGGGGATGAGAATGATCATCTTTCCCAAAGGAAATTCTGGCTCAAGATGAGCTTCTGTTTGGGCATGAGGCTGTAGAGGGCTGCTCAGGAGATGAAGGAGGGAGTATGTCTGGCCCTCTCCTGCAGACACACAGCAAAAGCTCTGTGAGTTTCAATTGTAGGAATGTCTCTCTCTTGGCTAAGGATGGAAGAATCACAACCCAAGGGGCCAGCCCCAGAGTACCTGGATGGGGAGCCAGCCAAGGCTATCTTTGAAGTACAAAGATCGCTGGTCTCTTCGAAAGGCAATGGCATTCTGAGTGTTCAGCTTCTCAAGCTCCTCCTGGTTGTTGACCACAAAAATCTGCCAGATAAAATAGTGGTCAGAGTCCAGAGAAGCTTCCCTGCAGGACAGGGAGGGACAGAGGAACTCTCTGCTTCTCAGGGAGGAGTGTCAAGCCAGGTCAGAATGTCTGAGTTGGAACCACAGCTATCCACCTTGATTTAATATATTTAAATGTTTTTAAAATCAGGCTACCAAGGCTTAGATGATGATGTGAAAGACACAGGTTAAGTAATTTGTCGCCTGGAGATGACTCTTCAACAGTGGTCACACACAGTGATGATCACGACATCCAGTACTGTGTGTTGAACTCAGAGCACACGAGCAAGCACTCAGCCACTGCACTCCATCCTCAGGTCAAGCACAACTCTTTCAGACAATATAATCTCAAGCACATCAAAGTTATACTTGAAAGTAAAGAATGTGGAAAATGTCCCTTAATGACCTCACATCCAAAGTAACAGTTTACCTGTTTTCCTTTGATCCTGCTCCCACTTTGCAATTTCCCATAGTGAGTGCACAGCCATTGTGAAAAAGGAAAGTGAATTTTCCCCAAGCACATCATAAAGGCCTAAGATCAGGTAGAGAGCATCCTCCATCCTCCGCACCCGCCCAGACCATGCCCCAAGAGCCTTACCGCAGGAACTCGAGGGGAGCTGCGCCCATACACGGAGTCCCCATAGGAGGGGTTATTCACATTCACAGGGGGTCCGCAAAGGCATCTTCCTGGAGGCCCTGGAAATCCTCTTTCCCCTTTGAGTCCCATTACAAGTTGTCCTAGGAAGTAACAGACTGTTGTGTAACTAGAGCCAAGCAGGTCAGGTGATACGAGCAACCTGTATAAGGAAGAGAAGTTGAGAGCTCGGGGCAGGAGAAGCAAAGGGAGAGGCTTCTAGCCATAATGTAGCAGAATAAGGGAGAGCCAATCAGTGAGGATCGGGGCCTCTGCCTCAATCCTGCCCGGAAGACAGACAAAGTATCCAATCCTGTAACTGCCTTAGTTTGACCACTAAATAACAACCTATAAGAAAGATGAGGTTTGTGTGCCCTCCAGCCCTGAATGCCGCACGTAGAGGCTGAACCAAGCTAATAGATCATCTGTTGATTAGCTCTAGATTTCCTTGTTGGAGGATATGCCTTATTTGTGACCATTATTAAAAAGGTTATCTTGTAAATGGATATGCAGTGGATGGAAAATTTTTATTTATTTATTTATTTATTTATTTATTTATTTATTTATTTATTTTGGTTTTTCGAAACAGGGTTTCTCTGTGTAGTCCTGGCTATCCTGGAACTCACTCTGTAGACCAGGCTGGTCTCAAACTCAGAAATCTGCCTGCCTCTGCCTCCCAAGTGCTGGGATTAAAGGCGTGCGCTACCACCGCCCGGTGAAAATTTTTATTGTATTAAAAAATGATTGTTGCTTATTTGAGGGAGGAGGGAAGTTGTACATACAAGGGCACATGGATGGCAGTCAGAGGACGGCTTTTGAGAGTTAGGTCTCTCCTCCCACCATATAGGAACTGTAGACCGAACTCAGGCCATCAGGTGTGGCCATAAGTGCCTTTGCCCATTGAGCCATCTTGCCAGACACTGTCTTTTAAGTTTCTTATATAGAGGATATTTACAGAGGACTTTCTGAGTGTGTGTTTCTTATATTTCCCCTGGAAGAAAATAGAACATTTTCTCCTCCAACCCTGTCCCCACCTGGGGAACTAAGAAAAGTCCAGATACATCCTGGAAGAGTGTGATTAGGAAATTCACTCTGTAACAATGTCCTAGTCTGTAGTTCTCACATTGACTCCCCTCTCCCCCCCCCCACTCTTGAGGCAGAGTTTCTTTGTGTAGCTCTGACTCAGGGCCATGGCTGTCCTGGAATTCACTCTGTAGACTAGGCTGGCCTTGAACTCAGAGATCTGCTTCCCAAGTGCTGGAATCAAAGGCATGCGCCACCACCTGTCTTCACTCTGACTATTATAATTATATCATCATTATAATCATAATTAAAATCATCCTTTATTTTTTTGTTATGAGGTCTGACTACATTGCCTAGCCTAGTCTTGAACTCTCAGATTTAAGCAATCCTCCTGCCTTAGCTTCCAAAGTGGCTGGAACTTCAGGCATGTACCACTATACCCAGTTTTGTCTTAACCATTTTTTTTTATTATTAAACAGTGTTTTCCTGAAACAGAGTCTCGCTTGGTAGCCCAGGCTGGCCAGGAACTTGCTATATAGCCCAAGCAATTCTCTTGTCTGTCTCCTAAGTACTGGCATCACAGACATAAGCCATCATTCCCAGACTCTTCACCTTGGCTTTTAAAGGCCTTGATGCTTAAGTCACACCAAAACTGATTCATACAGACCTCCAGACAGCTATACATTTGTCTTTATCAGTGCTATTGATGGAACCCAGGGCCTTTGCATATGCTTGATTTGGCACTCTGCCACTGAGTCACACTCCCAGCCCTTGGCTATACATAATTTTAAAAGTTTTTAAGATGTTTCCATTGTGCCTTGTGATGAAGAACCACTAGGGAAATGGTATTTGTACAGGATATTCCCCCTCAGCATCCATCCTCCCTTCTCCAAGGGTCTCTTAGGTTCCTTCTGTCCTCAGTTCAAACATCACCTCCTCCAAGAAGCCTGCCCAGATTCTCCCATTCTGTCACATTCACATCTATTTGTTCTTGGTACTTCCCTTCCACTTACAAGCCTACACATTCTGAGACTATTCCATTAAGGTGTCTCTTCCCACAGGGTAAGTTGGACAAGGGCAGGCCACGGTTTGACACATGTTGGGAACAGAATATCTGTTTGGTGATCGAGTAACTAGAAAATAAAGTTCTTTGTGGAAGTCACACCTGTGGGACAGAAAGATGCTGAAACAGGAGGCATTTTACAGGACAAACAGAGAGAGAAAGGGCAGGACAGATAGAGCAATTGCCTGCTCCTCCTCTGGTAATAGTAGGGACTGTTGGAAACCAGACTGCCCTGAGTCTTAGGCAGTTCAGCTGGGGCAGCCAAGAACTGGAAACAGAGTCTGTAGATCCTAGAAGGGCAGAATATAAAGTGAACCCAGGGTGCGACATCTGGTCAGGGAAGATGCCACACAGTAGAAAGGACCCAATGGAAGCTTTAAGCCTACCAGCTTTAAGCCTTTCTGAGCTGGCTCACAAGCTGGTCCAACATCACGTCAAGTTATAGTTCTAACAAAGAATCAGAATAAAGTTCTGTGGGAAAAGCATAGTCTTGGTTTT
Organism: Rhabdomys pumilio; assembly: GCA_030674055.1. Classification (NCBI taxonomy): domain Eukaryota; kingdom Metazoa; phylum Chordata; class Mammalia; order Rodentia; family Muridae; genus Rhabdomys; species Rhabdomys pumilio. Next base: position 179,695,158 of record JANHMN010000001.1, on the reverse strand, counting down.
GGTATTTTCAGATGACTCCCAAGAGACAAGGAGGAACTTGAGAGAGGCATCAGAGAAGCCTTCTGGAATGTTCTATGACCTCGGAGCTCCACCATAACCATAGCCCCAGAAAGAGGCAGGGATTTTCAGATATTCAGCTAATTAGTGGTGTGACTGATATTTGAATAATATTTCACCCAACTCTGCCCCATTCCCATGACAGATCCAAGAACACAGGAGCTCCCAGGTACCATGTTGATTCATTCATATCCTGTCTGGACACAGGAAAGAACTGTCCAAATTTATAATTGTATTATTGCAAATTACATCTTAAATTTTGTCTGTATTCCTTCCTCACTCCCATCCCCACTTCCCCTGTAACCTGAGTAATTACGTTCCTCCCCTCTCCAACTCTAACACCAGCTGGCTCCATGCTGCTGAGACAGACCTGAGGTGGCCTCCCAACAGGATGTGGCAGGGAGCCTGCTGCCACCACTGCAGTTCCCCACCGCTTCCGCTTCCTCCCGGTGTCAGAGGACATCCAGCATCCTGCCAGCTACCTGTCATGATGCTCTGAAGGGCACAGCCTGAACTTCTTCACCCCAGTGTAGCTGTCTTTGCTATTTTGTGGGTCTTCTTTCTTTCACCCTTCACCACCCCTTTCCTTCCACCCTTTAACCCCTAATTCTAGATAAAAGAGAAAAAAGGACAGAGAGGAAAGGAAAGAGATCCCTGAACAAAGCTAGGGGTTGGAAAGGAGGAGACGTTATTGTTAGACTACTTCCTGCTGATTAGGGGCATTGAGTTCCTTGGAGCAAGTTTGATCCTTGCTGTCTGGATACCTAATTTCTTCTTTGCACACGACTACTTAACTGCAACCTATCAGAGCTCTAGCATTTATATATCCTTTGAAAAGTTCCCAGAATTCCAAACACCATGCAATCACAGAAACTATCTGTAGCTGGCAAAATCATGCCTCGGCTAGAGCACAAGACAAATCGCAGTCAGCTGCTGTGGAAAATCTGAAGCAGCCCCATATCCTACACCTGGTGTTAAAATGAAAACATGGTCACATATTTCTGAGTTTTTTTCAAAGAAAACAAAATTCCAAAATTCTTCCTACACCCCAGCCGTAGTGTCATGTGCTATTTATTGTCAGAGGACCTCACTCTCCATCTCTCCCGGGAGCTGCCTGTGGGAGGCAGGTCAAGAGGAGAGCGTGAGAAGGCAGAGGAACCAGAATGACAACCAAAAGATTGTGTGTGGTCTCAGGAGCTACAGACGGAATCTGGACCACCAGCAAGCTCTGTGGTTTTGAGGAAGTTCAAGGTTCTTAGACATAAAAGGAAGGATTGGGATAGAGTGTCAGACAGAACACAATCTAACTTGTGCTCTCTTGAAAAAGGAGGATTTGATGAAGAGGGAACAGTTTCTTCTTAAGTGGCTTTGTGGCTTTTTGTTTGATCTGTTTTTTTTTTTTCCAGGCCAACTTTAGAACTTCCCATACTCTTAAAGGGATACAGAGCTATGTCACAATATCTGGCAGGTTTGGGGCTTTATCAGATTAAAATGTGGGGCCTGCTCAAACTCTATATTATTTTCCAAGTTAGGCACAGGGATGTCTCTTCTAAACCTCTACTTACACTCCCTGCCCCTAGATTTTCACAAAGAGCAGGGAGACTGACCCTCTCTCTCTCTCTTTGTCCTCTTCACCCCTTCTTCTGGGTAGCTAGCTCCTCAGAAAGGAAGTTATTTGAAAGGAAGGAATAGGGAGGGAACATCAGTCTGAAGAGATGGCCTACAGTCCTGCTAGACTGCAGGTGTAGCCCAGGAGGGACAGAGTGAGTCTCCATAGGGACCAGTCCCTGAGTGGTTCCATCCACCAGAAGCCATGGGGGGATGAGATGCTGACTCAGCTGGTTCAAGGCGGTCGGCATCCAGCAGGAAGATGAAACACAACTGTCAAAAGTGAGTCAGCTGGGGGGGTATAGCTTAGCATTAGAGAGTTTGTATAGGAAGCCCTGGCCTGTGCTCAACACCCAATAAAACACACACACACACACACACACACACACACACACACAGTGGTCATAACATTTGAGCCCAGAGACCGGGAGTTTAATGTCATCCTCAGTTACATAGTGAGTTAAGGGCCAGTCTGGACTATATGACAATATGAGTCCTTGTCTTAAAAAACAAAAGAAGGAAAGAAGGAAGGAAGGAAGGAAGGAAGGAAGGAAGGAAGGAAGGAAGGAGAGACAGATACAGAGAGATGGGGATGGGGGGAGTACTCAGTAGGTAAAGATACTTACCAAACCAGGCGACCTGAGTGTGATCCTCAGAACCCACAAGGTAAAGGAGAAACTCAATCAATAAGTTGTCCTTTGACATCCACATGCACGCTGTGTCACACTCACACACACACACACACACACACACACACACACACACACACACATACACACACACACACACACACACACACACACACACACACACGGAATAAAAAGGAAAGGGAGAAAGGAAGGGAAGGAGGGAAGGAGGGAGGGAGGGAGGAAGGAAGGAAGGAAGGAAGGAAGGCCACCAATGGTAAGAGCCATAGAGAAAGGACAGCACATCTGTTAGGAGAGACTACAGAAGTAGAGGGGAATAGGCATTACCCTCCCCCACAAGGAACTAGAGGTCAGGGAAGGAAAACAAAACTGCTGGCTGCTAAATCTCTGGGTTACAACTCTCAACTGGCTGCACAAACATGGCTTTCTGAGAACCTGCTCACAGTTCCCAGGCCCAGGAAGGAACCTGAGGTCAAATGGGGCCAGGTTTGCAAATACACAAAAGCACAACGGGATCAGGAAGGTCTTCGTTTGCCATCCACCTTCATATCATCTACCCCACCACCATGTCTCCAGAATCCTCAGGGTTTTAGCCCTAAAAACTCCAAGACCCAAGAAAGTTCTTCCCACAGGCAAAACCAGGCTTCTGTCATGCTGGCAGTCACTGACTGGTATCTCGTGGCTCCAAGGATTCCCTGTCTTGAGATGCTGTGATGCCCAAGCACAGCTTGAGACAATGGTCCCCAGGTATCCATGGATAACTAACTGAATAAGAGGTGGGGAAGGAGTAGGCCAGAGCAGAAGGACCTTCCCCAGTGTGTTCCTGCCACAGTTTACCAGGATCTTCACCTGATTGCTTTTGGTTTTGCTTGTTTGTTTCACAGGGTTTCTTTGTATATCCCTGGCTGTCCTGGAACTCACACTATAGACCAAACTGGTTTCGAACTCACAGATATTTGCCTGCCTCTGCCTTCCAAGTGCTGGGATTAAAGCCGTGCACCAACACCACCTGGCTTTTCACCTAATCTTTTTGTGGCAGTTAGAAAGGCAGGAAAGAAAAAAAAAAAACCAAGAAGAGTTTTGAGTGAGACTGATTCTTCATGGATTCTTGATAAGATAGAGTCTCAGAGTAAACTTTTCTTTGGTTTAAGGGATCTAACAGAACAGGGCATTCCATGACAACCTCACTATGTGGTGGCAAACATGTTCCTATAAATACAGTAAGAAGAAAGGCATTGTGGAAATTTAAAATATTTCTATTTTATTAAGAAAAAAAGATGCAATTACAGTTGTAATTCTTTTTGTATAGCTTAAGATTGACCTAGAAATGCCATCTTATTCAGGTGATGTGCATTAAAAGGCCTTAGAGTGAGCTGACAAGAGACTAAATTAAAGGACTTAGCTAATCAAATTAAATGGGTAAAACAAGGTAGAAACATAACCTATCTCATCCTCAATGATTGAATCTTAATTTCCTTTGTTTTTTGTTTTTTGTTTTTTTTTTCTGAGATGGAGTTTCTCTGTGTAGCCCTGGCTGTCCTGGAACTCACTCTGTAGACCAGGCCAGCCTCAAACTCAGAAATCCACCTACCTCTGCCTCTGCCTCCCAAGTGCTGGGATTAAAGGCGTGCACCACCACTGCCCAGTGACAGCTAATATACCCAATGTAAATAAGCAACTTTTCACCACACTGTGTAAGATAGAAAAATCCTCAATGCCTTCTTCTGGGATTAAGATAATGTTTGGAGCCATGAGACATGTTTTTCTAGAAAAAGATTTTAGTTGATAAAATAAGTACCCTTTTCACTGAAAATATAAATGACATCACCAATGTGATTTACCCTCTCTTTACTTCCTCTGTGTGTTCTCCAGAATGTTAAAACAAAGTTCAGTGAACCAAATCGTAGAGAAATTAGGAAGATATCAAAAGAGACTCTGGCGGTTTCTAGCAAGCGATACAAAGCAGAGCTCCATTGGCATCTTCTGTGGCCTCTCTGGGAGACATAGTTGAGAATGCTACTGTGTAGATCAAGTGAAGCTGCATAAATCTTACCTGCATATGGGGGGCCTGGGGGCCCTGGAGGCCCTGGAGGACCTTGACGGCCAGGTTGACCAGAAGGCCCAGGCTTGCCTGGTGGACCCATAATTCCACTGTCTCCCTTCTGACCCTAACAGAGAGAAAGATGGAACCCATTGTAATATTATGGCATGACAAAGTTCTTCCTCTACATTGCCTCTAAGTCAGAGACCACCTTGCTCAGAAAAGCAAAAACTAATGGTGGGCTATAACTGGTCTCCAGCACCCCAGTCCTGAGAAGAACAGAGCAAGCAACATTTGCAAGTTTGATGACCTCACTAAGTTCATTATCTGTTCTAGAAACATGGCACAGGACAACAGAACCAATTCACCTCACCCTTGGCATGAGTTAGGGAGTGGAGTTTCAGACCAGGAACTGTACAATGTCTAATGTTCAGGTGGCCGAGTTGGACCTATCATTTAAGCATTCACCTACATGTTAGGGTTATTTTCATTCTATTAGAAGAGTTGTTTCTACCCAGACTTCCTGCTGTTCTCTTGGGAGAGACCCCATTCCTTACTGAGCCCAAGAAGCTGGTCATGGCCTGACTCTCCAGCTGAGTCAGAGGTTTTGTTGTTGTTGTTGGTGGTGTCTCACTTTGTTTTGTCAAAACCACCATGATTCTTATCCTATTTCTCAAGTACAAATTCTCTCTCTTCAAACTCCAAGCTCTTCCTTATGCCCTTCTGCCTTCAGTTTTAAGCTCTGCTATCTCAGCAGCAAGATCTCCCCAAGCAACACTGGTGTTCCTCATCACGTTCTCTTAAAGCTAAGTGGTGAGGTGCATCTCTGTCATCACAACACACAACAGGCTGAGGCAGAGGGATTGCTATTAGTTTAAAGGCAGCCTGAGATACATAGTGAGTTATAGTTCTAAGTCACCCAGAGCTACAGTGTGAAACTCAGTCTCAGAAACCAAACACACACACATTCACACACAGAGAGACAAACATACACACACATGCATGAGCATACCCATGCACACATGCACACACACACAGACAAACATACACACATGCACGAACATACTCATGCACACTTGCACTCATGCACACATGGACATGCACAGACAACACACACACACATTCACACACATGCAGGCACACATACACACCAGTGTTCTTCCAGCATTTGTTTCAGATCACTGATTGTAAGTTATTGTGTGATCATTTCATCACTGTCTCCCCAGGAAACATAAGTTCCATGTAGGCTAGAATCTACCAAGTTCATCTTCTCTCCCCAGACCAAAGGAAAGGGGAGAACAAAGTTGGCAGTGGATGGGGAGGGATTTTTGATGATCTGTCAGTCAAGATATTTTCCCTTGACTGTGAGGCCCTGGGTAAGTCACGGTATTGCTTTCTGCCTTGGTTTTGTCTTCTCTAAAGTAGGGCCAGTAAACAGGCATCCACCTTGGTCTTGTGAGGTTAGCAAAGATGGCAGAAGTGATATGGCTTGTGAAGAATGAAGGGTGATGGGAGGACAAGCTGATTGCCCTAGTGGCTGGCCAGGCTTCATCTTCTCTCATGGGAAAGAAGTTCTGATTTTCTAGAGTCCTTTTGAGATTCTAGCAGGAAAGTACAACCCCCTCTATACTCCTGACCAAACAACAGCCCTCTATTGGAGAAGGTCATCTTCTTTATCCAATCGGGCAGCTTTGGAAGAAACACATGAACCAGTGAGTTCCCTTTTCAACAGCCAGAGCAGCTAGATCAACCATGATAATCAACCTGGATGACAGATGTCCCAGCCAAATGTCCCTCACACCCAAGAAGTCCTGATTTCTTAAAGAGAGTCACACCTGTAGCTACTCTGTTTCCAATCACTGCACTGATTCAGTGAGATACTGTTCTGCCAACATGGCCCCTAGACACGTTCCAGAGGACTTGTTCCAGAGGACCTATGAGTTTGGTTTGTTTCCAATTCCACCCTCACAGAGGCTGTTAATCCTCAGGCCAGGGTGAAGTATTCCGAATGGTAACCAAGATGGGTCCCAGAATGGCAAAGGAAGTCACACCAGCTTAATATAGCCAGCAAGGCTTGTTTTTCTAACAGTGAGGCCAGCTGGCTCTGAGCTCAGGAAGTACACAGCTTGAAGGAGCTGAAAACACTCCTTGACTCTGATACCAGCAACAGAGGAACCTTTTGCTTCATTGGTTACTGTGTGGAAGGTGCCATGTCTTTATGGGGGGTTTCCCTGAGCTGAATTAAAAGGAAAGCATTATTTACTCCTTATCTACTGTGAACTTAGGTTTCTCTTAAGGAAGCTGTTCTGTATACTTAACTGGGACTCAGGGCCTTTTGTACACTGGGTAAACATGCTACCACTGATCTGTATCCCTACCCCATGAAGGTTTTTAGGATCAAGTCAACAGCAGCTTTCCTGGAGACAAGTCTAGTGTGAACTGAAGTCTAAGGATCCTCACTTCAGCCTTGGGGAAACAGCCAGGATGATGAAAAAGCATCTCCTCTCGGTGTTACCTGTGTCGTGGGTGGGCCTCCACCCAATCTATTGCTTCCTTGTTTATTAGAAGATGATGCAGGTATTTTTAGAAGGTGTTTAAAAATTCATTAATTTCTATAATAACAATAAGCTGTACACATTGTGATTTTAAGTTATAAGCAAAGGAAAAAAATAACTAGATATTGGACATAAAAGAAAAGAAATAATTCTGAACTACATATAACCCAAGCATGTTTGAGACCAGAGTTTGAGGCTAGCCTGGGCTACATGAGACTCTGTCTCAAAGCAACAAGAACAGAACAAATGGATAAACAAATAAAGAAATTTTAAAACGAAAGAAGAAAGAATTATGGAAGGTTATAACACCCAAGTCAAGCCATAACCAAAACAGAATGGAGATAAAAAAGCCAATGAGATGGATAGAGTTGAAATATTCTCATTACAAAAAACAGTAAAAATCGGAAGTGGTAGTTATGTCTAAGAACGGGATTTGGGCACTCTACAATGTAGGTATGTACATAATTATATCACTGTCTACCCCATAAAATATGATAACAGTTAAAAATTAGAAATGTTTATATATATGTGCAAGAAATAACAGTTTTTTCTTCTAATATACTCAAAATCATTAATGTTAAAAAGTATACATATTACAAGTATAAATATCAATTTTCAACAATTAAGATTATTTACATAAGCTGACTTGTGTCTGCGGGTGTGCAAGCAGAGGCCAAAGGTCAACATCAGGTGGCTTCTTCTATTGTTCCACACCTTATTTTAAGGCAAAGTCTCTCACTGAACCTGCCGCTCATAGAATCAGCCAGAGTGGTTGGAACTCTGCCGCCCTGATGCTCGGATTACAGGTGTGAGCTGCCACGCTGACCTTTTCACACGAATGCTGGGATCAAGCTTGGTCCTTACTTACACGGGAAGAACTTTACCCACCAAGTCACTGCCCCAGCCCCTAAGTAAAGCTGGATTTCAAATATCTATTGGGGAGGGGGGAAGAAGGCAGCTGGGCAGTGCTAACACACGATTTGGGAGACAGAGGCAGGCAGATTGCTGAGGGCAAGACCAGCCTGGACGATAGAGTGTGTTCCAGGACAGCCAGGGTTACACAGAGAAACCCTGTCTTGAAGAACAAAACAAAACAACAACGAAAAAAATAGGCAGCCAAGTTAAGATAATAGTAATAAGAAGAAAAATAATGCAGATATAATAAAAACCAAGGCCGTCCTGTTACATAGTGAAACCCTGTCTTAAAACAAACAAGCCAAACGAAAAGGTGGCATATAGCTCGTCTCTCAGCTGCATCTGTCCACCACTGAACGGGCTGTTTTCCTGTGGGCACTAAGCACAGTCCTCGAGCCAGTCCAGGAGTGCGAGCCCTCCTCCTCCCTTTCCCAACTGCATAGCCTGGCTTGCCCTGCTGATACAGGAGCTCAGAGTGAACACCTTCCCGAAACTCTTAACAAACCCAGTGAAGAGGATCACTCCCAAATTAGCGGCTTGTGCAGTGAAAACTGTCACCTGGGCCCAAAAGACCTACTAGCAGCAAGGAAGTGCCTAGGCTGTTCACTGGACAAAAAAGCAAAATGACTTCAGCCTCCTTCCATTCCCAGTTGCTTTAGTTAAGACATATGTGTTCCTATGACCTAGATGAACTCAGGCCACTTCAGACCTTGAGTGCAGCCTGTAACCTTGAACCATGGCAGCCGGGAGAAGCCTGAAGGACGGTCAGTAGTGGGGCTGCTCTATACACCAGCCCTGAGGATGCCTGAATTCAGGGCTGTGGGACAGCTGTAGTTGACTCCTGCATGCTGCTCCACACATCTCCAAGCCACAGGGTGTAACCTCAGTGGGAGTAAACCCTGAGGCCCTTACCTGCTTGCCTCGTTTCCCTGGTCTTCCTGTGGGGCCTCGGTGTCCTGCTAGCCCAGATTCTCCCTTTGGACCCATTTCACCCTGGGGAGAAGAGAGGGAAGTGAGAGACAGAGTAAACACATCTATGCTGGTCTCTCCTATCACTGACTGCTAGCACCTCTTCTTCATCCTATGTCCTTTCTAGGTAGAGCAATCCTGGGAGCAAGGTAGACTGGTGAGCTCATATCCAAGGAACAGTAAAGAAAGAAAGCAGGCAACCCGAGTGTGTGACTTAGTGCTGTAGAGTCATAGGTGCTCTAGTGGTCAAACAGAAGAAACAACCTGGTCCACAGTGGTCAGCAGTAGCTTCTGCAGTTCAGTTGCACGTGAGCCTGTGTCACTCCTGACTGTGAAAAGGCTTTCTTGTCTAGCTGACCAATTACATTTTTACATTTTTAGTACACACTCACATGTGTGAGTTGGGCTCTTTGACGTGTGGGAACAGTCTTTTCTGGTGTAAGTTGGGTATGTTTCTGATTCTTATTTAGGACTGTATAGCTCTATACTTTTCTTTTCTTTCTTTCTTTTTCTTTTTTTCTTTTTTTTTCTTTCTTTTTTTTTTTGAGATAGAGTCTCATTACATAGCTCTGGTTGGCCTGGAATTTGATATGTAGGCCAGGCTAGACTTCCTTGACATCCGACATCCACCTTCTCTGTCCCCTGTGTACTGGGACTAAAGTGTAGTCATGTTCATAGTTCTTCACAAATCAGTAAGTATTATTTTGAGTTCCAGCTCACTTCTACCTACTTAGAAAACTCTGAGATAGGGTCTCCTGTAGCCCAGGCTGGCCTCAACCAGTCTATGTAGCTAAGGATGACCCTGAAATACCCTTGCTTCTACTTCCCAAGTGCAAGAGTTGCAGATATGTACCACTCTGTCCAGCTCAGATGAAAAACTCCTTTTGTGAGAAGAGATGCTTCAAGTATTTGTCCAAATAGTCACCACAGAAATATCATTAAAATATGGAAAACAATGTAAATCACATTCCTAATTGAAAATATCTCTTTCATAGATCTAGGTTAACCTTTTGCAAAAATTATTTTTTAGACTGTCAAAACGGCTTTGTAGGGAAAGCCACTCACTGCTGAGTCTAAAGACCCAGTAAAAGAGAAGCAGCTCCTACACTTTGGCATGTGTAACACACACACACACACACACACACACACACACACACACACACCTGTGTATACTTCTGGGGATGATGGACCCATGGGGCACATCATTTCTATTTTAAACAATTGCCCTGTATCCCAAACTGCGCCCCCAACATAGCCAATGTAGCAGCTGCTACCAGGAAAGTTTCTATTTATCAATAGCCAGTGCTCATGAAGGGCCACCCTAGCCACTCTGAGGGAGCAGTAGACACCCAGGCTCCTTTCATGTGATGCTCTCTAACACCATGGGGAATTCCAGAGGAGACCAGTAGCTGCTGAGGACCAAGGCCAAGCTGACCTTTCAGCTTAGCAACAGGATGAACCTGTCCCTCTCCAACTCACTCAGCAGTTAAGAGCGCTTACTGGCTTTCCAGAGGACCCAGGTTCAGCTCCCAGCATCTATATCAGGTGGCTCACATGGCCTGTAACTTCCGGCAGTTGTGAGTTGTCACAAAATTTCTAACCCCAATAGGATCCAAGACCTCCCACCTTCACATGCACACACATATTCGCACGCGTGCATGCACATGCACACACACACACACACACACACACACACACACACACACATTAAAAATAAAGCTTTAAGAAAAATTTTTCCTTAAGTCCATGTAGTCTTTCTAACATATTAGGGGTCAATGGCTCCACACGGCCATGGAGATGTTGTCACAAACACCCCTGGGCTGTTTAGAGGGGCCCAGGGCATATCTTGTTTGGCCAGGAGAAAACATCAGCATAAAAAAATATGAATTTTTAAAAAGAGGTCTTTGGAAGGAAGTGTGGCTCTTCTCTTTACCGGCTGGAAGCAGCTAGGGATTTCTTGATCTAATTTCTCTCCTAAGACCTAATTACGGTTATCATATCAGCCCTGTCTTAAAGCCACGAAAAGGGGAAGACGGTGCACTCTATGCCAAGCCTGGTAAATGGCGCAGAAGCCAGAGAACCTGTCAAATTTAATTTTATAGTGACCTATGAGTCTTTGATGGTCACTGTTGCAGGGAATGAAAATCTAGACTAAACATCGTAAGATACTTTCTTCTATTTTGAAATTTGCTTTAATTTGTTTCTATGATTAATCTATTTTTAAAGTGTCCATCCTACCTAGGGTAGCAGGAACTGAGTTTCTGACTGACAGGTCAAGTGACGGGTCAAGGTAGTGATAAGTCACAGTGACTTGCATAACGACCCATGGCTGTGTACCACTGGATGAAATTGCTTTACTTTAGAAAGTAACACTTTATAGTGAATGTTTTTAAAAATCAGTTTATGACCTAGGTAAAGATAACAACTTCCAGTGTCAATGCCTTACAACACGAGGATTCAGCATTGCCATGGTAGCTTGTGAGGTGGTCTGATCCAGAACAACCTCCATGGGCTCATGTATTTGATTGGTTGGTCACCATTTGGTGGGACTGTTTGGGAAGGATTAGGAGGTGTGCTCTTGGAAGAGGTGTGTCACTGGGGGTGGGCTTTGAGGTTTTAAAAGACTGTGCCATGTCCACTGTGTCCTTCTTTCTCTCTCTCTCCCCCTTCCTTCCCTTTCTCCCTCCCAAGTATGGATCTAGATGGAAGCTTTTAGCAACTCCTAATGCTCTGCCTTTCCTCCCCTGTCATGGAGTCTAAGCTTCTGAAACACTTGCGCACGCGCACACACACACACACACACACACACACACACACACGTACGTATATTTAAAATTTGTCTTGGTCATGGTGTCTTATCACAGCAAACAGAAATAGATTTCTGAGTTCCAGGCTCAGAGCCTGGTCTACAGAGTGGGTTCCAGGACAGCCAGGGCTATACAGAGAAACCCTGTCTTGAAAAACCAAAAATAAATAAATAATAAATAAATAAATAAATAAATAAAAATTAATTAATTAAATTAAATCAGTTTCTCTGCCTAAAGGGTAAAGAGGACGGGCTCTGTTTGCTATGTCTGGAGGGCTTGAGGTCTAGTCTTTCTACTTCTAGATACTCACTTTCTGCCCGAGCATTCCAGGAAATCCAGGGAAACCCTGTGAAAAGAACAACAAATGCTGTGACTGTCTTGAAATACCACTTGGAAGAGCTGTGGGTGGATTGGATCAGCCATTTCCAAGATGGCTGCCGTCTTGAAATGCTATCAGTCCGTAGGCGGGGCAGCCGGAGCGGACTTCTATCTAAGGCTATCAGTTGTACAGATTTGCCATTACCTTTTCTCCTTTGGGACCCAAGTCACCCCTTTCACCTCTGGATCCCTAGGAGAAAAGCAAAACAGAGGGTCAATGGTCTAATACCACATTGTGTTGGGGTTTGTGGTGAGGGGGTAGTGATAGGAACATTTCAAACTGAAAAACAACCTAAGCCGACAACCTCCCTTTTGCAAAGCTCTAGGCTCTTATAATAGGTGGCTTGCTCACTAAAGAAATGCTTTCTACTAAGACTCCAGAGACCTCCTAACATTAGTAAGTAAAGGGAAACTCAGAGAAAGTTCTGAGCCTCCCTCCGGTCCTTGTATCTGGCAGGACTTGTATCCTCAGGTGCTGGCTGTTATTTGTTTGGTTTTGGCAGGTGAGAAGGCTTGTGGTAGAAACCTGGCCCGAGGACAAATCCTCTTCTTCCACACTGCCAGCTCGCATTTGTTGCCCTGCTCCCTGCGCGGGGCAGGGCATGAGCCTCACTAGGAGGCTTCCTTACCAGAACTGTCCTGCCTCGGGATGCCCTTCACTCCTCCCTCAGCCTACACAGGAAGAGGACAGAGGGATAGCTGGGAAGAACCGCAGCTGATGACTGATCAGAGGGCTGGGCCTGTCTGCCACCCACCACCAACTCCTGAGCTGTGTCCAGACCAGGATCTGGGATGGCTCGAGAGAGGAGCACTGACCTTTTCCCCTCTGGATCCAGGGAAGCCCTAAAAGAAAGCAGGCAGATGTTTATACTCAGCCCCTAGGACAGCCAGGGCTGTAGGAATGGGCGGAGTCCCTGAACGTGGTGCTGAGGCTCCGCACTGCATTGTGAGTTCTACAGGACATGCAGCACTAAACACGAAGACATCCAAGAGGCTTGTGCTTATAACAGGCCTACAAACAGCATAGTTTCTCTCAGCTCCCAAATGCCTAATCCAGAGCTGTAACCCTGATCGCTGCAGAGAGCGAGAACTGGATCCCAGTGTCCCCGCACCTTAGGGAATGATTGTCCCCGCAAAGGGCTGACTCCCCCAGCACAGTGACAGTGTCTCAGTGCTGCCCTCCCCAGCTCTGTGGACAGCTCTGCTCCTCAGGGTTAGTGAGGAGACCTGGGGATGGCCGTCGGCATCACACACTGACCTTAGAGCCCATCGGTCCTCTTGACCCTGGCAGGCCCATCATACCCAGGTCGCCTTTTTCGCCCTGTGGCAATTAGAAGATGGAAAAGAAGACCCACGGTGATATCTCTCAGAGAAGCAGAAGCAGAGTTGTCAGGGAAGCTGAGACGGAACCAAGGTACTGGGGCTGGATTGGGAATGTGAATTCCATATGCCCCTTTGCCTTCTCCCAGGGTTCTACTTTCCACCTTTCATTGTGGTCCTCGAGATTAAATAGAGAACAAAAATGCCTGAGGTGGACAGATCGCCAAACTAAATACTCACTAAGATGTAAATGGTGATGTTTGGTCTTTTCTTGGAAAGGGTTGTGAGAAGGCAGGGGAGACAGCATGAGGGCCTCAGAAGATAGGTTATCTCACATATAAATTCTTTGCCTGCTTTGCTTTTTGCATAGGGAAGATCTTTCAGATATCTCATTACACTCTCTCCCTCAGTTTGAAGGCAAGTAGAGGGAAAATCAGTCTCAGGGCATATATAGCAGAGGAAGGTAGTTGATGTAAGATGTACTCCACTGTCTATTACAAAATTGTATGCCACCTCTGACTAGTAGAAATATGAAGTCAACTATATGCTGTTAGGGGGATTAATTTGTGGTGTTCGTTTTGGGTTTTGCTTTTGTTTATTTGTTTGGTTTGGGTTTCTTGTTTTGTCGTTTTGTTTTTTAGGCAGGGTCTCATGTATCCTGGGCAGGGTCTCATGTATCCTGGGCTGTTATGTGAGAATTCAGGTGATGACCTTGAACTAATGCTCTCCAACCTCTGAGTGTGAGGATTATAGGAAATATTTCCACCATGCCTGGCTACATATTCTGAATTGCAAGTGTCTTTATAAATTACATCAAATGGGGCTGAAGAGATGGCTCAGTGGTTGAGAGAGAGAGCTGTTCTTTGAGAGAGGTCTTGAGTTCAATTCCCAGCAATCACATGGTGGCTCACAACCATCTGCTATGGGATCTAATGCTCTCTTCTGGTGTCCATGAAGACAGAGCACTCATACACATAAAACACACACACAAATAAATCTTTAAAAAGAAATTACATTAAATGTAAAACTAAGCTAGTGAGATTAATTTTGCCAGTATTTTACTCTCGTTTAATCAATGTCACTTCAACATGTAATCATGATACAATAAGATTTTAAAATTACATTTTATTTACCCTGTGTGTATGTGTGTGTGTGCGTGCACGTGCACGTGCTTGAGCACTCACATGTGTGCATGCAACCCACAACATACATTGGAGGTCAGAGGACAACTTATGGGAATCAGTTCTCTCCTTTCACATGTGGGTTCCAGGGACGGAACTCAGATTGTCAGGCTTGGTGGCAAACACCTTCACTGACTGATATCTCCCCAGCCCAGAATAGTTGATATATAGGTCTTCATTTATACTAGTCACATTTCAAGGGTTTCACAGCTATTTGTGGTTGCCATGATGGACAGCTTTGCTCTCCATAGCAGGGATTTTGTTTTATTTGAGTCAGGATCTTACTCTAGCTCAGGCTCACCTGGAACTTACTTTGTAGCCCAGGCTGGCCTCTAACTCATAGTGATCTTATTTCAGCCTTCTGAGTACTGGGTTTGTAAGTATGAGGAACCATGTCTGGCCATACAGTAAACTGAAAATTGCCTGCATGTGCACCATGTACATGCCTAGTATCTACAGAGGACAGAAGAGGGCACTGGATGCCCTGGAAGTGGAGTTACAGATGGTTGTGAGCCACAGTGTAGGTGCTGCAAACTGGCCACAAGTCCTCTGCAAGAACAACAATCACTATTAACTGTGAGCCATCTCTCCAGCCCAAGTTATAGTTGTTCTTTTAAGAGAAATTTCCTTGGGACTTTTTTGTATTACCAATGCAGCCAGTAAGGCAGAGGAAAAGAGGGTGTTCGCTTGCCTTGCCCTGGCTTCTGCTAGTCAAATCTGCAAGTCATAGCCTCGGCACCCTGCAGTCTGTGACAGGCAGCAGGAACACAGGATAAAGGAAGATAGGGGTGTGTTTGCTTTGTGTATTCTCTCTGAGGAGTAGAATCTGCATCCTCCCAGCCTGCCTATAGTCCTGGACTTTCCACCCGCCAGATCAGTGGGACAAATGAGAGCTTCTCAGACCCAAGTTCCCTTTGGGTCATCTCAGAGAAATCAGACTAGTACACTCATTCTCAGGACAAAGGCGAAGTGGGCATCCTGGGAAAGAAGGGAGCAGCCCCCACTTCTCCACAGGAGCAGAGTCCCAGCACTGACCAAAGTCTGCAGGCCACATGAAGGAGAAGCACTTGGGGACTGGGAGCTGCATTCTAGCTATTTCCCTCCGAAGGAGGTGATGTGTTCGACTGCTGGCCAGGACCCAGGGTAGACAGACATCTTCCCCCTTGGATTCTGATACTACATGAGCCCCAAACATATATGACACTTACCCTGGGTCCTTCAGGGCCTGGCCAGCCAACGGGCCCGGGCATGCCAGGAACACCTGGGGGTCCAGGTCTACCCTTCAAAGACCAAGAACAAAAGTCAAGATACCTTGGTATGCTTCCCTCCAGTCAAGAATACCTAGGGTCCTGATAAGAGTATGGGATCACCAAACATGGGCCCCTGCACCTTCATCCCTACCCTTCAAAGAATGAGGGCTTAAAAACCCATGTCAAACACATGAGTTTAGATTTTTAGTGTCATATTACCAAACAATGTTTTGTTCTACTTAAGAAATAGAGAGTAGTGGACAGAGGGATTCTAAACTTCTTGGTCTCTCAAATTTCATTACCTCTATGGAGTATACCCATTATCTCTTGCTTCCTGTGAGCACTCCACAGGTTGTCCTGTGGCATGAGCTGGGACTGTGTTAGGAGCAGCACCAGATGCTGTTGGAACTACCTCAAGAGCATTTGCCTGCTTGCTGCACTGTCCCTCAGTGGCTACACTGTTGGCTTCTATAAAAGCCTGCAGCCATGAAACTCACTATGGGGCACTGGAGCTTCCCAGTAACTTATGACCCTTCCCTTTCTATACCCAACATCCCAGATCTCTTACCAGCAAGGTGTCAAGGAAAGACAAACAGACATGCTCTCCACACACCCAAGTTCAGGCTGCTGGTGTTGACCTGAAAGACCTAAACTCACCAGAAAGGGACCCCCCCGGGGGACCCCACTCGAGTCTCAGGATGGCACGCACCCAAGGACACACGAGAGACCAACTTGATGCAAGAACATGAGGCGGTTTAATGACGGGACATTCCGGGCCGTCCAACACGTCTCGTGCAAGAGACAGAAGGAACGACCCCCAGGCTCTAGGTTTTAGAGGTTTTATAAGGACAGAGTGGGGAGAAAGGGGGAACCTTGGCACAGGTTCACACAATTGGCTGCTTCACATCAGAAGCTGTACTAGTCAAAGGGGGGCAGAGGGCAGTTCCTGCAGGTGGAAGCTTATCTAAGTTAGCATAGTGCCTAGTCTAGTTAAACTTAAATTGCAGTTTTCTTGGACCTTGAGAGGACTTCAAGGGGGGGGGGGGAAGGGTTTGGAGGAACACTAGATGGCCCATTATTCATTTAGACATACTCCGGGGCACATCCCTATTTTCTGTTAAAAAATGTTCTTGCATACCATTTTTTATATGTCCGGCCAAGTCCTTGGGAAGCTTAACAGGCCTTTGTCCTTGGTCTTATAACTCTATATTTTCTGTGACTAATTAACTGAGCCCAATCCTGCTGACAGGCATATTTTTTAACTATGTAGGTTAGGGAAGAGGAATCAGGGCCCTGCTATTTTTTATTAGTTTGGGCCTATTTCAAAATTTTCTTTCAGACCTCCCCTATGCACACTCTCATGACACCTTTCTCCCCTCTTTAAAGGTTCCTCCTGCCAGTGTTGCTTCATAATCTATTCACTTGTACGTGTCTCTGCCTCCAGAGAACCCCATCTCAGCTAAGGGTTATAGAAAAACGACCTTCACGAACGAGGGTGAGAGCATAGACTGGGGGTTGGGGATGTCTGTCTTGAGCTCTACATTCAGTGGCTCACTTCATAGTTAGCTAGGGACTCAAAAGACTCAGCCAAGAGCCCAGAGATGCCAGATGCTGATGTGTACACTGTGCTTTGCCTTCCATGCTCATGGCAGACATTACTAATCGACACAGACCTTGATGCTTCAGAGCATGGGACCACCACAGGGTTCTCTCCAGACCAGCATTCAACACAGTCACTAAGCTCTGGTTGGCCTTGTTATTTGCAAAGGTCTGTCTGTGGCTTCTGTTGATAATAAAGCCACTGGCATCGTTTAGGATGGATTTGCTCTTCCTTCAATCCCAGTCAAGACCTAGAATTTAAGAGACACTACCAACTGACCTCAGTGATATTGCCTGCTGGCTCTTTCTCTGATGCTAATGACGGCATGTGGCTGGTTCACTCAGAGCTACTGCATTGTCCAAAGCAAAGACATTTACTGCTGTCTGCTCAAGCACTTAATTCCAGTTTAATGAAGGTCATTTTGTGCCACTGGCTGGGGACTTGGAGAGTTCCCTGTTGTGTGGCAGGATGAAGCTGTGGAACTGTGGCCAGGCCCAGCAGCCTCTAGAAGAAGTTGGTCAGATGCCTAGCAGCCACAGGTTCCAGCTCTTAACCAAAGTGTTGGCAGAAAAGGCAAGCATGCTGACATCATCAGCAGGGTGCCAGCACCAGAGCCCCGCAGGGTACTGGTTGCCATTGAAAAAACTTGCATGCACATATAGGACAGTTATCAGACAGAACAGCATGGGTCCTACCTTCCTTCCTGGGCGGCCAAGATCCCCCTGTGCATAGAGAAGACAGACAAAGATTGTTTGAAAGAGAAGTTCTGGGATCAGACAACTTAGTAGGGCTGAGGCCTGGGCCTGCCGTGGCTCAGTCAATCAGTTGGTTACTTGACTAGTTAAAGCATGTCTGCCATGCCAGTGGCCTGAAGCAGGACACACTAATAGCACCCCTTATTATAGCTGCATCCATTCATTGGGGAGTCCTCCTCATCTGCTATGACATAATGAGCTCATATTTTGAAATCTCAACCAGAACATTCTCAGTGGCACAGCCAGAAAGCAAGGCAAGGTGGAGCTAAGAAAGCAGTGGTTCATACCTTTTCTCCCTTTGGTCCTGTCTTGCCAGGAAGCCCAGGTGGACCCTGCACAATCGAGAGAAGAGGTGAAAAAAACATATACCTGACAGAGGTGAGACTGCAAGGGAGGGTTTGTGGTAGGAGACTGTGGCACTGGACCTTTACATGCTCTCTCTCTTCCCTCCCTCCCTCCTCCTCCTCTCATTTCTCATTTCTCAGTACTGTTTCTTGGCACCACTGGTGCCACTCTTTGGACTTTAATTTTCTCCCTAGAACCTTTGGTGTTTAATAAGAGCGGCCTCAGAGTCGTGGAGAAACCGTTCTGTTGCTGAGGCCATGATGCTTCTTGGCCTCAGGATCCTTCACTACTCTGGCTTCCCTTCTTTGGGCCCTGCCAGGAAGGAAAGTTCAGTTCTGCATGGACAGCAGCTGATTCTGACGTCCTCAGGGAGGAGCTGGGCTTAGTGCCCCACTCCTGTAATCTCAAAACTTGGGATGGAGGCAGAAGGATCAGGAATTCAAGGCTAGCCTTGGCTGTCCAGCAAGTTCATGGCCAGCCTGGACTACATGAAATCCCATCTTATACTTAACAAATGAAAGAAAACAAAAGATAAGCAAGATTTTCCACAAATGGCCTGAGGGCTCCAGGTGCAAAATAATGTCTCCTTCCAGAACTTTCATTAATGGAAGGAAAAGCACATGCTACATTGTTTACAATGGCTCCCGTTGTGGGAGACAGAAGGCTCCAGCAGAGATTGTAAAAAATGCCAGTGTTCTGAACATTCACAGCCAGAAGCACTTGCCTTCTGCTTTCATATCTCTGGAAAGCTCATGACTGTTTTCCAAATTCCTGGGGATAGCAGAGAGAAATCCGCCCAATCCCTTGGCCTCTGTACCCTACAGTCTGCAAGTAACCAACATGACAGCCTGTCAGAAGTGTGGTTTCTCCAAAACGTGTCCAAATGATCCTGTCTCGTGTTACAATTTCGCTGGGATCCCAGGTCAATCACATGACCTGGGGCAGTGGGAGTCAGAGAGCTCTGAGAGGGTTTGAGTCCCCAGGGATCCTCAGGTGAAGATACAGTTGGGAGAAACCACCTTGGGCTATCTGCCTTCTGATTTAGGAGGTAAGGTCGGGAAGTAAGTTGTTTTCTATTTCCAAGCCTTTTGTTTCTTGAAATGGTTAGAACGGTTTTACAAGATCATAGACCTTAGCATACACCAAACAAATATAGATTCTGACTGAATGGAGGTGTGTGTGTGTGTGTTTCTCCTTTCCTTTCTCCCTCCCTCCCTTCATCCTTCCCTTCATCCTTCCCTTCCTCCCTCCTTCCCTCCCTCCCTCCCTCCTCCCCTCCCTCCCTCCCTCCTTTTCTTCCTATGATAAAATTCTTAACCTGGCTGGCTTGGTACTCAGCCTGGCTGACCATGGCTAACTCAAGGCAGTCTGCCTGCCTCTATCTGCTGAGTGCTGGGATTATGGGCCTAAACCAATGTATCCAGTGAGATTTCTAACCAGTTTCCGTATGATGCTTCTTAGAGATCTCACATTGCACAGATCCATGGGTGAACAGCAGAGTATCTCTGTGACTCAGACTTGCAGGAGCTCAAAAGTACACCAGTATGACTGGAACTGCTGTTCTGAGGTGGTCAGAGGACCCCCTCCTTCCACATGCTTGGTTGGTTCTCATGCACATTAAGACCCATCAGAGAAGGGTGCTGAATAGGGTAGCCCACCTTAGAGTACTCTCACCTGGCCTTTCTGCAGACTTCCCAGCCCCTTTATGATGGTCTCTGGCTTCTGAGCTCAAGGTCTCATTTTCATTATAACATCTAATAGATGCTTTTATTGTTTGTTTCCTTATTTACTTTGGTTTTGAGATAGGGTCTCTTACTACGTAGCCCAGGCTAGTCTTAAACTCAGGGTCTTCCTGCTTCAGCTTCCCAAGTGCTGGGATTACAATTATGTTATCATACCTGGGTCAATAAATGTTTGTGGAGAGCAGGCTAGTTATAGCCCACAGGTTGGGTGGAGTGGACACTCTCACTGTCCCTGTACACAGGGGATCAATAAAGATCCTCTACAAAGCTAGAGAGTGATTCTCTTAGGCTTGGAGGGCCACATCTTCTGTCAGATTTCTCAGCTCTGCCCTGATGGCCTGGAAACAGCCACAGACAATACAACTAGTTAGAAAAACAGGTGGGCTGGATTCAGTGCCATAGTTTTAGTCCAGAGCCCAGGAAAGCTAAGGTAACTGGTCCCTCAGATGGCTACTTTCCTGAACTGAGCACAAATCCTTCTTGGTCCACAGGTGGGGTGGATGGTCATGTTCATATTTGATGACAATAACAACAGCCACTACCATATAAGCAGCATCCTCAAATATGATAGGAGACCCTCAAATCTATCATGGCAGGGGCTGCACAGGTGAGGCCAGATTCACCCAGAAACTCTTCAGGGTACTGAGGCTGGAGAGAAGCTACAGAAGGAAAACCAGCCATACAGCACACCGCAGGCCAAGACTATGAGGCTCTGTCCATTGTTTATGGGAAGATACAGGAGGAGGCCCAGAGGGTGAACTCACCTGGGGCCCAGGGGGCCCAGGAGAGCCGAGCGAGCCTTGAATACAGGGGGATGGTGAGGCCTCAAGTTCCAGAAGATTCTTCATGTCTGGGGAGAGAAGCTTCAGAGGAAAGCAACAACGGATTAGAGGTCAGACCAATGAAGGAGTTGCCTCCCTGGGCTCATCCCTGCTCTATTTCTATGCAGTGAGCTCTTTTTCCCCTAGTGTTTTTTTTCCCTTGTATAGGCATCCTGATGCTTCATATCTAATTGTATTTTGACACCGTCTCTCTAGCCTGCTTTTCTTTTTCTATCCTCCACATTCCATTTCTGTCTTCCTTTCTTCCATCCTTGTCCCTATTACACTGATTTCATGAATACTTGGTTAAAACAAACAAAAATAAAAAGAAAGAAAGAAAGAAAGAAAGAAAGAAAGAAAGAAAGAAAAGAAAAGAAAAGAAAAGAAAAAAGAAAATGGAGGAACTCTGTAGCTGTTGGAAATTTGGAAACTATGAACACTCCTTAGTGTTTTTAAAACAATGAGCCATCTTGTTGCCAAGCCTGATACCATCTAACTCCCAGACGAGAAAAAAACTCCCTTCTTCACAGACTGAGCACAGCAAGGGAGCAGATGTTTGAATGAATTGGCACAATTGGCACAATGCCCACTCCAGGCCTCTGTCCTTGAGTGACACTGGAACTGCTCTTCTTCAATGGGATTCTGAGGTGGCCATGTTGAGCCAGGTATGGGGCTGACATGGAAGAGTCTGGAAATTTTCATTCACCCAGGTCCAGAGTACTCACCGGGCTTCGGCTGCCTCTGAAGAACGGCGGTGGGAAGAGTGGGGGTGGTGGGGGCATCAGTAAGCAGCATGCCTTGTGGCTGCCCCGCTTCTTCTGATCCAGGCCAGGAAGGGCTGTTCAGAGAAAACTGTTGTTCCTTAGCATGGGGTTAGGATGACAATGTGTGTCATGCCCATCATGCCTATGGGACACATACACGGTCACCTGAGATTGGAGCAGACCCGTTTGTTGCCTCGAGGCAACGAAGACACACACACAGACCCTTTCTTGCCTCTGCTGGAGGGAAATGGCCTAGACACTGTGTGTGTGTGTGTGTGTGTGTGTGTGTGTGTGTGTGTGTGTGTGTCCTTTTCCCCTTCAGAGACTAACTCTGTAGGTGTGGCAAGGAACACAAAGTTTAGACAGACCCATCATGGCCCCACAGCTGGACAGAGGAAGTGGTATGATACTGTTCACAGGAGGAAACTGTTTAGACAGAGAGGTAACCAGGGTTGGAGGCAGTATTGCCTCTAAGGTACTCACAGCCCTATATACTCAGGTAGATGCTCCATCTTGCTAACAAGTCCCACTTAAATGTCTCAATGTGTAGGTGAGCAAATCCCCAGCACAGGGAGGTGAATGGGCCACTGGACTTCTATAGCTTTGATTTTTAGAGTCTTATCTACATTTAGCCTTAATATATGGCCAGTGTTAAGGCATGTTAAAAGATGCAAATTCCACACTACAGCACAATAGAGTTCTAGAAAGAGAACAGACCTTAGACGATAGCACCTAAGAGCTAGAAAAAACCTGCCAGCTGCAGAGGCCTGTAAACCCTGGCCTCCGTGCTCCCCGCACACCGCTAGATCTTAGCACCAGGGGTGCATCATGAGGATGTTCATATTTTATGCAAATTGAGTCTTACAATGTGAATGTCTATGTCTGTCTTCTCTTTCTCAACACAGCATTTGAGCGAGTGGAGCAGGCTGTAATTGCAGTTCTTACAGAGTTCAGCTGTGTGGCTAGACCATAATGTTCTTACCCATTCTGCAAGCATCACTGGTGTGCATGAGGTGATACTGGTGCTCATACATCAGAGTGGCTACGATGAAAAGGACAGGAGAAATATGGCAAGGAGCGAGGACAAGAACTGTTATCCTACTCTAGTGGGTGGGAATGGAGGCTGGTGTGGCCTTTGGGAAATTGTGTTTTCTATTGAAGCTGGGAATGGAGGCTGTTGTGGTCTTTGGGAAATTGTGTTTTCTACTGAAGTTGAATGTAGAGACGTGGTACAGCTCAGCAATTTCACTTCTAGGAATTTACCAGCAGAAAGGGTGGCTACACTAGAATGCTTGTAGCAGTGATAACAAAAAAAAAAAAAAAAAAAAAGCCAAATTTTTTCCAGTTCCTAGCTTGGGCCTCAGAGTCCAGGAGCTCTGACATCACAGAACAAGCCTAGCTGGGCCTCCCCATGTCTCTCATCCCTGAGCTCTGTGTCAAATCTTATCACTAGGAAGTTCTCCTTCGCTCCCAGGCAAAGCTCAGGGGCCTTGCTGTGCTTTTTTTCTGGGTTTATCCTTGTGTCCGTGCTTCTCCATGGGCTCAGTCTGTTTCCTTCTTTCTCTCAGCATATACTGTGCTTCCTGGGAGGTGGGAAAGAGACCAGTTTTTATCCCCAGGGCCTAACAGTATACCTGATAGACACTAGATCTCTATAAATGGTTGCTGATTTAACAACTTAGTGACAAATACTGACTACATACAAGGCACTGTCTGTGTGCTCCATGGAGACAAGCTGCCAAGATGGCTCAGTGGGGAAAGGCACTTGCTGCCAAACCTGATGACCTGAGTTCAATCCCTGGCACCCCCATGGTGGAAGGGGAGAACTGACTGCCGACATTTTTCCCACTGTGCTGACCAGCTAACCAAGCCAGTGAGTCAGACAATTTGCTTGAGATCATACAGCTAGTCAGCAATGGAGCTACACTTAAACACAGGCAAGCTAGTTCCAGAGCATTCTCTTTTGAACTCTGACCCCAGATGGGTAAAAATTAAGACTAGGACCTAGGAAGGGGGCAGGGGCCTCCTATAACCCTGCTTCAGACCACTGAGTTAATGCCTTCCAACCAAAGGTTACCAGGAACAAATCCAAAGAAGAACCAAATTGGTCATGGCAAGAAGGGAGAACACACTCAGAAAGAACCACAGGGGCAAAGAGAAACTTATTCTAGGATTCCAGCCCCTTGTGGATTTGTGGAAGAGCTTGTGAAAGGCAGTGTCTGGTTTTGCTTTGGAGCCACTGCTGCCAAGCAGAATGGGTTGTTCTACAGTCAGCTTGCATAGTTCTCTGGGGAAAGAGGATTAGTGCAAAGCAAACGCTGATGGGTAGGAAGCAGTCACATTCAAGGATGAGGATGGGATTTTACGGTGGGATGCTCTTGGCTTTTGACTGTGTTTTGTCATGACTTGGGGGATATTCTTGCTTTTGTCCTGATCAATCAGGATCACAGAGTAGTACTGTCTGAGGCTGAAGTCTATGGAATTATGTGCCACAGGGATGCCATGCACACTGAGCCTGAGCAGCTCCAAGTGTCGTAGCCATTGTCCCTTCCTTCCTTCCTTCCTTCCTTCCTTCCATCCTTCCTTCCTTCCTTCCTTCCTTCCTTCCTTCCTTCCTTCCTTCCTTGTAAGTTTTAATTCATGTGTATGAGTGTTTTTACCTACATGTACATCTGTGCAGAACGTGCATGCAACGTTTGAGACAGCCAGAAGAGGGCATCTCCCGGAGCTGGGGTGATAGCCTCCATGTGGGTGCTGGGGTTTGAACCCTGGTCCTCTGGAAGAGCAGCCAGCACTCTTAACTACAGATCCATCTCTCCAGTCTCCACTGTTCTCTTTCTTGGTTTGATAGTTATGTTTTCAAACTTTACTCTATCACCAGCTCTTGGCTAGCATTGAGAAGCTAGGAGCGGACAACTCCAGCTTCTCCGTGCTCTGCTGGGCTATTGAAGAGAGCGACAGGTACACATTAGCCACTGAAGCCTGTTAGAGCCCCCTCTAGATCCAGTTTCCCTTGTCTCCCTTTTGCCTCAGTAGACAGCAACGATCCAAGGCTGCAGCTCTCTAAAGCCTTCCTAGAAAGAACACCTGGAGCTTGGCGAGCCATGCAGCTAGTTTGCACCATGACCATTGATTTTCAAGGCCATGTATGGTCTCCAATGTTGCCTGTCCAGCACCCTGGAAGTTCCCCTTGTGAAAGATCTTGAGTCTCTCAAGGCAGTCACCTCTCATTTCTTCCTGGAAACTGGAGGCATCTTCAGAGAACATAAATTATCAGCTGCTTTTGCTGCCAAAGCGTCTGCCTTTACACTACCCCCGTCCCCCCACTCCTTCCTCCCCCTTTGACCTACTTTATGCCAGCAGGTGTGAGCCTTCAGTTTCTGCCCCTCCCCCCAGCTCCAGGAGCTGTTTGTTTTTAGCACAGTCTGGTTTATTTACAGCTCATTCAAGCTGAGTATTTCCATCAGGTGGATGAGTCTGGGAGCAGTGTCCCCTCTTCACGCTCCCTGTCAGCTAAGCCAGGGCTTCGCATGTCTATTTTGGTGCTGAATGGCCCTGTGTATCTCTCTCAGGCTTGTGCTGTCTCCACTGGAACAGTACCTAAGCTCAGAGTCCAGCCTGGAAGAATCTCAGGAGGCTCCACTGTAATGGAAACTATTGGGTGTGTAGCACACGGTGCCTGCTGTGACCTGGTATACTGTGTGCATGGCTCTGCCTTGACAATGTCAACTACCAAGGGACTCTAGGTCACTTATTGATACTAATGCCATTGTATCTGTGTGTACTGCTCTACCCAAGTATAGGCAATTGTCTAATGAAAGTTTTGGCAAGCTTTTGGTTTTTTCCCCTCATTGGAAAAGAGCCTTTTCCCTGCTTCATTTTGAGAAACTGAGGCACACTCTTAGAAAGTTATCCATACCAATGGACTCTTTGAAATACAGGAACTTGCATTTAAGAGTTGGAGTCCGGGGTGCATGCGTCTCTGTGATACGGTACACTCACTTCCTCAACCCAAGGACTCAGTTTCCTCGTCTGTACCACCAAGAGTTTGGTCCACACCACCTCCAATGACAGATTTTAAGATAAGTATGGCAGCAGGATCACCACTGGGTCTGTCTTTTGTTTTCCCTACATGCAAGACAAGTCCATCAGCAGACCACCAGATCCCTCGTTCTGCCTCTAACACCAAGCAGCGCCCCTCAGGCTGGAAAATGCCAAGTGCAGCCATATGCTAGTGGTCCTGTGCCTGCCTGTGCATAGGGTGGGAATCCATTCAAGTTTTCACTTTTCCCCCACCTGTTAGCGTTAGAAAGAAACCCCAGAGGAAGTGAGACAGTGAAAGACGCATGTTCCATGGTGCGTCTGGGTGCACAGACCATACAGCCTTAAAAAGCAAGTTCTGATCTAAAGGTAAAAGCAGTTTGACAGTCTTTGAAAAAGGCCATGGTGAAGGTTTGCACCTGAGTGAGCATGGGCAGCAAGGGAGGACACACCCGCAAAAACGTGATCTGGTGGTTTGGTGGCTGCTGTCTTTGAGCCACATCACCCAAGCCAGTTGGCCCAGAATGATGGTGAGCATCCCAGCCACCTAATGCCACGGGGAGTAGTGGACCACAGAGCACGGTTTTACTTCAAAGTCAAGGGGACAGCAGCTGCCGGGCACTCTGGAATCAAGGTCACAAGAGGGACAACAAAGAACTTCACACACATAAGCATGCATGCAAGGCCACAATAACTCCAACCCATCCCTTCACCCTGCCATCTTAACTCTGACTAAGAAGTTTCTAATTTAAAGGATGCTCCCAGGACAAGCCTACTTTTCAAGTCTTTTTAAAAAAAAAAAAAAACCATAATGCATGCATATATTCTCTCTCTCTCTCTCTCTCTCTCTCTCTCTCTCTCTCTCTCTCTCTTCTTACCCAAGTAGCCAGCTGAGTAACAGAGAAGTCCTGAGATGACGACGAGGAGAAGATAAGTGAAGCTGAATAATGGACCCGTCATCATGTGGCAAAGCCCAAGGCAGACTGGCCCAGGAACACAAGCTAGAGACAGGCTGAGATTTGTCACGCCCCCGAGTGCTGCCCGCGCCTGGCCTGCTTGGCATTTGTGGTGGGAGTCGGCCAATCCCTGCTTTGATGTTGCTTCTGCCCCAAATGCCAGGCTTTCGGGGGGCCAGTCCTGAGCTCCAGGGAGCCGGGATGGGTAAGCAGTTCCAGCTACTCACAGATGCTTCTGTAGGGTGGACAGTGAAGACACCGTACCTTCTACTTGGAAAGGATGTGAGCTTGGGAGCTCTCTGTACAATGATCACCTCAGACACCACAAGAAACAGTGCAATCTGTCAACCAGGAGGCTTTTCATTTGCTTCAAAACGGCCTCATCAATACTGTTCTGGCAGGCATCAGAGTCACACCCCACAGAGGGTGTCCAAGGAGACTCTGCCCTCTTCTGCTTCAGGGAACATCTGCATGGTTCAGTGTTTGCTGTATCTGGCAAAGTGATGCCAGTAAAGCCACACTCAAAATAACAAAACACAAACTCTAAATAGTGTGTGTGTAGCTATGTAGTCTTCTATATACATGTAAATATATGTGCATATACACATGCATATATGTGTGTATTTCCAAAGACCATGAGGGTTGAACCCAGACCTCATGCATGCTAAGCATCTAGTCTACCACTGAGCTGCATCCACAGTCTCAACTTTTTTTTTTTTTACAAGAACCTTGTCTATAAAATAACAAAATGGCACTGTAGGACAGTTCCTGGTTGAACTAAGGCTGAAAACCCTGGTGACCCTGAGGGACGACAGGTGGTTTTCCTGATTCCCGGCCACTAGGCTCCTGATACAG
This sequence comes from Rhabdomys pumilio, assembly GCA_030674055.1. NCBI lineage: Eukaryota > Metazoa > Chordata > Mammalia > Rodentia > Muridae > Rhabdomys > Rhabdomys pumilio. Next base: position 179,667,551 of record JANHMN010000001.1, on the reverse strand, counting down.
GCCCAAGACCCTCCACAGGTAGAGGACATGTGGTCACATAGCCTCAAGACAGACCTCCATTTAATGAGGTGCCTAAAGACCTGAAGGGCTTAGCCAATTAAGCTTCCTTCTCAGACACTCCTCCCTGCAAAAGGTATTTAGCCTCAGGCCCACCTTGAGAAAATGGGGTACAGTTTTACTCATCTACTTTCCGTCCTGACAATAAATGTCTCAAAACCATGGACTGTTTCTGCAGAAGGCCTCTCGGTGCTCCCAGCCACAACCTCCAAGCCAAGTCAGCCAAAAACCTCCATCCCCATCCCACCCCACCCCTGCCACTTTTCCTTTCTGCCCTGGGCTAGATCCAGCCCTTGGTCCCCTACTTTGTTCTCAGCTCTACTGTGAATCCCAGCAGTGCCTGGGTACCCAAGAGCCTGAGAACCAGACGGCCGTGGCCTCCTTGCAGGCCCAGGGACCTCTGAGCCAGCTCTAGCTGTCCCTGTGCCTCAGACTGTGCTCCCCTCCACCAGGGGTGTCCCGTGGCTTCAAATAGCCTGACAGCCCCAGGCACCAGCATGGAATAAGCGCAGTCAAAATTCCCAGTCCTACCTTCTAAGTGGCTGGAGTCCTGTGGTGGAGCGGACGTGGGACCCCATCAAACCCTACATGACGCATGCCAGATACACACTGAAATATGCCTGAGACCTTACTATACACCTAAAGCATGAACACACAGAATATTCTAAACCATAAAAGATAAGGTTATTGGTACTTAGTAGTCAGCACTGACTTAAGCAGCTTGGAGATGAGTTTTATAACAAGAGTAGCAGACTTATTCTACAAAGGTCTGGTATTAAATGTTTTAGGATTTGTGGGCTACATAATTGAACAAGATCAAAGAACTTTGCTATTAAGCATAAAAGCAGTCATGGACAATATCTAAAAATAACTGTGACCAGGTTCTGATAAAACTTTATTTATAAAAATAGAAGGGGTGCTGGATTTGGTCCCCAAGCTGTAGTCTGCCAACAGCCCTGAATCACCAATGGAAAGCTCAGTCACCAGATCCATTCATTGTATGCACCATCCACTGGGAGCTTACAGAGAAGGCCAGCTGTGTGGATGTGCAGTGACCAGACATGACTTCCGGGCTCAGGAGTATGCTGTTTCGTGTTGCAGTAACCGTCCTGATCGTGGCTGAACTCCTGGGCTTGCCATTCAATAGCTATTGGTTCTGAGCCAGATGCATCTTCTATCTGAGCCTCAGCTTTCTCACCTGCAAAGTGGGTGTTGCACAAGTTGCTTTGCTACTCAGCTGGAAGGATTAGAGCCAAGGCTTTCCCATTTCTGGCACAGAAGAGGGCTCTTTATCAACCCATTTTTGGATAACTTGGTCAGACGAGAGAAAAGAGTATAGGCGTAGGGATGTCTGGAGGGAATTATGGGAATTATTTTATTATTATGTAATATTATTTATTATTACTATGCTTAATAGCAAAGTTCTTTGACCTCGTTCAATTATGTAGCCCACAAATCCTAAAACAAATCCTAAAAGAGATAGTTGGAGAAAGAATGAGATGAGTAGTCAGAACAGGTTTCCTGACAGAGGTGGCATTTGAGACGAGCCTTGAAAGCCAGCCGAGATTTATTTTCTGGCACAAACTGGGGAGGAGGGAGAGAGGAAGGCTTGGGTTTAGTTCTCCTGGGGACTAGCTCTAAGACATAAGAGCCAGCAGTGGCAAGGACAGGGCACACTCAGTTTAGGGGCCCAACAGTTGAATAATAGCACCTGCACCATCTCCCCCAGTTTCCCTGTGTGGTCATAGTTCCTGTCATGGTTTGAATGAGAATCTCCAGGCTCATCTGCTTGAATACTTGGTCCCCAGATGATGGATTAGTCTGGAAAGGATTAGGGTTAGCTTTGTTGGAGGAGGTGTGTCACTGGTGTTAGGTGGGCTGTCTTTGAGGTTCCAAAAGACCTTCACCATTCTCAGTGTGTTCCTTCTGCCTTTTGCTCTCCCTGATATGAGCCACCACTCCTCTGTTCTGCCATCATGAATCTTACCCTTTGAAGCCACTGGCCAATTAAACGCTTTTTTCTGTAAGTTGCCCTTGGTCATGGTATTTTGTCACAGCAATAGAAAAGTAACTAAGACAGTCCCATTGTTGTGCCCCCTCCTCCTCCTTCCTCCTTTCCCCTCCTCTTTGTGATCCTCCTCCTCCTCCTCCTCCTCCTCCTCCTCCTCCTCCTCCTCCTCTTCCTCCTCCTCCTCTTCCTCCTAATCTTTCATTGGAGAAGTCTCATTCTGTAACCCAAGGTATCCTAAGACTCACTGTGTAGTTTAGTATTTCCAGTAATTCTCCTGCCCCATGCTTCCTGGTGCTGGGAAACAGGCATGTGCTGCCACATCTGATCAGATCTTCATTTTTCCCCCCCAGCATCACGGCCGTTTTTCAGCCCTTGGATGTTTTGCTACTTTCACAGCAAAACCTTTCTGTTTTTCTTAACCATGTAGCATCAAACTTTAAAAAAAGATGTATTCATTTTATTTTATGTATGAGTGTTTTGCCTGCACATATTGATATGCACCGTGTATGTGCTTGGTGCCCTCAGAGCTAAGAAGACATCAGATCTTCTAGAATTGAAGTTATGGGTGGTTGTGAACCACCATGTGGGTGCAGAAAATAGGACCTGGGTACCCTGCAAGAACCTGTGCTTTTAACTGCTGAGCTGTCTCTCCAGACCTCAACATAAGACTTTTTTTTTAAAGGTTTACTCATGTAGCCAGCTCAACGGGACGCATGTCACTCATGTGAAAGCAGGGCAAGTGGCCCCTGGGTCCTGGCCTATTCCGAATTTCTATTTGATCTTAATAACAGGCTGTGAGCCTGTGACCTGAATCTTCCTGTGTGTATATCTTTCGGCTACTCTTTTTCTTTCTGTCTTTCCACTTCACCCTACTGTCTTTGTCTTCTGTCTTCCCAGCACCAACAGTGGCATTTCCTTAAGTCAAACACCTATGCATCCACCCTACCTTTCTGCTGCTCTCCAAGCTCCTAGCCAGCTTGGACTTAGGATCCCTGGTCAGGATCCCTGGCAGGAAACTGCTGTTTGAATGTGAATGATTTATTTCCCTTGCAAGTGAAAGGGCATCTACCAGGTGAGCTCTGAGCTCTCTCCAGCTTTGCTCTACAGAGGCTGTGCTTCCTGGACAAGGGGACCCTCCATAGGGCTCTGTATAGCTGGAGGTGAGCCTCTCTTCACTGGTATGGAGTCTTGCCCTTGGCTTCACTCCTATGTGTGGGGCCAGGCCCAGCTTACTACTGCTGAGCTGCCGGCACAGTCACATTCATAATCAGTTTCTGGGCCATCCTGCTGCTGTCAACAGGTGTCACATTCACAGTGCTTTGTCTTAATTGAGGCTCTGGGACTTATCAACCAGGCCAGAAGACCACTTCTGGAACATTGCCTCCTTGGGCACCATTCCAGACCTTCCAGTCCCCACTGTTGCACAGGGGCCTGTAGTTGCCGATCACAGCCAAAATGGATTCTGTCACAGCGTCTGCCTCTACTGGCTCTTCTGCCACTGCTGCACAGATAGATATCTTGTGACCCAGCTACTTCCAGCACCTGACCTCAGGGATCCAGAGTTTTTATATGAGGCAAAGCTGTCTACATTTGAGCCAGATATGGTGGTGAACAACTATGATCCTGTAATCCTATCGCTCCAGAGACTGAGAAAGGAGGATTGTGAGTCAGCCTGGACTACATAGTGAGACCCTATTCCACAGTTGAAAGAAAAGAGTCATTGAAATGGCTCAGTGATTTAGGCACTTTTGACCAACTCTGAGAACCTAAGTTCAGTCCCAGGGCACCACACAGTGGAAAGACTCAACTCCTGCGAGTTGACCTTTAATCTGTACATGCATGTCACACACATGTATGAGCACACACACACACACATATGCATGAGCACATACACACATATGCATGAGCATACACACATATGCATGAGCACATACACACACATGCATGAGCATACACACACATGCATGAGCATACACACACACACACACACACACATACACACACATGCATGAGCACACACACACACATACACACACACACACACACACACACACACACACACACACACACATACACACGCACACACCACACTTTCAGAAGTCTACATGTTAGGGAGCAGAGTGTAGGATCCCACCAGTTCTAGAGCACTTCAAATCTGTAGTCCTGGCTTCAGCCTTGGATGGGCAGGTTGAGAAGCCTATTGGCAAAGACTACCCCCTCCCCTTGACCAAGTTTTGGTCAGGCTTCACTGCCTCCCTCTCTTGACTAAGATTGGATTTGGGCTTCTGCATCCATTCTCACAGATGTAGCTGCCTCTCCCTCCCCCAGTTAGTCAGTCTAAAGGAATTCCCCATCCTTGACATCAGGTCAAGTCCTCATTGCCACCCTTGACATCGGGTGGCTCTAGCCTGCAGAATCCCAGGAGCTGGTTCTGCCAGAATCCCCCTCCCCTCATCTCTTCTTAGTACCTTTCCATCCATCCAGTCAACTGGCTCCTTGGCTGTACGTTCCCACTTGTCCTTGTACTGAACCTGATCTAGACCTTTGCTTCCCTCTGAGCTAGTCCTAAGATCAATGGCAAAAGCCTTGAACTGTATTAAACACCGTCTCCGGGTCCACTGCTTTTGTTGCTTTGGGATAGCCCTACATTCTACTGAAGTCTGCAAATATTTCTTGAATGCCTGTGCCTTTTTTATACTAAATAATGGTGGTCTGGATTAGTGCTTTGCACACATTCTGTTGTCTATCCTCTTGGCTGACCATCTCCATTTGGCAAAGGGGAAAATGACTCTTGGTGAAACCATGTTAATAGGTCTGGGCTACAGAGATAAAACAGACCAGAAATGGAGTGCATAAGGAACTTTGCACAGAGCCCTGTGAGGAGGCGGCCTCCTGCAGCCACCTTAGCCAGGCTTGGGGGACAGCTCATTTGACCCCTGCCACTCTTCCTGTTGTTCCCACTGCTTCTGTGGGGCCAGCAACTTCCCTCCATTCTGATCAGTCTCTAGCCAGCTGGCTCTCCCTTCCCACTACTGTCTATCCATCTGAGGATTGTCTTGGAGTTGGCACTGTACAGAAATGTCAGCCATCAAAGGTTCAACCACTCCACAGGCCAGAGCAACTCGGGGGAACTGGGTCATGTAACTATTCTTGCCAATAGTTCTCAGTGCACAGAATTCCACCCCTGAGAGATGGCGGAGACACAATATGGAAAGGACCCGCAGCCTGAGTGACAGCCCATGGATGAGTCATGCCCTGCCAGAGATACTGAACTGTAATCAGAATTTTTTATGCCTTAGACAAGTGCCCCCAGTACTTCCCAAAGAACAAACACCCAAAGAAGCCAGAGGTTGCACTTCAGAATCTGACCGGGGACACAGCCATCTGCCAATACTAGAGACCTGTCTGCTTTTATTTATTTTTTAGTTAGTGCATAAAATGATAGGTGTCATGTGATCACATCTCACTAATATCTCATCGTTCTTTGCTCTTATTTGACCCTCCCGCTGCATTGTTTCAAGAATCTTCCGGATCCATAGCATTCATGCATATATATATATATAATGTCTCTCATAATATATATATATATGAGAGACAGAGAGAGACAGAGACAGAGAGAAAGAGTCTACATACAAAGACATGAATATATTCTTTTTACTCCATCATTAACTTCCCTTGTTCTCCTCCCCATTCCCTTTATATTCCTTTCTCTCCTTTTATAGGCCACCTTCTACTTCCATATATATATGGAAGTAGAATATATATATATATATATATATATATATATATATATATATATGAATGATAGTTATATATCTGATTGTTGTATTTATATTTAAATACAGAAACATCCTACCTTTCTTTTTTTTAAGTTTTATTATTTATTTTATTTATGTGCATCATGTGTGCCCATGTGCCATGCATGTATGTGGTGGTCAGGACAACTTGTAGGATTGGTTCTTTCTTACCAGATGGGTCACAGGCATTGAACTCAAGAAATCAGGTTTGGCAGCATGTGCCCTGTCTGCTGAGCTGTCTCTCTATTCCCCAATCATATCTTTGTAAAGAAGTTTTATGATCGCTCATCTTTGGGCAGGCATCTTGGTTGTCCTTCGGACTCCAGTTACAGCCAGGGCTCAATCGAACGTGTTGGCTGGTAAGCTTTATCAAACACATTTGCCTTCTCTAGGCTACTTTTCAAAGTGGGTGGAGTTTTCAGATCACTTTAAAAATCAATCAAAACGCCGGGCGGTGGTGGCGCACACCTTTAATCCCAGCACTTGGGAGGCAGAGGCAGGTGGATTTCTGAGTTCGAGGCCAGCCTGGTCTACAGAGTGAGTGCCAGGACAGCCAAGACTACACAGAGAAACCCTGTCTCAAAAAACCAAAAAAAAAAAAAATCAATCAAAACAGTTAACAACAAGAAGACAGATGGCTGAATGGACGACAGAGTGACCATGGACAAGTGCTGACGGACAAGAATCAGAGAGGTGGTTCCATGTTGGGCTGTGTCTTGAGGTATCTCAGATCAGGTGGCTTCATTAACACACATTCATTCCTCACAGGTCTGGTCACCAGAAGTCCAAAGTCAACACGTTGACAGCTTAGATTCTCTTGTGCCCTTCCTCATTCGCTCCTGAATGACTCTTCTCACAATTCCTTTTGGATTTTTTGAAAATATTTATAACAATGGAAGAGAAAACGAGCTACTTAGAACCACAGATAAAGGCTGAAGCAGGTCAGCTCTGAGCCTCTGTTGACTGATCCGGGGACCCTGAGGCTGCACAGAACTTAGGTTCTATGCTTGTGAGCTTGTGGCCACTCATCACGAGGACAAGACCCCACCCTCTGTCCCAAACACACACAAACACTCACAGAGACACCTTAAGAGGAGCTACAAGGATGGAAGAGAGCCACCTCCTGGTTGTCATGATTTTAGCCCAGCCAGGTCACAGTGCCTTCTTTGCCACAAGAACAAAAGAAAGCAAGCCCATCCCCCTCTCCTTCCACAGGGGAATAGTTTTGGATCTTATCTAAAGGAAGGCATCTGCTTCTTTGAGTTCATCTTCTAATTTGACCAAATGGCCTGTGGTGGATAAAGAGGGAGGAGGAGAGACAATGTTATTAGGAGACCAGGGAACATCAAGAAGCCTCCTGGAGGCTGGCTGCGCCTTGGCTCAGAATTGGATTACAGCAGCCGGCATCAATCAACAGGCACTATTAAATCTTCTGCTGGGCTTGACAGGGAAGGCCAAGTTTGTGGAATTATTCAGGAAATCTGGCCACAGGTCAGCTGCCCTGGGCCTGCAGGGCGAGTTATTTCTAACACCTGCTGACAGCTGTGGTCCGGTGGAAAGACCCAATATTTCCATGCCTTGTTCTTTCCACAGTGACACATCCTTATGGAAATACAACACACTGTGGCTCCCTTAACCCCTTTCCCTAATTGCTTTTTCTATCCCCACTTGCCATATAAGTTGTCTGGAGTTCCACGACAAGTGGGAAGGAGAGAAGCTGGGTCTCCGGGAGCTTTGGCTGCCCAAGGCCTAGAGAGGTATCTGGCCAACTCACCAAATCCCTGTATTTCAGAAATTGGCGGGGGTTGGGGGACGGGACACACAGGGTTGCCTCTTTGGACTCTGCTGAGCACAAAGCTTCAAAGGAGCAAGTTTCCAAAAGAAAGCCGAGGCTTTTTGTAATCTTATAATAGCAGAAATCCTCCTGCCTTCACTTCCTAATTACTGAGAACACTTTTGTATGTCATCAGGTCCAGCCCTTTTAGCCCCTTTATACATATCCAAAGGATTATTCTGTCTCACTGTGTGGTGGGAGGCACAAAGGTCGTGGTGCTCACAGCAAGCACTAGGGGAACCTGGAATATTAAACAGACGGTGTTGTTCCTTCAAGGGAAGAAATGGGTAACCTGTTATCTGCCCAGAAAGCTGTGAGCAGTCATGGTTAATAGCCTGGTGACCTTTACACTATCTGTGTGACAGAGACCACACTGGACCCTCCCCCCAGACCTATAAACCAGCTTTTCTCAGGCAATCTGTAGCATCCATCTTTATGAACTTTACAAGGAGATTTGATGCAGTCACATCCGATCTGTGTTTATTTTGTTCCTCTATGAGATTTATGCATGCTTTATTGTGCACGTGGGATTGAGCTAATTAACACCAGGATATGTTTTCACTAAATTGTGCTGTCCTTAAATAGTCCTAAAATGAATTACTTGGGGTCAGACTCCAGAAATTTGAACAAACACTGACTAGTTATGTTGAACTAAACTACCTTCTTGCCTCACATGGATCATTATGCTGCTGGCCGAGGTGGTTGCAGAGGCCACACACCGTATAAAGTGTGTCTGCATTCTTTTACACAGCTTCATAATATTTCTTCACTCAGAAGAACCGAAATTTGTTTGCTCTTCTCCTTTTGATGTGCAGTTGGGTGACTTGCAAACACTCACGGCATGTAATTGATGCCACAAAACCACTTTCTGCTTCTTTACATGTTGTGTATGAGAGAATTTACACCAGTCAGGGCGTGGGTTTTACATGTGCCGTGCCGTCTGCTTCACTCCACAAAGCCTCAGCAGCCAACCCTCCTTCCCAGGAACAGAGGATGAAAGTGTCTGTCTGTCTGTCTGTCTGTCTGTCTGTCTGTCTGTCTGTCTGTCTGCTGTCACAGACACCCCACTGCCATCACTGTGAGGTGAGACACAGTGTGCTTCTCTGGTTCTCATTTACATTTCCGTTACAGTGGATGACAATGTCACATACCTTCTTCAAGGGGCTGCTGGAACTAATTCTTATAAATAAGGAGAGTTATGACCCATTATATGGCTACTCTTCCTCCTCGTCCTCCTCCTCCCCCCTTCTCTTTCCTTTATTTTCTCCCAGTTTGTTTGGGCCTCAAACTCTTTTGTTTTCTTTTTTCTTTTTCTAGTTTTTTGAGACAGGGTTTCACTGTGTAGCCTTGGCTGTCCTAGAACTCACTCTTTAGACCAGGCTGTCTTTGAACCAGGAACTTTGAATCCTTGCCTCTGTACTGCTGTTTTGCTAAATGGTCATGCAGCAAACTGCCCTTAAATGTTTCTATTTATATCCACAGATTCGGAGAAGCTGCCTCTTGTAGGGGTTAATGCAGAGGCTCAAAACTGGTCAAAGTGCTAAGAGTAAGTGACTGTCAGCCATAATGGGCCATTTGCACACATACCCACAAGCCTCAGGGAAACCACGGAAAAGCTGGTGAACGGGGTGCTGTGGGATTGACACGGCTGCTGCACTCATAAGCTCGCTGCAGCTGTGAGAACCTGCACACAACCAATCAGCACATAAATAAACATAGACTCTGCGTACATTGTCTTCTGTCTTTCTTCCACATTACCTTGTCTTGTTTCTCTCTCCGTTCAGGTATTTCCTCCCTCCATATAGTTTCCTTCCCATTATATATATATATAAATATATGTGTACAATAAATGTTTTAATAGTTATACACATTGTAATTATAAACCAGTATTATCTCGATGTTTATAAAGAGCGCCGAGTCCTTTTGTGAGAGAAACATGATATTTGTCTAGATCTAGCTTATTTTGCTCCACACGATGACCTCCAGTTGCAGTTTCCTGAGAATGGTGTAATTTTGTTCTTTACGGCTGAAGACCACCCCACTGTGTTTACATGCCACCTTTTCCTGATCCTCGTATCTATAGACAGACATCTAGCCAGCTTCCATATCTTGGCCTCTGTGACAACCACTATAACAAACACAGGTGTGCTGGCATCTCTGAAGAAGGCTGACACAGAGTCCTTTTGGGTGGGCTCAGGGGCAGTGCAGCTGGGCCACACAGTGGCTCTCTTCAGTTTTCGGAGGTTCCTCCACACCGACATCTACTGCCTGAGTTTTACTTTCCCACGAGGGGCTCCTCCCCTCGCCCGTCTGTGACAGCATTTGCTTCACTTTCCTTTTCAGTTCTCTGAGGTAAGGTCTTGTAGCCCAGGTTAGCCTCTAATTCATCACAGTCCTCCTGCCTCAGCCTCCCTGGTGCTGGATTACAGAGGCAGGCCACCATGCCCAGCTTGTTGGGCCATTCTGACTGGGGTGAAAGAATCAGTGCAGCTTTGATTAGCATGTCCCCGATGACTAAGGATGTGGAACTTTTTTTTTTCATATATTCATTGGCCATTCTCACTTCCTCTGAGAAATGTCTATTAGTTCATTCACTGGACCTGACTCTCTCCTTGAGCTGACTCAGGCCTCTACTTCTGCTTCCTGTAGAAATCCCACTAGTGAGAAGGTATGTCAGCAAACCAATATGGCTCTCAGAAGGCCCCCGCTGCCTTCTAGACCCTGGAGTCTTCATCCCTCCAAACATTAACTCTCCATGTTTTGAACTTGGTTTTTGTCTGATCATGGAGCACTTGGGAGCTTCTAGGGATCACCGTGAGGTCTACCCTGATAAAGATGATGGTACCAGGAAGATAAGTTGGCCGTTTGGACACAAAGTGACATACCAACCAGTATCAACCTCTCTCGACAGTGAAACCCTGCAGGCTCCTCACACAAGGCACACTTTTACCGCTGGACCAAACTAGGGTCGCTGCAACAGGGACGCTCCAGTTGAATAGGCAGGTTTCTGTAAGTAGGATGGCTGTGGTCATCCTATCTCTGAAAAAGTCTACACTCTGTCTGAAGTTAGGAAGGCCTCTCTGGAGCACAAGTCCCAGAGGGAAGTCCTTAAAACAAGAGGACAGCTGCTGGGGGTTTCCTAAACTATTCAAAAGAAACCAGCTAGAGGGTGAGCAGAGGAGGGGAGGTGGGGAATCCAAAAGGGGAGGCCGGAAAGGGAGGGGCTTGCACGGTTCATTCACGCTCCCCTCTTTCTCTTTTCGGTTCTTATCCTAGCAGTTGACTGAAAGACCACACCAGCCACAAGCTTCTCTCAGCTGTTCCCAGTTCTCAAACAAGCAGCTCCCCCAATGTTTTCATTGGTTGCCATGGGAAGATAAGCATGGATGTGAATCGGGAGATGCCTGGGGCTCACAGATGGAAGAGTGCCAGGTGTATTTTTAAGACATCAGGGGAAGCCCGTCAATAGGAAAGAAGAGCCTTCTTCCCTGAGTAGCTGCCCATAGTTACCCTTTCATAGGGCCTAGTTTGCAAACGAAAAGTGGTAGAAATATGAATTTCTTGCTTTAATTCACTGTTTTAAACAAAAAAAAAAAAAAAAAATTCAGTTTTGGTTTGGGTGCAATAAACGGTAGTGATGGGTACTGTAATGTTCATAGTGAGTCTCCTCGATCCTGACCAGGTCGTGCTGAGTTAAGATTCTTTTAGTCCCATGGATGGCAATTTACCTAAAGTCACACCACTGTAATAAACAAAAAACCTTGACCCCAGGGAGCAGAGTGCTGGAAGTGTTACTCCTGATGCCACTGGAGAGGAGAAAGCTTGGTCCCCAAGACTTGGCTTGTAACTATCCCAGCCAGATCCCTGTCTTCCTGAAGTCTCCAGTAGCAATGAAATCCAGTGACCCATGTGGTAACTAGTTCAGGAAAACAGCTCACAGGGACTTTGAGTTTCACTTTCTTCACTGTGAAGGGACTGAAACAGCAGAATAAACTCTATTTTGTTCTTAAGACTCCATTCTAAGTTAACTTGCCCTTAGAGAGGCATGGCCCCCATCCTCGAGGTCTGAGAAAAATCACAATATGTCCCTGGCAGTTGCAATATAGACAAAACAGCTGTAGCTATGGGATAGCAACAGAGTGGGCTAAGAAAACATAAGTCTTCCCCAGATGCTTTTTTTTTTTTTTTTTATGTAGGCTCTCTCCTTGTGGTTTAACTGAGTACTGTAAACCAATTAGCTTAAAGACCAACATTCCTTTACTCTCTCATGTAACACCAAGGCTTGGAAACCTCAGCTTGCAGGGTTTTTGTTGTTGTTGTTGTTGTTTTGTTTTTTCCTTTATAAGCCCCTTCCCCTAGACCTCTGGGCTGCTCTCCTATTCTGTCACATCAGGAAGGTTTGTGGGCCAAGCTTGAGCTTGAATAGACTCGCATGTGCTTGCATCAGAGTTGTAGTTCCTGGTGGTCTCTTTGGGGTTTTCAAGATCTGAAAAACTGCTGGCAACCAAACTCCTGTCTGCTTCAAATCCCGTAGCATCTAAACAAAGCATGAGGTAATCGTGATCCACCAAAGGCCCCTATCAGTATCTAGACCTGAGCTTGGTGGTTGTAAATGCTACCTTCTGTGTGAAAGGGGAATTATGGGTAACTAAGATACTTAAAGTGAGGAGACAACCCTGGGTTATCTGGCTGGTTCCTAAATGTAAGAGCCAGGCAGAGGCTGGGGATGAAGCTCCATGGTAAAGTGCTTGCCTAAAATGTACAAGGCCCTGGGTTCACACCCCAGAACCACATACAAACACAGCAGACTGAGAAAGGAGATTGAGAAGCAATATGTAGCATGGCTGCATATGAACACAGGAAAGACGCTGGGAACCAAAGAATCTGAGAACCACACCTTCGATCTAGAAACAGTAAGGGAATTAAATCTTCCTTGGGCCCTTGGCCTCCACCCGGTGGAAATTATTTCAGACTTTGGTCCTCTAGAATTGTAGCAGAGTTGGAGGTGATTCGTATCCACTGGAAGCTAATGAAGTAACTCTGCAGTGAGCTGTAGCAGTGGTTTTCATTGTGGCTGGGGACCTGTAGCCTGGAGGCACCCGAAGCATTGCAGAGATTCGGATACTAAGGTCCACTCTAGAGCCCTCAGAATCAGAATCTCCTGGTGGGTTTCAAGGGTCTGTCCTTTAGTAAGCCCCTTATTGATTATGATGCTGGCTATAGTGCAGTGGTTAGCTATCTATAAACCTTCTGATCACCAGGAGAACTTGAAATGCTGCCCATGATAGGTGAATCTAGCACCTAAAACCCAGCCCAGATTGTGTTACTGGAGCGGGGGTGGGGTGGGGGAGACTGCTGTGGAGTGCTGCCCTCCAGCACCATGTTATGGGGGTTACTGCTGTGGATTGCTGCCCTGCAGTTCAGCTGTGCAGACCTTTGGAAACCTAGAAAGACATGCTGGAGGCTGCGAAGGGAAGGAAAGGCCAGCAGGACTTCTGGCCCCAGGGCTTGCAGTCACATACATGCCCAGAGGGGCCCAAAGAAGCAGATATAACTAGAAGAGTGAGGCAGGTTGAGGCAGGAGGATATAGAGACTCTGGATGGTCAGGAGCAGATTCTACACACGGTCGACATGCCATCCCAAAAGAGGGGATCAGGACCACCGGGTCACTTAGCATCCCAAGAGATTTTGTTTTTAAGAGATGCCAGAAATATATTAAAATAGAAAACCATCCACATTTTAATCATTGTCAATTAAAACAATTTAGCCTTCACGCTTTGGAACTTTTCTCTCCATGGTCCAAAGCATGAAGGCAGTGAGCAGCAGTGAGCAGCAGGCCAGCCAGGACAAGTTCTCACAGATGGCTGACAGAAGTTCCCTGTGGATAATTGTGTCTGTGTAGACATGTGGTTGGTGCTCATTGGAATTTAGTTGAATATTCTCCCAGAGTATGTCGTTGGGACAGAGACTGCTCTGCCCATTTTACAGACAGGAACTTGAGGCTCATCAACTTCCGTCACAGTTCATTTCATAACCATGATGGTCAGAGCTCAAACCCAGGACCCCTTACTGTAGGGGTGCTGTAAAGAGCAGGTACTCCTCTAGCTCTCAGAGAGCTCTGTAATAGAGAGGTCTGGGGCATGGGCATTAGAAACACTTAAGGAAAGCCAGTCACCAGTTTCTTGTGTGTCACATGGAAGCTAGAGACTCTCAGTCTCCAAAGCAGTTATGCTGCTTCTGTGTGATTATGCATCAGAGGAAGGCAGGCCTGGGTATCACAAAAGGTAATGGAGAGGGATGGAGGGGGAGGTCAGGATGGCTGAAGGAGAGCCTTCCACCCCCGAGAGCAGGTCTGCTTTTATAGAGTGGAGTGAGAAGGCCCCTGCTTCTATAGAGGTTTGGGATGGGGGTGGCAGATGTCTGAGGCCTCCTAAAGAGCCCTGTAACTTAAGAATGCTCTCTGATTTTATTATCCATAGGAAATATGGGGAGCTAAATGAGAGGAGATGGCTTGCAAGTGCATTATGGGACATTAAACAATAGCTGATCCGCATCAGACACAAATAAATGACCTGTGATCTACTGCCAAGAATTTGGATGGTCCCCAAATGGTGGTCTGGCTGGCTTCCAGTCAGCAAAGTGTGCAGCTGGACATCGTATAGGCCACAAAGTAACAACAGAGGACTCCAGCACCCAAGCAGAATCATGTCCTTCCACGTGGTCACACTCTACTACACTAGATTTGTGTCTTTTCCTGGTCTGGATTCTGAAATTTGGATCCACAATTGCCCTGGAGAGTTCTGCTTGCCTTCCTGCCTGACTGGGAAACCCTTTATGGAAGAGGAACATATGTCCATGTAGGCAGAGTTTAGGATGGCTTACAGGCCTGAAAATGTTTGTGGAAGTTGCCTTGGTTACAAGGAGATCCCATCCTCCAAAACACCCTGTCTCACTCTGATTTTTAGGTTCCCACTAACATAAAAATGTCAGAGAGATCAACCAGTGGCTGAGTAAGTCACGCACACATTTATAAAGCAATGTCAAGCTGAGCATGGAGTGCGTGTCTGGCTAAGATAGGGTGGTGAGTGATACCTAGGCCACTGTGACCTATGTAGTGAGTTCAAGGCCACGTGGACAATACAAGAAGATCAAATCCAACAACAGTAACAACCACCTAAATCAGTACTCAATTGCTTGTTGGACCTTTGGATACTGACCACTTGAGGGCAAGATAGGGGGGAAACAACGATAAAGAATATAGAGGAGAGTTCCCATGGGTGGAGGGCAGCCTGGCAGTACTGAAAAGGCCACTTGCACATTTACCCAGGCCCGAAGCAGATTCGGTCTACATTGATAGAAGCCCTAGACTTAGAGGCAGGATTCCAGTCTCCAGATCTCCCACAACCCAGCTGTGTGGCCTTGGGTGACTTGTCTAACTAACCTCTCTTGCCTAGGTATCTTTTTCAAAGAAGCCAGAGTGTTGCTCCACCCTCAGCCCAGGTGTGTGGTTATCACCTACATCTTATGGGAGGTCTGTTCCTCCAGAAACATTGTCTGCAGGGCTGTGCCTTATCCTTCTAGAAGCCACAACTATTGAATTCTACCCGTAAGTGGACACTAGCGCCAAGTTGGTCTACAGACCCAGACGGAACACGGCCAGGGTCAGCCCATAGCACGCCAGATGAAACGACCTTTAGGTGATCCACAAAACATGAACCTCAGCAATAAATGATTCTAGTTTTAAGCGTTGGAGGGTTAAGTTTATTACCCAGCAAATGGCTAAGGCAATGCACTCCAAGCCTCTGGCACTTTTAACAGACACCGTTCTGAGTTGTATCTGTCACTTTGCCGCCTTTGGAAGCTCAACGGTTCTTCAGTGTTCACTGGAACATTCTGGTCACCATGGTGAGAACCAGTTCCTACATGGCAGGCAGGGTCACCCTCAGGGGTCACATGTCTTATCCCTCTCGACCACTCTTTGTGGTCTCGAAATCATTCCCCAATTCTTTACAATTTTTCTTCCTGTCCTGCTATTTAGCCCAAGTAGTCGCAAACTTGAGCTTCTCCTGCCCCAGGTCACCAGAAAGCTGGGTCACAGGTGTGCACGGTCACACTCAGAACCTGCAACTAAGTCTGATGAACTATGTTCCATCCTTGGACCTGCATGGTGGAAGGAGAGAATCAACTTCTATAAGTTGTCATCTGACCTCACACCCTTGATACCACATTAATAAATAAAATCTATGTATCTATGTATCTATCTATGTATCTATGTATCTATGTATCTGTCTGTCTGTCTGTCTGTCTGTCTGTCTGTCTATCTATCTATCTGCCTGTTGTCATTGCATCTACTGTAAGCAGCATGTGAGCCTGGAAGAATGATGTTCAAAGTTAACAGACTGGGCTGAGAGCCAAGATAGTCTGAGGTAATAGTCTGTCAAACACCTGAATGTAAGTGCTAGGACTGATTACATCACAGTATATCACAAGTTTGGCCTCTTTGGTGCTTTCTGCTCCCTGCCAGGTTATCCTCTGCTACCCTGAAGGCTGTCAGGTAATGCACACTTGATTCAGAGAGTTGGGGCTATTGGGTGGCTCAGGAGTGGGGTCCTTCCTGAAGAAAAGGGTCATCCCCATCTGTCCCCTCACTGTTTCCCTGTCCCTTGTTGTACCCGCCCCCCATGTGGTCAAGCTCTTCCTGCAGGCCTGGGAGAGACCTTCCTACACCACAGTCCTGGAGGACTCAGAGCCAGCGCTTCGGCACAATCCTCTAGAACATTGGCTGTATTCTACTGGCCCTGGTGAAACCCTGAAGCATTTTGTACCCTGTCAGGCACACAGCAGACTCTCCTAAGGTCCAGTGTGCTGCAAGAAATGGTTTTCCTGGTGGCTGAGTTTCAGCATCTGCCCGGCTCACCTTCAAAATGGTGAGAATCCACAAAGCTTAGAATAGAGGAGGTCAGTTGGAATTAGATTGTTGGTAAGAACTTTAAAGGACCCCTATTGTCCTGACTCAGGCAACAGCTTCATTGCAAGGTCTGAATTCATTCCAGACGATGCTTTTGACAGCCATGGCAACTAAATGAGGAGGACAAAGTGAAGCGACTCCCACAGGGGACTCCAGATATTCATGCTAGACTGCTAATGGTTTCTCTGGTTGACCCACTGTTTGGTCAAATGCCTGAAGCCTACACTCCCAATCACCAGATCCAGGGTTAGCAATGCATCTAGAGGGCCTTGTGTGGCTGGGGTGTAGCTCAGTGGTAGAGTGCTTGCATGGTTTGTTCAAGGCCCAGGCCCCATGAAGAGGAAGCTTCTGTACCTGTGCCCGTCACATTGATCCCACCGTCTGCATCAAGGAGCTCCATACTACCAGACTTTGGCTTGGGGTTCGGTTCAGCCAGTGGGAGGCTCTGCAAAAGGTGGTTGGGCTGGGAGGAGAGAGGTGGGAGAGTTCCCTCTTCCCTGCTCGGGGTCCCTGTGTGACATCGATTATGCTTGGCTTGCAGCCCGTTCCTGCAAGCCGCCAAGGCTCCTGCGATCTATTTCCCCTGCTTCCCTCTCCTGCCTTCTCAAGCTCAGAGGGGTAAAGTCTTTCTTCAGTCACAAATCCCTATGTCCCTTGACACTGCAGGTGTCCTTGACCCCGCGCCCCTGAAAGTGAGCCAGCCCTTCATTCAAGTCTCGACACGGACACATCTAAGCTGCATTTCGTCACTGTGGTGCCCTGACAGGTACAACCTTCAAAGCCTTTTCTCTCAGAGAGGTCTACACGGTGCAGGGTCTTTCCTTAGTGAGCAGGGCAAAGAGATGACAGGTTCTTTTCTGTCTGGCTTTATGAAGGCCTGAGTGACTTTGGCATTGCATAAATTAAATGATTAAAAAATGGGGATGACCACCCCCCAATCTACAGATTCAAAGTTGTTGTTGTTCTTTTACTCAACAAGTAGCTACTGAACATCTACAGATCCAGCACTGGAAACATCTATAGTTACGGACACACCAGATGACACAGTCCCTGCCCCCATGGTGCACGGTCTACACCCAATGGTCTCCTAGAAGTCAGACAGCTCATCAGAGGCAGAGCTGAAACCAGAGAAGCGAGTTTCCCTAATTCTTTTAAGTCCTCAGCGGATTCCTAAAGAAATCTATAACCCAAATATAACAGAAGCAAACATTAGGTCAGACCAAATTAGCTACCAAGTCCTCTTGGGATTTTTGAATAGGGTCTCACTATGCAATCCAGGCCAGTCTCGAACACACCATCCTTCTGCCTGAGCTTCCCAAGAGCAGTCCCAGGTTGGGGGCGGGGGTGGGGGGAAGCACCATGCTCGGCTACCAAACTTCCCAGAGGATCAGAGGATAATGATCCACAGACTAGATGACCTCGTGAGAGCTGTGCTGCTGACACACACTCTTGCTAATACAGCCATCTGCTTCTGCCTCCCCTGTATCCTCTCCGGCCCTCTCTTCTTCCTCTCTCTTCCCTGCTTCTTCTGTTTCTCACACTTTTATAATTAGCCTTGCGGCAATCTCCCTGCCACTCCCTTAGGGCCTGCAGTTTGGCAGCATGGCTTGCCCATGAACTGTTTTTATGAATGGAGAGAGGTGGGTGGTGAGTCCAGAGGAATGCTCTCTGTGTGTTTCACAGGCAAAGACACAGAATCAACCTTGGTGCTCAGAAAATAAGGACTAAGGGTGCCTCAGAGCAGCAGCAGAGATGAACTGAGGAGGGTGTGGAGGAAGCAGCAAACCCCGGGGTCTGCTTGCTTCCTCAGGCCCTCCGGAGATATTCAGATTTCCTCAGAAAGGTTTGAAAAGGCTATGCCAGTAACCCAATACTTCCCCTGTACCAGGTCAGGCAGGACAAGGGCACCAGCCTGGTGGTGCCTGCAGAAAATGTCGCCTGGCTGGCCATCAAGCCAGTCTTCTTCAGTCACCCAGCCCTGTACTCAACAAGACACATCTGGCTCCAGGTCCACTGACCCTCTGGAAGCCCTCATCAGTCCTAGCACCTCTGGATGGGTTGTCAGAGCCGAAGAGAAGAAAGTCCAACAGGAGAGCAGCCAGGGCTGAGGAGACAACAAGCCTGGCAGACAGTGGCCAGGCAGAATCTCCTGCCCTTCAGCAAGGTTGACAGAGAGATATTGGCTTCACAGCATCCTGAGGTAAGCCCCACGGGGAGGAGGTCAGAGACAGACTTATAGAAACACCTGGGACTCACTTCTCTAGAACTTATACTTCTCTGTCTCCAGCTCCCACTTCCCTGACCAAAATGATTCATACAGTAAACCAGCAGCAGAGTCAGGGACACAGAAGCAACGGCTTAGCGTCTGGCTTTGAGCAGCTGAGTAGTGACGCTTGGAACAAGGGTAGAAGGGCCTTTGGAGACAAGCTCGGGTGACAGGAAGCACCTTGGGGGACCACTGCCCCAGAGCCTTCCTCTGCTAAGAGCAGAATGACAAAAAGACCAGGATGTACTGCAAGACAATCTCGAGGTCCCCCCATACACCCTCCTTCTGCCCCTGCCAAACAGAAGAGAGGGAAGTCGTCAGTTACCTGCTGAGATGGGGACGACACTGTTGATGAGAGTTGGCTGAGACACGATGGAGCAGAAGAAGAGTTGGAGATAAATTCCCAAAGTCATTGGATTCAGGACAACCATGCTGGCCAGGTCTGGTAAATATCAAGTCAGAGGGCGAGGCTGCTGGGAGCCTCTCCGCTCAGCTTCGTCCTGACTGCTCTCTCTCTCTCTCTCTCTCTCTCTCTCTCTCTCTCTCTCTCTCTCTGCTTGCCTCCCTCCTTGCTTGCTTCCCTCCCTCTCTCCCTCCCTCTCTTCCCCCCATGCCTTTATCAAGAAAGAATGCCAACCATGTCCCATTAAACCTTCTCCGTACTACACAGGGTTATATTTATCTCAAGCACTGGGTCAAATGCCCACATTAAAATTAAGATGTCAGAATTTTCTTTGCGTCTGAGGTAAGTGGCTATGAAAAAGATGAGAAAGAAGGCAGCCAAGTGTCCGGTGTTTACCTGCCACCACCATCAAGGGCAGATGGGTTTCTTGCTCCGTTACCCACCATCAGGTATAGACTTGGAACACAGGTGCCCTGCTCTAGCACTAAGCAAGTTTCTGGTATAAACTGCCTTCCCAGAAGACAAGCTAGTGGCCTGGACACCCACCAGCGACAAATGCAAGTCCAGCTGAGACTTTCTGTTGGGGAACACGCATTTCCAAACAGCTGTTGCTATGAAAAGATACCCCACCCCCACCCCAGAAGCTGCAACCCTTTAACCCCAAGGAAAACAGAGTTGACGAGAACAGTGAAAGCACATTAAAGTGAGCCATTCAATATCAAATTGTTCTTGGAGCCACAGCATCATCAACTTACTCTTGGTGAGACAAAATTTTCTGAAACAAAAATAATTCCAGGGGCTAGAGAGATGTCTCCGGCAGTTAAGAGAGTGTACACAAAAAAGTTCAGTTCCAGCATCTGCGCCGTAGCTCACAACTGCCTGTGGCTCTAGCTCAGGAGATCTGTTGCCTCTGGTCTCCCAGGGCACCTGCACTCATGTGGACAAACCCCATCCCCCATCCTCCACCCCCCACCCCCCATCCCCCATCCCCATCCACATCCACATCCACATCCACATACACATAATTTTAAAAATAAATAAAAAAACAAAAATATTCTTAAAAGAGTTTGTAAAGACTATTATAGTGATCCTTAGATTAGAAAAAACAAACAATTAAAATACTAATCCATAGAGTTGTTTGATTAGCTTTAATTTATGTAATATACTCATTGTGGAGGTTTATTTAAATCCAGTGAGTACTGGTACTCATCTTAGTCAAGGTGGACTGGGGCAGGGAGAATGATGCCATCACAGTCTGCAGTTCAGAACCAGCCTTGGCCCTGATTCAGCTCTAAGTGGCAGAAGACAAATTGTCTGACCCCCTGTACACCTTTGCTGTTTCATCTGAGAGACAGAGATAGTTCCTTTCACAGGGTTGTTGGAAAGGTTAAATGAGATAGTGTGGGGGTAAATTATACTTAAACCAGATCTTAGAAACAGCACAGTGAAATCTAAAGAGCTGTGGTAGTGGGGTACAAAGATACCCACCCAAATATCTTACATCTCTGAGTGTGGATGTCACCCATGTGCCAACAAAACAGATGCAGAAATAGCTGACTGATATGATTGGTAAAAAGCTGATGCAGTCACCACAGAAATGTGTCTACAAGCCTCCACTCTTTAAGGAATTCGGAGGGAATTTCCATTTTCCAGTGTATTTTATGAGCCTCTTTCCTATGACGATACCAAGGCAGAAACGATCATCTTATTCAGACCCCCCTAGAAGGGCTGACTCCTGCACAGCGTAGGAATTGATGCTCTGTGTCCATGAGGAAGTCACGTAGCATTCGAGAGAGACTCACACCAATGAAGCCAATTAGAGCCTGCCTCTTACAGGTTTCAGGTAGGAATGTCAGGTGGAGAATAATTCCTGTCAAAACAGGAACCACCTGACTGAGGAATTGTGGGAAACAGTCAACTGCCCAGTGATCTAGGTTCAAGAATATACATTGTTTGTCGGAATGAAAACAGTAGCCCATGGTATGCAATCATTGAAAAAGAATCTAGGATGGGAATATACCTCGGTGGTAGAGTACTTGCCTAGAATGTAGGAGGCCCCGGGTTTGAGTCCCTAGCATAGGAAAAACACAAAAGTCTTGGTACCAAGTGGTGCTAGAAAAATGGAACTTCAACATACAAAACAAATGAAGAGTAACCGTTTCTTACCTTGTCCTACTTGTAAGGATTAGTTCAGAAGTGTGGTGGTATGTATATGCTTGGCCCAGGGAGTGGCATTATTAGGAAGTGTGGCCTTGTTGGATCAGGTGTGTCACTGTGGGCATGGGCTTAAGACCCTCATCCTGGCTTCCTGGGAGTGAGTATTCTGCTAGCAGCCTTCAGATGAAGATGCAGAACTTTCAGCTCTGCCTACACCATGTCTGCCTAGATGCTGCCATGCTCCCACCTTGATGATAATGGACTGAACCTCTGAACCTATAAGACAGCCTCAATTAAATGTTGTCCTTATAAGACTTGCCTTGGCCATGGAGTCTGTTCACAGCAATAAAACCCTAAGACAAGGAGCTAGGGAGAAGGCTCAGTAAGGTGCTTGCTGTACAAAGCATGAGGACTCTAATGTGGAACCTCGGAACCTATGTAAAACCAGACAGGGTGATTCAGACCCGTAAACCTAGGGCTGGGAGTGGTGGATCCCAGAGGCTTTCTGGCCAACAGTGTAGCCGAAGCGGTGAGATCTGGGTTCAGTGAGAGACTCCTTCTAAAAATACTAAGATAGAAATGTAATTGAGGAAGACACTCAATGTCAACCTTTGACCCACATGCTCATGTATGCTCATGTATGCTCACGCCCCTGTGTACACCCTGCCATACTCCCAGCAGACACATGTACACATACACAAATAACACACACAATAAATGAATAAATAGGGGTTGGAGAGATGGTTCATTGGATAAGAGTACTGACTGCTCTTCCAGAGTCCCAGCAACTACACGATGGCTCACAACCATCTGTCATGGGATCTGATGCCCTCTTCTGATCTGTTTGAAGAGAGTGGCAGTGTACTCACATATATAAAATAAATAAATGTTTTAAAAAATAAATGAATAAATAAATATAACAAAAAATAATTACTTCAAGCTGGACATGCTACCACCAATCAAGGGAAGTCCTCCCTCCTTAGTTAAACCTCCCTGGAATTAATCTCACAGACACGCTCAGAGATGTTATCTCTTAGTTGACTCTAAATCCCATCAAATGAACAATTAAGATTAACCAATTGCCTTTAGTAACCTTAAATTATGATGTTAGAAGCACAAATCGTGTATATAACAACAGACAAAAAGACATGTTACAGCCATGAGATGGATAAGTGGGTAAGGTCTCTTGCCACCAAGTCCGATGACCTGAGTTTGATTCCTAGAACCCAAGAGGTGAAAGGACAGCCAGCTCTCAAAGGTTGTTCTCTCATCTCAGTACATGTGCTGTGGCACACCCACACTTATGCACATGCACACACACATTCACACACACACACACACACACGCACACTCATCCACACACATTAACACACTTGTACACATGCACACAAGCACACTCAAACACATGCACACTCACACATGCACATAACACGTGCGCAGACTCACACTCATGTACACATACTCATACACATTCACTCATACATATGCACATACATGCACACACATGCATATACATGCACACAAAATAAATACATAAGTAAGTAAATAAATATTTTTAAGAAGATAGTTCAGACCTGTGTGCTGACATGAGAGGCTATCCCTGTACCACTGAGGGTGTAACGGGATGCAGCAGTACATCTTAGCAGACCTGTGTACTGACTTGAGAGACTCAGTGGACCACTGTAGAGTCTAACAGGATGCAGCATTACATCTTACCCTCCTCTCCATATGCCACACACTCTTTTCATCCATTTCTTCAACTGCTGAGCAATCTGGCAAACTTTATTATTTATATACACAAATAGAAAGATCTAGAATGTTGCACATCCCACTCAAGACTTCCTTTTTAATCTTATAAATCACTGTATTATGTAAAATTTTTACAAAAAAATTTTTTTGCTTTGGTTTTTTGGGATAGGGTTTCTCTGTGTAACAGAGTTGGCTGTCTTGGAACTCACTCTGTAGACAAGGCTGGCCTTGAACTTACAGATATCCACCACCTGCCTCTGCCTCCAGAGTGCTGGGATTAATGGTGTGTGGCTCCACTATCCATTTTTGGACATTATTTTATTTGTGCGTATGTGTGCTTTGCCTGAACGTATGTCTGTGTGCCACATACATGCCTGGTGCCTAGGAAGTGGTGAGCCTCTCCATGTGGGTGCTGGGAATTGAACCCAGGTCCTTTGTGAGGACAAGTGCTCTTAACCACTGAGTCAACTCTCCAGCCCAAAGTCTTACAAAAATTTAAACTTTCATTTCAAACAGTAAGAGGAATTAAATTCTAACCATCTGAGGAGTAAAGAAGAAAGAAAAATAGCATTTCTTCTGCATGTCTCAAGTCCAAGTCTGTTGCCCACATGCCACGGGGGCAGACAGAGTCATCGATTGGCACTGACAAACACACACAGCTCCGAGGCTACTCTTTCTGGCCCACAGTTAATAGTGGTTCAGTTCCACAGAGGTCCCAGCAACCTCTATCAGTGCACCAGCAGGCAAGACACAGAATCGGGCAGTGAGAAGCCTCAGTCTGTCCTCTGGAAACTTCATCTTAAATCAAGCCCAGAACTATAGGATGGAGCCTTCCAACAGTAAGGGCTGTTTGGTTGGAAATCCTGGGAGCACAGGCAAATCAAACATGTGTAGGTGGCAGTCTGTAGAGGTCAGCTTTCCTGTCTCAGGGAAGATACACACTACCTGGAGCTCAGTCCCAACAGTAGCAACGATCTTCTCCAATACTGCGTGTCCTACACTGTGCTGGGCAGGGAACTCATTCTAAAAGATGCTGTTTAAGAGGTCGAGGAGGGCCAGCAAGATGGCTCAGCAAGTTATGCATTTGTTACACAAACCTAGGTCCTCAAAATCCACAGAGAACTGTTGTCCTCTAACCTCCACACGCACCCCACGACATGCAGGCACCTATATATTGTGTGTAATGACATGTATGTATGTGTATATCTACCTATCTACATGTACATCATGTACAACACAATCATAAAGACTTTAAAATGATAATAAAGTAAAGAGTAGAAGAGTTCTCACATTGAGAATCGCTGCCTGGTGTGTGCCCTCAGAATGTGAGCTCCTGCAGTAAAGAACCCTATTGACCACTCATGCCCTAAATGTATCTGACACTCAAACCCATTTTATTTAGTTCTATGCCTTCACTACTACGACGGACTGGACCTTTACAGTGTGAGCCAGAAAAACACTTTCCTTATATTGCTTTGTCAATACTGTCAGATCAGAGATGGCAGCTGAGAGTCAAGCCTGTGTGTGGCAGGCACAGCGATCCTGGAGAGACTGGCCCCTGCAGTCTGCCTAATACAGCCTTGCTTCACAGTCTTCTGAAGTACATTTTGGAGCCATGAAACACGGCTCAACCTTTACTAGAAACCAGATGCAGAAATGCTGAGAGCCCAAGGATAGTTCAGTTCTGGAGACGTGGAACTGCATCTGGGCAGGGACATAGGAATGTCACAGGAGATCCTGACCCCTGCTTTACCCCAACTTCCTCTCCACGCCAGTCTCTCCTCCCAAGAGCTCATGCCCCTTGTGCTTCAAGGGACTGGGTGATGGAGGGAAGTTTAGTTTAACTTGGCCCAAGGTCACTTTCAAATCGTAGCTCAAGAGCATGTGGTTGCATTTGGCAAGGCCTTAGAACTTCTGTTCCTAAACCATAGAAAGTTTGATGCTGATCCAGACCCCACAAGACAGAATGGCAAAGGACCCTGCCCGCCCTCGCCACCTGTAATTTCACATACTGTGATCCCGGCTGTGAGAAGAGAGAGCTTGGCCATCCCTGGGAAACAGTCACCAAAGACACGGAGAATGTCATAAGCCTGACAGCCCATGCTGCTTCCCCAGGGGTTCCGTAATCCCTGGGGCTCCCACCCCGTAGACTGTGGTGGAATAAGTCTGCAAATCTCAGATTCAATATGGCCAGTGTTTCATCCACTGTTTTAGTCTTTGAAGAGTTTGAAAACACTTAGCCACTGGGCAAGGTTTCTCCCCAGTGACAAAGTACACAAACATATACAAACGGGAGCAGGAGAAGCAGATGATTTTTTTTTAACTCTGGAATGATGAAAAACTTTCACTTAATTACACAGATTGTATAATAACTTGTTTCCTTATATACAGAATTATTCAAAGTAACTGATATTTTTAAAGCACACTTAGTGGGGTTCTATTTCCAGAACCCACAGTGGGGAGATGGGATGGTGGTTCACAACTGGTTCTAACTCCAGCTCCAGGAGGTCTGATGCCACCTACTGGCCCCCACAGGTGCCTATCTGCACACCGATGGCACACAAGCACCTATGCATTTAGAAAGGCAAAACAAAACACGCGTATCTCCAGGAAGTAGACTAAGTCAGAGATGGGAAAAAGCATAAGGATGACCCAGTAAATTGTGTGTGTATGAGAGAGAGGTCATAGGCTTCATTCGTTAACTTGTTCTTTAGTAAGTCATTTAACAACACTCTCTAAAGGGTTAGACCTCAGAGCTGGGACTCAGCATGATGATTGCATGCAGAAATCCTTGTCCTCAGCAGCTCACAGCTAAGAGGGTCTCAGAGCAGAAGCACACAGAACAGGCCAGCAGTGCTCAGGGTAATGCAGAATAGTGAGGCACAGGATCAGAGTGGGCCACCCTGACACGGAGGCATTCACATAGAGACCTGTGGGAATGTACCACGGATCTGGGAAGAAAGCAGTGGGCTCTCGAAAGACACATGCCATTGCTTCACCACAGTGATGGTGACTTATCCACCGACAACCCATCTCAGAGCCCCTGCTGGTCTGCCACTTAAAAAGTCTCACCATCCCTACTCCGTCATGTTCAAATCCTCCTTGGTCCCGATCTGACTGCCCCAACCCCAGCAGAGCCTTTGCCAAGAGGAGTATGGTCACTCTTGGTTCCTCACTAGCACCTGGGAACAGTGCAGTTGGTGGCAAGAACACCATGGTTTCAGCAGATAGCACTCGGTTTGAATGCTGGCTCTGTCAGGAACAAGTTGAGCAAGCGTGTCAGGGTTCAGAAAAGCTCGGGTTCCCTTCCGAGGTTCTAATGATGCATCCAAGACTAACATCAAGCCCCTTGAATGGGGATCATCAGATCTCAGCACCCAGAGCTCCCTGCTGCATTTAGGCTTCCTGCAGCTCAGCTCTTTGTAGGCCTCATCAGTCTAGTGGAGGTGAGAAGACAGCCTGCTGCTTGTGGTAAAAAACCAGGCAGCCTCTGCCAGATGATGAGATGGGGAACACAAGCTAGGCTGGTTGCCAAGGAAAGCACCTGCTCCAGGGATGAGCAAGAGAGTTGGCAGAGCCCAGACCTGGGTGAACAACAGCTCTCTGCTTGAGTGGCAATCCCTTGGTTGATTGGCAGTTTCCAAGGTGACTCCTGTCCATAAGTAAAATGACACAAGTGGTGTTCTGATCAATCACAGGGTGGATCTATTTATTTTTGCTGAAAGAATTGGCATGGATTTTGATGGAGCAACCCAAGGTAGACATATGAGTAGAAAGGTCTCTTCACTAGTGGCATGGATTTGAAATACTAAATGCCTTAACCAATGCTTTGCCATGTGGTATGAACCATTTAAAACATTCAGGGATGTGTGTGTGTGTGTGTGTGTGTGTGTGTGTGTGTGTGTGTGTGTGTGCGTGTGCGTGCGTGAGAGTGAGAGAGAGAGAGAGAGAGAAAGAGAGAGAGAGAGAGAGAGAGAGAGAGAGAGAGAGAGAGGGAGGGAGAATGGGGGTGTGGGGGTGACTGTCAAATTGCTGAGTGGCCCTAGTCGATGCCTTCAAGCAGGTAATATACTCCTGTTAGTCTGTCTGGGCTGCAACAGCACAATACCACAGACAGGCAGCTTGTCAGGAACTGGTCTCACTTGCAGGTCTGGAGGCTAGAAGCTGAAGACCAAGGAAGGCAAAGGCAGCCTCAGCTCATTTCCTGGGTCATGAATGTCTGTCTTGTTGCTGTGTTCCCGATGAGTAGAAAGAGCCAGGGATCTCCTGGGGCCTCCTTTATAAACATGCTCACCCCATTTGTGATGGTGTAATCTTCACAGCTAACCAGCAGGCTGAGGTCTTATCTCTGCACACTGTCACCTTGGGTGTCATGTCCATATCTGAATTTAAAGGAGACATAAATCTTCTGTCTATAGCAGTGGTTAGATATGTGTTTCATTTCTCTGAATAGATTGCTAATTCACTGAGCAGAAAGCCCAACAACAGGGGGAAAAACATTAAGTTGTGTATAGGGGGATTCTCATTAGACTTGAAGCAAATATTTCAGAAGAACTCTTTCAAAACAGAAAATAAAAGGCCATAATTTGTTTCATGTAGCTTTTACTACCCTGCCTAAGCTCCAGGATCAAGCCTCACTACCAGGCCCCTCCCAGCTTCCCTTGAATCCACAGATAAAAGACACACATATAGTTGTTCAACTTCAACTTGGCTTCTTGGCACAATTGCTAGGTGCTACCTCTTGCCTGGAAAAAAAATGTGCCCTTATTATTACTCTCAAGTCTGCACCTCCCACCTCCCCTAAACTTTAGTGGTTAGTCCCATCCTGCCTCTGCTCAACACCCCTGACTACCTGCCTGTAGGAGCAGCCTATGTGGCCACTCCATTTTGAGATCTTGCGTGGCCCTTCAACACTTTTCCATCAGAAGCCTGTCGAAACTCTTATCTCCTCCCTTGCATCTCCCCTTTCCCTCCAGAGACCCAGAAGTCCCTGTATCTTATGCCCAGCAATTGGCCCATGGCTTCTTACTGACAGATCAAGAATCAACTGGGGAACAGGACCTTAGCATCAGAACCACCCCTACAATATTTAATTACAAAAACAAAACAAATACAAATAAACAAAAACAAATCTCCACTAGGAATACTACACCTATCCAAACTATCTCCAGATTTGAGAGATAAACAAAAGTCTTCCTAAGGGAGCAGAAACTGAGGTATTATCCCTGCCAGACTAGCACACCAAGAAATACTTACAGGAGTCCCACACCAGAAATAAAAATTTAGGGCAGGATCAGACTAACTTACATTGTTAGTTCTATACCATCCAGTCCCAGTGCCCTAAAGGCAAGGTGGGAGGAGCAGACGGGAGGAAGACCTCTGAGGCCAGAAGGGAGGGAAGGAGGGAGGGAGGGAGCCTACCCAGCAGAAACAAGGGAGCCGCTGGCCCCCAAATGTTGTCCCCTGGTGTCCACTTGCTCCTTACCCCTCCACATTAAACTTTAAAATTTAACCATGAGAAGTAAAAGTATAAGCCAGGAGCCATCCTGGTAGAGAGAGAAAGAGAGGGAGGAAGAGAGAGAGAGAGGGAGAGGGAGAGAGAGAGAGAGAGAGAGAGAGAGAGAGAGAGAGAGAGAGACAGAGACAGAGACAGAGACAGAGACAGAGAGACAGACAGAGAGAAAGTGAGAAGTGAGTTAGTATTCTAGGACAGCCAGGACTACAAGGAGAAACCCTGTCTCGAAAGAAAGAAAGAAAGAAAGAAAGAAAGAAAGAAAGAAAGAAAGAAAGAAAGAGAGAGAGAAAGAAAGAGAAAGAAAAGTATAAGCCAGGCATGGTGCACGTTTTTAATCAAGAGGCAGAGGCAGACAGAACTCTGAGTTTGAAGCCAGCCTGATCTACAGTTTCAGGACAACCAGGGCTGCACTGAGAAACCCTGTCTCAAAAAAAAAAAAAAAAAAAAAAAAAGAAAGAAAAGAAAAGTATAATAACTACCATAATGGATACACACACACACACACACACACACACACACACACACACACCCTACTAGATGAGCCAACACTACAAAGTAGAAAGTGAGGAATATACATAATAAATAAACAGTAAGAGAGAAGAAAGAATAACAACCACCACACACCAGGCTGGGTGTGCAGGCACCACCCTTAGTACCAGCACTTGGGAGACAGATGCAAGTGAATCTCTGTGAGCTCAAGGCCAGTCTGATTTCCATTGTGGGTTCCAGGTGAGCTAGGGCTGCACACTGAGACCCTATCTTAAAAAATAACAAAGTTTTAAGAACACATAGTAAGAGAGACACTGAAGTGGAAGGAACCTGTTAGACTTCTTTCTGCAGCCAGCATTACTCATGCTAAAATCAACACACACACAAAAGCAAACTATAGATCTGTATCTTTGATGAGCATAGATGCAAAACTTCTCAATAAAACACCAGCAAGCTGAATGTAGTAATAGCACATCCATAAGATCATGAACCAAGGTCAGGTAGCATTCATCTGTGGGATACACATGCTCCAACAGAGACACACAACAACTGTGACACAGGAGGACAGTGAAGGGGAAGGCACGCAGCTGTCTCAGTAGACCCGGAGAAAGCATTTGATAGGATTCAGCATCCCTTCATGGCATGAAGATCAAGTTAGAAGGAAAATCACACACACACACACACACACACACACACACACACACACACACACAC
>JANHMN010000001.1:179627043-179637580 GCA_030674055.1 Rhabdomys pumilio | reverse complement strand
CACACACACACACACACACACACACACACACACACACACACACACACACACGGCCAATATCAGACTGAACAAGGGGAAGCTGAAAGCATTTCCTCTAAGATGTGGAATATGGCAAAGATATCCACACTCACTGCTCTTATTTAATAAAGTATTGGGAGTTTTAACAAGTGCAATTAATCAAGAGAAACACATGGCGTCCAAATTGGAAAGGAAGAAGTTTAATTACCCATGTTTGCAGATAACATGATTCTATCCATAAAAAGAACCAAGTACTCAATCAAAAAGTTTTGGATTTATAGACATATTTTGATATTTAGCAGAGCTGTAGGATATAAGGCAGCATATAAAATCATAAAAGTTTATGCACAAATAATGAACCTCATAAAGGGAAATTAGGAAAATGACTTTATTCACAATATCCATATACAAATTTTATGACTAAACTTACCAAGGAAATAAAAGATCTCTACAATGAAAATTATAAAATACTGATGAAAGAAATTACAGAGGGCATGTCCAGAAGAAATGGAACAATACAGTCTAGTTTGTAAATAGGAAAAATCAGTACTATTAAAGTAACCATATTATAAAAAAAAAAATCTATAGTTTCAATGCAATTGCATCAAAACACCAACAACTTTTTTTCACAGAGATACAAAACAATTTCCTAGCTAATTTGGAACCTTAAAAACAAACAAACAAACAGAAACCTAGAATAGCCCAAGCAATTCTGAACATGGCCAAAATAAAAGGAAGAGGAAGGGCACAAAGACCTGGAGGCAGAGCTAAGGCAGTGGCTCTGTGGCAGAGCAGTGCTCAGCATGCCTGAGGTCCTACGTTAAATCCCCAGCACTGTCAGAAAAGCAAAGGAACAAGTTCTTCGGTTAAGAGCACTGACTGCTCTTCCACAGGTCCTGAGTTCAATTCCCAGGAACCACAGCTCACAAACCATCTGTTATGGGATCCAACGCCCTCTTCTGGTGTGTCTGAAGACAGCTACAGTATACTTATAATACATAAAATAAATAAATAAATATTTAGAATAAAAAGAAAGGAAGGAAGGAAGAAAGAAAGAAAGGAAGGAAGGAAGGAAGGAAGGAAGGAAGAAAGAAGGAAAGAAACAAACCTGGGAACCTGGAAGCATCACAATATCTAACTTCAAAACAATACAAAGCTATAGTTACTAAGACAGCAAATACTAGTATAAAAACAGACATACATGACAAAGGGACAGACCAGAGAACCAGAAACCAATCCTCATTCACACAGCTGACTTATTTTTTTCCAAAGGTACCAAGAACATATATCTGAGAAAAGACACTGGTGCCACTAAATGGTGGTAGCAAAACTGGATCTGCATATGCAGAAGTTAAAACTGGATCTCTTCCTCTAGCGACAGGACACAGAAATCAACCCCAAATGTATCACAGGCCCAAGTCTTAAACCTGAAACAAGAAAATGTAAGGGGCACACTTATAGGTGTGTGCACCCCGAGGCCTGCCATCTGCATGCACCCCAAGATCACTGCAACCCAACAGAAAATCATGCTTTCTTAAAACATTTCTAGATTTCTGTGTATTTTGTTTTTGTAACTCAATTGAGCAGGTCTTGAATATGAACTCGCTAGAGGACAATGCCATGTTGCAATGTCAAAAGGTCACACAAGGCCGGCTGCAGGCAATGATAATTTAGGTAGGACCAGAGGCACAGGTAATGGGATTATGTCAGACTATATTATATACAAGAAACTCCTGCACAGGAAAGGAAATAATCAACAGAGCTAGGAGACAACCTACAACACTGGAGAGTATATTTGTAAATTATTCATCTTATAAGAGATGCCCAGAATTCCTAAAGCACTCAAAAAATGAATGCCAAAAAAATTTAAATTAGGCTAAAGAACTAGGCACTTCTCAAAAGAAGGCATAGGCAAATGTCCAGCAAGTACATGAAGACAATGCCCAATTTCACTGTCAGAGGATTGCAGATCAGAACCACTACTTAGCGCTGCCCTCTGAGCTGCCCTGTCTTTATAAGATCAACTGTGCCCACCTGCAATAGTCCATCACAAGTGCACCTGGGGACTCCCTTGACATTCCAGCTATCCCTCCCTGTCATTTGTGTACAGCTCTACACAAGGACCTGGGACTTGGGGAGGGGCTAGAGTGTGTATATTGGGGAAGACTAGATAAAGGGGGATAGGACATGGAGGTGCTGGGTGAAGACTCTGTAGTGCAGCTGTTTTGAAGTTACCCATGCTCTATTAGTATCTCTTCACTCATGCTATGTAAGTGAATTTAAAAAAACAGTTTTCCATTAATATCTGTGGTGGAATCTTACTTTGCTTTTCTTTAGAACCGTAGGGAAAGGGTTCACATCTCTAAGGAAGGAATTTTAGCCACAGATATTATCTCTCCCACTTGGAATGGCCATTATTGGCTCCTGGGTAGATTGCTTAGTTGAGAAAATGTCTGCATACACAGAATTCAAATTCGATCTCTAATACTCACATACAAAGCCAGGCATTCACAGCAATCAGCACTGCAGAGGGAGAGACAAGATCCCTAGGCTTGCTGGTCTGCCTGGCCAGTCTAGTCTAAAGAGCCAGCCTGCAGGTCCCAGTGAGAGACCTAGCTCAAGAAACAGAGTGTAAAGCTGCAGAATGGCTCAGGAAGTCAAAGTCACTCTGTATTCATGAACACGTGAGTGGAATCCCCCAAACCCACATTAAAAAATGGGTAGAGTAGCCATTGCAGCAGTGCTGGCCTGCAACTCCTCAGTGGGGTTGGTAGGGGATGGACAATCTCTGGGAGTTTGCTTCACTCAGTCTAGCCAAAGGATAAGCTCTCAAGTTCAGTGAAGAGTCCCTGTCTCAAAAGCTATGATGGACACCCATAGAGGAAAACACCCAAAGTCAACCTCTGATTCCCATGTGTATGCATTCATACACACAAGTGCACATATGTGTACGTGCCACATACACAAAGGGCTGCTATCATAAAAAAGACAGAAAACTAGCACTCAATAGACCATCATGATGTCACAATGAAGCATTGGGTAGTCATGACGTGGCACTGTCCCATCACAAAGGTGCATTGCAGCATCATTGCGGGGCATTGTGCATAGTGAAGACATACATCAGCTCTGAGGTGACCCAAGGGAATGTTTTGATGGCAGAGAAGAGACCATCATGATGTGAGACCACAATTCACTTTCTAATGACATAATGATAAATCTTGACATCACAATTTAATATAGTAGTGGCACAGTGGTACACCAAATATCACAATTTACATCTGTGATGTCACAGAATAGTATGATGTCATCATTGAGCATTTTAAAGTCACAGTGGGATACCGTGGGCATCACAAGGGGGCATGACACAGTGGAGAATTTTGATGCCACATTCACACTGGGATAGACAGACAGTGCAGCAGATCTCTCCCTGATGACAGGGTGGTATATGCACTGCCTTCTCCCCCATGAGCTCATCCTCAGAGGAGGAGGAAACAAGGAAAGAAGCAAGTCTCTTAAGTTTGTACTGCTGTGACAAAAATACTTGAGAAAAAGATTAAGAAGGAAATGTTTGTTTGGTTCATGATTTCAGGTTTCAACCCTTAGTTGGCAGAATCCGTGTCTTGGGTGGGAGGTGACTCAGAACATCAGAGCAAATGGAGCTGTGGTGGGCTGTTGACCTTCCGATGACAGAGAAGGAACGGGGGAGGGGAGAGAAGGAAACAGAAAGGGACATGGAGGAGAAAAGAGGTGGGAAGGGAAAAGACAGAGAGAGGAAGAGAGAGAGGGAGAGAGAGAGAGAGAGAGAGAGAGAGAGAGAGAGAGAGAGAGAGAGCTTTCAAGTCCATGTTGTAGCTAGGTCCTATCTCCTAGTTTCTACCACTTCCAAATAAAACTGTCAAACTATGAATCCATCAGTGGCTTAGCCCACTAAGGCAGAGCCCTGATCACTTTCCTAAAGGCTCTCCTCTGAACACTGACTGAAAACCAAGATAGACTAAGCACTTAAAAGAGACCCAAATTTTGGGGGCGGCTGAGATGGCTTAGCTGTTAAGAGTACTGCTTGCTCTTCCAGAGAACCTGGGTTCCTGGGACCCACATAGTGGCTCACAACAATCTGTAATCCAGTGGATCCAATGCCTTTGTATTAGTCAGGGTTCTCTAAGGGAACAGAACTGATTATTCTCATGTTCTCTCTCTCTCTCTCTCTCTCTCTCTCTCTCTCTCTCTCTCTCTCCCTTTCTCTCTCTGTCTCCACCCCCCCAAATGTATATGGGATTTATTCAAGTGGCTTACAGTCTGTGGTCTGATCAGTCAAACAATGGACATCTCCCAACAGAAAGGCCAAGAACATGTTAGTTGTTCAGTCCACAAGACTAGCTGTCTCAGCAGTTCCAATCTAGTGCTGGAACTAGAACCTGGGACTTCCTAGGGAAGTTTTAACACAAATGTAGGAATGTCTCAGTAACAGGGTAAATGAAATTTCCAGCAAGAGTGAGGGCAAGCAGGTAAAATGGCTTCTGTCTTAGTTACTTTTTTATTGCTGTGATAAAACACCATGACCAAAGCAACTTATAAGAAGAAAGCATTTAATTTGGCTTATGGTTTCAGAGGGTTGGAGCCCATGATGGTGGAGAGAAGAAAGAGCAAAGAGTTCACATCTTAGTCCACAACCATGAGGCAGAGAGAGAGAGAGAGAGAGAGAGAGAGAGAGAGAGAGAGAGGGAGAGAGAGAGAGAGAGAAAATAAACACAATGGGAATTATGTGAGTCCTTTGAAACTTTAAAAGCCTAGTAACATACCTCCTCCAGCAAAGCCACATCTCCTAGTTCTTTCCCAATAGTTCCACCAACTGGAACCACGTATTCAAATACAGGAGGGGTCATTCTAGTCCACATCACCACAGCCCACCTCCCTAAGTACCAGCCACACACATGGTACACAGACACATGAAGGCAAAACTTCCATATACATAAAATAAATTGAAAAGAAATGGAAATAAACCATGCTTTCTTCAAGATCACTTTGTCCCTGTGATTAGAAGAGGAAGCTTTAAAACTACCTTTCACCTGTTCTTAAACCATGCAGCACACTGGAAACTTAGCAAGAGTGGGCATTCAGCTAACACGTCCCTGTGGGTCCCACCTGACAGTTGCCAGTATGCTTGATCAAGATTATCTGAAGGCGCTCGCTTGGTTTCAGTGCTGATGTGGGCTGTGGACTCTATTCCTCACACGTGAACAAACACAGCTCCACACTAGCAAAGGGCTTGCCAACCATCCATTCACCGACTGCAGCCAATTTTCTCTGATGTGCCCTAATAGGAGAGTGCTGTGGCATGGATAACAGCAACCAACAAATTATTTAAAACTAATTTCTCCTTGGTTTGGGAATGTAGCATGTGACTTCCTGGCCGACTGGCCTGGCTAATTCAGTTTGGCTCAGATGAATGAGCCTTTACTGAGCTAACAATACAGCTCAGCCCTGTGCTGAGGTGTGGAAGGAAGACTGCCAAGTGAAATGTGCCCTCCCCAGACTGTCAGACACAGTCACAGTGTGGTTGAGGGGACTTTGCTCACCAAAGGGTTCCGTAATGGGCCAAAGCTAAATGTCTCCTGTCCCTTTACTTTGTGGGTCAGGGCCCACATGTGAACAGAGGTTGGTGTGGGAGCGTGCTCTGTCTGCTGCCAAGCATTTCTGTGACCAGCATATACACCATATAACTTTAAGTTCAGATTTTCTATTACCCTTCCTAGAGAGAAGAGAAAGTGAGGCCCCCAGACGGTGAAACCTACTAAAGCAGAAACAGCATGCATACAGGCTCATCGTGTACAAAGTCTTTCCCCTGAAAACGGCAGACAGATCAGGTCAGACCCATTCAGCAGACCTGTCCTGCAAAACGAATTCTGCCCCTGCCCCCACGTTTCCTGGGTCTCGATCAAAATGCAAGGAGACCTCAAGGCTATGCCAGAGGAAGCCTAGAGACCCTTTCCAGGATGCATAGCGGAAACCAGAACCCCAGCTGCCACTCTGAAATCTGCCACACTTGTTTACCAAGGCCCCATCTTCCAGGTGTTGTGTTAGTCCCCACGAGTCCAGCAAGGATGGGAAAGTGGTCCTGTTCCTGAGAGACATGGGACCTTTCTGGGAAAAGCTTGGTCCCATTTTCCTTGACTTCCTGAAGCATGGACTCCTCCTCTGAGCTTTCCCTCTGGGGTTCCATCTCCACCATTGCCTGACAGCTCAGCCAGCCTTTTCAAAAGTCCCCAGGTGGTGTCATTGGTCTCCCAAGAGGACCCCAGGCTAAGTCAACGCATTATCATTGGTCTCTCAAGAGGACCCTGGCTACAATGGCCTTCTTTATTTGTGCCTCCTATGTGGGAAAGGAAGGTAAAACTGCCACCCTAGAAAACTCACCAAAGGAAACTGGCCAAGAATTTTAAAGGTTAAGACAACAAAACAAACAAACACAAACAAACAAACAAACAAACAAATACCCACAGCTGTGTTTGCCTTTATCACTGGCCTCATTGCCTGGAAGGAAGGCAGTTTAGGTACTAGTAACTGATCAGCAATGGTAGGAATCCTTTGGGGCAGACATTTGAAAGTCAGCTTTTCCGATGATGTAATAAAATACCTAAGAAAATCAACTTGATGAAAGAAAGTTTACCTCAGCTTATGGTTTCTGTGGGCTCAGTTTATATTGGTAGGTCCCACTATTTGGGGGCCTGAGGCAAAGTAGGACGCTGTTAGGGAGTACATATTAGAGCAAAGCTGATGGCCTTGTGGCGACTAGGAAGCAAAAATAGAGGAAGGGTTGGGTTTAATACATCCTTCAAGAACAAACACCTCCATGGCATAACTTCCTTCAATTAAGCCCCACTTTGTAGAGGTTCCTCCACCTCACGACAATGCCATAGACATTTAGCATATGGACTCTTGGAGAACATTTAAAACCTATACTGTAACAACATGAAAACTCTGCAGCCTCAGGAAACGCTCACTGGCGGCTTCTCGTCATCTTTGCTTCTGAAGGAGGGATGTAGGAAAGGGATGTGCTGAGTCTAAAACCTCTAGACGCACATTTGCTTACCAGCAGTACACTCTTAGAGGACCAGCCCCTGGGTGAGAAAGGAAGAGTCTCTGGAGACTCCCTTCAGGGCTGAGGCTGTACAGATCAGCTGGCAGAGTGCTTGCATAGCACGCACAAAGCCCTGGGCTCCATCCACAGCAATGAGTAACAGGGCAGAGTCGTGTGTGCTGTAACCCCAGCTCTTAGAAGGTGAAGGAGGGAGGATCAGTTCACGGTCATCGGCTGCACAGTGAGTTCGAGGCCAGCTTGGGTTACAAGAAACTTCATTTCAAGAAAATATTCATTAGTAGGTATAGAATCAACACACAAAATATACGCAAGCAGTAAACATGAAATACTGTGGACATTGAGAACATACAGACAATGAAACAGATGTGTGTCCAGAAACAAATTTAACAAAAGTCCTGTAATGTCAGTATCTTAAAACCTTAAAAGCCTTGCTGAAGGACAAACACCAACAAGCAAACAAAACAACTACTTGAGGAAACTGAATGATGTTAGTCTCTAATAGAATGCCAGATGGTGGTGGCACACGCACGCCTTTGATCCCAGCACTTGGAGACAGAGGCAGGTGGATCTCTGAGTTCAAAGACAGCCTACTCTACAGAGCCAGCTCCAGGACAGCCTAAGCTACACAGAGAAACCCTGTCTTTAAAAAAAAAAAAAAAAAAAGACAAACAAACAAATGAAACCTAAAAAACAACAAAACACAAACCAAACCAAACAAGAAGTAACAAATAAGGCACCAAATTCTCAGTGTCCGTTTCCTACTTACTTGACTACTCAGAGACACTGTACTAACCATACCTTTTCCCCCTTGTAACCTGGAGGCACTAACCCCAGGGGCTTGCTCTCCTGGTGTGACACTCTGCTCCCAGTGAAGGCAAACTCCACCTGCAGTGGCTGTCCACTCACTTCTCATGTGTAAACCAACCAAATCCAGGCTGAGCACCCAGGTTTCCTCTTTGTGGCCCACATTTATCTGCTCTCCATTCTGCATCCTCCTGCCCTAATTTTGTCAGGGCCATGTGGAGACAGTTGAGCTCAGCCCATACTACCTAACACCTATCCTGGAACGGGTTTACCCAGCTTCACCTTTTCCTTCTGTCAGACTAAACTCAGTAACGCTTTCTGCTTGAGATCTCCTTGAGCGCTGTCTCACGTATCTCTGTGGGATGCGTCACATCTCCTAGTCTCCCCTTGCCTCTTCTCTCACATTACATCCTGACCACAGTTTCCGCTCCCTCCTCTCTTCCTAGCCCCCACCCCCTACTCTTCTCCCCATCTACTCCTCCTCTGTTTTCTTTCAGAAAAGGGCTGGCCTCTGAAAGTTATCAACCAGCCATGGCATCAAGCTGCAGTAAGACTAGGCAACTGCCTTCATATTAAGGCTGGGCAAGGCAACCCAGTAAAAGGAAAGGAGTTTCAAAAGCAGTCAAAAGAGTCAGAGACAGCCCCTGCTCTCACTGTTAGGAGTCCCACAAGAACACCAAGCTACACAGCTGTAACCTACATCCAGAGGGCCTAAGTCAGGACCATACTGCTTCTTGATTGTCAATTCAGTCTCTGAGTCACACGAGCCCAGGCTAGTTGATTCTATAGGGTTTCTTTTTTTTTTTTTTTTTTTTTTTTTTTTTTTTTTTTTTTCCCTTGAGACAGGGTTTCTCTGTGTAGCCCTGGCTGTCCTGGAACTCACTCTGTAGACCAGGCTGGCCTCGAACTCAAAAACCTGCCTGCCTCTGCCTCCCAAGTGCTGGGATTACAGGCGTGCGCCACCACTGCCCAGCTCTTTGGGTTTTCTTGTGGTGTCCTTGACCCCTCTGGAATCCTCTTCTGCAGGATTCTTCCAACTCTGCCTAATGTTTGGCTGTGGGTCTCTGCACTAGTTTCCATCAGTTGCTGGACGGAGCCTCCCTGATGGGGATTAGGGTATGCTCCAGTCTACAA
Source organism: Rhabdomys pumilio (assembly GCA_030674055.1). Classification (NCBI taxonomy): domain Eukaryota; kingdom Metazoa; phylum Chordata; class Mammalia; order Rodentia; family Muridae; genus Rhabdomys; species Rhabdomys pumilio. The sequence goes on along the minus strand of JANHMN010000001.1, from coordinate 179,628,525 downwards.
GTACAGCAGAATATCAAAAGGAATCATCTCATTGACTTAGGGAGATTGCGGTGGCTGGCTGTGTTTAGATCTATCTGAAGTCTCTGGGCTATCCTGGCCCTCCATGCAGTGTCAGGTGTGGGCTCCCTCTGGTGGCATGGGCCTCAAGTTGGACCACTCATTAGTTGGCCACTCCTTTAAGTTCTGTGCCATCTTTACCCCAGCAGGACAAATTGTAGGTTGGAGGTTTTGTGACTGGATTGGTGTCCTGATCCTCTCACTGGAAGTCTTGCCTGCTTAGAGAAGATGGCCTGTTCTATCCCTCATTGTTAGGACTTTTCACTAGGGTCACCCTTGTAGAATCCATGGAGTTTCCATTATAATAGGTCTCTACCTCATTCCCAAAATGCCCTCCAATTCCAGTCATCTCTTCCTGTACTCTTCCCCTCCAACCTGTTCCTCCTGTTCCCACCCTCATGCCCAGTCCACTGGTGAAATCTATTATATTTCCCCTTCCCAGGGAGATCCATGCCCCCTTGACCACTTGAGCTCTCCTTGTTATTTAGTGTCTTAGAGTTTCCATTGCTAAGAAGAGGCATCATGACCAAGGCAACTCCTATAAAGGACAACCGTTAACTGAGGCTGGCTTACAGTTTCAGAGGTTCAGTCCATTATCATCATGGTGGAAAGCATGGCAGTGGGCAGGCAGACATGGTGCTGGAGAAGGAGCTGAGAGTTCTACATCTTGATCTGAAGGCAGCCAGAAGACTGTCTTCCAGGCAGCTAGGAGGAGGGTCTTGAAGCCCACCCCCACAATGACACAGTTCCTCCAACAAAGACACACCTATTCCAACAGAGCCAGCCACACCTCCTAACAGCGCTACCCCCTGGGCCAGGCATATTTAAACCACCACACTTTGCCTCTCTCGGTGTGTGGATTGTAGCGTGAATATCCCTTACTTTACAGCTACTATCCACTTCTAAGTGAGTACACACTATGTGTGTCTTCCTGGGTCTGGTTCCTCACTCAGGATGATCTTTTCTAGTTCCACCCATTTGCTGGCAAATTTCATGATGTTGTTTTGAACAGAGTAGTAGGATTGTGTTGTGTATACGAGCCACATTTTCTTTATCCATTCTTCAGTCAAGGGTTGACTTCCGTTTCATGGGCTTCTTTTCTGGGAAAACTGTTTTTCTAACTTTTTAACTATGCTTTTTGCTCTCAGAGAAGCCTTAATTTTAAACTTGGCTAAAAGCCTCCAGCAATAATTGTGCAACAGCCTCTGTGCTGCGATGCCTTGAAAATTCCTGTAAAATCAGTTCATTAAAAAAAAAAAAAAATTCAGGCCGGGCAGTGGTGGCACACGCCTTTAATCCCAGCATTTGGGAGGCAGAGGCAGGCAGATTTCTGAGTTCAAGGCCAGCCTGGTCTACCAAGTGAGTTCCAGGACAGCCCGGGCTACACAGAGAAACCCTGTCTCGAAAAACCAAAAAAAAAAAAAA
>JANHMN010000001.1:179611483-179626943 GCA_030674055.1 Rhabdomys pumilio | reverse complement strand
AAAAAAAAAAAAAAAAAAAAAAAAAAAAAAAAAAAAAAATTCAGTTTCAAAATCTAGAGCATGGGAAATTTTTTTCTTAGCTAGAATTTCACATGAGTGGCCTCTACTTTAATCCCAACAGTCCTCACAGGTACTCTCTACTGTTCATATTATCAGCATTCTAGACCACTGGTCTCACACCAGAACCCCCTTTGTCTTCTAAACCTTCTGGACTGCTTCTCCACATTTAGTATTCAAACCAGTTTAAAAAGAAAACTCTATAGAAAGCACACAGTCAGGTGGTTACAGCAATGACCTCATTTCTCAGTACCACCTGTCTGAATGAATCAGTCTTTTGTCACTCTGACCAGCAAGTTAAAGGAGGGAAGATTTTTGGTTCATGGTTTCAGCCCATGGTTGGTTGTCCCTATAGCTTTTAGGCCCATTGTAAGGCAGAAATGTCATTAAGAAGGATGTGGTGGGCAAAAGAATCATGGCAGCCAGGGAGCAGAAGAGAGAATGTACCCATGCCAGCAGGCTTCCTTCTTCTCATTTAAAAGCTTTTAACAGGGATTTTAAATTTGCATTTATTTGCGTGTGTGCACACACATGACTATGCACACTACAGTATGTGTGTACACATGGATACACTTGTAGGAGTTGGTTGTCTCCTACAATGTGGGCTCCAGGGATGGAACGCCTCTCCCTGCCGAGCCGCTGCCCTTTATGCCTCCCAACCTATTGGACGGTGTCACCCACACTCAGGGCGAATTTTCTTCCCTTCCTCAAAACACTCTGAAAAAGTCTCTTTGCACATACAGCCAAAATGTTTTTAAGAAACATTCCTAAACATCTCTCCAGTCAATCCAATCAAGTTGACAAGATTGATCATCACAATTAACATGTAAAAAAAACTGAGTACAAAGAATCACAATAAACAAAAAAATCAAAACAAAAAACAAAAAACAAAAAAACCCAAAAACCTGTGTGAGAGGAACAGGGAGTGACACAGTGAGGGAGCAGGCGGAGAAGCCCATGGAGTGTGGACGCAGGAATGGCAGAACAGGCTTTTTTTATTTTTATTTTTATTTTTTATAAATGCTGTAGGCATAAAATCCAGACTTTAGCCCTCAAGTGTAAAAGAAATATTTATTGTCACAATTGAACTTAAAATTTGAACTGTATTTTGCCAAGGTAGAAACCTAAACTTCAATTAATTTGGGGTCTCACCTGCCCCAGCCTCTGCCCCTAGCACTGTGGGGTTTATTCAGTATCCAGGCATTAGGACAGGTTTCTGGTCCTTAGAAGATAGGTTGTCAATCACCTGTGTACTTATTTAAACGTCTGCTGTGGCTTCATTGATGTGTCTCCTGAGTCTTCCTTCCTGGGACAGTGATACTCTATTGCTGTTTGCCTGGTGTAAGTAGGGGCAGTCACCATGGAGCTGACTAAACAGATGCAGCACGAGGATGCAGGTCTAAAGGATAGGGGAGGTGGCCTGGGTCACACAGGTGCTCACAAACAGGGAGAGAAGGGAGTTAACTTACCATGTGTGTTACAGAGATGCTACAGTGTAGCTGGGGCACTAGAAGGGAGGCAGCTTTGCAGAAGTACTGTGGGATAAGAATGGATGTTGATACACAACACAGTACAGGAAGCTAAGCTGGAACTGGGGTGGGGCCATACCTGGCTTCCCGTCTCTCCCGTGACCATGAGTGGGGAGGCTGCTGATATCAGGAACACCCGAGGAGCAAGAGAACAAGCCTTGGGAGAAGAAAGCCACATGTCTGGAGATTAACCACACCACAGAGCCAGCTCCAATGACAGCAGGAAAGAAGTGATGGATCTTGCCACCTCTGTGGTTATTTCCATGCTATGGGCCAACCTTGCAAGCTTCCTTTCACACTGACACTGGAGACACTGGAATTTCTAGGTGTGCCTTTCTTTACTCATTAACTGGAGTGGTTAGTGCACCAGCCAAATTTGCTGTGGATTTGTTGACCAGCTATCCCTTTTTTCTGGACATAAAGGTCTTGAGGAGGAGGGAAGATGGAAGACTGTCCAGTGGACACAGAGGCAGTGGTACCTGTCAGAGCTGAATCCATGGCAGTCTTCACTGTTCCTTCTACTGTAGAGCGCAGCAGGCCATCAGATGTTTTCTTCCACATGACTCAGTTTTAGCTCAGTGGCACAATTACCAAACAGACAACACCTGGTCTTCAACCTTCCTCAGCATTCGCCCCACCCCCTACAGGGGGCCAGGGCAGGTTTCTCAGGCTTTCTGCCAAATCCCTAACTAGGACTTAACTGGTTTTCAGGTGTCTTAATACACTCATATGGTGGCCTAGTGTAATCTAAGTTTGCATTTATTTCAGGACCTTCTTCATAGCAATGCAGTATTTCCCCAGTCTTTCTTAAAAATTACCCAGCACTTGGGAGGTGGAGGCAGAAGGAGTATGAGTTTGAAGCCAGCCTGAACTACATACTGAGTTCCAGGCCAGCTTGGCTAATGGCAGCGTCTTGCCAAAGGATGGGTGGGTAGGGATGGCAGGGTAAGTTATTGTTTTCACTTTTGATTTCTTTTTCCTTTGGCGTTCCAAGGATTATCATTTCCTTGAAATGGACTTGAGACTTTTCCCTAAGGGGGCCAAATCTGTTGACTTCATATAATGTCCACGGAACTGCATTTTACTGAGTTCTCATACAACTCTTATTCAGTGAACCCCTGCTGACATGGTGACCCACTTTCCTGAAAATATCTACTGTACATGGGAGGAAGAACCACTTACTTCAAAATTAAACCACTGTGCTTCGCCCTGCATCACTGCTAGTTTCCAGCTCGTGTTCCCTGCTAAGGGCCCTCCTTTCCAAATGACAGGGCATTCTGTATGCCAGGCAAATCGATATGGCCTTGGGTAGCTTTTGGGCTCCCCAAATAGCCCCATGAAATATGCCCAAGCAATCAGCAGAGGAACTGACCTAAGAGATCGTGTGTGAGTTATTACCAGGACTTTGTAAGCATGATGTATTCAGCTATCAGATGAAAATGTTTGAGGCTTTGTTTTTGAGACAAGGTCTCACCATGTAGCTCTGGCTGGCCTGTAATCCAAGGTTTGGTCTCAAACTCAGAGAGGTCTGCCTGCCTCTGCTTCCCTGAGTGCTGAGACTGAAGAGGTGTGCTACCATGCTAAACATTATTTATGATTTTGATTATCAATAAACTCATTCATATTAAAGGAGCTTTTGTTTTTGAAACAAAGGGTCCTTACTATGTAGGTCAGGCCAACCTCAAATTTAAGATTCTAATGGTCTATCCACCTGAGTCCTAGGATTACAGGTGTATACAACTAGAGAGAATTTCTCAATATTTTACCCGTCTAAGAAGTAACTCCTTTAATAAAACTAGCTACAAGCTTGTTCTAGCAAATCAGCTGGGAGTGGATAATCAGGTATGGTGTTCTTGGATTAATCTGGACTGACCTCTGCTGGCCAGACTATTAATCAGCCAACATTTTTTTTTCTTCTAAGGATAACACAGTTAGAAAAGGGGACATTTGCCCCTAATTATATCTAGCTGCAGTTATATGGTTCAACTAAAAATTATTACGCCTTCCACCTAATCTGTGTCAAGGTATTACATTTGGCTGTCAGGCAGACGTCCATGGGCAGAAATTACTGAGGTTATGTGGGCTACCCAAGCCCAGGGCTCCTCTGCGATTCCTCCTATGCAGTCTGGGCTCGCTACATTCAAAACTACATACGCAGACGTGGATCAGGGCCCTGTCAGAGCCATACACTGCTCACTGTAAAAATCTCCTGGGTTCCCATCTAAAGCTAGAAATTTCCCACACTGAGGTGGTCTCTTACGCTACAACTTAGCCAATGCAGACAAATCTAGTGTAATATATATATAAGCTAAATTTTAATGTAAAGTCTTGTGCTTTGATTCATGAGAAACTGCAAAAATAATAGGTATATCTGCTTCTAATATTTGAATTTTTAGTTCTAATCATTATATTATTATTATTATTATTATTATTATTATTATTATTATTATTAATCAAGTACCTACATTTGTCTGTGTGTACAATGCATATGCCTGGTTCCTGGGAGGTCAGCAGAGGACAGTGGTGGGAGGCCAGCAGAGGGCAGAGGTGGGAGGCCAGCAGAGGACAGTGGATTCCTTGGAACTGCAGTTATAGGCAGTTGTGAGCCTCTCCAGGGTGCTGGGAACTGAACCTAGGACCTCTGCAAGAGCAGCTAACTCAGAGCCATCTCTCCAGCCTCCTATCCTAATATTTTAAAATACAGTTCTGATTTTTTTTTTTAAAAAAAATGCTTACTTTTAGCTAGAGAGATAGCTCTATGGTAGACTCTTTGCTTAGCGTGTACAAAGTTTCAGATTCAATTCCCAGCAACTTCAAAAACACTTTCAGCATTTTCTTTTTGTTGTTGTTGGGCACTGATTGATTGATTGATTGATTGATCTATCTTTTTTTTTTTCAAGACACAGTTCTTCTGTGTAGCTCAGGCTGTCCTGGAACTTGCTCTGTAGACCGGGCTGGCCTTGAACTTACAAAGATCCAGCCATCTCTGCATCCTGAGTGCTAGGATTAAAGTCATGTGCCACCACTGCCTGGCTCACTTTTAACATTTTCTAGGAGACAAAAATGATACAAAAATATTTCCGGCACTAAGTTGCATTAAAACTGTGAAACCCGTGTTAAAATCCTGAAGTTCCAAGCTGCATTGCTTGCCGTTTTCCCATAATTGTATAAACCCAGTTTGGGGCTCCCGGCGGTGTTGCCGCATGCCTTTAATCCCAGCACTTGGGAGGCAGAGGCAGGCGGATTTCTGAGTTCGAGGCCAGCCTGGTCTACAGAGTGAGTTCCAGGACAGCCAGGGCTACACAGAGGAACCCTGTCTCGAAAAACAAAACAAAACAAAACAAAACAAAACAAAACAAAACAAAACAAAACACAAAAAACCCAGTTTGGGTGCACAGCCTTATGCCATGATTCTGTCTTTAAAAGCTATTATTTGTGTGTGAGTGCATGCACATATGTGGGTATGTGTGTGCTGCAGCCAATGTGTAGAGGTCAGAGGTCAACTTTGTAGACCTGGTTCCCCCTTTCCACACTGATGAAGATTCTAGAGATCAAACTCTGCAAAACAAGTGCTTTTATGCTCTGAACCATTTGTCTGATTTCTTTCTGCTCAATTATTGTTTATTTATTTAAATTTATTTAATATTAAATAAATATTGTGCTGAGGATATTGAACGCAGGGCTTGGTGTGTTGGAGGCAAGCAATCTACTTCAGCCAAATCTCCAGCCTGGCTCTTTTTGAGACAGTCTCTCCACAAGCTTCTCAGGCTCATCTTGAGCTCTCAGGGTAACTCAGGTTGGTGAGAGAAAGTTTCTAGCTCCCTTATAATCTTAAGGCAACATTACCATTGTGTGGTCTGCCAGTGACCAAAATGTCCTCACACAGCACATGACAAGGTACCACAGATAATATCGTGGGTCTCTGTGTAGCATACATACTCAAGGCAGCTCATCTACAGTGGTTAGTTTGGAGGTGGTGTGGCTTCTCTGGATCAGTAAGTCCTTTCCAGGAAAAACATCCAACTCATCAATTACAGGGCAGGCACCCACAACAACTGAGATTAGAGCCAAGTCTTCAAAAATAAAATAGACAATAGAAGGAGTACATACTGCAGCAGAGAGGTACTCTCAGAATCTCTGAATGTTACATCATTTTTACAGCTTTCATGTCTTTCTCCAGAAAGTGTTTTTAAAGAATACGGTTTTAACTTGGGAAATTAACTTAGATTTACATAAAAGGAAACTGATGTCTAACTTGGCAGCTCAACACTTACAATGTTATTATTTGGTTATTTATGTGGTAGGATACTGTTAGTCGATCTCCATTCTTTGACAAAAAAAAAAAAACTGGAGAAAATCAATTTAAAAGGAAGAAATATTTATTTTGGTTCACAGCTTTTTAGGCTTTAAGCTTTATTTTATTTTAAATTGTGTATATATGCATTTGTGTAGAGGTATATGCATGAGAGTGGGTGCCGAAGGACACTGAAGGCATTAAGTCCCTGGAGTTGTAATTACAGGTGGTGAACCACCCAACGTTGCTAGAACCAAACTCACATCTTCCGCAAGAGTAGTTTGTGCTCTTAACGGCAGTCATCCCTCCAGCCCTTGCTCAGTGGTGAGAGTTCCAGTCTGTGGTCACTCTACCCTTTTGATTTTGTGCCTGGGGTCCATCATGACAGGGACTTCATGAAAGGGCTTGCTCAGCTCAAGGTATGTGGGCTTGAGGAGTGGCATGCACGCTGACTCCTAATTCCCAGTGATCTCACTCCACCATCTAACAGTACCAGGAGCTACTGACTAAGCGTTTAGTATATAAGCCTTTGGCACTACTTAAAATCCAAAATCATGGGGCTTGAGAGATGGCTCAGTGGTTAAGAGCACTGGCTGCTCTTTCAGAGGACCCAGGTTCAATTTCTTGCACGGCAGTTTAGCACTGTCTGTAACTCCAGGGGCTCTATCACTCTCATACATGCATATAAGCATACATCAGTGCACATTAAAAAAAAACAAAGTCATAACAAATAATCAATTTCTTTACTATAAGACACAATTTAAAGTGTATTTTAAAATACAATTTTAGCATTATGGTAATTTTGCTAAGAAAAGTAAATTCTACCTTGCAGGAAAGAGAAAATTCCTCAAAACCATCAAGTAGTTTATTCACATGTTAGAACGGGTAAGCCAGTGAAAAGCCTAGAGGGGGAAAAAAGACAGCATTTAGGCAGAAGAAATGATTGTATTACCCTTTATCCTCTATGCAATCCCTTTAAGATCTAGAAAAACCATACAACGATGGTAAAAGAAGCTTTGTGTCTGGTCTAGTCAAAAAGAGCTGGAAATTAATTAGTGAGACCAGTTCACTAATGGTGCCCTCCCCACTAGGCCCAGGCACAGCTTACTATAGAGACTTAGATATTCCTACAGAAAGCGGGAAGCAGCCAGCCACTGTGAATCAATGGTGAATGGTGATAGACAAACATTCAAAAAAAAAAAAAAATAGCTGCTTGGAAATGAAAACATGTCAGAATCCCACTGAAATAAAAATAAAAATGTTGAAGTATTTGATATAAGGATAATCCTACAGAATTGCAAATGGGGCTGATAATTTATCCTTCTCCTAAAATATGCAAATGATGGTCACAGGAAACTGTAGTTCAGATGTTGAAGTAGGTCTTTAAAAGGACTGGAAGGATCCCTGCCAATGTCACCACCCGCTCCCTCCTGACCGACTCTGTCCATCTGCATGACCAGCAGGCTCTGTTCTGAGCATCTTTTCTCAGCTCTAAGGTAAATTCTGAGGTCTCCCATGTCTACTTTTACACAAACAAAATTTCAGCAGAATTCTATCTATCTGAGAGTTTCCAAATTAATTGCTGTATATTGATTGTTCAGGTATCTGCTCATAAGAAACAAGAGAGAGAGACTAGAGAGATGGCTTCATGGATAAAGTGCTTGCTGGGCAAGCATAAGGATTGGAGTTCTGACTCCTGGCATTAAACGCATGTGACCTCAGCGCTTGGGAGGGGAGGTTGAGATCCCTCTGGGGTGAGTTAGCCATATCAGTGAGCTCTGGGTATAGGAAGAGACCCTGGCTCAGTAAACAAGAAAGTGAAACAAAGTCGAGAAAGACATCTGATGTCAGCCTCTGGTCTACATACTCAAAGCACACATGTGCACTGACATATGTGAATACACGTGCACATAGATCACATACCTACATACATGCTGGAGTGGGGAAAGGAGAGGGGAGAGGGAATAAATATTATATTTTCTGCTTCTGAAGAGTGGCTGATAGGCAGAGTGGAATCTTGGACAGATATGTAAGCACAAGCAGGTGGCAGGTCCAGAGTACACAGATTAAGAATGAAAACCAGCTTACTCTAAGGTGGAAGTGTAACATCACATGGTACACTCTGATGTTTATCTCACTATTGTACCACTGCATCGATACCCAGTAGAGGTCACAGGTACTAAGTCGACTGCAATTGCACAAACCCATTGGCTGCACACACCACTGGCTGCACACACCACTGGCTGCAGACTGGTTGGTCTACACTGGCTACAGTCTCGTCTATTCTATGCTCACTGCACTTTGTTTTCCTTCAGCTCCTCCAACTGGCCACCTGCCTCTTGACACAGAGCCCCAGACCCCTTGTCACCTTCTCTCTGCTAAGTGATCACTGATCGCAGTTTACGTACTAACACCAATGAGATTTCCTATAACAACAATGTATTTCTTCACTTATACCTGCTGAGAACATCAATGCTGTCCTCCTGGTCACTGTGCTCTGTCACGTAGCACAGAGTTGTGAGGTAGCCTACTGTCCGCTTCCCCGACTGAACTGTAAGCTCTGGGGATGAGGACAGAGCCTGGATTTGCTTACCTGCCACTCTAAACAAGCACACATAACAACATCTCAACAAATATTTTGTTGAATAAGCAAAGAAAACTGCCAAACTCAGAAACAGACTTTGATGGAACTGTGGTTGGGCACACTTTTCAGGAAAGAGAATATACATTTCTTGCCTTCTGCTTAGCAACTGAACCTACCTGGTCCTTGCGTGTACTTTGTGGTTCAATCATGATATTGATAAGATAGGGTTTACTTGTGTCTTGTAGAGCCTGCCTCAGTGAGTTTTGGAGTTCTTCTGGTGTTTGTACAAAATACCCTTTGCCTCCAAATGCAGTCATGACCTGCTCATAATGCGAGTTTGGCAAAAGACACATTGGAGGAACACTGAAAAGCAAGTTGTAAGTCAGTAAAATTAAAATCTTTAAGCTTTTAGAAACAAAGAATTTCCCAAGTTTATCTGCAAAAAATTTAAGCTGACCCACAGGGCATACTTTTTTTTTTTCCAGAACAGCTCTATATAACAGCAGTATGTAACACAAATGTCCTTGTCCCTGTCATTCCTCTGCTCCACCTCAGGATTTTCAGGCACCCTTGGCAAGTTAGCTGAACTCCGGACCTTTTATTACTAAAAGAAACTGAAGTTCCATCTGCCAATGATAACATCCTTATCAGTTACTGATAGGCTAGGAAAGGCAGGTACCACCATGCCTGGATGGTATTTTTGTTTGTTTGCTTGCTTGTTTGTTTTTTAAAATATAGTTATTTTCCCCTTTAGAGCAAAACCAACCAAAACAAACCCAACCAAACAATCAGTCAGCACTGGGCTCTAGCCTTAAAGACAATATCCAATAGCCCTATGATAGCACTTTAAACCACCATCTGAATTTTAATTGTTGGATGTAAGTATACCCTTCAATCTGAAAGTCTTCAACTCTGAAGTCATTAATTGTCTCAACTTTTTGAGTTTCAGCTTTGCAAAGGCTTTGGTTCTTGTTGACACTAACTTTTTAGTGGCTCCCTGAGGTTCAGATGGATATGTGCATTTCTCAAAGTGTGTACTGAGTCACCTGGCTGCAGGCTGTGGTATGTGTGGTCACGTAAGTCATCAGGGTGCTAGCTGACAGTACAGAGCAGACTGGCCCATGTTTCTTGCCCTCTGGTACAGCTGGCTGTTCACCACACAGAAGCAGTAGAGGGCACAGTGTGGAGATAGCACCATCAGGGCTGAGATGTCAGTACATGAGACTGAACCCTCCTTTGTTTTTGCTTGTTTTGGGATAGGACCTTGCTACAAAGCAGACTGACCTGGAACTCAGTACATAGCTCAGGCTGCTAACTTCAAATCTGAATCCTCCTGCCTCCACCTCCCAAGTTTTCCCCATATTTTGTATTGAATCTTTGTGTGTGTGATGGAGTCTTTATACATCTTGGACTCAACAGCTTAAGTGGTCCTCTTGCCTCAGCCTCCAGGAAGAGTAGGTTAACTACATGTGTGTGTCACTACACATAGCTCCCTGTATTTTTATTGTTGATATAGCAACGTCTAAGAGAACTTTCTGTAATGATAGAGATGGTTTATGTACAGTATGCTGGCCACACGCTGTCTGTTACTATGAGTACTTGAAATTTAACTAAACCAAGAAATTGATTCACTAAAAAAGTATTTTATTGATTGATTGATTGATTGATTGATTGATTGAGACAGGGGTTTTCTGTGTAGCCCTGACTGTCCCAGAACTCACTCTGTAGACCAGGCTGGCTGGTATCAAACTCAGAGATCTCCCTGCCTCTGCCTCTGAGTGCTGAGATTAAAGGTGTGTGCCAACATGCTTGACAACAAAAGATTTATTTTTATTTTGTCTATGGGTGTTGTACTGGCATGTTGTCTGAGTACCACATGTGTGCAGTGCCCAAGGAAGCCAGAAGAGGGCATCAGATCATCTGCCATGGAGTCATCAACTGTCAACTTCTCAGCTAAAGACAAGGGAAACTGAATTTCTTTTCTTTTAAAATAAGAAACTGGGTTTTATGTAATTCAAGGTGGCCTAGACTTGCTGTGGTGGTTTGAATATGCTTGGCCCAGGGAGTGGCACTATTAGGAAGCATGTCCTTGTGGGAGAAGGTGTGTCCTGGCTGGAGTGGTAGGGGTGGAGTTTGAGAGCTTCCTGCTATCTGTGTGAGGATGACACAGGAGTATCTTCCTGGTTACCCTTCAGAAAGGGGAAGGATTATGAGGTGTGGCTCCTTTGGAGGAGGTTTACTACTGGGGGCAGGCTTTGAGCTTTCAAAAGACAGTACCATTCCCAGTGTACTGTGTCTAATGCTTGTGGGTCACGGTGTGAGCTCTCAGGGGTGCTCCGGCCCCATGTTTTCACTCCACCATCAGAAACTCTAACCCTCTAGCACTGTAAGTCTGATTAAACGTTTTTTTCCATAAGTTTCCTTGGTTGTGATAATTTATCCGAGCAATGAAGTAGCTACTACAAATGGTTATGTAAGAACAAGTGTGAAGCCACACATAAATGAAAAACAAGTGTGAAACCACACATAAATGAAAAACAAGTGTGAAGCCACACATAATGACAACACTGCTCCTCTATCTCACTGTCGCATAAACTTTTATTTGTACACCCAGTCAGTTCTAACAGTCTTCAGTTTGACTCTGGCATCAGATAATAAAGGTTTAGCCTTTGTGGTAAAAGAAAGCAAGATCTTTAAATTATACATAACACACCAGCACCTGTGATGGCTAAACTTGGCTGTCATCTTGACTGCATCTGAAATCAACCCAAGCACCTGGGCACATCTGTGAGAGTCTTCACTAGACTGGATCATTTCAGGTGGAAGACCCACCCTCAATCTGAGCCACCCCTGATGGCGTCTATACAAAAAGACATGGGAGAAGGGAGCTTTTGCTTTTTGTCTGCTTGCCCTCACACTTGCTGGCAAGTCCATCTGTTCTGCTGCTGAGACATTCCTTCACTGGTATTACAGCCTGCTTTATCAGGATTCCAACACAGACTAAAGACCAGCCTCATGGACTGAACAACTATTGAGTCCTTCTGTTGGGAGATAACCATTGTTGGACAAGCCAGACAAACCACAGCCTGTAAGCCACACTGATAAATTCTCTTTTAATATATGCTGATTCTTCTATACATCCATGAGTTCTGTTCCTTGAGAGAACCCTGACTAATGCAGCATCAATAGTCCTCCCTAGCACGGCGTCAGTAATATTAGCACTGTTGCTACTTAAATGTAAACATCACAGAGCTTGCTCTGAGTCTTCAGTGGTTCCCTGATTATAAACAATCAACAGCCATGGGTAGTCTTATAAAAAGGAACCATGAAGAGATGGCTTCTGCCCTTTAAAGGGCCTGAGGGATTGACCAAGTGTATGATATGGAGGCGCATTCCAACACAGTCAACTTTTAAAAGACAAACAAATACTTGACATAATATAGTTGGCATAATATAATTATGTTATGTTTGAGTTACTCACGTTGTAGTAGCATCTTGAAAATTTAACATTTTCCCCCAGGTGTCAGCATCAAAACCTTGGTAAATTCCATTATTGTTCACTACCAAGAGTATGATTGGCAAGTTGTACCTAAAGTGAAAATAAACTATGAAGATGTCATCCTTCCTAAAGCAATTTCTTTTATTAAAACTGAATTTTTTACTTAAAAGTGGATGTTTTCTATAAGAATATCTCAATACCAGAAAGAAAATCAAGCATTTATTACCCTTATAAAAAAAAAAAATACCAAGCCACTGATAGAAACATCAGAGTAGTGGAGAGTGTTCAAGACTGGGCTGGTAATCTGCTTAGCTATGAACCCTGGGTAAATCACTGAACTTCTCCAGTTGGTTACAAGAAAAAACACCTTCCCCACTCTGAAGCCTATTTCTAAATGGTTCCTAGGAACACTGAAGAGTCTCATTCTATTACTGAATGCCTCGATGACACCCAGCCTGTGCTGGATGCTGTGAGAAGCACAGACAACTAACACCCAATCTGCATCTCTAATCAAACAGCACAGCATGACAGTACAGAGAAAGAGCATCCACAATGTCTTCAACAGTATAGCAAAGATAAAAACCCCCAAAACTGAAAAAGAATGTGGGCTTTGTTTTCTAAACATATATAACTTCTGAGGGCTTGGAGTCATGACAGAACTAAGTAAACCAATGTGGTAACTATTTCTCTGTGCTAGAAGGGAGTTATCACCCTCCCAACAGCTAAATTCTTGGGCTAGAGAGATGACTCAGCGGTTAAGAGCACTATCTGCTCTTCCAGAAATCCTGAGTTCAATTCCTAGCAACCACATGGTAGCTCACAAGCATCTGTAATGGGATCTGATGCCCTCTTCTGGTGTGTCTGAAGACAGCGACAGTATACTCACATACATGAAATAAATAAATAATAAAACTTTTTTAAAAGGAAAGCTAAATTCTCTCCATAATCATCTTTTTGGCATATATCAAGTGGTTGTCAATACAGACCTCTGACAGACCATATTTTATCCTAATACATGGGTTCATGTAGTCCAGGCTGACCCTGAACTTGCTATGCAGCAGAGGATAACCTGGAACTCCAGATCCTTCCGCCTCCACTGCTACCTCAGGACTACAGAGTGCTTGCCAAACCTTGATCTCGACAGTTTTACATATCAACGCCTTGAAAATCCCAAAACATGATTCACAGAACCCCACTATGCTAAGCAGAAGAGATTTCTTGCAGCTTAACTACAGCTAGGTAAGGGGCTGGCAGCGTCCTCAGCTGGTACGTCTCAGCTTTCTCCATGAGAGCTCGGACAGTGCCATGCAGACACCTGCTTGTGAAGCAAGCGAGCCTTGTAAGATTCCCTAGTCATGAGCATGGGATGCTGGGACCTCTGGCTCTGCTTTACCTGCAGATGGTTTCCACTTCCATGCCAGAGAATCCAAAGGCACTGTCTCCTTCCACACAGATGACCCGCTGCCCAGGACTTCTCTCTTTAGCCACTAAAGCGGCTGCAATGGCAAATCCCAAACCAACTCCCATTGTTCCAAAAGAGCCAGCATCAAGCCTGTTAAGAAGAAAGCTAACGTCAAACTCTCACACATAACATGCAGCGTAGTATTAACACAGACCTTTCAGTCTGTGTTTATGTGGTTTGTGGAAAAAATTAATAAATATTTTTTCTTTAATATAAAATCTTTGGGACATAAGAAATTAATTTGTCAAGGATAAGCAGCATGAAAGGAAACAGCCACTCACACTTGCTTGGATGACTATAAATATAGTCTCAGAACACTGAATATGCAATTTATACTAAACCAAGAACTAGGAGGCATAAAAACTATAAAACTATAAAATCTCACTGAAGAACATATTTATGATCTGGGCGGTGGTGGCGCACGCCTTTAATCCCAGCACTTAGGAGGCAGAGGAAGGCGGATTTCTGTGTTCAAGGCCAGCCTGGCCTACAGAGTGAGTTCTAGGACAGCCAGGCCTATACAGAGAAACCTTGTCTGGAAAAACAATAGTAAAAGAAAAAATCACTTATGTGGGGCTGGAGAGATGGCTCAGAGGTTAGGAGCACTAGTTGCTTTGGCAGAAGACCTGAGTTTTATCCCTAGCACCCACATGGAGGCTTACAATGGCCTGTAACTCCAGTTCCAGGGGATCCAAAAGCCCCTTTCTTACCTCTGAGGGCACCAAGCAGACATGTGGTACATATGCATACACACAGACAAATCACACACATAAAATACACAGAAGATATCTGAAGAAAATTTTAAAATATTTATGAAATACGTTCCTATACACTAGACATGTACAGTTGTCAAATATTTTTTATAATCAGCCTCACTGGGGTTTCAAATGAGACATGCTGCCATTTCTCCCTGGAGTCTCACCTGTGACGAGGAAGGTGGTTCTGAAGCACAGTCCGTCCAATGTCCATGGTGTTTGCTCCCTCGCTTACTATGAAACAGTCTCTGGGCAACTGTTCTTGAATGTGGAAGAACACTGTGTAATAATTCATAGGGAGGGATTTTTTGGAAGCTAATTCCTAAAACAGCAGAAGCAAGTATATAATAAATTATGTTGGGACATCATGAAAATAATCGATGACAATAAGCTATTACCATAGTTATTTGAGAACAGTTTAATGTCACTAATAAGCTACAAGATTCCCAAATGGCTGCATAGCGGCTACTCTTTGAACTGTGAACAATCCAGAAGCATGCTCACAACAACGTGCCCTACAGTCCCAGCTGGGACACGAGAACGAGCTGGGGAATCTCCCATGTCCTGGTGAGTTGACGCACCTTACTATGTCAAACACCTGGAGAAGTCATACAGGAAAGACGGCTGAGCAACACTGGGCTCAACAAAACAGAACAATCTTACTGTACACTCTTAGAAAAACACTGTCATGTATTTTTCAGAATATTTTTATCTGAAATATGGCCCTAAGTTTAAAATTAAGATGTTATGATTACAGAAGATGATCTGAAAACCTGGCTCTTCTCTCCCACACTGTAAAGGAGCTATGTTATATCAGTTATTTTAGAAGTCCACGAGTCAGAGACAGAGCAAGGTAGATGTCTCCAGACAGCCACAGGCCTGCTAGCACTGGGAGGAGCCACTGTGTTTCATCACTACCAGTCCCATCTGGTCCCAGAACTCTAGCCTCTCCTGTGCTAACACCTCTGCTGGAGATATATACTTGAGGTGCACAGAGACTCTGTACACCACTACAGCAGACAGAGGAGTAAACCCAGAGAGGACCTTGGGGTATTTACGATAACCGAGAAAATAGAACCGAGCCTGGCTCCGAGCAGTAGAAATGGTCACGGTGGAGTTAGGCACAGAAATTCTGCTGTTTGGTTGAAAATACAAACTAATTCTATGATGACAGATACATTAGGGAACAAAAAAGCCTAACTCAAATTTCAATTTTTCAAATGTATCATCCCATCAGAAACTCTAGCAGTAGACTGACCACCCAGCTGAACCAAGACACA
>JANHMN010000001.1:179579634-179601416 GCA_030674055.1 Rhabdomys pumilio | reverse complement strand
ATGTACTGTGCAGGATGTATGTATGTATGTATGTATGTACTGTGCAGAATGTATGTATGCATGTATGTATGTATGTACTGTGCAGGATGTATGAGTTTCTAAGTCTCTACAATACTATGGCTTTAACAGGGCTATCCTGAGCGGGCTCATACCTGTTCTACAACTATATGCTGCAGAATAAAACATGCCCTCAATGACCCTGAAAACAACTTACTGTTTTGACATATAGAATAATTTCATTTCTGAAGTCATCATGACCACTGCTGTTTTTAGCTACTTAACTTTATGTTCTTTAGAGCTGATAGCATACTATCCACTTCTCTACGGAATCCTAGTAGGTAATAGGTGCACATTCAGTTTCATCATTACATTCTGCACTAAAAGGTCATCTTAAAATTCTTTCTGATGTATATGTGATAAAAACAGTCTTCTTTATTACTGCCAGTAAGCTTTCTTTTCTTTCATTTTTTGGGGTTGTTTGTTTGTTTGTTTGTTGTTTTTTGAGACAGGGTTTCTCTGTGCAGCCTTGGCTGTCCTAGAACTCAGTCTGTAGACCAGCCTGGCCTTGAACAGAGATCCATGTGCCTCTGCCTCCAGAGTGCTAGTAAAGGTGTGAACCACCACTGAAAATGTCCTTCCTCTCTTTCTTGTTTTGGTGTCTTAATTTACTCAGTTCTTTCTTCCTTCACAGCCTTTGTTGCCCTTGTCTATTGGAAAACTACTAATTTTTCATTGTACACTGTGGCGTCCTGTCTTCAGGCCCCTCTTCCACATCACCTGCACAGAAGAACCTCCCTTCCTGAACTCCGCCTCACCGTCCCTGTATATAGTACACTCTAACAGGAGCTAAGATGAGGAGATGGCTCAGTCAGTAAGGTGCCTGTGTCCCTGCATGAGGCTGAGTTTAAATCCAGGCATGGTGGCACACTTTGGTAACCACAGCACTGAGGGGAATGGACAAGGGGATCCCAGAAGCTCACTGGCCACATAGTAGAGCTAAATGGATGAGTTCCAGGTTCAGTAAGTGACTCTGTGTAAAAAATATCAGAGAAGAACACCTTTTGGAATCCACATATGTACATCCATGAAAATGTACACACACATACACCATAAGAAATACAAAGAATTTAAAAGTACACTCCTTTAATCCTAGCACTCATGAGCAGAGGCAGACGGAGCTCTCTGAGTTCAAAGCCAGCCTGGTCTACACAGTGAGTTCCAGGACAGCCAGAACTGTCTCAAACAAAACAAAACAAAACAGTAATAATAAAAAAAACTAAGAGTATACTAGCTCAGTATGGTGGTGCACATCTTTAATCTCAACACTCAAGAGGCAGAGGCAGGTGGATCTCTGCGGTTTTGATGCCAGTGTGGTCTACACATTAAGTTCTAGGCCAGTGAAGACTATATTGAGAGACTCTGCCTCAAAGAAACCAAAACAACACTGGCATTCTATCCTTACTTGTCACCCAGTGCGTTTCCCTTTGGATGGAAATGATTATTTCCCTGTATCTTCATGAACATTCTCTATAATTGCTGCCATACTGTAAGCACTCATCAGTAAAGGCTGTTCACAGAGGAATGACAACTAGAACCACCAAGAGCTTTCCACCCTTGGCACTGTTTAATCGCACCCTAGCTAGGTGGCTGCTAGCCTTCAAACGTCGGGTGATGAGAATCAAAGCCATTATTTGCCAGTCAGAAACTCAACACATCATACAAAGCGATGAGTGCTGCACTGGGCTTAAGGTTTTTCCTTCATTGCCTCCCTGGGCTAGAACCCAGAATTTAAAACCAAACATCCTAGCTCCGAGCTACATCCTCAGCACCACCACCTTCTGTAAAACTATCTTCAGTTTGTCTATCGTTGGCTCCTGAGCAGCTGAAATGGATGAGCATGCTCACAGGCCATCCTAATGGTTCTAGGGTAGCAAGCAGGAACAACAACTATATTCTAGCCAGCCATGAACCTGAGGTACATGCATGCCTGAGGCAAACCTAGGCTACCTAGGAGATCCTGTATCAAAAAAGAACACAAAGTAAAAGAACACAAACAAAAAAGAAAGAAAAAACAATAATAATAAATTAACAGGCATATAAATTGTTTTGTATGACACATAAAGGGTAAGCAATTTGAACACAGGACCAAAAGTCTTCCAGATATCCATACCTTTTAACTTAGTTAATTTTCTTCTGGAACACCACCATAAATCCTAACTACTGAAAAACCTTCCCATAAGAATGTTTATCAGCGGGCTGGAGAGATGGCTCAGCAGGTAAGAGCACTGATGGCTCTTCTAGGGGTCCTGAGTTCAATTCCCAGCAACCACAAGGTGGCTCACAACCATCTATAATGGGATCTGATATCCTCTTCCAGTGTATCTGAAGACAGCACAGTGTACTTGTATATCTAGATAGATAGACAGACAGATAGATAGATAGATAGATAGATAGATAGATAGATAGATAAATAGATAATAAATCTTTAAAAAAGAAAAAAGAATGTTTATCAAAGTTGCCAAACAAATATTTGATAGCAAGTGTCAAACTATATGATTCAATGTTAAAATTGTATTTAGGAAATAATTTTAAGAAAAATATTTCTTCTGGGGGTGGTGGTGGTGATGGTGGCACAGGCCTTTAAACCCAGCACTCTGGAAGCAGAGGCAGATGCATCTCTGTGAGTTCAAGGCCACTTGGTCTACAGGGGGAGTTCCAGCACAGCCAGGATGACACAGAGAATCCCTGTCTCAGTGTGTGTGTGTGTGTGTGTGTGGTATAGCTTATAAGACATAAAGCTGCATATATAGCATGATCATAGTATGTAAAATAAACATTAAAAATAAAGTACTGAAGGCCAAGACTGGTTCCCCAGATGGAGAAGTCTCTTCTTTCTAAAACTTTGTATATTTTCCAAAATCTTTTGTAATAGAAGAAATACATTTACTTCTAAGTCAAGAAGTGAAACTTTCTCTTGTAAAGGTGAGGTCTCTGGGCCACTGAAGGGCGGTTCTATGATCTGAAACCAGATTTAAAGAGCACTTATCCCAGTCACAAGTAGAGAGCACAGACCAGAGAACAATGAAGACAGTTGACAGAGGCAGCCTTCCCAGCCT
Organism: Rhabdomys pumilio; assembly: GCA_030674055.1. Classification (NCBI taxonomy): domain Eukaryota; kingdom Metazoa; phylum Chordata; class Mammalia; order Rodentia; family Muridae; genus Rhabdomys; species Rhabdomys pumilio. The sequence continues at coordinate 179,598,300 of JANHMN010000001.1, read as the reverse complement.
GGAAGTTAGCAGCTCTGACTACCTTTCCCAATGATGAGCAGGGGCTGCTTGGCATTCCTGAGAACAGAGGCTGCCGCACACACCGCAGAGGTTTCTGCCATGCTAACTGGAGGTGGCATGCAGCATTCCTTGTACCTGGGAAGAAAAACGATGTTATAATAATTAAAAGCGGCTACAGGGCTGGGAGATGGCTCAGCAAGCAAAGGCACTTGCCACCAAGCCTGAGGGCCTGAGGACCTGAGTTCAACCCCTGGACTCAGAAAAGGAGAGAGTGGATCCCAGCAAATTGTGCTCTGGCCACTAGAACATGTGCACACACAAATAAATGCTTTAGGCCGAGTGGTGGCTCACACTTCTAATCTCAGCACTCAAGAGACAAAGGCGGTGAGTTTGAGGCCAGCCTGGTCTACATAGTGAGTTCTAGACCAGCCAGAGCTTTAAAAAAATTATTTTGGGGGCTGGAGAGGTTGCTCAGTGGTTAAAGCACTGGCTGCTATTCCAGAGTTCAATTCCCAGCAACTCCACAGTGTCTCCTAATCATCCAGAATGGGATCTGACACCCACTTCTGGAATGCAGTCATACACGCAGATAGAGCACTCATATACATAAAACAAGTAAGCAAATCTTTAAAAACAGAGAGGCTATTTTTTAAAATTTCTTACTGTGAAAATTTCAAATTTTACATAAAAAGGTAGAAAACAGGATAAGTTCTACATACTTGGCCAGGCATGGTGATACACACCTTTAATTCCAGCACTCAGGAGGCACAGGGAGGAAAATCTCTGTGAGTCTGAGGCCAGCCTGGCCTAGGCAGATAGTCTGAGATACAGAGATCCTACCTTAAAAGAAATTCCGTAAACTCAATAAAAATATTCAATGAGAATATCTTTTTACCACATGTGTACCACTCGTACACATACTTATGCACACACAGACCCCCTCCCTTTGAATCTGGAAATTCACTGCAGGAATCAGACCTTTTATTCTTAAAAGCTTGCAAATGCATCTCTAGAAGATAAGGTTAAAGATAAGCCATTTTTAAAGTCCTTATGACATATTAAGAGTTGTTCCTTAATATCAGCTAATAGCCAGTCAAATGAATAACCGACAGAAAGTCTGTGTCAAATTGCGCCCCCTGCAGGTGCCGTTTATTCTCACTTGACTTTCAAAACAAGGTGAGGGGTTACTATTATCTCCTTTGCATGGGATTCCAGATGGCGTTTGGCAGAGATGCATTGTACCAGTGTTCTGTCACTGATGTCCCTGCTGTCACCACCTCCCCATTCCTGATTCCACTCACTGGTAAAATAAAGTTAGTTAGGCATCACAACAGGCCTTACTAAAGAACCATTAAAACTGCCAGAGTTAAGTATCTCTGAACAACAAACAGCTCCTCATGGTGACACACCTACCATTCATTCTCACATATAAAATGGAAGGTTACAGATTTTGAACTTACCTAAGGCTCACTGTCTTTCATTCCTCAGTGTTACTATGACTGTCATATGCTGATAACTACTCAGTAGATGTCCTTGTGTTGGAATCTCAAAGACAGACATTACCCAGTATACCAGACACACTGATCACTCTCTGTAGCCATTAGACAGCAATTTCCATAATAGCAAGGCCCACAAAAGCTGCATTTAAGAAATCACTTTAAAACAGTGAAACATGCTGGATGTGATGGCACACACCTTTAATCCCAGCATTTGGGAGGCAGAGGCATAAGGATCTCTATGAGTTTGAGGCCAGCCTAGTATAGAAAGCAAGTTCCAGGACAGTCAAGACTGTAGTGAGATACTGTCTCGAACATACACACACACACACACACACACACACACAGAGAAAGAGAGAGAGAGAGAGAGAGAGAGAGGGAGGGAGAGACGCACGCACACACGCATGCACACACAATTAAAACAGCAACGAATCATGTTATGGTGTTTAATAAATAAACTACAGCAGGAATGTGACATATATAATTTGCATGACGCTCAGGACATAGAATGATTTCTTTGGGGCTGGAGAGAAGGCTCTGTGGTCGAGAACACTTTTGACTCTTCCAGGACCTGATCTGTCTTCCCAGCACCCACAGCAGGTGGCTTACAACTGCCTATAATTTAGTTCCAGAGGATCTGACAGTTTCTCTGACTTCTACACATTCTCACACACATGAAGCATACTATTACACAGACATACACATATACACATAAATAAAGTAAAATGAACATTTAAAACATATTTCTAGCTGGGCGGTGGTGGCGCACGCCTTTAATCCCAGCACTTGGGAGGCACAGGCAGGCGGATTTCTGAGTTCGAGGCCAGCCTGGTCTACGGAGTGAAGAGAAACCCTGTCTCGAAAAACCAAAAAAAAAAAAAAAAAAAAAAAAAAAAAAAAAAAAAAAAAAATTTCTACACTTCTGGATCTTTCTAAAAAATTATAAAAGAAAAGAAAATGTGAATTTTATTCGTAAGACTAAAGAAATGTCACTTAGAGAACGGATGGACTATGGTAGCATCCTCATCAAGATGAATGATATCAACTGTGAGGTTTTGAGACTTCTTTCACTCGGAGCTTATTTAAGGAATACAAGTAGAGGACAAACCATAGAAACACACTTCAGAACATCTTTTTTGGGGATTAGCTAGATAGATATCTTTTCTGCTGAGCGCTTCAACGGTTGTCTGGCTTACATGAAGATGCCTGTCAATAACTCAGACGCTGACGCAGATATATATCTGAGGTTACTGGGTGAATAACTTCCATGATGAAAAGCTCCAAAAATTAGATTTAGTAATTAAATCCAATAACAGTTACTAGGTAATACTATTTTAATGAAGAGAACGAATAAGCCTTTGGCTAGGATTCAGTTTAATTACAAAATCATCAAAAAATATTGAGACACTTGAAGATTAACTGATGAATGCTAGATAATTCTTTTCAAAGAGTAAGTATGATTACACAAAATTTAGGAGGAATTGTGACTAATTCTTACTTTATAGAAGTTGTGTTCACCTGGAGGGTCACAAGGTCTGCAGGAATGTCAATGTAACAAGCTGCCGGGCGACCATAGATGCTGTTCCTCACTGCCTGCATGTGCCACAAACGAAAGACTTTTAATGTCTCAATTATCATATTCTTCTTGAAATTAATTTAAAAGTATAAAATACACACTAATTTTTCTTGAGGTATTCTTACCTGGAGAAAAAAAGTTATAATTAAAATAGAAATATCCTTCATTAACTATATTTTGAAAGGTATTTTCATCTTAAAGTAGATAAAGAATTCCTGTAGGGCTCTGGAGTGGATACTCTATGACACTGGAAGAGTACCCATGAGGCCCTGCTTGCTCTTTATGCTGGAAAAGGGACTTTCACCCACTTCTTAGCCTTAATCACTTGGCAGAGATTTCAGAAACCATGACAATATGTGTCAAATCAACTTTGTAACTCGTGGTTTGGAAATAGCTCAAACTTAATTTCACAATAAGCCTTCGCTAGCTAACATTAATTCACAACCTGTTATTTAATTAACTAGAAGATGTTTGCTTTTTTTTTCAAGAGAGATGATCTTACATACAGTAGTCCCAATATTTTTGCAAATGCTAAAGAGATCAGTAGCTTATCATATATACATTCATCTTTACTTTGCTTTAACAAAAAAGATAATTTAAGAAACTAACATACAGGATTTTTTTTCTAGAATAACTTACTTTACCTCTGTTTCAATGATGAAATGCAATGGCAGTGAACACTAGAGTGTAAATAGCTTTAACAACGTCATTTTCACAGTCTGGGTGTACTCTAGCCTTCCCATTAAGGATGACAACAGCAGTGCCGGAGCCTGTGCTCAGCATGGACGAGCCCCTGTGTCGATGCTGGGAAGAGTTTCTCATGAGACTGTACCTTTTCAATAACAAATGGGATGTGTTCTATGCTGCTTGGCCGGGCAGAGAACTTGGTATATAATCTGCAAGCTTCAACCTATACAGAAAACGAAAATTATTTAGAATCAGCTCAAATACTATAGTTCCCATAAAGGAAGACAAAATGTTTAAGTCACTGCTTCTTAGTACATTTAGAGGCAGGAGAGAAAAGAGATGTGGGTTTTGTTGTAATCTCAAAAAACACTCAGATCACAATCAAATAAATGTCTTCCTCAGGACAATTCTGAAAACAATTCAAAACAACATACTATTTCCAATTCTTAGGTTGGCAAAAATGAAGATAACACACACCATGTACCATGCACCGTGTTCCACAACACAGGAGCACTGTCTCTAACTGCTGAGGGAGCAGACAGAATGCTCGCCCACCAGGCCTACTGCAAAGGATAACAAGCCCATCCTTGGTCTCCACAAGTGCCCCACTGAGAACACGCACATCTGCCTTCTTCTGTCCTATGTACATTTCTGCTGCTTTCCCTTCTGTGCATTTGTTGCCATGCAGCTGGGAACATTGGAGTTGGGGGCTCTCTACCTGTGCATTGTCTAATGTGCTCTGAGGCACGTGGAGACACGTCCCCTTCACACTTCTAGTATGAAATCTATGGAAAGGATGGCAGCCAGAGTCGCACAGGCTTGACAAAATCAAGGCCATCCTTCAGGTTTCAGATGCCTATGCTCATGCCCTTCAGTTTTAAGAACTTCCAATAAGAAAAAGATATTTGAATTTTAAATCAAACTGTTTTAATTTTTAATTTAATCTAATAAACTACTATTACTTTTAGGAAACTCTACTTTAACAGTTGACATTAATCCCTGCTTCCTATCAAAGTGATTTTTGTAGTAACATACTCTCAGCTCCTCCAGCACCATGTCTGCCTGCACGCCAGCATGCTTCCTGCCATGATGATAGTGGACTGAACCTCTGAAACTGTAAGCCAGCCCCAATTAAAGTTTTCCTTCATAAGAGTTGCTGTGGCCATGGGGTCTCCTCACAGCAATGACACCCTAACTAGACACTGTGTATGTGGAGTGAGGAGGTGACAGGACAACACGAGGGAGCTGAGTCTCCTGCCACCAAGTGGGTTCTGAGCACCGAACTCAGTTGATGGCACGTACACATGCTCGTTGTGCTATCCTCTCTGTCTTACATTTTCTTTTTCTTCTTGTTCTGTTTTGAGACAGGGTCTTGCTAACCTAAGATAGTGTCAAATATATGCTCTCCCTGCCTTGCCCTCCTAACTGTTGTGAACATTGCTGTATGCCACCCAAGTCTATTTCCAAATTTCCTTTCAATTACTTATCAATTTTATTTTTCTGGAGATATGAGTATCACTTAAATACTGTTGCTGTTACTTTATAGTAAACCAATGAAACTTTCTCAAGAATATAACGGCATAATTTTCCCATTAACTTACATAAAAGTATAATACTTTATATTAAATTCAAATCATGTCAATTTTGGTATATTTCTTTACACTTTTTTTTTTTTACTTTTATATATGTGTTTGTGTGTTTGAGCATGGTACCCACAGGAGCCAGAAAGGTGCATCAGATTCCCCTTGAGCTGGAGTTGCTGATAGATGAGAGGTGCTGGGAGCTGTACTCTCATCTCCCCAAGAGCAGTCCGTGCTCTTAATTGCTGACCCATCTCTGAAGCCCCTATGCTCTTCCTTAGCACAACCTGATAGTCTTGCTCAGAAAATTACCATACCCACTTGTCGTAACTTCTCTTTTTGTTTTTATTTTACAGATTATTGTTTTTTATTATATCTGCTTAGCTGTGTTGTATATGAAGTGTCATGGCACACATGAAGGTCAGAGGTCAGCTTGTGAGAATCAGTCTCTCCCCTCCTACCATGTGTGTTCTCGGGATAGGACACTAGTGTTCGGGCTTGGAGAAAGGAGCCTTTACCCATGGAACCATCTTGCCCAAAATAGAGATATTTATTTAGTTAATTACAGATTTTATAAGTTGTGCCTGTGCTAGTTAGTTTTTCATCAAATTGACACAAGCTAGAGTTACTTGAGAAGAACCTCAATTGAGAAAATGCCTCTATCAGATTGCCTGTAGGCGAGTCTGTAGGGCATTTTCTTGATAATGGTTATGGGTGGGTGCAGCATGCAGGGAGGGCAATGCTGCCCCTGGCAGGCAGTCCTGAGTTGTCTAAGAAAGCTGGCTGAGGGAGCCATATGCAGCAAGTGAGAAGGAGTGTTCTTCCATGGCCTGTGTGTCAGGCCCTTCCTGACTTCCCTGGATGATAAGATAAATCCTTTCCTCCCCAAATTGCTTTTGGTTAGCATGTTTCATCGTACCAACAAAACCCCAACTAGGATAGTGTTTTACTTCAGTGGGACTTAATCGTGGCTTCGATGTTAGCAGTGGATGGATACCTGCGGAAACTCCTGGAAGGCTCCCATTGTTTCTTGATTTCTTTCAGAAGAACCACCAATCACAATCAAGGGCCTGAAATAGTAATTTTTAAAGAAATATTATTACAAATGAGAATACATGGGGCTAAAGAGATAGCTCAGCAGCTGAGAGTACTGACTGTTCTTCTAGAGGACCCAAGTTCAATTCCCAGCACCCGCTCACAACTGTCTATAACTCCAAGATCTGACACCCTCACACAGACATGCAGGCAGAACACCAATCCACATAAAATAAAATAAAGAGAATATATAAAACATCCAGCAGTGTCCAACACACAATGAACAATAAGCGTGAGTGACTAAGACAGAGAACAGACAGAGAAAACTACATCTTCCTTGACAGGCTGGAGGCTAAAACCATTTAAGATGTATTCTGACATAAGAGACACTGTCCTCAAGTTCACAAAAATGGGAGCTGTATGGCAGAGGTTCTCAACCTGTGGATCTCGGGCACTCTGGCAAGCCTCTGTCTTCAGAAATATTTACATTACAATTCTTATCAGTAGCAATATTACAGCTATGAAGTGTCAATGAAAATAATATTACGGTTGGGATCACATGAGAATTGTATTAAAGGGTTACAGCGTTAGGAAGGCTGAGAACCACTGAGATATGTACGTGCTTTTCCTTACATCAGCTTCTAGATACTTAGGCTGAGGGACAGAAAATTAATTTTACAGCTTTACTATTCCTGAGATGGGAAAAGACATATTTTTCTAAGTAAGTCTACTTGAAAATGGCAAGATGAGTGATAGTTCTATTTTATGTCTCAAGGTTTTTTTTTTTTTTTTTTTTTTTAAAAAAAAACATATTCCAAACTTAAAGTTATTTAAAAATATCAAACCCAAAGGTAGATTTTTAAAAAGACATGGAAAGAAGACAGAAAAAAAAGGAGCTAGAAGAAGCAGAGAAAGTCAGGCCTGGTGGGTGAGGGCACTTGTCACCAAGAATGATGAAGTGAGTTTGGTCCCTCGTGCCCACAGCATAGAAGGAAAAAACAAACCTCTGTGGGTTGTCCTCTGTGTGTGTGTGTATTTGTGTATGGACACACAGAGAAAAGAAACACACAAACTGTGCAAAGAATAAAAACAACATCCTTCACATTTTAAAAGGATATGTTCTGAATTGATTAGAACATTGTGCTGGTTTGAACAGGAATGGCCCCCATAGACTCGGGTCTTGGCTATAGGGAGCGGCCTTGTTGAAGAAAGCGTGTCACTATGGGTGAGGGCTTTGAGGTCTTAGATGCTCGTCCTATGCCCAGTATGAAACACAGTCCCCTTCTACTGCCTGCAGATCAGAGAACTCTCAGCAACTTCTCGAGCACCGTGTCTGCCTGGACGCTGCCATGCTTCTACCATAATGACAATAAACTAAACCTCTGAAACTGTAAGCCAGTCCCAATTAAATGTTTTTCCTTATTAGAACTGCCATGGTCATGGTGTCTCCTCATAGCAATAAAATTCTAACTACAACAAACAAAAGCCCATTCAACCTGATATTACTGGTAAAAGAGCTGAGAAAACGTTAAAGGTAAGGCTGGAGAATCAGCACTAACCAGCGTATAAAGTGAATTTTAACGTAAGAATATAAATGTCTTATTAACCAGGCAGAGCAAGATGAAGAATATATATTTCTATATACTGAGCTAGGGTGAGAAAAAACCAAAACAAAGGACAAACAAAAAACAACCAAACAACAGCAACAACTCTTAGCTGGGTATGGTGATACAGTCCCCTAACTCCACAGGGGACTGAGGCAGGAGGATCACAAGTTCAAGGCCTGCTTGGGCTAAGGGAGTTCAAACCCTCCTTGGCCAACTTAATGAGATTCTGTCTCACACAGACAAAAAGCTTAGCTGGGCATAGTGTCACATGCCTTTAGTTCAGCACTCAGGACACAGAGGCAGGCAGATCTCTTTAAGAATTCCAGACTTGCTTGGCTTGGTAATGCCCTAATCCCAGTACAAGGGAGGCAGAGGTGGGTGGATTTCAAGGCTAGCCTGTTTACAAAGCAAGTTCTGGGACAACAGCAAGGGATATACAGAGAAATCATGTCTAAAAAGGAGGAGGGAGGGAAGAGGAAAGAGAGGAGGGGGAAATCGGAGAAGAAAGAAGGAGGAGGAGAGAGAAGGAGAATTATTATTATTATTATTATTATTATTATTATTATTATTATTCCAGACTAACCTGGTCTACATAACATAGTGAGGCCCCAGGTTCAATAATTAACAAATTTAAAAAGTACTTCTTCATTTAAAACTACGTTCATGTTGCAAGTTCACATACACAAACACATAGACACAATGAAACACTACAATGGTAACTGTTTCTTAGTAAAGGAGTTAATAGTGTTTCTTCTTCCTCACAATGCAAATATTTAAATGGCACGTTATGTTTTGATATGTATAGTGAGCTGATGCTATAGTGACGCACACTAATACTCATCATGTCCCAGTTACTTTTTTATGTGTTATAGGAGCATCCCTAATCTGCTCTCCCGAGCAAGTTTCCACTATCCAGTGCACGCTTGTTAACTACCGTCCTCATGCGGCACACTGAACTTTGGACTTTGCCCCTCCCACCTCTTCCCCTGACAGCCAGGCCACTTTCCAGTTAATTACCCTCTTCTCTATTTCTAAGCCTTGCAAGGTGGACTTGTTTTCCTCTCCCCCAACTCTTTCCACCCTGGACCGGTTCTACTTGGTTAAATTATACAAAGATGCATTAAAAAGTGTTTTCAGCAAGAATGATTTAATTACCAGCAATTCATGTTTGCATTTGCCATGCCACCCAAGGCGTGGATGAGACCGGGACCAGAAACAACAAGGCATACTCCTGGCCTAGAAGTAAAGCAGAGTTTAGCAACAGCAGATCAAACTTAATAACTGAAAACAAACAAACAAACAAAAAAAGAGGTGCAGATGCCAGCAACCCCAGCTTGGAATTACCAACTACCAGTTCACAGTCTGTTGGGGTTTCCATGGAAACTTCTTGGTTGTCAAAGGAAAGACAAGTAGGTTTTTACTATAATTGCTAAATAATTATTAGAATACCTTAATAAAGAGGAACAAAGAGTTTCTTTTAAGATATAATGTGCACCACTATTTTCCCATCATATTTTACCAACCTCTTCATATTTTGCTCTAATTATATTTGAGTAAGAGCAAGCTGACTGACTATAGAAGCAAATTTTGAGAGGCACAGATTTTCTTTTCATTTCCTAACAAATACATATAATATACTAAATCTTTGTGAGAAAAGTGATTCTAAATGCTTGGTTTCCTCCAAATCTTTCTGAATGCTTTCTCTTGACATAACTTTCAAGCTTAAAGCACTCACTAATAAAGTGTCACTATAGCATTAAGTTTACCACTTTTCAGTTCTAACTTAATAATCTTTTAGACTTTAAATAGCATTAACACAAGTCTCAGCTGAGATGAAACACCCAGAACAGCACCACTCAACAGAAAGTTCTACAGCAGTCACATTACTCCCTGTGCAGCTTGACACGATACAGACTCCACACACAGTCACTGAACACTTAAAAATGTGGCCAGTAAAAACAAGGAGCTCTGGTTAGAATGTTACTTATTTTGAACTCAATGTAAACAGTCACCCATTGCTAACGCTGCAATACTAGTCAGTATAATTCTGAAGTTTTCAAAATAAAATTTTCAAAATTGACTTTCAGCTTGTTAAAATAATTATCAGTCCAGAATCACTTAAGGCATAAATGACTGCAACTTAAATGTTTTCCAGGGTCAGCCAAAAAAATTAAAATATTGTTTACATGTAAATAATCTACAGAAGTAATCCAGAGACGGCTTTAGATGACCTAATTTTCCTCAGGCTCAAGTTCAGAAGGTTTCCATTAAAAAGGAAGGACTGTGAAATCTTGCTTGATTTTATTTCTTAGTATTTAATTATTAACTTCAGTTTTAGAAATTACAAAAAGCTTATAAGGTGGCAAAAAAGTATAATACAAATTTTATCAGAGGTCCAAATTCTACCCAAAAACTGTAAATGTACAAACAAGAAGAATATATGAAAAAAAAAATCTTATGGTTGTGGAATTATAGAATTCGTATAAGAATTATATTTTCTTCCTTATATATTTTCTAAAATGGTTATTTTTAAAAAGATTAATTTTTAATAAAAAATGAGGGCTAACACAAGCAGACTGGAATATGCTCTGGCAACCTCGTTTTGGAGCCAAGACTTCTGCATAAGGTTCTCACTTCTCATTAACACTATCTTCTATAATCTTTTCAAGACAACTAAGCTTTTAGTTTAGTACATATTTCTACCCCAAACACTTAATGCATGCAAATGAAGCAGACGTTATTTACCTGCCCGTTAGGTACCCAACTGCAGAGGCAGCGTAACAAGCCTAGGAAGAAAGGACAGCAGGACTTAAAGAAGCACACAGGACTCGGGCATAAATATGAGAAAATCTAAGAGAGAAGCTAGCCAGGCATGGTGGTGCACACCTTTAGTCCCAGCATTCACTCGGGAGGCAGAGACAGGTGGATCTCTGAGTCTGAGGCCAGCATGGTCTATAGGTGAGTTCTAGGACAGCCAGGACTACACAGACAAAACCCTGTCTGGCGTGATACATGGGGACTCAGGAATGAGGATTCACGTAGTAAAGGGAAGGAAGAACTGGAACCCTACTCATTTTTATGAGATGTGATAGCCGTAAACTTCAAGGCCCAGGTTAGGTATCTAGGTGTAGTTTTTTGAAAAACTGTAGTTTTTCAAGGAATTGTCATTACTATCTATGCTATCCGTATTATCAACTCACAACCCATTGAGTATCCTGAGAATCGATAAGAACTGATTTCTTATTGATCATGTCTGTCTTCTTGAAGGGTTAATTTCTTTGTTTAGAGCTTGGTCTCATCACTTAGGCTGCTTGGATCAGCCATGTAGCCCATGGTGATTCCCATGTCTGAGCCTTCCAAGTCCTGGCATCTTTAGTTGTTCTGTTTTTCTGCACTGTTTCCTGCTCCACTAGTACCCGCCTATGCATTCAGTACTTAATGCCTTCCCTTGACTTTGATTTGCTTTTCCTTTTCTGATGTCTTGAAAAAAAGCCGTCAGCACTGGTTTTAAATCTTTACTAACGGATTCACTTTAGCTATTTCATCTAAAAGATATTTTATCTTATGAATTATATTTGATACTCATTTCATTGTCATTGATTTTAAAATATCCTCCATTTTCCACTGTGATTTCTTCAGCCCATTTGCATATTAGGGTCTGTAATGATGGCTGTATTTTTATTCTTCACACAGTGAGTGTTGCTCCGTTTTAAATGGGATTTTTCAGTTACCCATTTCTGAGTGTGCACCTACGCAGCCAGGTTACACATTATTTACTGTATGTCTGATTTGTAGCAAGCAAGCTGGTGACATTTTCTTTATGGCTGACGTGGTTTTTTGTTTGTTTTGTTTTAAGGTAGCCCAGGCTGTCCTTGACTGCACCAGAAGCCTCTTAAGCCTCCTGAGCTCTGGGATAGACCTGGGAGTTACCATGCCTGGCCACTTTTCACTGAGCTGTGCTTCTTCCAGCTTACAAGGAACACAGGAAACACTAAGTTAAATGAAATACAAGATGCCCAGGAAGAACAGAGTGCATTTTAAAATTATTCTTTGTCTAGAACATTATAGTATTACTTGTCTTATCTTAAAAATAAGAGTCAATGTCATGAAATGTTTGCTAAAATTAATATACTTATTCATACATTGGGAATGATTGTCCATTTATAGCAGTAAAATACAAAACATATGCGGAAAGAACACTCCTCTGGCCTATGCCCAAAGCTGAGAAATAACAGATTGCTGTTGGTGGTTTGTTTTTGTTGTTGTTGTTTGAGATAGGGTTTCTCTGTGTAGCCCTGGCTGTCCTAGAACTCACTTGGTAGATCAGGCTGCCCTTCAACTCAAAGATCCACCTGCCTCTGCCTCCCCTATGCTGGGATTACAGGCATGAGCCACCACTGCCCTATGAGAAATAACAAACTTTATTACCATTAAAACAAAACAAAGCAAAACAAAAGCCTCTACTTTTCTACAAAATTACACCCCCTCATAGTACATACAGTTCTCAAGATACATCTGGAGTCAAAGTGTTCTGATTCAGAGCCTAGTTCTCCTACATTCTACTGTGTGATTTTGAGAAACTACTCTACACACTGGCTTCTTCATCTACAAAATTAATATAATTCAGAGCACTCCAAGGAGGACAAGGTCAGTAATCTCAGACATGTCAAATACTTAAAATATACTAACTTCCCTATATCCTGTCTTCTGGACACATTCGTGTCTTGAGGACTCTAAGGACCTGATAAACAACAATCAAGCAGTATCCAAGTACACCTTTCTCTTTAACACAGACATGCTCTTGAATCCTTCTGAGCACTTTTCCAACATTCCCTTTGAAAATTCCACCATTATACCTGCCATCTTCCCTTGTAAACGGTCCTCTTCTCTCTATTCTTAACCTCAGCCAGTAGCCTTGTCATCTAGTCAGATTTTCCATAACCATCCTGTGGCCTGGCTGCCCACTCTTCCAGCTTGCCATGCCTTTAAGCTACACTGATGCAGCACAAACAAACGCCACCTCTATGAGCAACCAACCTTTCCTGTCCCAATGAGGACAGCAAGCCATACATTCTGTGACTGCTATTCCACTGTATGTATTTCTTTTGTGAGGAGCTAAACAATTTTAGACTGTCTTTTTGTGTCTTACCCTCATTTTCCCCAACTGATCAATGTAAAGTTGAAAAATAGACCATATTTCTTCTTCATATCCCCCTCTTCCACTGCTTATACAGCCCACATCAAGCATATAGGACATGCTTAGTGCATGTCCAATGCATAAATAAGAAATGACGGGCAAACATACTCTAGAAAAATAGGAAAAATATACATCAGCACCTACACTTTCGCATGCAGGTAAAAGAACAGAAGGCTATTCCAAGTAAGAAAACAGAGGCAAGTGTACAGCTCAATGTCAGAGTGCTTGCTTTAGTGTGTACAAGGTCCTGGGTTCAATTCCCAGCACTGGAAACAAAAAAAAAACAAAAAAAAAAACAAAAAAAAAAAAAAAAGGAGGTAACAACACTAAAAGTATAAACCATTCAAATTCAATACCTACCATTTTTCTGATTAAGAACACTCCCTGAACAAAGAAGTAACTTCAGGCAGGAATCTAAATCTTAGTCTAGAACAAAGAAGTAGGCTTCAGACATGAAAATGACTTTGGGCTAGGACAGGGAAGTAGGCTCAGATATTCTGGTCATTCTGAAAAGCCCTTAGAAACAGTGATCACAGGACTGATCATGGGACTTTGCCTTGCTTGTTCTTTGACTATCTGGGTTTATTGTCTTGTTTGCTCCTTGACTATTTGCATCTATTGTATTGCTAGTTCCTCAACCTAGAACTGACCTTAATGCATACATGTAATTAAAATGGTATAAAAGCAAAAAGGATGGGACAGGGAGTTTCTGGGGGGGAGGAGAAAGGGGGTAACATCTAAAATGTAAATAAATAAAATATCCAATAAAAAAAGAACACTCCCTATAAATTTCAAACCTTGTTGATAAATGTCTTTCACTTAGCAAATAATGTAGTGAACACCTATATTACATAAAGACCTCAGTCAAGTCAGTGCTGTGGGGATTTGAAAACAAATGACCCAAACCCAATGGAACTCATATCTGACAGCAGAGAAAAGGCGGCAAGAGGGGCCAAGAGCATAGATCAAGACAGCAGTGACAGAAGGCACAGCAGTGTGCATGTAGTATGTTATGTATGTATATGTGAATCATGTGTGTGTCCATGGAGGCCAAAAGAAACCATCAGATTCTTTGGAGCCAGAGTTATGGGAAGTTGTGAGCCACCGCGTAGATGCCAGAAACCAATTCCTGGTCTCTGAAAATGCAACGAGAACTGTTAACTGCTAAGCTGTTTCTTAAGCCCCAATTCTTGATCTTTTCAATTGTGTGTGCGTGTGCGTGTGCGTGTGTGTGTGTATGAGAGAGAGGGAGGGAGAGAGAGAGAGAGAGAGAGAGAAAGAGAGAGGGAGAGAGAACAATTTAAATTAGCCTGAGTGTGTGTGTGTAGGTCCAAGAACAACATGAATCATAAATCAGTAATCTCCTTCATTTTTCCATGTAGGCCCGGAGATTACACTCAGGCTGTCAGGTTATGAGGCTTTGCAACAAGCTCCAGTGAATCACTTCATCTGCACCAGATACTTGGTTTTGCCAGTATTGCTGAGAGAAGGTAAGACTGAGCTGCCAGAGAAAACACTCAAGTGGATTTATAAAATGTCTCCTTTGCTTTTCCCTCTTCCAGGAAGGCCCCAAAAGGGTCGGGGCATAATGCTAAGAGAAAGCACCAGACTGGGGTTTGAGAGCCCCGAGTTCCAATGACAGCATTGCCATCTCTAATATCTTCTACTTTGTGTTTCATGAGTCCTGGCCTTCCATCAATAACACCACATCTATCTCTCTGACACCTATCATGTACGGGAACCACAACAGATACTGGCAATAAATATGGAGTGATGAAGCAACATGCCTTCTCTGCTAGAACTAACAGTCTAATAGTGAAGACCACCCCTTTGGATTCTGATATTTGGACGCGGCAGAGTACACTGCAGTAAAACATTATTAGAACAGATCCAATACCTAAGTTCAAATGCCACTACCAAATAACTCACGTTGGGCAAGTTTGACTTAGTTTCTCTGCTTCTCACTTTTCTATCAAGTAGGATTAACAGTGGTACGTGCAGTGCTTTTGAAGAGATGGGATGCTGTGTGCATCGAATAGCTGCCATTCGTACTGATGTCAAGACTCACCGCTTGCTCATTCCTCATCCCGATGTACTTGATGCCCAGTTCCTGGGCAGCAAGGGCGATTTCGGTCACAGGGATGCCTACGACACCAAACATGTACTCCACATTCTGGGGGGGGGGGGGGGGGGGGGGGGGAGTAAGAGGGAAAAATGGGTACAAACGCAGGACCCAGCCTTCTTGTCCTCCCGGGAGGTCCAGAAGAAAGACCAAGAGGACCTCCGACCCCGCCTCCAAGCCCTCCGTCTCTATGACAACGCGAGGTCTCTCTCCCTCTCCCTCCCCCTCCCCCCCTCCCCCTCCCCCCCCCTCCCCCCCCCCCCCCCCCCCCCAACCCCCTCGCCTGCTTCCGTAGAGGCTTTCACACCCGAGGGGTCCATCGTACTTGAGTTTTTAGGGCCTGGGCGATGACTTTAGCACCGGAAACCTGCTCCTCGCTTCTGTCGCTACCCTCTGCCAAGTTACTTTCCGGCATCTTCCACCTAAAGTTACTTCAAGGCACTCTCGCGGCTCACAGCCTCACTAGCCTAAGAGTTGATTGCACGTTGTTGGTGGTGACTCCCGCTTCTGACAGACAGGAAGGCAGCCCAACGGATTTAAGCAAAGGGGAGAAGGGGCGGGACGAGAAGTCGAGGCGATAATGTAAACACGCCCATTCTCCAGTCAAGTCTTTTCCGGACTTCGCCATCGCAGGAGGCGGGACGAGCAGGAGGCCGCGTCCTATGCGGAGCAGGTAAGAAACTCAACCTCTGAGGCTGCTCGCCTTGGTTTTGTCCTCCACTAGGGTAGCGACAGAACCCAGTCTCGCGTAGAGGGGATGGCACATGCGCATATGGAAGGTGAACGCAAACACAGCAAGCTAGGAGGGGGCGTGGCCCAGCGCGCGTCCCTGCCTACCCCCCCCCCCACCCCACCCCCGTCGGGGCGTCTAGCTGATTGGGGGGCAAGCTGCGCAAAGGCTGCTGGGACTCGAGTATCTTGGCGAGTGTAAAGTTGGGAAAAACTGGCTCTTGGGTAGTGCTGTCATGCTCCTGTGTCCTCTGGTTTCATAACTTTGTGGTTTTGCACCCCACATCATGTGCACGTTCCAGAAGTCTGTGAGCAGAGGTGTATTCTTAACCATAGATGACACCAAAATTGCTCGTCAAGAGATAAACTCACTAACTCCACAGCTGCTCCTGCCCTCTGCCTGGTTTGTATTTACTTATTTTGTTCCAGTTGGGCATCACTAAGATCTGTTGGAACATTAATTAATAATTAATGTATGATTGCTTAACTTTTACCAAAGTACTAGTGTTGGTTGTTTTCTATTTACTAGTTCAAGGCTAAGCCTGCTTGCCTCTGACATGGTATGCCCTGTAGACAAGAGTCAATTCTTAGCACCTTAGATGGATTCCTTTCTCAGAAGAATTACTGGCGGAACACTGTATGAAGTGCAAACTGAACTCTTATGGGAACAAATCACTGTGATTCAGATTGAGTGGGCTTTTTTGTTTGTTTGTTTATTTTTTTTAAGAATCAGTCTTCAAGTGGCCAATTTTGCCGTTTGGCAAAGAGAAAAATCATTGAGCTGGTTACTGCCTTCACCTTGCAGTTCACGGTACAGCAATCCATGCTTCCTTTACCTGTAGAGATTCAACGGAAGTGATGTGAATCCCTTTTCTAAGGCCAAACGTCACTGCTGTTTCCAACTGCAATATAAGGATCGCAGGAGCTGTTATTTCCACAAAGCACTCTGTGTGGACTTTTGAATATGTTAGTCATTCTCCCTGTCATTTTTGTTGCCAGTATGCTTGGAATTTTATTTGTTGAATATTTTAGTAAAATCTAGCATCATAGAGCCAGATATTGTGGCTCATGCCTTTAATCCCAGCACTTGGGAGACAGAGGCATATGGATTTCTGTGAGTCTGAGGCCAGCCTGGTCTACCTAGTGAGTTTCAGGATAGCCGGGACTATGTAGAGAGACCCTGCATTTTAATTACTCAAAGAAAGAATAAATCTTTTAAAAAATAATACTAGAGATTAAACCTAGGACTTTGTACATATTAGTCAAGCACTCTACCACTGAACTATATCTCAGGCCCTAAATTTTAACTTTCTTAAAGATCAGAAGTCAGGGGTTGGAGATGGCTCAGTGTTTAAGAGCAGTGACTGCTCTTCCAGATTACCTGAGTTTGATTTCAAAAAAACCATATGGTGTCTTACAAGCATCTGTAATTTCAGTTCCAGCAAAGCCAATGCCTTCTTCTGGCCTGTGAGGGCACCCAGGCACATATGTATTATGCAGACATGCAGGCAGGCAAAACAGCCATACACATGTAATAAATTAGGAATAATAATAATAATGACAATAATAAAGGCAGCATTAACAGCATGCTCTCCATGGAGCAAATCCAGGCTTCAGAGTCCAGAGAGTGATTGTTTTAGGGACTAGCTCTGGGATGATGAGTTGCTTGACAATTTTTTGCCAAGTGGGTGAAGATAACCTCAAGGTCGCGGGTGATTTAGAGAGTTGTAACTGGGGTGTGGTGAGGTAGGCCTATGGGACCTGTATTCAGGAGGCTAAGACAGCAGGGTCTCGTGTTTGAAGCCAGCCTGGGCAACAGAATGAGACCCTGCCTCAAAAATAAAATTCATTTTTACAAAAAGAGTTGTAGCATGCACAGAGAAGATTAACTTTCAAAAGAAGCAGCTTCTACAGACAGTGACTCCATGGGCCCCCAAATTGTGATTTTTATCTCAGTCAGTTCACAGAACACTGGGAATCATTGTGCTGGTCTTTAAACATAACCTGGCTGAACCTGTGAGAAACAGCCCATGCTTTACCAAAATGTAGTGCTTGGTTATCCAAGAAAGAATTGGGGTTATTTGTTCTTCTGACTTCATTTTGTTGTTATGGCGAATACCAGAAGTAAAAGCAGGTTAGGGGAAGGGGAAGTTTGTTTTTTTCTTATACTGCCAAGTCACCCATCATCTTTGAGAGACAGTTGTCAGGGTAGGAACTCAAGGCAGGAACCACAGAGGAACCCACTTGCTGGCTCACTCTCTGGCTTCTCCCAGACTCTCCCAGCTAGCTTTCTCATACAGCCCAGGCCCACCTGTCTTGTGAGCCAGGCCCTCCTGCATTGCTTAATCTTCATCTTGATTTGTCCCTCACAGATGTGCCACAGACCAACCTGGTAGCATGAGTTACTTTATGGAGACTCATTTCTCAGGTGATTTTAGGCTGTGTCAAAGTTGTAGAATGGCTAAAAATGAAATTGGCTGACAATTAATAGAAAATGGAAATTGAATATATATTCTTCAATTATGTGGATTGAACCAGCATCTTGTGCATGCTGGTCAGCTACTATGCCACTATAGCATTACTATAGTATTATAGGATTCTATAACTATAGTATAGTGTTATAGTATATCACTACAG
>JANHMN010000001.1:179481238-179579624 GCA_030674055.1 Rhabdomys pumilio | reverse complement strand
TGTTATAGTATATCACTACAGTATCATAGGATTCTATAACTATAGTATAGTGTTATAGTATATCACTATAGTATTATAGGATTCTATAACTATAGTATAGTGTTATACTATACTATATCACTATAGAATTATAGGATTATGAAGTCTGCTTTACTAAACCTGGCTAATGCTAATTTTCTCTCTTATCTATACCACTATAGTAGCTGCCTAGTAACTTAGTATGGTAGCTTGCTACGTTAAGACAAGGTTTCTTTAAATTGTCCAGGTGGGCCTTTCCATCTTCTTGGCTCAACCTTCTGAGTAGCTGGGATTACAATGCCCTGCCACCTGCAATCAAAAAGGCAGGAATAAAAATAAAAAGGAAACTTATATGAAGCACTATTTTTCAAAATAACACTTAACAGTGTGCTGCAGGAAATGTGCTGAAGGAACCGTATCAACAGAGGCAGAACAGGCATAAAATGATGTGATAAAATGGTCTGTTGAGTGAAACTGGTTAAGTTGATTTTGTTTCTCATAAAATTTATGAACTGTAAAAAAAGCTTAGAGATAGGCTTGAAGCAAAAAAAAAAAAATAGAAAACAAGTTTATATTCTGGAGCTATCAGGGACAGCTCAGGGACTTAATAATAAAAGTTGAAAGGTGCTGAACATGCTTCCCTGGTACCTCTGACCTAGAGAACGCTGGATTCCCGCCCAAGGCTTGAACTTTGCTCAACAGTTTAATGCACCCATGACCTAGCAATGAACCAATGAGCAGTATGGAAAGAAAATAGGAAGAATCTGGTTTTCCTGCTTTATCTGGTTGTTCTTTTCTCGTTTTAAACTAAAGTCGAGAGAGTTTAACATTAACAATAGCTACAGCAAGGATTTTTTTTCTTGTATGTGAAACGGTGACAATTCTAGGTGTTACCTGGAATGGCTTAGCAACATAGTCTTTCTCCTTGGAATAAAACTGCAAAGTTCCTAGGGTGTGGGGTTGGACTGGGGACATTTCATCATGAAAGACTTAAGTCCATAAACTTATTTCTTCATCATAAACTTTGATCTCCATCTTGGGGCTTGTCAACAACTTACTGATTTCTTATGGTTAATATTGATGTGAGCGAGCACATTCAAACAGTAGCAGACGTTCAGGTTACTTACCTTGTCAGAGTATGAATAATGTACTCTGAAAGTATGTTTGTCACCTATGTGAGAGTTTCTATGTATAAGACAGGTGTGGAGGCAGGTGGATATTACCAGTTTTATCAGAAGTTGTCAAGATATTCTCCAAAGCCATAAGAACTTCATGTCATCATTATATGAGAACTGCCATTTTCTTGATCAGTTGGAAACTTAGTGCTTTTTTTTTTTTTTGTCACCACCCTAGCTGGGCTCATTCATGGGTCTGTGATCATTATCACCTAGATTACTCTTACACTGGCAATTGACAAACAAGTTTGACATTCTGGGCATTTAGCATACCTGCCATTGAAACGGGCATCTCTCCCCATCCAGACACCTTGTTCCTTTATAGGTAGAATGGCACAAGACCTGTTGTGTAAGCCCTTGTATGTTTGGTGATGTCCCATGAGACACAAGTTCCATGGCTGAACCAGACTCTGAGTTAAATTACATTCTGAGGAAACGGAGAGGTAACTGACTGATTGCTTTTATAATAGTCCACTTGTCATAGTAATTGTACAAGTACCATTTGTAACAGCTTGCTCTTATTCCTTTAGATACATTGTATCACTTTAGATGCATACCGAGTGCATATGTGTATTACATTTCTGTTGCTGTATCTGATAAGATTCTGTAACAAACAGTGGCTTCAAAAAGAAAGAACATTTACAATCCCAGAGGGAGAGGCCAACATGGCAGGTAGCAGGACCAGGAAGCTGGCTGATCACATTTCAAACATGGGAAGGGGTATGGGGGGAGGGGAAGAAGAAGGGTTACCATAGCAGGAAATGGAATGGGGCTATTAGCCCTTTAAGCCATCCCCAGTGACATAATTTGTCACTCTGCATTGCCAAGTTTACAATGTTTTATAAACAGAATCCTTGTGTTTATTTTACACCTGACGCTCCTGCCGTAGTGTTTCCATCCACTTCCTGCTCAGCAATGCATTAAACGACAATGCATTTTTTGGTAAGAAAGATTGAGTAAACTGACGAGACTAATGCTCCAAGCTCTAACATCTTCAGACTCACTATCAGGTACTTTTATGTTTCAACCAAATCTTAGCATCCTATAACAGTCCTAAGTCATATTTTCTGTTTTAGAAGTGATTCTGTAGACTTTTGCTAACATTGATGTTACTGTGTTAAGGTGTGAGAACAGCCTGACTTTTTGTCCTTAAAAATGCCTTTTGCAGGGCTGGAGAGTCAACTCTGTGGTTAAGAGCGCTTATTGCTCTTGCAGAGGACTTGAGTTTTCTTCTTAGCACTCACCTGGTGGTTTATGACCATCTGTAAGTCCAGTCCCAGCGTGATCTGACGCCCTCTTCTGGCCACCCTGGAAACTGCACAAATGTGGTGCATAGACATACATGCAGACAAAATACCCATACACGTAAAATTAAATCAATCTTTGTAAAAAACCGTCTCTAGCCAGGTATAGTGGTACAAGCCTGTAATCCTAGCACTTGGGAGGCTGAGGCAAAAGGTGTATGAGTTTGAGGCCAGCCTTGGCTACATAGAGACACCATGTCTCACAAACCAAACTAACTTTGATCTTTTAATTTGGCCCCCAAATGATTCTTTATCTCTGGTAGGGAGACCTTTCCCAGACATTGTCTGCCTTTCTTTCTTTTTCCTTTCTTTCTTTTTTTGGCCACTTGAATCTGTTTGTGTTCCTGGAGAACATTCTTCAATTATATCCTTAAATATTTTTTCCTGATCTCTTATGCAGTATTTACTGTATTAAAAATTGTCAAGTACCCACTATACAGCTTAAAATAAGACTCATTTACCACCTGAATGTTTATGTGGATTGGAGTCTGAGCAGGGATCTCACTCTCCAGGCTGCAGGTGTCAGCCGAAGTTCCAAAGCCTTCCATCTGAAGAACGACTTTTCTTGCAGCTTTAGGACTCAGGCAACTTGCTTACTTAAGGACAGCTGGAATGGGTCACTTTAAAAGCGTTTGCCTTCTTTTAAAGGCCTTTAAACTAGGTGCATCTGGGATAGTCTCTGTGGATGAGCAGAATTGACAGGCATGGGACTTCAACTGTGCGGTCAAGTCCCTTAAAGTTTCATTCATTTTGGCTAGAAGCAAAATGTTTCTAATTCTTGTCCATTTCCATTGTTTATTTTATTTACAGTGTTATCTAGTTCCTTTGACTGTTTCTATATTTGTCTTAATGGGGAGGGAGGGGGCAGCACAAGCCACTCGTGGAAGCCAGAGGTAACTTTAGGGGTATCAGATTTCTGCCTCTATTGCTACCTGTAATCTCTTGCTGAATCTGGAACTTGCAGGTTCAGCTAGACTGGCTGGCCAGGAAGCCCCTGGAATTGGTTTGTCTCCACCTGTCAGTTCTGAGGTTACAGATGCACACAACAATCTCTTGGTGGTGGGATACGAACTCGGGTCTTCATGCTTGCACACAGCCACTTTGTCTACCATGCTGTTTCTCTAGCCTTATTTTTTTTTCTACTTTTAAAATTAGGTTACATTTCCTTTCTGTTCCCCTTCCTCTCTATTTTTCCCTTCTCTTTTTTCCCTCAGTCTCTTCTTCCTTCCCTTCCTCCTCCTCTTCCCTTTAATGCTTTCATCTCTTGTCTATTTTGTGCTGTTTTTTTAATATAAACCAAGAAATTGTTACTTTGTCTTCCTTCATTATTACTTTGTCTTCACTCGTGACAGTGTTTAGTTACAGTCCTTATTGTAAGGACCTATGGTTAAAAGCAAAAGCAAAATTATAAGAGGTCCAGCCAGGGAGGATAACAGGGTCGTCATCTAAGGGGACCTATTGAACCAACTCTCAAACCAGTTTTGTTGTGCCTCCCTATTTTTCTGTCTCTGGTCTCTCCTGAATGGTCTACATAGAAGTAACATTCTTGTCTTAGAACAGCACACAAACTTCTTTTTTTAAGGAGCAGCAAGTCTAATCTTTTTCTGTTCTGCAGAACAATCTCAGAGGGAAGTCAATGACTCTTAACTTTGATAACAGGGTATCTGTATTAGTGCAGTAATACCTGTTCTCACACCTGCAGCCACCCCAAGTCCCAGTATGACAGTTAGGGTCAAGGAAATAGGCTCTCTTCGGAAGGTCTAGGGTGTATCTCAAACTCACATTCAAGAGTGTCTGCAGGGTGGTGGTAGACCCAGGGGATAACTGAACAAGTACACAATAATCTTTGTTGTCATCAAAGACAGAAGTAGATATATAAAGGGTTAATTTTGAACTGCAAGCTCACTATCAATCTTAGGCACTAAGTATCTGTTAGCGAGGTCCTCGGGCTCTATTCTATTGGCTAGGGGTCTCAAGAAGATTCTTTTTCTTTCAAACACACTTTCAAAGTTGTCCTCTGACTTTTAACATATTTTGTGGTACATAGTTGTCTACATATACATATAATCACATACATAATAAAGAGAAATTGCAAAAGGAACAAATCTATATAACTCTAGATTCATATTTCGATCTCGATCTTGGAATCACAAGCTGTCATTTAACCTTGGGTGTACACACACTAAGCCCCACCTTCTAAGGCTGTATTACCCCTGTGCATCTAGGGTGGTCTCAGGAGTCAAGGCCTGCTGCTCTTTGACCTTGTAGAATAGCAGAAGACCTTGAGCTAAACAGCAGGGGGTTGTTCAGGCGTCTGGATCTTCTTCAGTTGGCATCAGGCACAGGTGTTGGTCAACTTCAACAGCTCCAGGAACAGTCTCTTAATAGCCTGAAAAATCATTTCTCACACAAGAGGGACATTCTGGGTATGGAACAAGGACAAGGGACACCCTAGCCAGCGCCAGTTCCCATGGGGGGAATTAGTTTTAGGGTTCTGTTTATTCTCTCTACCTGTCCTGAGCTTTGGAGACAGTACAAACAATGGAGCTTCTAACTAGCCTCTAATATCTGGCAATTCCTGACTTATCTTAGAAACAAAAAGCAAAACCATTACCTAATCTAATTATCTCAGCTACTTGAAAGATCCCTGTTTTAGGCTGTTTTTTTTTTCCCTAGGTATTTTCTTATTTATTCTAAGTCTCATAAGCCTTTGCTTGTTGGCATATCTTACACTGTCTTATTATTTCTCCGGCCCAAACCCTGAGGTCCATTATACGCTTTAAATCTCTTGGCTGTTTGGTTGTACTCATATCTTAAGAGTCCATCTGTGTGTTTAGCCTGATAAGTCCTTTGCCTTCTGGGGAGTATAGTTCTCCCTTTTTGTGTGCACCATTGTCTCTTTTCCTCTAGATAGAAGCTGGCAGGATGGCTCGCAATCTGAGTTCTTTCTCTTACTCTGTTTTAAGTGAGGCTATCTCATGGGCCCATAACAGGGACAGGCTTCCGTATCAAGCCACTTGATCTGTCCGGTTATTGCCTCAGGCCACTGAGTCTCCTCCCTTTTGGTGTCCTGAGCAATATTTACAGCTGCTGGCTTTATTAGGGTTTCCTCTCTTGGTATATAGCCCTGTGGACATGGGCTGTGGCAAAAGCATACCTGCTGTTGATTTTTCTTGTCGGCCCCAAGTTCCAAGGTTGTTCTCTGCACCGATTAACCCAGGGGTGGGGGGTCAGCCCAGATGACATTTGTGTCATCCATCACAGCAGCACTGGCTTGTCTCTGACTGGCATGGAGAAAACTGCTCCCGTCTGTAAAGCAGGTTACCTCGGCTCCCGGCTGGAGTCAGTAGGAGAAAGCCTTTCCTCTACCCGTGAGTTCTTGTAGCCTGTCGGGTAGGAAGTGTATCTGGGCCCCCATCCTGGGGAGTAAATCTCAACCCAACAAAGGGTAGGAACAGTCTAGGATGACCATAAATGAATGGGATATCTAGCCCATCTCTTAGTCCACTCTTTGGGGTAGTCCACGAATACATTTCGGCCCATTGGCCTGGAGGAGGACCCTGTGTCTATCAAAAGTTGGGTGGCTCTAAGCCGCTCGGTCTATCTCAATAGCTGTCTTCACACAGAGTTAATATCTTCGCCATTTGGGGTGTTTTTTAAGGCCTGGGATTTCTTGGCCCTGGCTTCTATTTGTTAGGGCCCTCTTGGACCCCAAAGCTGGCTCCTTTACTTGCAATGTGCACACTGGTCTTTTCAAGGAGTTTCTTATCTTCCTTTGATTGGAGTCTCTCTTCTCTGCTTTCTGTAAATTCTTTTCCTGTCATCTTTCCTTTTCTTCACCTCTCTCTAGTCTTAGCAACTTACACTAAACCTTTTATTTCCCCTTCTCCTTCCCTCTAGACTTTCCCAGCAACTTATCTCCACTCCTCTCTTCCACTCTTTTTTTTTCTAGACCTACAGTAAACCTTCTCTATTCGTCTCCTCTATTTCTTTTATCTTATACTAAACCTCCTCATGACTTATCTTGTAGTCTCTCTAGCCTCTGAAGCCTTGTCTATACTGACAGAATGTCTAGAAAGGCTTGGGCAATTCATCTGATCCCTGCTTAACCTCAAGTGTCTTGGTGAAAATTAGTGGGGTCTCATGTTTGTACACAAGATCTATCAACGGGATCTGGCGTGGGCCTTTGGGTGTCTCTTACCTTCTATAACCCGCTGTTGACCACGACCTGATCAATTGATGGGGTCCCCATGTCTGAGGAGATATATATTTTTTTTTTTGGTATCTTCTCTTGCTCTTTACTCCTGAAGACCAGAACCTACAAGGGTCTTGTGGAAGAAAGGCTTTTATCGGAGGGGAAAGGTGTTCCTCCACTAGATTTATCTAGGTGACTATATTGGGCACTAGACCTAGGTGCCTGAGGGATCCTGACCTATCTATTGCTTTGATAACTAACTTACTTTTTACTATAAATTTGTATCTGTACCAAAATGGAGGCCTATTCTTTTGACTCTCTGCCTCGGGACAGCCTATAACTTTTTGTAGCAGGCAAACCTATCCGACCTGTCTGTAGGCAATTTTGTTGATTCAGAGTTAAGCTGGAGTCACGTCACGTGACTTGTCTCAGCGCTACTTATTCACTTTTTCTTCCTTTTTAAATCTCAGCTCTATTTACTCACTATTTTTTAATAAAAAAATATATAATTATAAATCTCTGGTGAATAATCTTGCTGGGGCTGTTTGTCCAGCTGTTCTGGTTCTACTGACAGGTTTTTAAGTACCTGGCCCCTATCTATCTTCATAGGCGGCAGGTGGAAAACTGCCGATTAGTTACAGCGACTCCGGGGTCCCCAGTACAGCCATGTCGGCCAACTTGCAAGGGGGCTGTTTTGGGGAGCTGCGAGCTGTCGCCCACCAAGTGCGGGCTGGGCGAGGGAGCACCCTCCATGTGGTGTTACTAGAAAACGCCCTACACGCAGTAGGCAGGCTTCCGAACACAGACTGTGGTTGGTGTCTCTTATTAAAGGACCTACCCGCCTTTCTGCTCTGCAGCAGTATTCTTGTACCGGCGGCTTCATCTCCTTTTCTGCCGGTGATCATGTTATCTATTTTTAACTCATGATGTTTAACACAGTAGATTAACATCGGCTAACATACAATTTGCCAGGAAAACACAAAAAAAAAAACAACACAAATAGTTCACCTCTCTCACAGGTGGCACATAAAACAGGTGATACAGACAGTTCTCACCCCTGCCATGGGCGCAGAGACCAAATTACACATAAAAACACAAGCAGAATAGACACACTTATCCGCGTTTGGTCTTATAGAACCAACCAAACGCAACCTCAGATGGGGAAAGATTCTATGTCTTCCCCTCAAGGGCAGCCAGACCACTCTGACACCCTTCCACCTGGGAAGGATTCCACATCTTCCCTTCAAAATCGAAACCAAGAGCTCAGATGGGGAAGGACTCCACGTCTTTCCCTCCTGCAGGAGTACTCTGTCTCCTTTGTTCCAGAACAGGGCAGTCAGATCACTCTGACTCACTAACTCAGATGGGGAAGGATACTGCCTTTCCCCCAAGGGCAGCCTGCGTCCGTTGGACCTCACGGTCACACAACGGCAGCTGCCAGAACAAAAACCAGAACCCAGAATCAGAAGTCAGAAATCAGAAAAGGTGCCGAATCTAAACACACCGCACTCACAGACTCACACAGACAGTACACAGAAACTAAATAACTCAAACCAGCACAGGAGAAATCAGACTATTTAGACAACCTGGCACATGAGAAACCAAACAATTTTACACAACAACCACACAGACAGACAGACAGACAGACAGAAAACCACAGTGTTCCCTTACCTCCCAGTGGGTTCTTGGATTAGGGTGGTTGCAAAATCCCGGATGAGCCCCCACATGAAGACTCCCAAATTCGGGAGACCCTTACTCAAGTCTCAGGAAGTCGCGAACACCCACAAACTCCAAGACCGTACCTGGATGCAATTAGCAGAGGTTTATTAGGGAAGAGAGCTGGCAGCCAGCGTTCAAACTGCATACTCGTGCAAGAGTACAGTTTGACCCTGAGTGGTAGGCTAAGGAACCTTTTATAGTAGGGGGTAGGGAAAGGAAGGAATTTTCGCGCGGTTACACATGATTGGTTATTTCAAATATCAGCAACTTGCAGAGGTGGCAGGATGGCTAGTTAGGATTTGTCTGGGCATGCCTTTTTACTTTTCTTTGTGGCCAGGAATCTGTCTTCCTGCTTTGAGCCTACCCCACCCACAGGTGGATTTTCTTCCCTGAGGCTTGAGGAATGTATCGGGGCAGTGAAGGCCCGAAATCCTACATTCAGTTCCGCCTTCCTGAAACTAGTGAGCCTGTATATATTTTATAAAATGGTCTTTATAATTTTTCACTCTACACTTATGTGCTTAGGGAAATTTTCTGATGAATAATCTTCAATTTCTTACAGTGTTTTTCAGAAGATCTTTGGCTTTTTGTTTACTATCAGAGTGAGTGAGCCCCTGCTGTGCTGTTTGGGTTTGTTTGGTGGAGTTTCCGTGGGAAGTAAACAAGGCTGTGTTGATAATTACCTTCTCGGCAGCGCTTTGAAGATGTCTCACTTCTTTCTCTGATATTGAGAAGTTTACTATGGTTCGGATCCCCATAAAAAAATCACTGTATCATTTTTTCAAATTAAAAGATGATGTGAGGTGGGGGCAGCCCATGCCAGGCGCATGTGTGATCGTTTTGAGAACAGCCCCTTGAGGTTGGTCCTCTTCTTCCACCTTTAATTGGGATTTGTGAAGTGAACTTGGGTTGTATAGCTTTTCCCGGTTGAGCCATTGGGATGATGCCAAATAACTGTATCCTTAAAGATCATTGCTTTCCCACAGTTGCTTCTGTGTTTCTTTCTTTAAAATCTTTAGAGATCCACAGTTTTACAATACTGTGTCTAGCTGTAGTGTTCTCCTTATGCTGAATTTATTATTTTGCATTTCATTATCAAACTTGAGGCTATTATTCCTGTATATATATCACTTTCTGTATTACTGCTTCTTAGGAGTATTGTGGGACGTCGTATGGACTGTCTCTGTCTACCCTTATTCTTTGTTTCTGTCATCTTTGTGCTCTATATTTTTTAATTTAAAGATTTATTTTTCAAATTTTATGTGTTTATAGGTGTTTTGTCTGAATGGATGTGTGCCTCATGCTTGTAGTACCCAAGGAGGCCAGAAGAGGGCATCAGATCCTCTGAAACTGGAGGTTAGCAGCCACGTGGGTGCTGGGAGCCAAGCCCAAGTCCTCTGGAAGAGCAACACGTGTTCTTGACCACTGAGTGCCTCTTCAACCCCTTTGTGCTGTTTTAAGCATTATTTGTTAGCGGCTGTAATTCTCATATTTCAGGGACCTCTCCGTGGGACTTTATTTACCAGTATCTTACTCTCTGGTGCCCTCTAGAGCCCACTGGTGCTACTTTAGCTGTCATTAATGAACTTGACCATTTTCACTTGTATTACAGTCATCTGAATTTGTTGGTCCCCATTTTGCTGTTTTGTTTTGTTTTGTTTTGTTTTGTTTTGTTTTTTTTAACTCGTGAGTAATAATGTCTTGGTGTGTTTTATAATTTTGAACACTTTGTTGGCTCTAGTTGTGGGGCTGTCCTGGGTAGCCTGGGTCAAGAGTTCCTATAGAGGGGATGTAGACTGGCTTTCCAGGCACCTCAGAACCATGAACATCTCCATCACTTGGTCCTCTCTTATCCTGTTACCTGGGTCATGTATAGTGTAAGAATTTGAATTCCAAACTCAATATAAACAGCAGCTTTGGTTATAACATCTCTAGAGTGTGTTGCCAATAGCCCAACTTTGTTATGGCACCTGGGCAGGCTGCTGAGAGACCGAAGACAATACTCAGACACAAGGTTCATTGAAACTTATTAGCAAGGAGAGTCCAGTGATGATGGGTGATTTTCCCAGAAGTCTAGTGCTGGCAGACTGGAGCCACCAGCACACATCCTCTCTACAGCGCTTCCTCACATTGCTTACGCCACAGACGGGGCTGTAGGTTTGCCGACTAAGCATTGGTCTGTCTTGTTAGATATCCTTGATTTCTGTGTGGTCAGCATCCCAAGGCCAAGCTGCCTTTAGAGGACACATAGGTAAAGGAGTGTCCTTGCTTGTCACAGATGACAGCCCTAGTCTGTGGGCTCCCAGCATGCCTGCCAGTGTTCTTACTGAAGGCACTTACCAGGGTATCCTGGTCCTATGTCTCCCTCATTACCCATGTTAGGGTCAGAGATGGGTTAATTCTGAGGGATCAGATTGGGAGATGCTTTCCCCTTCTTTTGGGGGTAGGGTAGTGGGGCGTTGATGGTGTTTATTTTCCTACTCAGAGCCTAACATGAGATAAAAAAGAGTTTCCAGGTCCAGGCATTACGTTTCCAGACAGGCAGGTGTTTGTTTTCCATCTTTTCAGGGGATGAATAATTCCTCAAGTCTTAGCTGTATGCACAGAGCTCACTATAACCCTAGTATTCTTTTCTTAGATTGCCTCTCACTATTACAGAATCAGACTTCTTAGATACCAAGATTGGGAAATGCCTCAGTCTTCCCTCTCCATTCTGGTTTCTAATTTCTAACTTATTTTATATTTCAAACACTTTAAGAGAATCTTTAGGCTCATAGTAAAATGGAACAGAAAAGCAGTTACCTGCACCCACTGTCCTGATTCATGTACAATCTGTATCATTATGAGTATCCAGAGCAGTGTGTGTGCACTGGTACAACTGATGGGCCTGCAGCAGCCTGTCCTCCTCCAGAGGCTGTAGTTTACATTAGGATGTACTCTACCTGCGGTATCTGCAGACCCCCTTGTGGTAACAGATGCTGTGGTTTCGGACATTGTTCACTCTACAGGAAGGAAAAGGCTGTGGAAGTCCAGCACTCACCAGACCTGGGCATGCAGAGCAGTGAGGCCGCTCCTGAGGCCGAGCAGTTGTCTCTGCTGTAATCCACAGGTGACAGGGCTGACTTGTCACTAGAAGGCAGGGCCACTGACTGCTGTGTGGGCTCCCTGCTGTCCAAACGCAGCTATTGGCAGTCAGCTCTCCGTCCAGCTGAGCAAGCTGTGCAGTTCTCACCTTTCTGTTGCTGTGATTAAAAAACAAACAAACAAACAACAAAAACAAAAAAACAAAGCGACTAAGAGAAAAGTTATTTTGGCTTCAAATTTTAAAGAGTTAGAGCCCATAATGATGGGATGGCAGGGAAGCAGACATCTGGAGCAGGAAGCGAGTGCTCCAATCTTAACTACAAACACAAAGCAGAGGTTAACAGGAAGTAGTGGGGAACGATGCACTCCCAAAGCTGCACTCCCTTAGTGACATATCTCCTTCACCAACTATCAAGCCGTGGCTTTAAGTGCTATGGTCTTCCTCTCTTCTTGTGAGGTATCCAGTGTGTGTGTGTTTACAACCTTTAATTGCCCCCACAGTCTGCATTTCAGTATTTTCTCTCTGAGGTTTGGTTGTTGTTTGTTTGTTTTGAGACAGTCTTGCTGTGTCACCTGTTTGCCTTATACTGACAAGCCTCCCTTTCTTGGCTACTTGAGTCCTTTTATTTGAAGTTTCTATAGCCAGACGTTGGTGAGAGATTCTCTCCTCAGCCATGTCTGTTTTACTAAGAGCAATTAAAGTGATTCTTCATTTTTGTTACAGTAGGGTTTTTGGTTTTTTGTTTGTTTTAATCTCATCACTTCTTAAACACATTCTTAGAATTTCCCTCTTTTGCCTGCTTATATTACCTATCTGTTTTCCCCAGTGTCTGTTTTTCCCCCCAGTAGAGCCCTTAGCATGACTGTCATAGTTATTATAAGTGCTGTTCTGATATTTGTTGTCTCTTGGATCTTTGGTTTGACTTTTTAGTATCCCTGTAATTTGTTGTTGTTGTTGTTGAGAGGTGACATTGTGTTCTGGTAAAGCAAGCAGTGACCAGGCATTTAGCAAAGAGGTGATGGATGTTATGGGGAGCCCTCCAGATGTTATGGGAAGCCCTCCAGATGTTAGGGGGCCCCCCAGATGTTATGGGGAGCCCTCCAGAGAAGACCACTTAGATGCTCCGCTCCATCGTCAGCTGACTGGGACTACACTCAGGTATCTGGGACCCAACTGTAGTGCCATGTGTTTGGAGTACTGGGTTTTTGTTTTGTTTTTTGTTTGTTTGTTTGTTTGTTTGTTTGTTTGTTTTTCTTTTACACAGAGAAACCTACACAGGGTTTCTCTGTGTAGCCCTGGCTGTCCTGGAACTCACTCTGTAGACCAGGCTGGCCTCGAACTCAGAAATCCACCTGCCTCTACCTTCCAAGTGCTGGGATTAAAGGTGTACGCCACCACCGCCCTGGCAGTACTGGGTTTTTAAAGGCTAAGACCACAGGCTAATCACCCTCTCAGCAGTTGCAGGGGGAGGTTTTGTCTCAGAAAACAGTTTAACAGAAGATAAGATAAATGATTAGCTGGAGGGGGCGGTTTCCACAAACAGGCAGTTTAACCAAAGCTGACAGAGTTATCTGGGGCATCTAGACCTAGGATTCCTAGAATAGGATTGGGTAGTTTCCCACAGGGCTTACCATCAAGGAGATCAAATTCTAGCTCATCTAAAGTGGCCACAGCAAGGTGGAGGAGCTTTTTCACTGTCTTTCCCCATCACATACCAAGATAGGTGCCCTAGAGTTGACAGTAACACCCTGGACTGTATCCTTGTGCCTCTGACCTTGAACTGAGGGCTTCATCTGTGCATGCGGCTCTCCCACCAGGTGAGGTGAGCCGGCCAGAAGGAGCTACTGTGAAGCATTGCCCTCTCCCATGGGAAAGCTAGAAAGGACTGAAGTTAGCATGTCCCTTCCTCCAAGGCAGTTAGGTTCAGAGAAAACCTCCCAAGGTTAAGCTCTGATAAAGTGATTTCCTACCAGTTTGGGCCTGCTAGGTCCCTAGGCAGAGCCTAGTGGAATCGCCTGTAAGCTGACCTCCAGATCAGCCACACCGTGCATTGGACACTGGGCACTCCCCATCAGTGCTTTGTCTTCAGTGTACAGATGACAGAATGAAAGCTACGTTGTACAACCGTGTCACATCACAAGGATCAGAGCTGGTTTTAAACTCCCATATATTGAAACTTGAAAGCACATTTTATTTACGACCACGGATGTTTTCGCTCCAGCACCCTCAGACTTCATTTGAATGACTTCCTAAGATAACGTCCCAGAGCAAACTGTGACTCAGAATACAAATTCTTACGCTTGCTCTTGCCACCAGGATAGCACCATTATTTCTTTACTTGCTTCCCTTTATTTTTTTTTTCTAAACTTAAAATTGAAGAAGGTACCAGTTTGAATTTCTGTTTTGTAGGTAAGTTCAAAGGCTTTTGAAGTATTTATGATTCACTTTCTTGTTAAAATCTGTTCTCATCACTGTCTGTTTAAATGCTGTCTTTTTTTTTTTTTTTTTTTAATTCTTCTGCTTTTTCAAGACAGGGTCTCTCTACACAGCCCTGTCTGTCCTGGAACTCACTTTGTTGACCATGCTGGACTTGGCGCTCACAGAGATTCACCTGCCTCTGCCTGCTGTTGGGCTGTTGGGACTAAATGCATGCACCTTAAGTGCTGTCTTTGTTGTTGGTTTTTTTTGTTTTTTGAGACAGGGTTTCTCTGTGTAGTCCTAGCTGTCCTGGAACTCACTCTGTAGACCAGGCTGGCCTCGGACTCAGAAATCCGCCTGCCTCTGCCTCCCAAGTGCTGGGGTTAAAGGCGTTCACCACCACCACCCAGCAAGTGCTGTCTTGATGTCTGTATTTTGCATATAGATTTTGTCAGTCTGTCCTTCCACCATTTTAACTGCTTCAACTCTTAGACATTTGTTCCAAATATCTAATGCCCAATTCCAATTTATAATATATTAACTCCGAATTAGGAGTGGTTTGTTTGTACAGGTCACAGGGTGTTTACTCATTTCCAAATTGTTATTTAGTCATCCTTGGTTTGCTTATTCTGTTGACCTTTCCACCACTTTTGGAGCTCAGCATAAAAAAAACTGTGAGCTTTTTCAAAGACAGATGTGGGTGAAATCCTGCCCATGGCTTAAGTTTCTTTCTAGCTAAAGGGCAATCTTTCCCAACCAGGGAACTGGAATGGGTTGCTCAGCTTGGTAATGCTCAATGCTAAGCAGTGCAGAGCCTACAGCTTTCATGGGAGAGACCAAAACCTCCCTTCCCAGCTGTATCCTCAGTGCCCTCAGCATGCCCGGGTCTGGAGGACCTGACCCCTCAAGCTTGGTAAAGCAGCAGGATTTGGGAGGACCAGTCATATGCTAAGACTCTGGGAAACACAGAACAGTGGGACTTGTATTGGGATCAGGATGCAGCTGTAGGTAAGCTGGGACCTTTGCTACAGAAAAAGAAGCTACCCACATAATTCCTGACTTAACCACATCAGACCAGATAGAAATGCTAGTGCCTCTTAGGCTGAGGTGCAGATACCACATGCTTCTCACTGCTTTGTACTGCTGACCAGATAAATAGGCCTGGGCAGGGGCTCCGCCATTGTTATCAGGCTCTGCCCTCTGAACACTACTGGCCTCTCTCAAGGTGGTGTGCTTATGTCCTGCACAATGCTGCGTCACATGCCTCCTCCTCCTGACCTAGGGACTGACCTCATCACATCCCTCAGTTTGTCTGTTCTCTCTCGATAAACCTAGATATCTTTTCCAATATGTCCCCCTTAGCTTTTCAATAGAGAAGGGAGCTTTGCATGTGACCCATTGGCCTCTCGCCTTGGCTTTGTTGTTTCGTCTCTTCCAAACTCCCACCATCGCTCTGGCTCTGGCAGTGTTTCTTTAAAACTGTCCTGGGAAGGACACCGTGTGGATGTGAGGGACAGGGTTCTTTGGCCCTGTCCCCTACCGCCTGCTTCTGCATCTTCATCCGTCACTCCTGAGGCTTGGCAGGCGAGAGCACGGTGTCTGACTGGTGCAGATGTTTGGTTCTACCTGACAGATCGAGAGAGGTTGTGCGCCCATTGTTCATCTAGGGATCAGTGCCCACCATGCATTTACTAGGAAAGGTTGGTCTTCGTGTTGTCTGTCTTCTGAGTTTATCTTCCCAGAAAAGGTTGACAAGGGGCTTTATGCCCATTGTGTTGGTCTTTTAGAGGGTGGTTCTTATGACTTAATTTTAATTAGTTCAACAGGAAAATGGAGGGGAAATCTCCACACACACTCCCAAAACAATTCCCTGTTGACACCTATTTAGGCTCACTTCAAGTAATTTTATTTAAAATGAATTCTCAGTATGTTGCCCAGGTTGGTCTTGAATGAGGTTACGCTCTTGCCCAGCCTCCTGAATGGTTGGGATTTGTTACATTCTTCCTGGCATTTTGGTGGATACGATGATGGCTCTTGGAAGCTTCGAGCTTTACAGAAAAGTAAACTACCTGGAGGAGCCGCACTGTGGACTGCCCACTGCTCAGCCACAGTCAGCATTGGACTTTCTCCTCATGCTTTCCTGTGAACTCTGATGTACACGTGAAAAAGTACATTATGCTTTGTAGAATAAGGCTGGGCGATTTCCCAGAGAATTCAGTATGCTCTGCTGCCCTGTTTTGCTGGGTTTTGGTCAGAGATTCTAGAGGGAAACATTGGTTGTCTAAGGTGTTTCTGGCCTGGCTAAGGTGAGCAGCCAGTCTGTTAACCGGCTGGCCTTGTTTCATGTCTGTGGCTGCTAAGAAGACACCCTGACCCAAAGAAACTTCGGGCAGGAAGGGGTGTATCGGCTTACAGTTCCAAGTCACAGTTCGTTATAGCCCACAGGTAAGGCAGGAGTCACACCCACAGCCTAGAGCTGAGAGAGAAGTCCGTGGGTTCCCCCTGGCTTGACTGCTGCTGCCTCCTGCTGTCTTAGACCTTTGATGGCCTTGCCTATAACACATACACACCATGGCTGGAGCTCCCTGCATCCTTCAGCTGCTCACACATACTCACAGGCCAGCCCAGGTAATCCCTCAGTGACTTCTCTTCCTAGGAGATGCTAGGTGTGTCCCAGACATCAGCCAAATGTTGCCAAACTGTTGGAAGGAAGTTCTCATCACTGAAAACACTTGGAAATCTATCCACACTTATCAGGCCTAAGGAAAAGCACCCGAGAAATAAAGGTGATGCTTTTGAGTCCTGGCATAGGAAGAACAATCTTAAAACAGTCAAATGGTCCAGTTTTTTTTTTTTCATCATGAAGTAGATGGGTGAGATATTAGAAGTGGAAAGGGAAGAGGAAAAACAGAAAAACCATTGCTACTGCCTGAGTCAAACACCCACTGGTGTTATTCTCAGGTGGTCCACCAGGTGGCAGTCACACCTGCAAAATCAGTCAGCTGGGTTTTTTCCCCCCATACAGTGGTACACACAAAACTCTCCTTACCTTAAACCCTGTGGCACCACAGGAAGATAGTTACAGTAGTGAGCCTGGACCTAGGGCCCTGCACATGCTGCTCAATGCTGTATCACCGAACTACACCCTTAGTCCGGGAGGTTTTATTCTATTTAAATTATGAAGGTATTCCCCGTTTGAGAGAAAGAAAGACAACATTTAGGTTAACATGTCACAATTGTTGGATTTCTCTTTTACCTTAAGTTGTTCTAGTTAGTAAAGCAGAACTTGGCCCCTGTCTAAGCACGGTACAGAGTTATTTCTGCCTGTCATCATTAAAGGGAAAAGGTGAAGCCACAGTTTACCGACATACCTTGGAGGACTGGATCCTTTGTGTTCCTTGTGAGTTCAGCCGTGAATTCTCATCAACACTGATTGTCACAGTGTTTACTTACACATGACCTTTCCAGCTGGCTTCCAGGCTGCCATCCCTATCCAGACAACTCAACAATGGCTCGCTCACAATAGAAAGGGCAAGAATCAGGTCATCGTCCAGCCCACGAGGCTGGATGTCTCTGTAGTCCCAGTCTGAGGCTGGGGTCCTAGAGGATTCCTGGAGTGTCACTGATTTTTCAGTTGATATTGAAGAAGTTGGATTTAACACCATCAGCAACGTGACAGGTGAACTGGCCAGTTAGAGTGAGGGCCCTTGGGGAAACGGCAGTTTCCTTCTTCCATGTCTGTGTATGTGGGCTGCCACCAGAAGGTGGGGCCCAGATCCAGGGTCCATCTTCCAGCTCAAATCTAAGAGAATCCCTCGAATGAAGGAGTGTCTAGCAGCTTGGGTTTTAGTTGATTCCAGATGTAGTCAAATTGACAACCCAAATTAGTCACAACAAGTCCACCCCTTGTCAACTTGACACACAATGACATTTCTTTATGTCATGATTCATTTCAAATGAAAACAGTAACTGGTCATAATTCTGCCTAATACTTCTAATGAGATGTGGGAGGGCTTGAGGCCAGTGACTAGACACTGCTCGTCTTCCTGTAAGCCCATGCCACCACTTCCCAACTGCTTCCCTTGTTCCAGCCACACAGCTCCTCTGGCCTTGTTTTGAATGGAGAGGCATGCTCCTGCCTCAGGCCCTCAGTGTGGATGTTTCTCCTCCTGATCCCATGTGCCGTGACACACACACACCTCTGGTCAGGTCTCCGCTTGGCATCACCTTCGCACTAACTCTCTCCGAGTGCCTGCTTCTCCTTTGTGTCCAGCCTTTTGTGCACTGGGGAGGGGCTCCAAGAGACCCTATTTGCTCCCTGCTGCATTTTGGGTGTGTGCCTGAGCCTGGCTCAGTTAGCACGTATATGAGTGTCTGACGTGAGTATCTTCCTAGAAGTGGGGTAGCTCGGAGCCAGGCTCTGTCTCAGAGCAGAGCACACCACAGGAGGCGGATACCTTGTTTCTACAGCTGGTATTGGCCCAGATCTCACTTCAGTCTCTCGTATCCCTTCAGTAAAGGACTATGTTACCACCGAATTGGGCCAGACACTTACGTAGGGTCAAGGTCCTGACCATCTCCAAAGATGGGTTACTTTTTGGGTTTCCAAGAACTCCTTGGCCCCAGAGCACCCTTGTTCCAGGGACTCCTGTGTCCTTGTGTCCCTGTACATATGTGGTCATGAGCCAGCACCTAGAAACTGCTTCATCTACACATATCTGAGAGTGTTGACCCCTCCAGCCCTCCCTCCCTCCCTCCCTCCCTCCCTCCCTCCCTCCCTCCCACATGCTGGCTTTTGACTCCTGTGTCTAATGACCCTGAATTTCCTTTGGTTTTTGGTGAGGTGTATACGGATGCATGTGCCCATATGTCCATATGCGTGTCTTGGTGGCCAGAGGTCAACATCTGGAGTCTTCCTCTATCATTCTCTACTCTCGTCTTTGTTTGTTGTTGTTGTTTTGAGACAGCGCTTCTCACTGGACCTGGGTTCAGTGGCTAGACTAGCTGACTAGTGAGTCCTTAAGATCCACCATTCTCCACCCCACACAGTCCGGGGGTTACAGGAGTGTCACCATCCTCAGCTTTTCTGTGGATGCCAGGGATCAGAATTTAGATCTACCTTACTTACCAAGCCATCTCTCCAGACCCACAACCTTGAATGAATGATTCTTCTTGGGTGCTGGGATTGTAGCTATGCATTGGTTTTGTTGTTGTTGTTGTTGTTTTTCCAGTGTTAAGGTCAAAGCCAGGGCTCTATGTATGCTAGGCTAACACTCAGCTGAGCTGCCTTCCTAGTCCCCAGGCCTGCCACTTTAAGACGGAGCACCCTCTGCTGCTGCTGGGCCCTTTAGTGTCCTTGCTCAGCCTTGTTAGGTTGTTCCCGAGACTGTGAGATGCCAAGTGCTGAGGGGAAGCCAGCCTCACAGCCTTAGTGAAAATGTCTCCTGCCTCAGCGCTGTTTGGGAAGGGCGGACTCGTGCAGCTATTTTTATTACAGATATTCATTCTCTCCTACCCCGTTAAGCCAGGATCTTTCAAGCATGAATATCTGGTTAAATGTGTATAGTGTGTAACTATTGGTGTGCACACACACACACACACACACACACACACAGACACACACACACACACACACACAAACACACACACCACACAGATGATTGTCACTTAGAGCTTTCCTACTGGACTTCTTCTGCAAATAATACAGATTTTACTTTCTGAAAATAGAAAAGAATGTGGGTTCTTGCTGGCTCTGCAGTTTCCTTGTTTTGCTGGATTACATGTTCTTGTTAGGTGTTCTGTATCCCAGGGACTGTCTAAGGCTCCATGATAGAGCCCTAGCCTGGCCTATGTGAGTCCCTGAGTCTTATCCCACCCGTGTCCCCACATCTTTTATGCAGACACCGTGAATGGCCTTCCTAGCCCAGGAGTCCTGACTCGCTACCACCAAGCCCTGCCTCAGCTCTTCAAGAGGTCATCAACTTGGACTTTAAAAGTCACTATGACCATGACGTCACCCAAACTACCCCATTATCATCCTTTAAAAGTGGGATGCAAAGTAGATTTTTTTGAGTCATTTAAAATTATTCATTGGTGTCTTTAGAGACAACGTTCCAATAAGAAAGCTTATCAATTATACTTTTGTTTCCATTCCAAAACTCATGACTGCTCGCTTTTCAAAGGCCCTTGTTCTTACTGTAGCACATTGCTCACAGTGTCTGGATGAGTGGCATCAAGCCCTGGCCTTTGTGTGGTACATTTATTCCCTAGGGAAACAAGAAGCAGTTTGACAGAGGGGTGGGAGGGTGAAGGCTTCTCCCGGGGGAGCTTTTGCTGTGAAGGTTCTAAATGGGGGTCTCTACCTCCATTCTGTGGCTGAAATAATCACGGGTTGTTTCTGGTACTTTTTAGCTAAATATTACACAGAACTTGGAGTAGCTTGTAGAGCTTGTTTGGGAATGCAAACATAGGCATCCTGGGTTGAGGTTTGGACAGATGTTATTTTTGGGTAGTGTGCTATTCTTAAAGAACAGCAGTGGGATTCCTTGGTTTGTCAGTTCCTTTGGTATTGAACCGGGATTCTTGGGCAGTTGTCAGCCCCTGTCTGTCTCCACAGGGCAGCTGCCTGGCTGTGGTCCACTGCCTGATCAATTTCTGTGCCAAGGGAGGGGCTTTAGTCAGGAGGTGGTTTACAAAATGGCTTTGATCCTAGTCCTGCGAAAATCAGGCTTGGTGTGCATAGCTGTAATCCCAGTTAGTAACACAAACAGTTATGCAAAGTAGATGGTTCTATATCTCAGATGGGGTCGGGGTGGGATACAGAAATGTAATTTATTTGTGTCTACTTTCTCATGGTAAGTAAAGACTACTCACTACAAAATTCCAATTTATCTTCTAGAAAATCCCGTGTTAGCACTGTGAGAAGGATTTTCTTTCCAAACAGGTACGTTCTTAAGCAAGTGATTTGGAGTAGCAGACAAAGCAGAAAGCAGTGGCGAGGCTCATTCGGGTTCAAGGTGAAAGCCGTGCTGGACTGACAGGGAGACTTCTTTATGGCTGCCCTGTGGGTGACACAGCAGATGCTAGAATTCCAGACCACCCCAAATAAAGACTGAAGAATGTCAGCTAGGAAGCTGCCCTGCGTTCGGGAGCCTCAGGACCATCTCGGCTGTCCTAGAGGGCTGACCTACAATGCTGAGTAAGAAGTCTTGAGCAAAGCGTCAAATATATCGCAGAATTGTGTCCAAAATTCAGCACAGTTCCTGCTGCTCACAGTGTAGGCGCCTGGCTAGCCGGGCAGTGGCGCACTGCAGGCTTCCTGCACGCCACGTTAGAAAACCGAGGCAAATACCGAGTCTGTTTTGGATATGTTCTGAAGCCAGTCTGTTAACACAGCTAGCCGTTTGAAATGCAGCTCTACGTGTTTAGAGAGAAACACACGGGCTTTTATTAGGGACATGAAACAAACTCTTTGAGTCCCAGCATCACTGCGGGCGAGTGTAATTGCCAGGATTAATAAATCACAGCTGCGAAAGTTCAGTCCTTGGCAGCCTTCCTGATTCAGCTCCTCTCTCCTTGCCGGTTCATTTCAGATTTATGGTCTGCATTATGTCTGGAGCCCGCACTGCGCCTGCTCTCTTCTTCCTTGGCTGTTCTGCGCTTGCGTTGTGCATCAGCTCAGCTTCCCAGGAGCACCGTGAGGCTGAGTACTACGTGGCTGCTGTGTATGAGCATCGGTCGGTCCTGAGCCCAAACCCCCTGGAGCTCATTAGCCGCCAGCAGGCCCTGGAGCTCATGGAGCAGAACCTCGACGTCTATGAACAGCAAGTGATGGCTGCAGCCCAGAAGGCAAGAGCAGCAGCTTTCTGATCCTGACCTGGGCTCAGGGCTCCCAGAGCCAGCTGCTTTTGAGTGAGGAAAAAACCCAGGCTCCCGAGGTCCTCCTGAGAAATCGGGTCAGCTTGCAGATTCTGGTCAGCTGGCTGGCATCTTGCTACTTAGAAGTTAGTCGGTGGAACAGCCATACATGGCTGCTTGTTAAATCAGGCCTCACCCCTGGCCTCCAGAACCAGAACTGGCGTGTTAAGTGTCCCCATGGAGTGTTTTGTTCAAATTGGAGCAGCAGTGCCTAGGTCACTGATTCATGTGCCTGTGCCTGGGAACCAGCACAGTTTACAGTGAATTGTAAACAAGAGTTGGGGTGTGGGGCTGGAGCTGGAGCCAAGTGGTCCAGAAGGGATACAGTTTGGGTAGTGGGAATTTTCAAAGCCTGCCCCTGTGGGATTCTTTTGTTGTTGTTGTTTTTTCTTCGAGACAGGGTTTTTCTATATAGCTTTGGCTGTCCTGGAACTCACTCTGTAGACCAGGCTGGCCTGGAACTCAGAAATCCACCTGCCTCTGCCTCCCAAGTGCTGGGATTAAAGGCGTGTGCCATCACTGCCCGGTGGGATTCTGATACTCAGAAAAACAAACAAACAACCTTGAAAAACATTGAGCACAGTGAACTCCATGCACTGAAAGGCATTCAAAGCTTATGGGAACTTGTAAGAGGCCGCAGAACAAAGGCTGTCTGAGCATTGTCTGTGGCACACTTAATCCATATGGGGAGCCCTTAGTCCAGACAGAATGGGACCCCAGCCCTTCCTAAGGGCTTCCTGTTTGACTGTCTTTCCTCTCCTGCCAACCAGGAAGGGTGGGGGTGGAAGATAGACCCCTCTGGGACAGGGCGGGAAGTGCTACTTTCATAAGAAGCTGTGAGGTTGGGAAGCCTGGGACCACGGGAGTCTGGGTAGGTGGGGCCCCCCTAAGGCTACTCAGAAGGTCTACCTTGCTGAATGAAGTGAGCCAAACTTCTCCACTGCCGGTGTAAAGCTGGCCGGCCATGCTGGTAGGTCCCCTTACTCCCATCCCCTCCTCACATGACCTGAGACGACACAGCTACCACTTCTTGGTGCGTTTTAAAATCCTGAGTTAGTGAGTATGTCAGTGTATGCCCAGCACTCCTGATGGATGGCCACCTTCAGTAGCTCAGAGCGCGCTGTTTCTCAGGTCCACGTGTTCCATTGTGTAACTGGAACATTTTTTCTTTTTTCCTTCTTTTTTTTTTTCCATAGTTCTGACCTTGAGCTCAGAAAAGAAGCTGAGTTCTGTCTTCTGTGCACCTGGAGAAAGTTGTGCTGCCCCAGTCCCCCAGGAAGAGCCTCGGCTTCTAGGCCTCTTCAGGCTCTCCAGGCTTCCTGCTTGAACTGTGGCCCGCAGTCCGGCTGCTGTGTGGCCAGGGTGGGGGCAAGCTCTCTTACTCCAGATGTTGTTCCCAGGAGACTTCTGGCAATGACATCACACTGCAGTTCCAAGGCACTTGCAACTCCTGTTTCTTTACACACAGAACCACATGCCCTACTGTGCTTGGGCAGACAGCCTGAGCAAGCCTTCCCACCCGAGCTGCTCCCGAGTCAGCCTGCTGGGGTTTTTTTGGAGGGGGATGGGGGGATAGTCACTGGCATCCACATAGCGTTCATGCATTTGATACTTATCCCGGTTATGTCCCTGCTGAAGTCTGTGTAAAATAAATCCCAGCTGCACCCTCAGGTCTCCTACCAGCACTGACCCAGACAAGGGCAAGTCCTGCGGTGAAGGCGTGTAATAGTGCAGTGTCACCTC
The DNA here is from genome assembly GCA_030674055.1 of Rhabdomys pumilio. Lineage (NCBI taxonomy): Eukaryota > Metazoa > Chordata > Mammalia > Rodentia > Muridae > Rhabdomys > Rhabdomys pumilio. The sequence goes on along the minus strand of JANHMN010000001.1, from coordinate 179,556,050 downwards.
TGTACTCTCGGCTTCTCCTCTTCTGGCTTCTCCATCTGTCCATGGTGACTAACGGAATCCCTACTTGGAGCTCACATAGGTGCTTCTGTGAGTCATGCCAGCTGCTCACAGGCACCTCTGTTGGATCTGTGGGTACCAGAGTTTTACATCATACTCACTTCCCTGGCACAGAGGGAAGGTGATTTATTTAGAGGCTCCATGACCTTCATTCTTCAGGAGTCCGTGATCTCCTGCCAGACTCCTGCTGAAGGAACTAGTCAGTGTGTAGAAGTAACTTAAGTGGCAGGCTCCATAGGATGCCCTACAGGAACAGAGGAAAAGCTCTCTCCAAATATAATTTTCAAGAAGTTAAAAGCATGGCTCATGCAAATTGAGAATGATCGTTTTTATTTAACACATTAGATAATGGTGGGATTTGAGGAATTGAAAGATTGACCGTCAGCCCAGCAATGGCTGGGGGAATTCGCTTGCTAGCTAAAGAACTGGGTCATGTCTCACGAGGCACAGATGCGGTCTTTAGTGTGAAGACCTTTGTTTTCAATTTGGTTTTGAAACAGGGTCTCATCTGTTAGCTAGCCTGGCCTCGAGCTCAGCATCCTCCTGCCTCCACCTCCCAGGGCGATCTTCTAAGTAACAATCCAGCAGAGGCCCATTCTGTACACAGTCAAATCTCCCAACTGAAGCGAGTCTGCTAATCTAGAGCGGCTAATCTGCTGATTCTTTGTATCACAGGTTGGATTCAGATGATCAGTAGAGGAGAAACAGTAGTGTCTTACGTACAGGGTGGCCATCACAGATGATATTTCTGGATATTCTCTGTGAAAAAGACACGTGCTACACAACATATCTTGTGCGTACCCAGATACACAGAGGGAAAAGGGCGAGCAGAATTTTAACAAGAGGGGGCACCTTTGTATTAGAGGATGTGAGAGAGTGTATATGGACCCACACACGTGTGTAAGGTAGGGGGGAGGGAGAATTCAGAGCTTTTATAACCAGAAGAGGAAAAACCCTAAAGTTGTGTTGCACTGAGGAAATAGGCGCTATTGTCGATAACATGCCTTCGCTGCCTGCTGCCTCCACCCTCTGCATTGGGCCAATGTTCTAGGCTTGACATTTTAATCCACAAAACTGGAGCCTCAGGAGAATGAGGTTCTAAGGGAGAGCTGAGGGCAGTCCTATTTGTTTCGTCTTTCTCCCCAGGCTACTGTAGATTGCAAGGGAGCCCAGTGTGGGGAGAAGCCTATAGCACAGCCATAGCCCCTAAAGAGACTCTCTTAGTTCAGCACACTTGCTGCTCATCCTTGGCCCCCAAAGTCACTGGGACTGCTCAGCAGAATCATCTTTAAACAAATACTCGAGCCAGGACTCGCCCACATTCCAGTCAGCTGTTTTATGGACGGGGCCCACATCAGTGTTTTTCCCAAAGTTCCCCAACTGACTTAGATGTGGGAGAGGAGGTGAAATCCCCTGGACTAAAGATGTCCCATCTGCGAATAGGCCCAGTGCTTTAAGTACTTCACGATGGGCCCGGCTTCCACTGAACACCAGTGCGAGAGCGCAGCCTAACTGTTCACTTAACTCTGTGTGCCTTCAACAATGCCTCCCACTCCCTGGTCCAACCACACATGCTCACGGCTCTTCCTAGAGGACAAGGAAACACGTGGGGCCATTGTCCTGCGCTTGGGCAGTCAGCTGATGACCTGAGAACAAGCCTTTCCATCCGAGCTGAGACAAGCCATCATCTTTAAAGCCCTGGTAGTCAGCTTGCTGATGTTTGGCAGTGAAGGACGCCCGCTCTCCTTACCTCACGGCACTCTGTCTTTTTGCTTCCAGGGTGTGCAGATTATAGTGTTCCCAGAAGACGGTATCCACGGATTCAACTTCACAAGAGCATCCATTTACCCGTTCTTGGACTTTATGCCATCTCCCAAGCTGGTCAGGTGGAATCCTTGTCTGGAGCCCTTTCGGTTCAATGACACGGAGGTAGGTGGGGAGTTTGTGCCAAACGGAGCAGAACCGTGTTCATGGCCAAAAGCCACAGCGTACTGCCTGAGGTTTGAAGGAGGCACTGGGATCCAAACCATCAAGCCCAGACTCCCCAGACTGCCCAGACTCCGTGCTGATACGGGACATTACACAGATATGGATCTTTTCATTGGGGAATTACACAAGAGCCACACTAATCAAAACATATTAAGCAAGTCAAGTTTTAAAAAAATACTCTAAAACTTCACGGTCACCACTGCCTGACCTCGTCCCACTCCAGGGCTTCCGGCGATGCTGGGCCTTTTTTTTTTCTCCCTTCACCAGCCAACACCCTGTCTAGTAGGAGCTGTGCTACCTTCTTTTTAACTCTCATCATTTTAAGCACTGTTTCAATGACTACCCTGTACATCTATTTTTGTAAGCATGTTCAAGTTTTCCGTAAAACCCTTGACAGTGGAATTTCTCAAAGGCTGCACACACTGTACTATATTCTTAAATGCTAAATTTAGAAATTAGAAGGTGTTTTTCTCGCTTTATATATCTTCAGCACTAGATTGTGAGCCTGCTTTTCTGCCCCTTGGGTCACCACAAGATGGAACTCTCCCTTGAGCTTCTGCTGTCCCAACAAAAGTGACAAACATCTCACTTGGTTTCTGTCTAGTCATCATTGCGTCTAAGCATCGGTCCAGGTGCTTCTTATATTTGTCCTGTGAGTCACCTGTGCATATCCTTTGTCCTCAGGAGCTTTTCCTTACTCACTTGTGATAGCTGCTTATGTTTTTTTGTTTGTTTGTTTGTTTGTTTGTTTTTGTTTTTCGAGACAGGGTTTCTCTGTGTAGCCCTGGCTGTCCTGGAACTCACTCTGTAGACCAGGCTGGCCTCGAACTCAAATCCACCTTCCTCTGCCTCCCAAGTGCTGGGATTAAAGGCATGCATCACCACCGCCCTGCTGATAGCTGCTTATGTATGAAAGACACGGTGCAGGAACTTTTTTATCGAAAACACTCCCCACAAAAGGCCGGATTTAAACTTATGTATTGCATTTATTACCCACCCCAGGTCCTCCAGCGCCTGAGTTGTATGGCCATCAAGGGAGAGATGTTCTTGGTGGCCAATCTTGGAACAAAACAGCCTTGCCTCAGCAGCGACCCTGGGTGCCCACAGGACGGGAGATACCAGTTTAACACAAATGTTGTGTTCAGTGACAATGGAACCCTTGTCGACCGCTACCGTAAGCACAACCTGTACTTTGAGGCGGCCTTTGACACCCCTGCCAAGGTGGACCTCGTCACCTTCGAGACGCCCTTTGCTGGCAAGTTTGGCATGTTCACTTGTTTTGACATCCTGTTCTTTGACCCAGCCGTCCGACTCGTCAGAGACTTGGAGGTGAAGAGCATTGTGTACCCCACGGCCTGGATGAACCAGCTGCCACTCTTGGCAGCCATTGAAATTCAGAAAGCATTCGCCACTGCCTTCGGTGTCAACGTCCTGGCAGCTAACATCCACCACCCGACTCTGGGGATGACCGGCAGTGGCATACACACCCCTCTGAGGTCCTTTTGGTACCATAACATGGATGACACAGAAGGTCACCTTATAACTGCCCAGGTAGCCACAAACCCACAGGGCCTCACTGGGACAGGGAATACAACTAGTGAGATGGACCAGTCCCATAGGAAGTTCTTAAAAATCCTATCTGGGGATCCATACTGTGAGAAGGATGCCCAGGAAGTGCACTGTGATGAGGCCGCCAAGTGGACCGTAAACACACCACCTACCTTCCACTCAGAGATGATGTATGACAATTTCACCCTGGTCCCCGTCTGGAGAAAGGAAGGCCACCTCCAGGTGTGCTCCAACAGCCTCTGTTGCCACTTACTCTACGAGAGGCCCACCCTGTCCAAAGAACTATATGCCCTGGGTGTCTTTGACGGACTCCACACCGTGCATGGCACCTACTACATCCAAGTCTGTGCCCTGGTCAAGTGCGGGGGCCTTGGCTTTGCTAGCTGCGGGCAGGAGGTCGAGGAGGCTGAGGGCTTGTTTGACTTTCATGTGTGGGGGAACTTCAGTGCTTTGTCCATCTTTCCTTTACTTCTCTCCTCGGGGATGACTCTGGACACTCCTGACCAGCTTGGGTGGGAGAATGGCCACTATTTCTTGAGGAAGAGGGGACTGTCCTCTGGCCTGGTGACAGCAGCTCTCTATGGGCGACTGTATGAGAGGAAGTAGGAAAACTGGTCAGCGGTGGGCTCTGCCAGCGGCTGGGAAAGCCGCCCCGGGGCACCGGTTCCCACCCAGGGGAACCATAAAAAGACAGGAGAGGCAGTTCCTTCTTCCTTTCTACATAATGAGTGAGACATTTTCTGGTATTTTCTATTCACATTAGTCTTTTTCAGGTCACACCCTCTTGCCACTACACAATTGGTTTTAAACACTAAACCAAAAAGTAAACATCGGCTGCTATTTTACAGATCCACAGAATACTGGACAGTGGTTTTCTTTTGTCTTGTATTTTTCACTGTTGATCTAGAGAGACTGCATCCATATTCCCCAAACCCAAACACTTTCTGTGCTAAGAAACATACTGTCAAAGCAAAGCTGTATAAAAGCTGCTGTGGTGACTGTCCCTATTCTGGTCAACAGGAACTCTGTCCAGATGAGGTGGCAATGCCAGAGCCACCAGCAGTGTCAAAAATGTAGTCCTAGGAACAGCTCTTCAAAATAGAAGAGAGGCCTTTCTGGCATCTGCCTTACTGTCAGTAGATGAGCGTGTGGGTGGGCCTAGGAATAACTGGAAGGGTGCTGCATTGGGGAAGGCAGGAGGGACTGGAAAATGTTGAGCAAGGCGAGGCTAGGAAAACATGAGTAAAAGAATTACTCTGTCTGAGGCATCTCATCCAGGGATTCCAGAGACTTTAATACGTCAGTTTAGCATTGGTCAACTGTGTAGGATACAGTGGCACAGGTTTAGTTAAATTTGTACCAAATAGGTCTCCCCTGTACAGAGAGGCCCGGTGCCCTATCAGCTATGGGAGCTGCCTGGTCAGCTTGTCCCGGTCCCAGACTTTTGCTTAGCCCAGCAGCACCAGATCTTTTCCAAGGCCCCACAAAAGCGCAGGGCTAGGGCTGCCCACAGTAACAGCTCCAAACTAGAAACTGACAGACATGGTCAGGACAGTGAAGACATTTATAGACCACTGGTTTCTAATTTGCATCCAATGTTTCAGAGCCATTTAAAAAAGATGTTAGTCCTGTCCAGAGTAATTGCTTCCATTGTAATTTTTTATAAAGCACAGAATGGATAATCTTCTGATATTTACCTCGTAATGTTGTTGCTATTTAATGTCTTTAAAAATCTGCGTGTGTGTGTGTGTGTGTGTGTGTGTGTGTGTGTGTGTGTCGAGTGCACACCATGGAGTATATTTGTGAGAAGGAGGTAGAGACAGGCAGATTTCTGTTCCAGGATAGCCAAGGATACATAGTGAATTCCAGTCCCAAAAAGCAACAACAAAATTACCAAACTGTATGAGAGGAAAGCTGAACACTTCCCATTCTCTGGCAGGGACATCCCTATTCTGGTCCTTGGCAGAGCAAAGGAGCATGTACCCTGGATTCCAAAGGACAGCTCTTACAAGTGTGGCCCAGGCAGTGTGTTTAAACCTTCAGGTGCTGTTTTACCCCTGGGGCAAGCACAGGCATCCTGCCAAAAGCAGACAGCACCGGTGGCGCCAGCCTGGGCTGACTCACCACTTGCAAAGGCTCAGATGAGTCAAGTCCTGAGGAAATGAACAACTCAATCCCTCAGAAGTCCTGGGATTTCTTTGCCCTGATGATTCCCTTGGGGATGGTGCAGGACCTCTCTCACCAGATGACAGTTCCTGCCTGCCCTCCCAGTGCAGACTTTGCCAGCAGACGGAGCTGGCAGGCTGGATGTGGCTGTCCACAGTCCCCCACAGTGCTTCCCTGTCCCCAAACCTCTAGAGACAGAAAGTTTCTTAAAAACGCACATCACCATTTCATGCTAAGATGACCCAAACCTGCACGAGTAGCAGGCACAGGAAGGCTCATCCTGAGTGCAGAGCCACTACATCCAGTCCTCCCAGTAAGTGACAGCACCTGTCAGATCTTCATTTGTCCCTGCTGACTAGCGCCCTGACCGCTAATGACAACCTGACCGCTAGTGACAATTCAGAATGAATTGCTCCTGCAGACAGAAGGGTCACCGCAAATGATGGAGGCCGAACAAAGGGACTCTTACAGTGAAAGGACGCTGCCAGATGGCAGAACAAAGAATGGGAAAATGAATGAAACCAACCATTTCAGGGGGAAACATACCGATGACTAACGACTGCGCTATGCTTTCGTTAACGATGGCCCTCAAGTTCAGAAGCAAATGGAAGTTCTGACCACAGTGCAGAGGCAGGGAGCCAAGTGTATTTTTGGTGGAAATAGACTTGGGAGAAGTGGCTTAGTCTGTGTGGGTTCTGTAGGTGCTGCTGTGCCTGGCTGTGGTTTTTCTCACGAAGGAAGTTAGGCCATAATGAGATATATTCACACTGAATTCAACATCTGTATCCCAAAGAAGAAGAAGAAGAAGAAACCAAACAACCAACAACAGCCTTCTTGAAGACTGGCCCTGTTCCAGTGTCTACGCCCATGCCACAGGGGCAGACACGCCCACTGGTACCACCCAAGAAGACCCACACAGTGACCCTTTCATGGGTGAAACAGCATGGACTTTGTTGGTTAACTGTGGATGTTTGTTTTTTTGTTTTGTTTTGTTTTGTTTGGGGTTTTTTTGTTTTTTGTTTTTTTTGGTTTTTTGAGACAGGGTTTCTCTGTGTAGCCCTGGCTGTCCTGGAACTCACTCTGTAGACCAGGCTGGCCTCGAACTCAGAAATCCTCCTGCCTCTGCCTCCCAAGTGCTGGGATTAAAGGCGTGCGCCACCACCGCCCGGCTGTGGATGTTATAACAAGTCACAAAGTCAGGAGCTTTCAAATAAACATCAAATGGACTTTATGGTTACGGTAACTCAGCTGCCAAAGTATTAGTAAGGACCAGGACTTTGCGCGAGGCACCAGGGAGCCACCCCTTGGCTGAAGTACACTGGCCAGGGCAAGCACAAGACCTAAGACTAGTCAGCCAGATGGCCAACTGTAATTGCATGTAGAGGGACAGAAGAGAGCCACCCCTCCCTCTAGTTCCCACTGAGGTTTAGAACTGCTTAAATGACCTCAGGACAAACAGATTTTCAACATAGCATTCAGGGTCTATATATGACAAAGTAAAGTCACAGCAGTTAAAAATATACAAAAGGGATGGGTTTATACCAGCCAGGCACACACCTGAGATCCCAGCCCTCAGGAGACTGAGGCAGGAGAAATTTCTGTGGCCTTCCTGGGTCAAGTGAGTGCTTGCCTCATAACATATACACCATAAACATATACCAAAACCCATAAACGAATGAAAAGTGTGTTTAAACTCAGTGCTAGGAGCACAGCGAAACATCCCAAGGGCTGCTGTCAGCTGGAGGACCGGCCTGGGCTCTGCCCTCAGCCTTCTCTTCAAGGTCGACATCTGCTGCCTAGTCATGACAAACAGCCCAAGCAGGTTACAGGTCATTGCTTGTCACAAGGATGCCTATTTGTTGTCTGGGGGGTCCTGATGTGTCACCTCAATTTTCACTAAGCCATAAGCAAAACCACCACTTTCCCCGTATTGAAGACAGCATGAGTGTCCACACCTTACACTGCCTCTAAGGATCAGAATCTGTAGGAATGACAAGAAGCCCAGGCTTTTAAAGTACCCTGACTAGTCACTGCAAGATGAAGTCTATTAGCAGTGTGATGTGAAGACCAGGGGCAGTGGGGGAGGCTTGAATTGTTTAAAAACTGTTGCTTCGGTAAAAGATGTTTTGCAACCCAAAACACACAGAACAGAGAGTCGGTCCATGTAAGGGGCTGTGTTAAAGCGTGGTGTGGAGTCACGTGAAGGTCATTTTCTTAGAGACTGCTTATTGAATTGGATCACATAAATATTGGGTTTAAATGCACACACACACACATGTATGTATACACACACACACACACATGTATACACACATAGACACACATGTATACACACACACACACATATACACACACACAAATGTGCCTACACCAAAACAAACTGCTGATGGGGCAGTGAATGGTGCTGCATGCCTTTAATCCTCACACTTAGGAGACAAGGTAGATCTCTGAGTTCCAGGCTAGCCTGGTCTACATAGCAAGTTCCAAGCTAGCCAAGTCTACACATATTGAGATCATGAATCACACAAAACAAAAACCAGAACAACCAAAAAAACAAACAAGCAAACAAAAAAATCCTTAAAAACAACAAAAATGGAAACAAAAAATCAAAACAAAACCACAAAAGACGGTTGTTGCATTCCCAGACTGTATTTCCATGAATGTCTAAGCTGTCATTTCCAGTCACCTCTATTCTTCCAGAAGTTTGCCAGCCCTGATCAAGGAAGTCTGTACTCCTTGCTTTAGCTCTGGAAAAGACTCTGTGGGTGCTTCAAAAACAGGGTATGCACAATGACACCACTTCTGTCTCTGGAGAAACAGACTCCATAGCCCTAGAGGAACTATGGCAGACAAAGGCGAGAGGCAAGCCATCTCCACGTTGCCAGGCCCAAGCTGCAGACTTGGCAGCAAAAATAAGTGGCGGCTGTTGCTTGGAACCACTAAGTACCAGGACGGCTTATTATGCAGCAGTCGGTCATAGCTGGCATGGGTGAGCCACGTGCTTGGGCTACTTGACAGTCTTTAAAAAATAAAAGTATAAAAGCCCAGTGAGGAGACATTAGCAGCTACTGTCTGTTTGCCCTGTGGGCCATGGAGGATTGTGGGTCTCTGCACAACAGTGGCAGTGTTAAGCTGAGGGTGACATGACCATTTGAAATGATTCCCCTGACTGCTGTTAAGTTTCAGAAGCCCTGTCTCCTCCCAAGTCACGCATACTTCGTGAGCAGCTAGTGGGCTCACCAGGGCAGAGTGCAGGGAGCCACTAGAATTTAGAATAAGGAACAATTTAAGGAAAAGGGAGGGAGGGGGGAAGGGAGAGGAAGAGTTCTTTTGAGTTACTCATGGTAACTTTATTAAAGTCTCTCTGTTTGTAGTCCTGTGCCAGGCTGGTGGTTAGCCACATGTAGGTTTGGGAGTGGCCCAACCATTGAGCTGTTTAAGGAATACTAAAATATAAGTGTGTGTGTGTGTGTGTGTGTGTGTGTGTGTCTTTCATTAGGGAATCCAGAACATTGGGGTGGGTAGCAAGGAACACACCAGGGAGATTTGCATAGAGGTTAATTGGCTATGGCAACAGATTGAGGTAGGGTTCTGGATAGGGAGGTGAGGATCAGAACAGGAGAGATCAGGTTTAGAAAGGACAGAGGGAGAGAGTGCTTTGAACTCCCTGCTTCCTGCTTCCACCTCCTGGGACTGGGATTGCAGGCAGGCTTCACTGTTAGATCATAGCCCCTCTGGCTGCCCTTGCCCCACCCACTTCCCCAGTTAGTTTGAGGTCCACCAAATACTTGCCTTTGTCCTCTCAGATGTCTGGCAACCTAGGCAGGATGACATGGAATGAAGACGCCCACCCTCCTGAAGATCTGAAGTCACAAACCCCCTTTGTTTTTGGGATTTGGAGGAAAGCTCTTTCTTCTCTGTCCCTTCAGGGCCCCATTGTACTGCCCATGGTATGATGGTGCGGTATGTCTCTCCTACTGCCTTGCCCCTCCATGCCCCGCTGTGGCCTCGCTGGTTGCCAAGCTCTCCACAAATCTGCTGTTTTCCTCCTAAGCTGTTAACAGTTACCACATAGCTGGGATGGTGTCACAATCACTCTACTGGAACTCTTGCCTGGTTACAGGAGAGGGCTGGTTTAGGCTCTACATCACCTTTGTAGATTCCTGATAGTTTCCATTGCACTAGGGAGATGCCCGGCCCCCAGGTGTCTCTCGCAGCACTCTCCGCCCCAAACCTGATCTCTCCTGTTCTGATCTCCACCTCCCTATCCAGAGCCCTACCCTAACCTGTTGCAGTAACCAATAAACATCTATACAAATCACCCCAGCGGTGGGTGGAGGCATTGGTGCATTCCTTGCTATCCACCACAAAGTTCTGTGTTCCAGACACACACACACACACACACACACACACACACACACACACACACACGCTTGTCTACAACCTTATATATTAGTATACGTTAAAAAAAGTTGGGCCACTCCCAAACTTATACGTGGCTAACACTCCCCTCCAATATTAGTTACTAGTTACTAAAATCTGTATTCCATTTTTGCTACCCTAGACCCAATCAGGGGACCCCCTGGGGTCGCTCTTCTCTGGCTCTTACATGATTGGTATGCTCTCTCTCTGCACCTCTCAGGCCTGAACCTTACTCTTTTCCTGGCATGGCAATTCTAAAACCTCCTTCCTCTCTCTCAGTCCCCTTGCCTGAGAATCCTAAAATCCTACCTCTGTCTCCCTGGCCAGCCATTGGCCAACGGCAACTTTATTTACTGATCAAAGCCAACTGGGGGCAGGGACTCTCAACGTCTTCCTTGTGGATTCTTGTGCAATTTTGAGAACCCAACTAACATAATACAAGCGTTAGACCAAATCCACAACACCAACCACCCTCGATGTCTATTCTATTTTTCCCCCTTGGGCCCTCCTTGTTACTTAGTTTCTTTGGGTCTGTAGATTGTAGTGTGGTTATCCTTTATGGCTAATATTCACTTACAAGCAAGTACATACCATGTCTGTTTTCTGGGTCTGAGTTACCTCACTCAAGGTGATCTTTTCTAGTTCCATCCATTTGCCTGCAAATTTCATAATGTCCTTGCTTTTAACAGTTAAGTAATACTCCATTGTGTAAATGTGCCACATTTTTTTTAATCCATTCTTTGACTAAGGGACATCTAGGCTGTTTCCAGTTCCTGGCTATTATAAATAAATTGCTATTTAAATTTATAAATAAATTACTATTTAAATTATAAATTGCTTGCATATTTGAGCAGTGTCCTTGTGGTAGGAGTGTCCTTTGGGTATATATGCCCAGGAATGGTATAGCTGGGTCTTGAGATAGATCAATTCTGTAGTTTCTGAGGAGACTGCCAGATTGATTTCCAAGTGGTTATGCAAGTTAGCACTGCACCAGCACTGCAGGAGTGCTCCCCTTGCTCAACACCTTTACCAGCCTGAGCCACCACTTGAGTTTTTATCTTAGCCATTCTGAAAGGAGTAAGATGGAATCTCAGAGTAGTTTTGATTTGCATTTCTCTTATGGCTAAGGACGTTGAACATTTCTTTAAGTGTTTCGTGGTCATTCGAGATTCCTCTGTTGAGAATTCTGTTTAGATCTGTACCTCGTTTTAAATTGAATTATTTGATTTGTTGATGTCTAATTTCTTGAGTTCTTTATATATTTTGGATATCAGCCCTCTGTCAGATGTGGGGTTGGTGAAGATATTTTTCCATCTGTAGACTGCTGTTTTGTTCTTTTGATGGTGTCCTTTGCTTTACAGAAGCTTTTCAGTTTCATGAGGTCCCATTTTTTAATTATTGATGTTAGTGCCTTTGATATTGATTCTGTTCAGGAAGTTGTCTCCTGTGCCAATGCGTCCAAGGCTATTTCCCACTTTTTCTTCTATCAGGTTCGGTGTATTCATTTTTTAAGTTGAGGTCTTTGATCCACTTGGATTTGAGTTTTGTACAGTCAGGTAGATATGGATTTATGTGCATTCTTCTAAATGCTGACATCAGTTAGACCAGCACCGTTTGTTGAAGATGCTTTCTTTTTTCCATTGTATAATTTTGGCTTCTTTGTCAAATCAAGTGTCCATCGGTGTGTGGATTTACTTCTGGTTCTTCAGTTTGATTCCATTGATTAGCCTGTCTGTTTCTATGCCGATACCATGAAGCTTTTATTACTATTGCTCTGTAGTACGGTTTCAAATCAGGATGGTGATACCTCTGCAAATTCTTTGATTGTGCAGGATTGTTTTAGCTATCCTAGGTTTTTGTTTTTCCATATGAAGTTGAGTATTGTTCTTTCAAGGTCTGTGAAGAATTGCATTGGAATTTTGATGGGAATTGTGTTGACTCTGTAGATTACTTTTGTAGATTTCTGTGAGATGGCTATTTTTACTATGTTAATCCTACTGATTCATGAGTGTGCGAGACCTTTCCATCTTCTGATATCTTATTCAGTTTCTTTCTCCAAATCATGAAGTTCTTGTCATACTTGTCTTTGGCTTCTTTGGTTAATTACACCAAGATATTTTACATTATTTGTGGCTATTGTGTGGTGTGTTGTTTCCCTGATTTCTTTCTCAGCCCATTTATCATTTGTGTAAAGGAAGGCTACTGACTTTTTTGAGTTAACTTTGTATTCAGCCACTTTACTGAAGGTGTCTATCAGCTGTAGGAGTTTCCTGGTAGAATTTTGGGGGTTGCTTATGTATACTATTATATGTTGCTGTAAATCTCCAACCCAAATATGACCGGCCAAAGACAACACAACTCAATTGTGAATGTGAGCTGCACACCTAGGCTGGGCAGATTCATCACTACACTACTCTGTTCCCCAGCTATGAGACCCTTATAACTTGTGGGTTTTCCAAGTCACTCATTTGTCCTTCTACCTCCTGCTCCTCCGTCATCTTCTCCTCCATTGTCTTCCTCTCTGTTATCCTCTCTCTCCCTCTCTCTTTCTTTCCACCAACCTGTATTTCTCCACCTCCCCTTCTCTGCCCAATCACTGGCTCTAGCCTTTATTTTACAAATTAAGGTGGGCAGAAGGTTCGATAGAAGTCACCCGTGTACTGATTCACTCATCTGCATCCTCCTCCCAGGAAAGTGGAATTAACATCAAAATACAAGGCCAGGGCTATCCATAACAATTAGATCATTTGCAAATAGCAATACTTTGACTTCTTCCTTTCCAATTTGTAATTACTTGGTCTCCTTTATTGTTGGTCTTATTGTTCTAGCTAAAACTTCAAGTCTATATTGAATAAGTATGGAAAAAGTGGACAGCCTTGTCCCTGATTTTAGTAAAATTGCTTTAATGTTCTATTTTGATGTTGGTTATCAGCTTACCATATATTGCCTTTATTATGTTTATTATCCATGATCTCTCTAAGACTTTTATTATTAAGGGTGTTGAATTTTGTCAAAGACTTTTTCAGCATCTAATGAAATAAAAATGTGGGTGAAAGCTCCCTGAGAGAGAAGTCCCTTACTCAAGTCTCGGGATGTCATGGCCACCCAATAATTCACAAGACACCGATCTAGATGCAATCAGCAAGACGTGTATATTTTGGGATCAACCGGTGGCCAACTCATAACTCATGCAGGAGCAGAGGAATTGACAAGACAGCCTGGTTAGGGGTGGTCTTATATAGGGGAACCCACAAACGGGGGAGGGTATGTGTGTGAAGGGGTAACCAAGGAAACATAACATAAAAACAGTAGAAAGTCCCAAAAAGTCCCAACCCGTAATTCAGCCAGAGTCATTCGGAAACATCTTGTACACTCATCTTTCACAAGAATGTAACCTTGCCCAACCATCGGTGCTTTGGGCCTTCCCCACCCGCAGGTGGGTTCTCTTCCCTGAGGTCTGAGGAATGTTAATCAGCCTCTCCTTTCCTCTCTTGAATGTTAATCCAGCAAGTGTCCTCCACACACACCCCCAACATCAACCAGCCATGGCAAATCGAGTCGAAGTAAGTCTAGGCACCTCCTCTCCAGTTAAGGCTGGATGAGACAGCCCAGTAGGAGGAAAGGGTTCCAAAGGTAAGCAACAGAGTCAGAGACAGCCCCTGCTCCCACCATTAGGAGTCCCACAAGAAGACCAAGCAACACGACTGTAACGTGTTAGGTCAGCCTCATGCAGGCTCCCTGGTTGGCAGTTCAGTCCTTGTGGACCCCTACAAGCCCGTGGGTGTTTCTTCGGGAATGTGTCTCCCGGTTTTGGATCTTTAGGTCCAACATTGGAATACCCAAGGCTTGCTGTATTAAGGAAAGCTGGGCTTTGGTGGTGCCATATTGCCCTGGATATTGTTAATTATGTTCTTATAGTAGTCATCTGGGTTTGGGGTTATTATAGGTTTAGTTCTGATTTCTGAGTTTATCTTTGTTAAATGGATGTTTCTTTCCCCCTGGTTTCTGTTTCCTTTCTGGTCTTCTGGCTTGAGTAGCCTGGGGTTCTGGTGACCAGTGAGTCTTTAGGTCTAGTAGGATGTCTCTGATGAAGACTGTGTAGACCTCTTGGTTTTGGGTGCCAATGTTGCCTCTGGAGTTCCAAGTATTTGGGTGGCCACTGGAGTTCTGGGTACCTGCTTGTTTCCTAGAGTTCCTAGTATGGCATGGCCTTCAATAAAGCAGAAGTGCTCTGCCAAAGTTGAGAGCCCAAATATGGGGTCAAGGCAAAGGGTGCTGGTATTGGGGAATGGTGGATGAGCTTTAATTAGTATTAGCAGGCAATGGGCTGTATCTTACCTGGGGTTGCCTAGTACAGTGTGGCCTCTGATGAAGCAGAAATCTGCCTGAGTTGTGTGCTGGAATATAAAGCCCAAGGGAGGGGATGCATTTTGTGGCTGTTGGGCAAGCTTTAAGGAGTGCTAAGGGGTGATGAAGCCCAAGTTTTTAAAGCATTATCAGATACATGAAAACCAAGAAACAAAACCAAAGCCTACATCCATAGATAATAGAAAAGTATATATTTTCAATAAAAATCAATGCATCCTCAAAGAATAGTTGCAACCCAGAATTTTCCGCAACCATTAAAAGAACAAAGAGGGTTGTGTCCTCTGAACCATGATGTGCTTTTCATGAAAACTGGTGCAAATGAGTCTGAGCCGTGCCAAGAGTTTGACGTATACATGAGGCAAATGACTGAACTGTACACAAAGATGTACTTGTATGAGAACCAATACTTTGGCATCGTAAATGAGCCTAAAAAGTGTAAGAAAAAATAGTTGCAGTTAATATACAATGTGAGTATTACATTCTACAAGCTCTGAACATTCTATCTCAGATATCTCCAAGGAATGGGCAATGAATGTTGAACATGTAAAATGGACACATGTAAATACAGACTCATTCCCTGCAAAGTAATTCTATAAAAAACTAAGAAGTTAGATGACACACCAGATTTAAGAGAACTGTTTGGAGAATTGCGAGGAAGTCTGGTTTCTTAAAAAAATTTCTGTGTGGCTTTGGGTACACACATGTTTTTACCTCTCTGGGCCTAAGGTTCCTCTCTGTGGGGTGGGGAAGACTAAGCCAGTGCCCTCAGGCACTTCCATTCTTTGATACAGTAAGTAGGAGTAAGTACCATCCACAGGACTGCCTCTGATTATAGAATGACTTGTAAAACAAAAACAAGAACCTAATTTGGCACCTGAATCCTGTGTCCCCAGGCTGGAGGCCGCCTACTCTTTCAGCTCATCTGTTTAGGAAGTTTAGATTTTTACAACTGGTACTAACATTTACTGATAATAGGAGGAGCTACTCTGAGCCATGATGCTCAAAACAATCGTTGTTTTTTGTGCCTTAAGTTGGGGTGTTTAGCTGTGCAAGATCCTTAGCTGAGGGTAGAGAAGTACGGGGGTAGAGGCTGCTTCAGAGGCAGTTCCTCCATAATCACAAGTGCCTGTGTGGGGAAACAGAAAGATCCTAAGGGCCCTCCTCGGCTCTGCTGCTTGGTGTACGATACTGTGCCAAGTGCCTTGCAGGACAGCTGGGATTTGCAACGGATCTTCACGAGCATTGGAGACAGGAAGAGGGAACCTCCTCCAGTGTCTTTTTAACAACAGTGACTTACTGTGTGTGCATATACAGTGTGCATATGGAGGTCAGAGGGCAGTTTATGGGAGGAGCTGGTTCTCTTTCTCTTAGACTTCCAGGTTGTCAAACTGGTGGAAAGCATTTTACTAAATGAGCCACGTCATTGCCTGTGTATCCATGTTTTTTGCTTTTGTCTTTTTATTTCAGCAGTAGGAATGGGAGCCAGGGCCTTGTATATGCTGGTATTTATTTTTATATTATTTATGTAGATGAGTGCGGTCAAATGTGTGCCCCAGTGAGCATGTGCCAGTCAGAGGACAACTTTGGGGGAGCTGCTCCTCTCCTTCCACCATGGGACCTGGAGATCAAACTCAGGTTGTCTGTCACACGAGCGCCTTTACTGGCTGAGTCACCTTGCTGACCCTGCTGTTTTGTTTTGAGGGGAGAGACTGGGTTTCATATAGCCCAAGCTGGCCTCAAGCTCACTATTCAAATTCTCTACAGTTGGGCCAGAAATAGATTCAATGACACAGCTGCCTCGAGTGGGCCGTTGCTACTTCAGCTCCCTCCTACAGTCAGAGGAAACAGAGCACATGTGCCAGGCAGCAGCTGGTAAAGGAATCTGTGGCCACCTTAAGCCTGTCTCAATGGAGGCTTTTACACCATTGACAGGTTTATTTAGAGTTTACTAGTATGCCAGTTGACGTAGCTAATTTAACGCAGTCACTCTAGAAAATATTCTTTGTAGTTTTGTGTGTGTGTGTGTGTGTGTGTGTGTGTGTGTGTGTGTGTGTGTTCATGCAGGTGTCCAGAGGCAAGAAAGGGGCATAAATCTCCTAGAGCTGGAGTTATAAGTAGTTCTTAGCCATTTAATATGAGTGTTGGAAGCCAAACTCAAGTTCTCTGAAAAAGCAAGCACTTTAACTACAGAGCCAGGTTTCCAGCCTAAGACAGATACTTTTACAAACTTATTTCACAGAAGAGAAAATTAGGCAAGAGGCTAACAACTTCCCTGACTGCTCCACCTGGGGTATCCATCCCATATGCAGTCACCAAAGGTAGATGCTGATGTGGATGCCAGGAAGTGCATGCTGACAGGAGCCTGACATAGTTGTCTCCTTAGAGGTCTGCCAGAGCCTGAAATATACAGAGGTGGATGCTCACAGCTAACCATTGAACTGACCATGGAGTTCCCAATGGAGGAGTTAGAGAGAAGACTGAGGAGCTGAATGGGTTTGTGGCCCCATGGGGAGAGCAACAATACCAACCAACCAGAGCTCCCAGGGTCTAAACCACCAGCCTGGGAGCACATAGGGAGGGACCCATGGCTCCAGCTGTATATGTAGGGGAGGTTGGCCTTGTCAGGCATAGGTGGGAGAGATCCTTGGTCCTGTGAAGGCTGGATGCCCCAGTGTCAGGGAATTTGAGGGTGGGGAAATGGGAGTGGGCAGGTGGGTGGGGGCACATCCTCACAGAAGCATGAGGAGGGGGGGATGAGATAGGGGGTTTCTGGGTGGGGGGGGAAGGGGAAGGGGGATTACATCTGAAATGTAAATACAATATCCAATTTAAAAAAAGAATAGCAATGACAAGGCCTGTCTGAGCACGCTGCAGGAGAGAGCCTGTCCTGTGTCAGGCAATGTCCTGACATATAGGCATCCCACATAGGTGGGATGGTCTCAGAGCCCGTTTGGTTGCAGGCTCAGAAGACCCTGCCTGTGGATCAGTGAAGGGCTGCTGGAAGGCATCTCCAGAGCAGTCTGGCAGTTCCTCTGGGTGTGAAGTTTATGAACAGCCAACCAGCCAAAGAATACCAGGGACCGAGGACATGACCTGTATGGCAACGGAGATGAGCAGAGGTGTCACTGTGCTCAAGATAAGCAACAGTGCATCTAACAAAGTGCTGGGCTGCCTAGAATGTGTGCCAACCCTTCCAAGAGCTTTTCTCTGGTTAACGAAGGAGTCATCTTGCCCAAATCTCCTACCTGAGTGATGTCACGCTGCCCCACACAGAGAAACGATAGTGTTTGGGAATGAAAGTGCCTGGCATCAAAAAAATATTGCCAGGCCATTAAGCTCAGCGTCTCATCACACCGCCTAGCGTTTTCTTGTCCATGTCTTGGCACCCCGCCCCCATTTCCTAGGTTTCTGGATCTTATCTTTGGGAGTCACAGCTACTCCAGAGCAGCTGCGCCTGCCTCAGAAGGCAGTACTGCAGGCAAGGCCGGGCTCAGAGAACTCGGCTGCTGCAGCTCTCAGTAACTCAGCAAGGTGCCAGTGATTGGTGCAATGCAGGAGTTGAGACTGGTCTATATGTGGGGTCTGTGATTGGTGGAACAAGAAACTGTACTGTGAGCCGGGCAGTGGTGGCGCACGCCTTTAATCCCAGCACTTGGGAGGCAGAGGCAGGCGGATTTCTGAGTTCGAGGCCAGCCTGGTCTACAGAGTGAGTTCCAGGACAGCCAGGGCTACACAGAGAAACCCTGTCTCGAAAAACCAAAAAAAAAAAAAGAAGATAAGGTGCACATTGTGCTATGTGCTCTGCATATGTCCCTCCTGCCGACCTTCCATGATCCCTTCTCAATTAAAACAAGAAGCCCTTGACTTATACACACACTCTCATGGCGACCCAGCCTTGAGGAGCCCTCTCTGCCCTGTAGTGCTCCATTATGCCAGGTCTTCAACATCAGCTTCTGAGAGCACACTGAGGATACTAAAGCAGAGCATTCTGGGAAGGAGGGCACTCTGGACCCAAGGGCTTCTGTAATGGTAATTTGTCAGACATTTGTTACACAGAAGAAATTGATAGCTGATGTCTCTGAGGGTAGACTTGAAGCCATCTCAGGCTCCACTATCCCTAAATTCCTTCCACAAAGGTGGCATCTCCCTTTGTCAGACTCTTGCACAGTTAATATGCATTTTGCTCCATAGTGGACCCAGACCAAAACGGTAGATTTTTAGATGACTTTTGAATGACCTCTATTCCCTGAAAAAAGATAATATCTTCTTTAGGAGACAGAATGTCACAGCAGTAAAGCTTTTGGCAAGCAGCGTTTCAGGAGCACTCCCCGACATCAGACCATGTCCCATGGGCTCTGCATATGTCCTTCCTACCGACCTTCCATGATCCCTTCTCAATAAAAACAAAAAGCCCTTGAGCAATAGCAGCCAGGGAGATAAAAGAATAGGAAAGAATTTTTTATTTTACAAATAAAACCAAATACACATTTGAAGTTCAGAGACATTAAATGACTAGTCTTAAAGTCACATAGCCACCAAGTCTCTGAGTTCAGATTCTAGGCTGTCCATCATCTCATTCAATCCCATAAAACTCCAGGGTGGAGAAGACAGCTAACCTTTACCCAGTGTGTTTTACACACCAGCCCCCTTCCATGAGCTCTCGTTTAATTCCCGCCACATCTGTAGCAGAGACAGCCACACTGCTTCGCAACACTGCATGTCATGGCTCTGCAATTTGTTATTATTATTTCACAGGCAAGAGACAAAGGCAAGGAAAAGTGAAGAGATGGCCCAGTCAGGCGACTGTCACAGCCATTGGGAAAGGCCATCTGCTTCAGATCCCCGTCACAGATGTCTGCTCTAAGCCACCCTGGTTCAGGAGTTCCACCTTCCTCTTGCCTGAACCCTAGGCCATGCTTTTCATGACTTGAGACACATAGAAAACACAATTGCCCATGTATCTAGTATTTCACTAGAACACCGGCACTCCATTAAGTACCAAATGTATTTCTATATAATGTGCTTTGTCACAGAGTGTCTGCCTAAATGCTGTTATTATCTATGTTGACATGGAAATGTCTGGTAAATGTTTAAAGTAAAAAGTATAAACATCTTGATGTCACTGAAAAAGGATTTGTATTGGAAAATATAGAGTCAATTTAGTACTTTGTAGTCTTGTAGCAGTAAGATTGGGCATTTCTCTTCATAGTATCAGAGCTTTGCTGCCCCAAGAATCCTGTGCTCTTCCCCCAAGCCAGCTCCTGCAACCATTGCTCTCTCTAGAGATGCCTCTTCCCCCAAAAGAATATTGTTGGACTTACAGAATATGTGGCCTGTTTGGCACTTCACTTGATAACCTGCATTTGTGTGTTGTGTGTGGTGTATGTGTATATATACAAGTGTGTGTGTGTATGTGTGTGTGTGTGTGTGTGTGTGTGTGTGTGTGTGTGCACCTGTCACTGACATTAGGTATATTCAATTTCTCTTCACTCATTTTTTTTTTGTGACAGGGTCTCCAATGAGCTCACCGCTTGGGCTAGACTGGACAGCCAGGAAGTTCCAAGGATCCTCTTGTTTCTGTCTTCCCAGCTTTGAGATTATAGGTATATGCCAATGTGCCCAGCTTTGTACACGGGTCCTTGGGATTTGAACTCGGGTCCTTCTGTTACATGGCAAGCACTTATTATAGCTTGTAGTTTCTACTGAACTGCTTTGAGCTCCTGGAGAGTCACGGGTATGCACCTATCCAGGAGCTCTCTTGGATCTGAGGATAGAGAACACACACACACACACACACACACACACACACACACACACACACACACCAGTTAATCTTGAAATACCTTGTCTGACTCAATGACTGGGTACTCCTAAATCTTCCCCTGCTACCCCAGGCCCAGTCAGGGAAGAGGCCAGAGGCCACTTACCTGAAAACATACATGGCTGGTTGACTTTCTCTTCTCTGCTACTGTGTCTCCTCCTCTTCTCTCTAGCCTTCGGAAACCTGGAAGTCCTGTCTCTTTCTTTCCCCCTAACCATTGGCCACTGACATCTTTATTGATAGATCAAAACCCAGTCAGGGGTGAGGACCTTCAGTGCAGTAAACACAGACCAAAGCATCAGAACCAGCTCCCTACACTTTACCAACAGAGCAGTCTCCCAGCTCCATGACAGGCCACTCCTTTTAGCTCTGAATAACATCGGATGTACTGGTATACCTGGCCTTTCTGTTGAAGGCCATTTTGGTTGCTTTGAAGGTTGGGTAACTGTGTCCTATAAACATTCATGGGCAGGCATTTGTGTGGTCATAGCCCCTTTGGGTAGATACCAAAGAGCACAGCTGCTGAATCATGTAGTAATATGAGTATGTATTAGTTTTTGAGACAGGGCCTCTCTATGTAGTTCTGATTGGCTTGGAACTTGCTATGTAGACCAGGGCTGGTCTTGAACTCACAGATATACACTTACCTCTGCCTCCCTATGTGCTGGAGGAGTAAAAATATGCTCAATAGTGTTTAGTTTTGTAAGAAACAGCAAACATGCTTTCTAAAGTGGCTGAGACTGACGTTTTGAATCCCCACTAGAAATGGATGGAGTTCCCGTCCTCAGCAGCAGTGTTCTGTGGTGTGGGTGCTCTCAGTCTCTACCACTTTACTTGGTGTAGTGGCTCATTTGGTTTTTAATGGCAACCATGTAGACTGTCTTTCCAATCTTCTGCCATTTGTACTGCCTGTCCCTTTATTCATAAGGGAAACATTGTAAGACCTCAGTGGATACCTGCAATGGTACCAGACTTTCTATGTGTTTTTCTATCTCTATATATGCATGATAAAGTTTAACTTGTAAATATTAGTAAGATATTAATAACCAATAATAGAAGTTATAAAAATATATTTTAGTAAGTTACATGAATGTGACCTCTTAAGCTACCTGACTCTACAGTAAATTTGAACAAACTCAGCAAATTATTTCTTTCCTTTTAAAGTGAAGTTGGTTTTACCTTCTTGCTGGAGGGAGCACTGTCTGGCTTCTCCAGCTGCATTTTCAAAGCAGCTTGGAGCCATTGTTAGGCTTAGTAAGGGTTAGCTGGCCTCGAGCCAAGACTGCAGTAAATGACTTGATAGGATGGCTAGGTGATGGGCAGGCACTGGTGTCCAGTGTGGATATGTAGGGCATGTGAATGACCTATGTCCCCCGTGTTCCCCAGTGGGACAGAGAGGATGAGGAGCTGCCTTACCACACTAACCAGAATGGTGCACAACTTCAGGACTTGAGAATTGCTTACTTCTGGATTTTGACATTTAAAATTTCTGGTCTGCAGTGAAACCACAAAGGGGAGAATATCATTTATCTGGTTTGGCAAGGTCTCTTGTCCATTTTCCACAAAGAATTATTATGGCTCTATTATTTTTTATTAATATTCTATTTTCCAAATTCAGAGCCATAACAACCTCTCCCTTCCAAGGCTTTAAAAAAGTTTAATATTTTTTATGTTTTATTGATTATTTGAGAATCTCACATCATGCACCCTAGTTATACTCATTTCCCCATAACAGCCCCCATCACTGGTGATGCCCCCATCCCCCTCAAAAGAAAAAGAAAGAAAAAAAACCCCACAAGTCCATTTTATGTTGTCCATACACTCATGGAGCATGGACGATTCCTAGTGGCCAGTCCCTCAAGGGAAGATAAGTCTTTCTCCACCTGCACCCCCACCAAAAGCCATCAACTGTGGAGAACAGTGAGGCAGCTGGAGAGGAGCAGGCACCTCCGTGAGGCTGCTGAAATGTCAGGGCCAGCCCATGTCTCCACTGGTGCTGCCACACAGCTACCTGAAGGGCTGGGTCAACTCTCTGGCATGCCCATACCATACTGATGACATTCCAGTATGGTATGGGCATGCCAACCCACAGATATCAACATGGCAGCCCAGACCATGGACATTGGATTTCAGGGGTAATGCAGGCCATTGACATCTACACAGCCCCTGGCCTTATCAGGACCACCAACCCACTCATGGCCCTCAGTGGGTGCATGGGCCATGGGCTTCAACATGTCTGCAGACAGCTACATATGCCAATCACAATCAGATGGCCCTCAGAGGACATCACCAAGGCATTAGTCAGTGGGACAGACTACAGACATCCACATGGATCGCAGGCTTCCTAGCTGCCTCGGGCAGTAGAATGGACCAGACACCAACATAGCCTCTGGTGGCATCATGGACGAAGGTGGTCTTTCAAGGAGATCCAATCCAGTCATTTCAGTCTTCATCATTCCCTAGAGTCAAGGTGATCCCGTGGCACCCCCAGCAGAGGCTGAGTCTGTGTCTGCATAAGTTCCAGGCTGCCGCACCACTCTGTGAACCTTACATTCTGTTTTTCTATTTTCCCTATTTCTGCATCATGTCTATGTTCATCACAACAGTGCCCACTGCCCTCCTCCACCCACAGCGAGGGCAGGGCAGCCTGTTCTATGGGTTTTTAAGTCATCTGTATATTTTGGATAACACTCCTTTATTGGGTATGCCGTTTGTTAGTATTTTATCCTGGCCTATGTCCTGCCTTTTATTCTCTTCTAGTCAACTTTTGCAAAGTAGAATTTAAAATTTTTATTGAGGTTTAGTTTCTGTTGTCTTTACAGACTGTGCCTAAATTCACTGCCAAACTCCAGCTCACTGAGCATTTGCATCTAGCTCTGAAGTCCATTTCGGAACTAGGTTCTGAGAAGTGTCTGTGCATATACTGACTTTCAGTAGATGTTCGAGAATCCCTGCAGTTTGTCTAGATGGTTTTCTCTGGCTCTGTTATATCTCCCTAACTCTAGTGTCAAAGATTAGCTGCCCGTTGACTCGTATGCCTGCACTGTCCTCTGTTCCACTTGCCCTCAGTGTCATACGCTGTAGTTGTAGTCTGTAGTTACTACAGCTGTATGTCATGCTACAAAGTCAACTCTGTCACTTCTCTTTGTTCTCCAGTATCCTATGAGAGGCTCTTTCCCTTATATTCAAACTTTAGAATTCTTTTGTTTGCAAATACACTGGCTGGAATTTTCATCTGGGCTGTATAGAATCTATAAATAGGGAGGGGGCAGATATCTTCACATTATTGATAATGTATAAACATTAAGTATTGTTCCAGTTTTATTTTTAAAATTTGTCAGTTTTATACCTCATGTAGTGCATACATATTTTTCTTTTTGTCACTTTTCACAAATTGTTTCAAGGAATTAGCCTCTTTAATCTGAACCTGTGTGTAGAAGGTTGTTCTTGGCAATACTTTGTTAATCATGTCTGTAGGCGCTGTGGCTGTAGATGAGTTTCTAATTGTGCCTTCTGTTTCTCCCCTATCCCCAAGCTTTGATAAAAACTTTGATCTGTCTTTGCAAGGTACCAGTTGTTGGGTTTTCTGTCTTGCTAAGGAAATTACTTTCAATTTCATGCTCCTTTTGATTTCGAAGACCGGGATTATCCATGTAACCCTGACTGTCCTGGAACTCTCTATAGACCCACCTGCCTCTGCTGGAATTAAAGGCACATGTCACCCCTTTTATAATTTGCATGGATTTTTCTAGTCTCCTAAGTCAGGTGCTCAGATGGCTGATCTCAGACCTTTCTCATGTGGACAGTCAATGTCACTTAAACACTGCTTGTGTAGCAACACAGACAATTCCCATCTTTTCATTTGATTCACATTGTTTTAAAAATTACAATACCTTCTTAACATGTTTGGTTTTTGTGTTACTTAATCTTCAAGTGTTTTTAGCTGTTACATTCATTCCTAACTTAATGCTATCAGTGTCCAAAAGCAGACTCTATGTGTATTTTTGCTGTTTTAACTCTGCTATGGGATGTTCTACATTCCAGAAGACAGTCTACTTGCTGAGAGCTCTGTGTTTTAGATGTATTTTGCTGTTGTGAGGATCCTACAGACTCTGTCCACTCTGTGCAGCTGGTGACACTGCTGTGGAGATCAGTGATGACCATGTGAGTTTCAGATGTGTGTACTTTGCTGCTGTGAGGATCCTACAGACTCTGTCCACTCCGTGCAGTTGATGACACTGCTGTGGAGATCAGGTATGACTGCTGAAAACCTACCTGCTAGTCCCCATTACTGGTTAGCTGATAGGAGAATCTTTAAGTATGAAAGTGAATTCATCAACTTAAGTTTTTGCATCAATACTGATACCCTATTGTTACGTGTCAAAGAACAAGAATAGGATTTTTTTCATAATATTTTTATTATTTGGGAATTCCACATTATGAACCCCAAGCACACTCACTTCCTAGTCCTCCTAGATCTGCCCTCCCCACCTTCGTGGACCTCCCCTCCATACCCTCAATATAGAAAAAAAAAAACCCAAGTTCAATTTGTATTGCACATATACTCACTGGAGCCACGGTCAAACTCCTGGTGACCAGCCCCTTAAAGAAGATCGAGTCCTTCCCTACCTGCACCCCTGCCAGAAGCCCTCAGTGGTGCAGGGCTGCACTTCAGCATCCATATCATAATTTTTAAGAGTTCTCTTTGATGGCTGTCAGCCTAGGCTGTATTTTTTTTTTTTTTTTTGGTCTGAAGCCATGCTGATGTCTGTGGGCAGTGCTGCTACCAAAGGCCATATCTGGGTCCATGGTCCTACTGAAGCTGGGGGCTGTGACCCATACTATCACAAAAGGCCATGTGGATGTACAAGGTCTGTGCTGCTGCCTGAATAGGAATTTTAACATGGGGCAAGAATGGGAACGTGCTTTGAGAGAGAGAGCATTAGCTTTGCCACCTGTGCCAGGAATGTGGGCCACTAGTTTCCAAGCTACTACAGTGCTGGAGAGTGAGGGATGCAACCAAAGGCTGGGTCACTTGCTGTTCTTACAACCGATGCTGTAAGAACATACACTATAGAACACACTATAGTGTGTTTCCTAAACACACACTATAGAAGTTGCTGGCAGCCATATGTTCACGTTTGGGAGACTGAGTTTTGACACACTTAGCCAGCCACTTTACCACTGCTTCTGTGGAGGCAAACATCTGAACTGCCCATTCTGCCATCTTCACTGTCATTAACTGAGGTTTCATGACTGTACCTGACACTCGGAAATCCTCTATACTTGCTGTCTATAGATTTCTATTTACTATTTCTATTTACTATTTATTATCTATGTCTATTTACTGCATGTGGTAACAGGGACACAGGTTGCCAAAATAGGGATTGTTTGGCAAATCCTCATGTTTTCTGGATAGATGCATACAGATGTTATTCCTTTGGTTCAGATGTCTTTGTTGAGCCTGGCATCAGTGCGCACATCTGGAGTTTCCATACCTCCCACCTGGTAAATGCCTGGAACTCTCTGAGTGTCTGACAGACATGTTTCTTGAAGTCCACTCCAAGAACGTGCTAGCGAACGTGGTGGAATGTTTTCTGGTCACCGCCACCTTGATGGAGAATACCACTATCTTTGCTGGACTCGGCATGCAAGCAAGAGCAGCTAAGCCAGCAGAGGGAAAGCTGATCCAGATCCTCTCAGCTCAGCTGGTAAGGCGTGTGGCTGGGGTTTGGAAAAGGCTAGATGTCACCTTACACATTCCAGGCCCTCAGATGGACTCGATACTCCTATGGCCTTGGCCATCATCCTTCCCAGGGCTTGAGGACTTTTAGTGAAGCACAGGCCCCTTCCCTGAACAGAGCCTCTAGCCAGCTCCATGGGCAGCACCACCCTGGAGAAGAACAGAGACAGAGTCCGAAACCCAGACTCTGATGCCCAGCCTTTGACTGTAGTTCTCATGGCCTGTTCAGAGTTGCAGGCAACTGCAGACCTCTTCCTGCATGCTCTGAGTGCTGAGATCAAAGGGGTGGGCCACCAATGTCCAGCTATCCCCACATTCATGGCTGCTCAGCTGAAAGGAGACCACTCTTCTCCAGAAGTACCTTTGCCTTGAATTCTCTTCATTCATTCTCTTGGGTCTTCCTTGTTGTTTCCTGTTTTGAGGCTTCACCATCAGAACCATGAGAAACTTTTTGTTCATGTATGTTGTGCCTTGGTGACCAGAATGTGAGCTCACACCAGGGTACCAAGGCAGCAGAGGTTAAGTGTAAGCTTTCCTGTCTGTGTGGAATGGACAGTCTGATCGTTTGTTAGACCAGAGCCCACCAGTTACAGTTCCTGCTGCTGTTTTTTTGAGTATCAGACAAGAGCCAACTTACCCGGTTTTCTAACTGCTCTTATCTGTATAAAGCTCATACTTTAGGAAGTACTCCAACTCAAGTGTTGTACCATCTATAAGGCTACCTGGAGGCAAAGCCAGTTAGATGCTGGACAGCCAGCGGACATTCAAAATGGGGTCACAGTTGACAAACTACCTCAAAAGAAAACTGAAGAGCTGAGGATAGAGCTGTGGTAATGTTTGACTAGTGTGTCTGAGGCCCTGAGTTCAATCTACAGTACGGCTCAAACCAACACACAAAACAACTCAACAAAGCCAAGTGAAAGAGGATCTTGGTGAACCTGTGACATGCTGTGGTTGGTGCTGCCAGGTTCACTCAGCGTCTCCATCTTCTTTCACCACTACCATGGGTTTGCTTGACTGTTCTACTTACTCAGCAACAACTTGCCATTGTTTTGCCAGAAATACCTGTGTAATCCTTCGTGGGTAAACAAGCAATCTTCTCATTTTCAGGGGCTTCTCTCAGGACTCAGCCAGCATTGCTCTTAATCTTGGCCAGGTTCTCCCAGCATCACTCTGTCCCCACCTTTACGGGGTCTTCTGGCTGGCACACCCAGCTCCTACCCTAAACTCCCCCAGACCAGGGTTTGAGCTGCTCTTCCCTATATAACCCAACTAGTTTGGTTACCTGGTCTCTTCTGATTACTTTCTTGGCCAGTCTCTTGGCTCAGGTTGCCTTTCTAGGTTGGCAGCTACTCTTCCCTCCCCACCCCTCATATAGCTCAGGGTCATGTCCACTCTGGACTCTCACAGATGTCCCTGCCTCTCTCCTTTTTATCTACAGTAAACTTTCTCCTCTACCAAGTCCTTTTTATTTCTTTTTCATTTACTTTCAACATACTGTCTTGTCAGTTTTTGAGTCAGCTGGTGGTAGCATACACCTTTAACGCCAGCACTTGGGAGACAGAGGCAGGCAGATCTCTGTGAGTTCAATGATAGCCTGGTCTACAGAGCTAGTTACAGGATTGCCAGGACTACACAGAGAAACCCTGCCTCTAAAAAAATAAGTGTGTTGAATGTGGAAAATAGGCCCAACAGCTGACCAAAACAGATGCAGAGACTCACAGCCAAACATTAGATGGAGTTGGGAGTCCTGTGGAAGAGTTGGGGGAAGGACTGAGGACCCAGAGAGGATAGTAACTCCACAGGAAACCAACAGAATCAAGTAACCCGGACCCTTGGGGGTCCCAGAGACGGAACCACCGTTAAAGAGCATACACAGGCTGGACCTATGCCCTCCAGGACATACTTAGCAAATGTGTGCCTTGGTTTACATACAGGTCCCACAACAACTGTCCCTGGTTGTGAGTCCTGCTCCCCTAACTGGGCTGCTTTGTTTAGCCTCAGTGGGAGATGATGTGCCTAGTCCTGCAGAGACTGATGTGCCAGGGTGGGTTTGCTGATAGGTGAAGTGCAAATGGAGGAAGTGGCAGGGGTGGAAGTTTCTGCCTCCATGTCAATAAGGGAAGTCCTGGCATAAAACATTGGTCTGGCATTGGTGAACTAGAGTCCTGTGAAAACATACAAACAAAACTTCTCCTGGAATGAAACATCCGGTCCTTTTTATCATCCAGTTAGTAGGTCTTTTCTTTCTTTTTTTCCTTTTTAATTTTTTTTTATTTTATTAGAGGTTTGGAGTAAATTATATTAAGATGTTTAAAAACAGACTTATACTTTGTTTTGTAAAATGTTAAGAAAATGAGTATTTATAATCTCCATTTTGTAGCTTAAACATTTGAGTCTTCAGAGCTTGGTGTGCGCTCTCCATAATAGCCTATTAGAGATTATGGGGAATGCCAATGGAATGTTCAAAAGCCTTAGACATAAAAGCGCTGTCCATTTTTAAAGCCCTTGGCATCCTCTAGATTGCACAATAGTTAAAAAAAAAATGCTGTACCATATCTTTGAAAGCCTCCCCAGGTCAGACGGAAGCACAAATGACCTAAGTATCTCAGATTGCAAGGGCACACACAAGCCCTGTGGGTTAACATAGCATAGATTTATGAGGCTCTGTGAGTTAGTTACCCTGGGAAGAACATGCACGGGTGGGTTATGCCAAGCAGTTCTGCTCAATATGGCTCCAGCAGCCGGTGGAGGCGGAGAGCAGCGGTGACCTGATGATGTGATGCATGGTTCTACTGAGCGGCCTCTGTAGAGAAAGCAGCAACCTTTGTCAGGGAGTCAATTTTTCCTTACCTTTATACATAGGACCAGGAAGCACAGAATAAGCTTGAGCGTGTTCCACAGAGAAGGGGCAATTTCTAGACTGAAGTGAGACTTGTGACCCTGGAAGCAGGGTCAGGACAGTGAAGCAGCCACAAGGCAGTAGAACACTTTTTAATATGGGAAAAACAACTTGACTACATATTAAGAGTTAGTATACAAATTTAAGGGCTTGTCCTCTAGTCTTTTAAAAACAGTAATTATTGCTATTAGCTCCTTTGTCGTGAAGAAGTTTTTTGTGTGGGGAAAGACTGTCCGAGCATCAATAATCAAGGCAGCCTGTCTGAGGGGAGCCATAGGTGAACATTATTGTCTCGGGACATCAGGACTGATCTGGTTCTAAAAGGGTTAATAAAATTTTAACTTTAGAAATATTTTCTTAATGACTCTGGGGCAGCATCCAGACTGAGAATAGCAAACATGGCTTCAATTTAGCTGTAATTATTTTTAAGAAGGGACAAATCCAATTAATATCTTAATGAAATTCTTGAAAATTTATAATTTTTAAAAATAATATAACACATTAATGAGTCACACTTTTTTCAAGCCTGACAGCACAGCACAGCCCAGCCCAGCCCAGCCCAGCAGCAGTGAATCCCATAGATGGCTTTAGTTGTTGCTTGGGCCTGGGGAGAAGACATAAGGTCAGGTATTGCAGTTGAGGGCATTCAGGTTTACAGTATTTTGCTGCATCCATCTGCAAGTCAGATTCAGTTCTCCTCTGATTCATTACTATCTTTTCTTGAACTATCTTTTTTTATTCTATCAAGAAATAAACACTGTTCTTAGATCCTGAATGAGACATCAATAAATGAGTCCCTTCTTGAGGGGGAGCAGAGGGCTCCTGAGTGGACCAGAGCTCTGTATCACCTGCTGTGCCTGCTTCCGAATACTCAAACAGCCAAGTGCTGTGAGAGGCACTTGTTTTTCCCTCCATTCCTGCTGTTTCCCATGTTTCAGTATCTAAAGTTTCTTGGTCAAGGACTGGCTTACTATACAAGCTGGAGAGAACCATCAGCTGACTAGTGGGAACCTTAATTTCATAAGTATATTTTCTTAAGTATATGTTTAATAACAGCAGAGGAGAACCTTTTGTCTATAGATTTACCTTGTCCTATTTTGGTGGGGTTGATGCCTAAAAGGAGCCTCAGCCCAAAGAGGCAGACAATTTATGGGGTCAGCATTTTAAGCTGACAGGAGCCTCCACCCACAGTGGCAAGTGATTCACAGGATCAGATAGATGCTAGTTGGCAGGGGCTAGGTGAACTCAACTCCAATCACACTCTTTATGCCAATAACCAGTTTTGGTATCCATGTGGTGGGTAAACCAAGGCAGGTAGCTGTTTAGGGGTTAGAGCTTAGAGTTGCTGCCTGGTGGATCCAGATACCTACAGGGACGGCTGCCAATGGCAGCCAGGAATTAGAAAGGTTCCTCAGCAGACTTGTCTCTCAGAACAAAGCTTAATTTACTGGGGCTGGCACTCCCTGTGGCCAGGGGAAAAACTATCAACTCTTAACTCCTTGGGGCTGGTGAGAAAGGGAAGAGAGAAAACACACACACACACACACACACACACACACACACACACACACACACACAGTCCAATAACTTCATATACACAAATACATACATACATAACTATAGACAGACATACACATTTACACATAGAATGGTAAGAACAAAGCTCCAGCAGTCAGGCTCCAAGCATCTCATACACACATACATATATACACACAATTGGTGGATGGAACAATGTGGCAACCCCCACTCACACAAACTGTTGATGGATGGAAGAAACAACATGTCAGCCCTCACACTTTATTTTTTCTTCCATAGTTTATATATCTCAGCAAAATCTTTTAAGCAGTATAAAATTACAATGTAATTACCTTTTAGTTTTCTTCTGGTGAATGATTATGAAAAAACAATGTTTTTCTCCAATATCTTTATAAGAAATAACTTTACGTAGTAGTACAGGTAAAGAAAAATTATTCCCAAAACCCATGTACATTCATAACCAAGCAACTTATTATAGATAGACTAACAAAGAATAAGCAAGCAAAGAAGTTTTTCTCAGCCAGTTTCTCTTACTGGCAGGCAGCAATTTGCAGTTACAAAAAAAGAGGTAATTATTTTATTATTTCTTTTTTTTAATATAATGATTTATATTAAATTTCTTTTTTTTATTGAATATTTTATTTACATTTCAGATGCCAATCCCTTTCCCCATTTCCCCTCCCTAGAAAACCCCTATCCCGTGCCCCCCCTTTTCCATTTGGCTTTTATACAATTTTTTTAAAATGTTAATCAAGGGCTTTATAAGTATGGTAATGCTCAATCAGAAGTGTAACCTAATACCCAACCTAGCTATGTAAACTATCTTTGACTAGTGGAGACACATGAACTTCTGCCTCCATGCCCCCTCTCTTTTTCTCTCTCATTACCTGGCTTCTCATCTACTTCATCTTCTCCTCTCCTTACTCCATCTTTTCCTCTCGGTGCTCCTTCCCCCTTAGCTCCTCCTACATATTACTCTTCCTGTTAAAATAAAGCTTTTCTCTCAGAATACAATTAGAGCATAATTATTCCTATTTGTACCAGTGAGGTACAAGATAGTCTTAATACCCAGTCCATCCTTTTGTTGACTAGCCAGAGCCTCTGTCATCTCTCTTGACTAGAACACCTAGTTTTGAACCTGGCTTTTTCTTGGCTTTATAATGAATGTCAGCTGAAAACCCTCCACTCAGATCTTTTCTCTCAAGGTAAATAGCCAGGATTGGCTATGAGTCTATAGGTCTTCAATGCCGTCAGAAATCCAGAATGACTAAATTAACTGAAGTTATGGGAAGCACTAAGCATAGCTTCTAAAACTTAGCCAATTTATAGAGACCGCTGAACACCTGGACAGCCCCTATACTACCGAACGTTGGAGCATCAAATCTTCAGCCTTCCGGCCCAAACTCATCTGACAGACTTTAGTGCTGCAGAATTATTAAGGGCTGGTTACTCTGTCTAGGCAGATATAATCAGTTGACTATTCTGCAAGTGCGTCCTTTTCTGGACAGTAATTTGTCTGTAGATGGAGAGAGGCAATTCTTGCCTGGTGGCTGTCTCACCACAACTGGAGTAACTCCTAGGATGCTCAATTTCTTCTTAGAATCCAAGACAGGAAGCTGTCAGGAGCAGACAGGTCTCTAATTGAAATGAACATTAATATAGAAATATTTGTGACGTCAATTCTATGGATTTCTGACGTTTTGAAATCCAACTATCCATGTAAGGTAACCTGGATGGATGTCTGTTAACTCCTCTCAGCTATTTCTAAATAAAATACAGAAAACACCCTAATAAACTCAAAGTCATGAATTTGCTATAGTCCCTTAACTCACAGGTAATCATCCCAAGTCAGTTAAAAAAGTTAAAGAAGTACTGGGTCTAAGCCTTGTAATCTAAGAATCTTAAAAGAATCACAAATTAAGATTATTAATAAAGTTTTATATTTCTTTAAATAGTGTCTTCATGACTCTCTGAGGGTGGAAGGAGCGGCTGTTGGCGCTTCTGCTCTGATTTTACAAGAACTCTGAAAAATTGGCTTTAAAAACCAAAGAGGGGAAACTGTACCCCCAGAGTGAGTCTCCCAAAAATATTCTCCATCATGCCTTGTCCACGTTTAACTTTCTAAAACTGAAAGCTTATGGCAAATCTGCCACTGACTGCCTCTGGCATTGCTGAGACCAATAAAAACTATGCCACAGCTATGTGGAAGGACCCTCTTAACCTTAAATGGAATGGCCAGGACTCAGTTCTCATATGGGGCCGAGGATTAATATGCCTGTTTGATACCACAGAAGGCACAGCTAAATGGCCGCCAAAAAGATTAATGAATTAAATAGATACCCTCACAAAACCAGGCCCAATTATAAATAAGATGAATAACAATTGACATCCAGGGAAGAGAAATCTCCCTGAGATTTCCCTTCCTTTTCCTTTCCAGGTAAAAATGAATCACCCGTGATGTCTGCTGTTAGGAGTTCTAATCCTGATGCTGGCCT
This sequence comes from Rhabdomys pumilio, assembly GCA_030674055.1. Lineage (NCBI taxonomy): Eukaryota > Metazoa > Chordata > Mammalia > Rodentia > Muridae > Rhabdomys > Rhabdomys pumilio. Next base: position 179,522,982 of record JANHMN010000001.1, on the reverse strand, counting down.
CCAGACTTATACTACTGAGACCTTTGATGGGCCTTTGACAAAGACACCAAACAGCTAGGGATTGACATCACTAATCTGAAGAAATCCCTCGTTTCACTGTCTGAAGCGATCTCCAAAAATTGCAAAGGACTTTATTGGACTTGATTTTCTCTTTTACAATAGAAAAGACTGTGTACAGCTCTAGACTGTGTATAGCCCTTAAAGAAGAATGTTGCTTTTACACAGACAAAACAGGGATGATTAAAGAGAGCATGAAAGCCGGGCGGTGGTGGCGCACGCCTTTGATCCCAGCACTTGGGAGGCAGAGGCAGGTGGATTTCTGAGTTTGAGGCCAGCCAGGGCTACACAGAAAAACCCTGTCTTGAAAAACCAAAAAAGAGTGAGAGCATGAAAAAGGCCAGAGGTCTTGAGAAAAGACAGAGAAAGATGAGAGCTGGTACAAGAATTGGTTTTCAACCTCTCCATGATTGTCAACCCTACTTCCTTCTATCTTGGGACCATTAATTGGGCTATTTTTGCTTATTTCTTTTGGTCCCTGGGCCTTAAATAGGCTAACTTTGTGAAACAACAGATAGATAATCTGATAGCAAAATCTATTGATATATATTGTCATAAGTTAGCTATGGAGAACCACGGGACTCAAGATGAGGTTGTTACTCTATCCAGGGTGTTCTCAAATCCCATCTCCACCCAATCTAAAAGAGGGGACTTCTGCCCCTAGACCAAGCAGAGAGGGGCCCCCAGAACCCCCTCTGACTGGTGATCTGAATTCTTGCTTAGGCTGCGAGGCTAAGCACTGCAAGGGAATATAAATAAAAGTTAAAAATATGTTTTTAGGTTCCCTGAGGGATGAACATGACTGCATAGGGGTTGATGTCAAAAGTATCCCCTCTCCAGGAAAAAGACATTGGGATGGGTATGGCCCTCATGCCTCACTGGACAACAACAGGAGGACTGGAGCCATTACAAGGTTCCTTTAATTACTGGAGGTCAGGCCTCTATCCCCGCCTTGGCAAGATTAGAATCACCATGGCCCTTCTATACTTGGAAAAGGGAGGAGATGTCAGGGGCAGCCCTGCTTATACACCGAGGGCCTAAAATCAGCCATAAGCCTAAAATGAGCAATAGGCCTGACATACATGCCTGCTAACACAAAGTCTTGGGTTTCTGTGGAAAAACACTGAAACAGATGGCTATAAGTTATTGTAAACAGGCAGTTTTTGTGGAAATTTACCAGCCTGAGTAGTCATAGACCTTGTAAATAGGCAGCCTTGGTGGATAATACCAACTTAGATAAGGACAAATGAATCATAGGCAGTCATAGTAACCTGTCCCCTGAACCTTTACTCAGCTGACACCCTGTTCTGAAAGATATCTGTACTCCCCCTGAACACCTATGCTCCTGTGTCATCCCCTTCCCCACATCCTGCATTTCTGTTTATAACCCATGTTAAAAAGTAAAAATTATGATTTGACAATAAAAAAAATAGATAAAAAATCACAAATCTAAGCTTTTATATAAATATGTCATATCTACCTTAAATCCTCAGAATGTAACTCTTATTAAATCATATCAGGAGTCTGAGGGCAAAAATGGGTATAAGAAATCAATTATTACCAGTCCAGCCTCAGTGAGAGTCACATCAGCCAGTGCTGCCATTGTCCTGTTCCCTGACCATAAAGGTCCCAGCTTACCTAGTAAGAGTCTTTCTGAAGTTCAGTCTGCTTTCTAAGATTGTTTTCATAAGAGCCAGTAGTAAATACATCTCAGCCTAGCTTCACTAACAATTTTAGTTTTCCAAATGTTTTCTAAAGGTGGTGGACACCTCTAAGTTCTTTCTTAGGGTGGTGACTAAATCATAATCTGCTCCAGCAACAATGCCTGAAAGACATCAAGCTTTAATATTGTGAATTCCAGAAGTACTGCCCAGTGGGGGACTGGAAGCCCCTTACTTAGCATTTTCATATAATCCTTAGATTAAAAAAGATGTGAGGGCAGCAAACAGAGTGAAACTCCATGACAGCATGAAGTCCTCGGGACACATAGTCCTCTGGGTCATGGCACGCCAAGGCTCACCCATGTGGCTGTGGTAACCTATGGGCTGCATTCCATGAGTTGTAAATCCATTTGTCTTTCATCCTGCATGGTCCTTGGCATAGGTTGTGGCAGGTGTGTAGGTGTGTGTGTGTGTGTGTGTGTGTGTGTGTGTGTGTGTGTGTGTGTACTCCCACTTCTCAGAGGAGAGGGGGCTGCAATCCACATGTAAAGTTAATAAATAAATTAATGGAAAAAACCTGAAACTCATTTTTAGTTTGAAATAGGAAGCAGTATTTTAAGCTTAAATCACTACTCAAATTTTGTTTCAATCTAATTAGGAGAGCAGACAGGACCAGAATTAGAAACCCTCTGGGGAAGGAAAACTTTTTTGCCTTGGTAAAAACAAAACTAAAATAAAAACAGCAGACAGAAATATAGCCCATAATCTATAATTAATATGCTAATTTTTAAAAAACAAAATAATAAGCAACAAAAACCAACCAGCGTTCAGAATGCAAGTGAGGTAACCTGGAGGAAAGGAGAAACAGAGCACAAGGCGGGGATGGGACTCAGTGGAAAGCTATCAGACAGCACTACACACCATCGTCTTGTCTCATTTTTAAAGGCGGCCACTATCCAAACCTTCTCACCTCCCTTTAGTCTAGTTCTGCTTTGGAGGGGCTGGGCACAGCGCTGCGAGGAGACTAGTTCTTTTGGGGCTGTGGTGGACAGAGGTAAATTGCTCCTCCACACTTCCCCAAACCTCTACAACCTCCAGATCCTACCCACATTAGACGGGAGTCAGGAACCGAGCATGAAGGTGATACACACCTGTACAGCACTCAGAAGGTGGAGGCAGGGGATTAACACGTTGATGTCCTGTCTCACTGAAAACAAACAAACAAACAGGAGGTGGGACACAGAAACAAAAGAGGGTACAGAAATGAAATGAAGACTTCCAGGGGAAATCAACCGGCTAGCACACCATCTCAGGACTACGTGAACTGTGGACATGGCTCCCAAACTACCCTCCCCTATCCCAGAGGCTGGGTTTAACATGTCAGTTGCTAAAAGCCCAAAGCACAAAGGACAAATCATGCCAGTGTGCTCAGAATTCCTACCAGGCGTATACTTCCCATGTAACTTATTGTATTTAAACCCAGGCTCAAGATAAAACAGGTGGAGATCGGCTCCTAGGAGGTGGCAAAGCCCTGGGAAGGCCCAGCTTGAAGCAGCCCCTCCAACAAGCCTGTGCCAGCCAACCTACAAAGGCATGACAGTTATTTTAAGCAAGTGAGATGCAGGCTGCTTAAGATGGCAACAGTGACTGAGGTGAGCAGATGGCAGGCTCTCTGGCTTCACTCTGTTACAAGGGTGACAGCCCCTCCCCCTTACTTCTCTGCACCCACAGCCTCAGCTCTGTTGCAAGCAGCAGGTGTCCAGTATGGGCTGTGACCATATTCCTGTTTATTCTAAAGATAGTGAGCTATGAGAATAAAAACCAGAAAATCGGCAAACACGTTAGAGAGCATTGCAGGCGAAGGGGGACTGCCTGCAGCTGAAATCAGGCTTTAAAAATAAAGGCTGTGGTCAAAAGCTATCTCGTCATCTTCCACATGTTAAATGCTATTAATAGCACCTACCTCCTAAGTTAGTCGTGGGGATTAAGAGAGAGCATATTTCAAGCATTTATGTCTTTGCTTGGTACATGATCAACAGTGTACTGGCCTTTTCTGTTATTGTTACTTGCAGAGATGATTTCAGAGATTATTAAAACTCCTTTACCTGTTGCTATTAATAATTATGTTTTTATGCCTGTTATAAGCTCCATATAGCTTGTTGCACTCGTTTCACACTCAGGAATGGCCCGTGTTGAAGAGCACCGTGTCCCGTGCTGCCCTCTCTCAGGCACCTCCAGTTCGCTCTGCTCTTGAACCCAGGAAATCACTTAGCCCTTCTTCACCTGCTTTAGTCACCTGTTCCTCAATGTCCAGGGTCTGTGCTGCCTCCTCCATGAAGCCCGCTGTCTTCTCTCAGGTATCCCGTTCCTGCCTCCTCAGCAGTTTATCTCAGTTCTATGTTATCACTTTCTGCTTACAGCATCTCATGATGAAACCATTAGCTGTTAAAGGACACCACCACTATTCACCACTATTCTGCCCACTGAGACCCAAGTACACAGCAGGTAAGGAACACATACTTGTTGAGTTGATACATTTGAAAGGTTCATTTCGGTAAGTTCAAAAGTCTAAAATAACTTTACTAAGAAGCCACTGAGTTCTTGAGGGCAGAAGTCAGAGCTGGGTATGGAGGCACATACCTGTATCGCAGCATCTGGACATGGAGGAGCAAAGATCGGGAAGTCATCCTAGGCTGTCTGAGACTAACAACCTGCAAAACTCTTGTCTGAAAGCCTGCTCAAACTTAACACATTTTAAAGGGAAAAGTTTTTTATATGTAAAAAAGAAAGACACTTGAGTTTTTGCATTAAAAATTTTTATTTCATTTAAAAAGATCCAATATACGAAGTCAAATTAACCCCAAATTTACAGCTACATTTAGAGATCTCTGAACTAAATGGCACTGTTTGAGGTTACCTGTCATTGTTATCTCCCCCAAAGTTGTTTCTGAGCAGAAGCTGGTATTACTGTAATACATATCTCAAATGTCACCTTTCACGCAGAAGTTAAAGGCTGACAGGCTTTCCCCTTGTGGGCGAGGATAAAAACACAACAGAACTGGGTCCAATGCTTTGTGCATACTAGGTGTATGTAACTATAAAGTAACATATGGCTCTGTACTTTGCTCCTGGATTTATTCCAAATACTGGTGTTGGTCAACACTTTCTGGGACAGTACTTCAGAATTTCCCTCTTCCAGTGTACACCAAAGGAAGTGGGTTGCTCAAGCTAGAGACAAACTACCACAAAGCAAAGAACAGCTTTCTAGTTGGCTGGTAACAGCACAAACCACCTCCCAAATGTTTTCGCTTTTGGCATCATTTACTTAAGGTGATGTAAGATCTTGATCTCTACATACATATGAGGATAAATTAAAAGATGAGTTTGTTACTTTATAGCTACACCTTTGATTTCAATAGATGTGGAGACAATGTGTCTAATGAGTCCATCTGGAAATCACTTCAGCAAAGGAGTCAACAGCCTGTGAAAGAGAAGACATGGCAGAGGGTGGAAGATTCATCCTTCCAACATTCTCTTGGAGGACAGAGCTGGGCCCAAGGACAGAAGTTACCGGGAGGGAGGCTTCAACTCCATTAAGGAGACCTTCCTAACAGAGCTGATCAACAATGAATGGACTGCTCGTGAGGTAGAGTCACTGAAGTGTTCAAGGTGGAAAGACAACCTTGGAGAAGGGACTCCTGCATTTGTTAAGAGGTTAGACTGGATGAACCTCAGGTCTCTTTCAATTCTGAGATTCTAGAAAATTCCCTCAGGGAATTCAGAAGAGAATTCCTAAAAGGAAAGAGAAAGCACACATATGGTATACTTTTAGAATCCTCTTGAGTTTTCTTTTTTAAAAGGTACAATAGAAAATGTAGTCTACGGTCTTTTAAAATGCATATTTACCCTTTTCCCACTATTAATTAGGAAGGGCTCATTACGACGTCTTTATATTATAAAGAAAAGATGGAGATTATATTTATAATTTTGTAAATATTTTAGAAAAATGCTTAAAATCTAGTAGTCAATGCCCTAGAAACTTTATAGATTTTTAAGTAATATGCACAGATACAAATACATTATTCATTAAATACAGCTCACGTCTGTTTTATTATACTCTAAAATATACAGGAATCTTGATGTACTGAAAGAGTGCAAGTAAATACAGTATTCAAGCAGTCACTATTTCTATGTACATGCTCATTAATTCTTCAAAAAACCCACAAAATTATCAAATAGATCAAAATACTGTTCTGTGTTTTCACACTTTATATTCAAAAAAACCAGCTGATAATTTACAATGCCATAAAGTTCCAGTTTCACAATACAAAAAGGAGAAGATGAAATTGGGTATCATTTTGTTGCAATGTATGGAACTTTACTCAGCTCTATTAAGACCCCTCTCCCCAATGTGAAATCATTGTTATTGGGAAAGTGACAGTTATAACAGTAAAAGAACCACAGAAAAGTGTCATTTAAAATTAGCCTAATGTCAGCCTCTTCTCTATTACCTGAAAGGCAGTCTTCAGTTTGGCAGGCAATCTCTGACAGTAAGAAGCTGCAAATCCGCTACTCTAGATCTCAGTAGGACCTAAAGCCTGTAGTATTTTAAATCCTGCCCAATATAGAAACGCCTTCCAAATGACCTGATTCTGTTTATGTTATGAATCACGATCTAAAGCAAACTTCAATGCTTCTGAAAATGAAGCCAAATGGTTTGCTGTTGATTTTTATAAAGAAAACATCTGAAGGCAGGCATTGGTGGTGCACACCTTTAATCCCAGCACTCGGGAAGCAGAGGCAGGTGGATCTCTGTGAGATCGAGGCCAGCCTGGTCTACAAAGCCAGTTCTAGGACAGCCAGGGCTACATAGAGAGAACCCTGTCTTAAAACAGCAACAACAAAAGAAAGGATGCATTCGGGAACCTTTCAGTACTGTGTTAAAGCACGAGAGGAAGCAGACTTATTTCTGCAATATTTTCTTTACATAAAACATTTAAAATCCCATTTTGTATAGAATTCAAAATCAGCTTTCAACAATGTCTCATAACAAAAGTCTTTAAAATTTTTTTAATTTTGATTCTTGCTTTGCAAAGTTCAAAGATTAAAATAAATGACAACAGAATTCCTTCAGCCAAAAGGTGGAGGTCCCAAAGTACTGACGTAATGCAGGCATGTCGCGCACAGAGAGGCCCAGACAGTTCTCTCCCCAGGACCACTGGGTTACAAGAGCTGAAATAGTCTGTTTTTTAATTTCATTAAAAAATTTCCTCCATGGAATTCCTTAAACAAAGATAGTTCAATTTAAAACCAAACCACTCAAACCTGGGCAACAGTCCTGACCCCATCTGTGTCTGTCTCTAGTACTTTCAACCACACTGCATCCAGTCAGCTGGTTTTGAAGTCTATAAAAACTGGATTAAAAACTTTTATATAAAAAAACTTAAAAATACATCTGCTTCCTCTCATGGTTTCATATAGTACTGGGAGACTCTGAGATGTTTTCTTCATAAAAATCAACATCAAACCAAATCTGGCTTTACTTTCAGAAGCACTGAAGTTTGCCTTAGATGACTTCTCATTTCATCTATTTCCGTTTCCACAATGGAGTTCTAATAAAAAAAAAAAATCTGTATGTTATTTGGTCCTTGGCAATTTGGTGTGTACATAATGCCTATTATACCAAACTTTTATTGCATTTAAATTTAGCTGTAATTTTATGGGTAAACTTTAATCTAGTGTTTTGTCTCTTTCTTTACAGCAGTGTTGCCCACGTAAGCAGGTCAGGGAGCAGTGTCCCAATTTCTGGCACTGCAAAGCCAATTAAACGATCCCACAAAGCAATCGACATCACTGTGTTTTCCACTGGTCAAGTCATTATTAAGATTCTAGAAGTTCCTTTTGCAAAACTTGCCTTTAAGACTCCTCTTCCTAATGACATCGCATTTCTTCTATTCGTTCACTGCGCGATCTTTCTTCGGGTTGAATCTGTGTATGATAAGAAAAGTGCTTTTTTTCCTGAAAAAGCCCGGTTTGAAGTTTCAGTGTCAGAACTCCCTTAGAGCTGTGCTCGCTTGGCCTTTCAGTAGGTCTCAGAGTCAGAGTCGTTGAGCTCGTCCACGTCGGTGTACAAGTACTCCTGTTCCCCAGCAATGTTGTTGAAACTGCAGTAGGAGCTGGGTTCGTTCCTCATGATAGGCAAGGCTTCAAAGCTAACTGTTTTTGAGGTGTTGGTATAACGGTTAATGGCACTGAATGTCAGGGATGTCAACGGGCTACTCGACGAGACAGGCATCATGGTGGCCAAAATGAGAGCCAGGCAGTCAGCCACATCCTTATTGGGAGCGCAGGCCAAAGCTGGGGTGTGGCCTGGAATTGAATTTAAAGTTTACAAGTCAACATCCTAAGATTTGGAATCTTCACACACAGATTTTTGTGATTCTTTGAGTAGATAAATTCACAACTGTCTAGTAAGCAGAAAGAGATACAATGCTAAGAATGTGGGGTAGAAGGAGAGCTTTCACACTAAATAACAGAAGAGGGAAGTAAAGCCTCACAATGGATACGTCCCCCAACATCTCACAACTTACCCATCTCCAATCCAACTCAGGAAAGATAGAGTACTCTTAGAATAAAGAGAAGAAAAACACCAATAAACCCACACCAGCAGATTTCCCTTTAGAACAGCGAGTCGAGGCTTACTGTAATTCATACCTGTACAAGTTAACTTTTATATGGTGAACATCTAAACATGGAAGTATATGATTTAAACATTAAAGAGATGATTACTAACTATTTACCAACTGAGTTACAGAAGTCAAAATTTTAGTGTGCTTGTCAGTCAGCCTCAGATGAGGACAATGGCTTTGAGGGTTGGGGGAGATGGCTCAGTGGGTAAAGTACCTTGTAAACATGAAGACCTGGAAGTTCAATCCTGGATTCATATAAAATAAGCCATGCACGGTAGTAGGCACTTAAAATTCCACTGCTGAAAAAACGAGTTCCTGGGACCCACTGGGCAGACACATCCATGTAAGGAAATGATAAACTAAACAAAACATAAAAAGCCCAGAATTCCAGACAAGTATTTCCTTTTATCCTAGCAGAAAAATTTCCTCAAGTATAAAATGCCCTAACACCAAGCATCAACGGGAAAGCCATGGAGAAAGCATGTGGTACCTTGGTTGGCAAAGAGCTAACCCTGTGGCTGAGATGGGAGATGACGGCAAACATACCACTGCGATAGCAAGTTCCAACTCTCCCACATCAAGTTTTGGGTTCCCTTGTTTTAAGTCACGTGGAGCTAAAAGGTGCTAATGTCATAGATGTCTTGAAATTCGGGACTAGCTTTGTTTATTGTTGCACTGTTTCTCATATTACTGTGCTCTTGTCTTAGCAGCCACATACATATATACTTTAAAAGATGTAATTTGTTTTTAAAATAGGATAATTTAACACAAACCAAATAATGATATAGCCACCAATCAGAATGAGAACACAGAAGGAGAATATTTCCAGTATACCACAAATATTACATGTCTTTTTCTCCTCCACAGTGGTAACCACTATCCTGACCTTTTCTTTCTGGGTTAACAATTTCCTTGTTGCCCAGTTTTTTGAACCAATACACGGAAGCATACAGTATACATATTTTAAAATTTGATTTCTTTTGTCTAATTATGTGAGACCTAATATTGTCACAGGTAACTATAGTCAGACAGCTCACTGCTGTATAATACTTCAATATATGAGCATACCACAATGTATAAATTTAATTACTGGGCGTTTGGTTTTTCTACCTCTTCCTATTTTCATTATTATGGTGAAGGTAAAGGGACAGCTAATCACCTGAAAGAATGGAAGGATGGGCAACAGTGACTAGGGACAAGCATGGCAATTAAATCCCCTCAAAACGCCTGAGCCAGGGCTTTATTCTCACACCTTCCTAAGGTTCTGCTGAAACTGTGAAGGCAGCAGCTACTGTTACTCTGACACTAGCAAGCAGAAACCACGTCATCAGACAGGACAGAGTGCCTTCAGACATGGAAAGGCACCTCTTAGCAGTATGTATACAAAGAATGTAACTGTAAACAGAAGCCTCTCTTCTACCTGAGTTGGTGTGGTTATAGACCGAGAAACTCCTTAAGGACATTCCATGAATATGTAACATGTTTTTTCTTCTTTAGAAAACACATCTCAATACTACTAACCCCATTCTTGGGAGTGAACAAAGACACAGAATGTACTGGTTTCTTCATCTTGTCCTTTTTGTTTTTCAAGACAGTATTTCTCTGTGTATCCCTGGATGCCCTGGAACTAGCTGTGTAGACCAGGCTAGCTTTAAACTGCCTGCCTCTGTCTCTCTGGGATTAAAGGAGTAAGCCAGCACCACGTGGCTTATGTTGTCTTTATTTAGTCTTCAGAAGAGAATCATCAAACTGTTATTGTTATTGTTAGACTAACTTACAATTATCTCTACACACAATCATAAAATGAGATTGGTATTCATCTACCTTGTGAAAAAGCCACATCACCATGAGACACTTTAAAGGGTATTAAGAGGATAAGTAGGGCTGGGCAGTGGTGGCGCACGCCTTTAATCCCAGCACTTGGGAGGCAGAGGCAGGTGGATTTCTGAGTTCGAGGCCAGCCTGGTCTACAGAGTGAGTTCCAGGACAGCCAAGGCTATATAGAAAAACCCTGTCTCGGGGAAGAAAAAAAAAAAAAAAAGAGGATAAGTAGGTAACAGGTTTATTATCCTTTCTATTGTGTGTGTGTGTGTCTGTGTGTGTTTTTAAGACAGGGTGTCTCTGTGTAGTCCTGGCTGTCCTGGAACTTGCTATGTAGACCAGACTGTCCTTGAACTCAGAGATTCTCCTGCCTCTGCAGTTCTGAGATGAAAGGTATGCACCATCACACCTGGCCTCTTTTTAATTTCTTAAAAAAGATAAAAACTTTTAGAAATAGTCAACAAAGATCTAGATAGCAGTAGCTATCATAATATGCAAAATGTGACAAATATGCTTTTATTTCTGCATTTAAATCTATGCAAGTAGTTTCATTTCTAGAAATATCAAGATTTTGTTTTTGGGCTTAAGATTCTTACATTTAATTGTTTAGTGTTCAGTTTGCTTATGTCCCCAAATGAACTTGACACTCTTTCCCCTATATTTTTGGCTCCATGACACTGTAAAGTGCCATCCACACACGGTTTCCAAGCTTCAATGGATATGACTTCACCTTCAAATACCACTCATCTCTCCTTCATCAAATCCCAAAGAACCCATGATCATACCCACAGTTTTCATTCCAAGTTCCTTTACTTGGAAACTAAGTGTGTCTTTCTGAACTTCAGTCTGCTTTCTAAGATTTTTTTTCATAAGAGCCCAAAGTAAAAACATCTTAGCCTAGCTTCACTAACAATTTTGTTTTTTCCAAATGCTTTCTAAGGGTAGTGGTCATAGCTGACAATCTAAATCTCTAAGTTCTTTCCTAGGGTGGTGATTGAGTCATTAACCTGCTCCAGCAGCGACGCCTGAAAGAGATCAAGCATTGGTACTGTGAATGCCAGAAATACTGTCCAGTGAGGGACTGAAAGCCCCCTTAAGTTTTCATATAAATCTTAGATTAAGAGGGATGTGAGGGCAAGCAGAGCAGAACTCAATCTCACAAAGTCCTAAGGCTTGATGGCCATCTGTCCCTCCAAGTGTCATTTCACCATCTGGTCTTGTTGCTCCTTTCTGAGGAACTGTCATCTTCCTAATCCCAAGACCACTTGTTCTAACGTCTGCACTCATCTCAAGCTCTACCTCTCAACAGGAAAAAGAGAACAGGGTTCTCTCCAAACTAACACAGAAACCTGCAACTGGACAACGTGCAGACTGAGAGGCTTTGGGGCATTTAATAATGAGTGGAATGTCTTCATCAAGCCTCTCCCCTCAAGGATCTCTGTGGAAGGGGAGGAAAAAAGTTTTTAAGAGCCAGAAGAGATGGATGACTCCAAGGCTCCCATCTCTAATGAAGAAGTTATCTGTAATCCATAACCACTGGCAAAGGAAAAATCAGTTTTCTCTAACAGAATTTCACTAAGTATATATTAATCACATATCAGGGCAGGCCCCACATCCATGAGTAGTTGGTCACTATTTTTTTTTTTTTTTTGTATTTTATAGGACTTTATGTCCCATTTTGCTTTAGATATATTTTTTTTATCTTATTGGTTATTTTGTGTGTTTGTGTTTCCTGTTTATTGAGGGAGGGGGGAAAGAGAGAGGGAAACATAAAATTGGGTGGGTAGGGAGATAAGGATCTGGGAAGAACTGGGAGAGAAATGGTCAAAATACATTATATGAAAAAAAATATTAATTAAAAAAGGTTCCCTCTCCATTTGCTGTCTTGGAATGTCTCATCTGATCTGGTAAAGAAGGGTCAAGATTCTTTAATGTGCCTGTATAGGGAGTAGATCTGTCATACTGATTCCACACAGACACCTCAGAACTTAACAGTTTTGCATAATTGCACATGTAACTGATCCTGCACTTCTCTAACACTTAGAAACTCTGAACAGACAACAAAGATGATCCTCGTACTATCCACATACAGAGTGCATAGTCATCCTCACATGAAAAACCGCACATTATCTCCAGTAAGTTACACAGACAGTTCGATCGGGTTGACTGGGACTAAGATGCTGTAGCACAGATAGGTTAGTGGAATCAAGCTTTCACGGAGAGGATGGAATTTGAACTATGACTTGAAACGGGAAGGATTTAGTCAAAGAACACCTGCAGATCAGCGTTCCAGGCAGAAGACAGAGCTAAAACAAAGATTATAATGTGTGCACTGATGCCATGTAGAGAAGCTGGAAGGGAAGAGTGAAGCAGAAAGGACAGGGACAGGAAACAAGCTCGGAAGGAGTGGAGTATTTCGGAGTTCATTGTGAGAACTATAAATAAACTGATGAGACAAACATTTCTTCTGTGTTTTAAGAATTACCTGTGAGGGCAGTAAGCAGAGAAAAAGAAGGGCAGATACTGCACTTACTCTAAAGGAAGAATCAGTAGCAAAGCTGATGCACTGTACAGTGGGCATGAGAGAGGAACCAAGGACAATTCTTCAAGCTATGAAGAAGGGAACTGTCGTCAACTGAAACCAGGATGGCTGTTGGAAGGGTAAGTCTGCAGTGGGTAAGGAAAGAGGGCTGATAGTTCTGTTAGACATCTGTATGGTATTATTAATTAAGTAAGCAGCTAGACAGACGTATGAATGCAGACACTGGGAAGGTCATTCCTAAATAAAAAGTTACCAAGTCCCAGCAAGGAATTTTTTGAATCAAGGGTTGGAGAGGATCACCTAGAGGGCAAACATAGACAAGAAAAGCAGCAAGGACTACATACTTCAGAACTCACCAGCATTGGTGTGGGGGCCCTAAAAGCCAAGTAAAGCAAGTTTACCAAGAAGAAAGGAGTACTCACATGCCCAAACTGGCCTGCCAAGTGAAAAAAGATCTGACTGACCACTGAGGAGAACCATCAGGAAGCCTGATGGGAAAGAGTTTTACAGTGTTGTGGGGACAGAGGACTGCCTATAGAAAGCCAGTTCTGGAGTAGTTACGCTGCAGTGGAAGACAGAGCAGCAGCTGGCAGAGGTTGTGATTAGTGACTTTCAAGATGGCAGAACTAATATTTTTATATTGAGGGGTGAGAGGCTTGGGGTGGAGGTGCAGTTCAGTGGCAGAGTACTCGCAGTACTTGATTCCAACACCAAACACACAAAGTGACATTAACAGGGAGTGATTGCTAAAGTGATCATCTCTAACAGGAAAAAGGGGACAGAATCTAATTTAAGAGTAGAAGGACTGGCTTTGTCTATGGATAAGACACGTTAGTAGGGCTTTGGTAAATATTTGTTAAAAGAACAAAACCCTGGATTCCAAAATGACAGTGGAGAGCAAATAAGAAATATCAAGCTTGATCTAACAGAAGATATGTGAATTCCCAAGCTCACCTATCAGACATTCTTTTCTTGTTTCTCTGGCTCTTAGTTCTCTACTACATAGAACTCAATACTGATTCCAACGCTCTTCTTTGCCCAATTAAGAAGCCCACTAAACTTCATTTTACTTCAAAGATGCACCATCAAAAGAGAAAAACTCCAACCAAGAAGCTGGCCCAGGGAAGGCCCATGGAGCCTACTTACCATTCTCATCCACAGCAAGCACACTTGCTCCTTTCCCCAGGAGCTCTTGAACAACCATTGTGAGCCCATTTCGGGCAGCAACATGCAGAGGTCTGTGGGGAAAAATTGTACATATATGTGCAGTGAACGCACAGATACACACCTGGCTGCCAACGAACTCTTGGCCAAGTTTTGAAGACCTAGAGATACAAAGCTGAGCTCCCGCAGTTCTCAATCAGTGAAGGCAGAAGGGAGAGCGGCACTGCCACCGAAAGCTCAGTCTTGCTCACCAGTAGTACTTCCTGACCTCATCAAATCCACTGCGCCTTCTAAGTCTCCATAGTCAAGGAGTTAGCTAAGAACTACATTCTTTTTTAAAATTATATATATAAATTTCTTCTATTTTTGAGGTTATAATTACATCACTTCCCCTTCCCTTTCCTTCCTCTAGACCCCTCCCATATACTCTTCATTGCTTTCTTCCAAATTCATGCTCTTTTTTTCATTTATTGCTATTCCATATATATGTGTGTATACAAATATATTCATATATACAACCTGCTGAGCCAGTATAATGCTACTTGTATATACTGTACAGATTCTTCAGGGCTGACCACTGGTATTGGACTGCTGTGCTCTTCCCTAGAGAAGATCATTTCATACTCTAGGTATTCCTTAGGTACCGGTCCTAGTTCTTTGTAAGGGGTTGCAGGTTCCTGGCTTACCCTGGTCCACTTTGGCATGGCTATTGTTGTCCTTGTTGAGGTCATGTTGAGGCAGTCATTTTGGCAAGACTTTATAGGTATAGCTTCTGACCTCACTACATGGCACACTCTCACAAAAATTCCCCTATTCTCTGGCTCTTACCATCTTTCAGGCCCCGCTTTCACAATGCTCCCTGAATCTTAGGTGCAGGATTATTATATAGATATGTTCACTGGGACTGGGTGAGCTACATACTGCCAGTATCATAAATCCAAGTAGTCTTACTGGCTCAGTGACTAACATTTGGACCTTTGAGGAATTTGACTGAACCCAGAATGCAAACTATTCCAATCTTTTTTTTTTTTTTTCTTTTTAAAAACCAATGGAAATTCTAAGAGAATGATGGGAGACATGAGTTTAAGATCTTAGTCAAACTCAAGTCTTACTGCTTACGCTCAGAGGCTGATTCTTTCTGAAACCTCTTTAAGCTTACACACACACACACAAAGCTTCTTACCTTCATACAGCTAGTATGAAATAGAACTTTTCAGCTGATTTTGATAACACACAAAATAGCACTACCTTCCTTTAGAAAATTATATGAACAAGCAGACTGAGAAAAAACCATTATTATCAATGTTGTAATTTCAAATTGGAACAATGTTGCAATGTTAAAAATATTTTACATATTAGAATTTTTAGTTATATGATTTCAGAACTGAGTTCTGACAATTATAAAAACTATTTTTTAAATGGTTTATACTAATCTATTTGTCACAGTTTTAAAAGTGCATTTACTTTTTTTTAAAAAATTGTAGAGATCACTAAATTTAGTTAGACACTCAAAGTACTCACGTTTGCAAGGCTGCATTGGTTGCATTGATGAGGTTTCTATCTGTTATCTTTTCCAAAATTAACAAGGCACTAGTTTCATGACCCTAAAATTGTGAAAAATAGCTCTTGAAAAAAAAATCACACTATTAAGAATAAACACATAAATCCAACCATCTCTAATATATGTACAATTTTACACATATATACAATTTTTCTAAGCAAATGTCTTAAGTATCTATGCACAAGTATCAGAAATGGGAATAAGAAGACAGGTGAATACGAAGTGTTAAGCTTAAATTTCAAAATCTAGTAAGCCAACACTCCCCTGTTACCCCAGCCCTACCTAAGTAATCATTAGGTTTGCTTTCTACTTCTGTTCATTTTAGTGAACTGGAAAAAAGGCCAATCAACAATAACCATGAGAACCCATCCTTAAACTATATCCATACCTTGCCACAAGCCAAGTGAAGGGCGGTGTTTTTACTCTTATCCTGTAATGTCAGATCTGCACTAGCACTGCTAACCAGCATCTCTGGGAGGAAAAAGGGCATCAATTCTTATGCTTATGAACATGTTTCTTAAATTATCAGTAACTCACTGTAGAGAAATGAAGACATAGAGCAAAAAATATCCTTGCAAATACTTAACTGCAAAATAAACACTATAATGCATATTACCATATAATTAAAGAGAACTGTTATATTCTTATGCAAATCAGACAGTAGCAACAATAATTAATATTTTGGAGTGTTAATAAATTTCAAACACTGTTTATGTAGTCTAGATTTATAGGAACTTATTTAACCCTCACATCATCTTTTAAAGCAGATGCTATCATTTTTCTCATTTTGTAAGTGAAAGAACTGAGGCAGGTCACTTAATTAGATCTAGGACTCACTCTCATGAAATCTGATTCCACAGTCAATGTTATTGAATCATGAGGTTTAACTACCTTGATAAAGAAAGCTTTTCAGCCAGTAAGGGCAATGCTCCAAAATGAAAATGTGGAATGGTGAGCACTAAGAATCTAAGTTACACACAGGGAACAGAATTCAAGGAATTCTTAACCCAGCTTCCTCTTCCCCCGTTTTTTAATTCTTGAGTTGTGCTTTACTACCTAGCCCAGAGTGGCCTTCTATTTCTAATGTTCTGAGAGGCTCTTGGGCAGCTGAGTTTACAGGAGCAAACTAAGCTTGGTTTTAAACAGTGTTTCCTTTCTTACGAAGATACAATGTAACCAAGGTTGGCCCTTAAACTAGAGACAGTTCTACTGCCTCAGCCATCTCTAAAGTTTCTTTACCAACTGTATTTGTTTGTCCGTTTTCTGCAGCCATCATAAGAGGTGTTTTTCCAGTAGAGTCTGCAGAATTGACCTGAGCATTCTGGCTGAGCAGCAGCTGTAAACACTCCACATGGTCTGTGAAGGCAGCGGCATGGAGAGGAGTTCTGAGACACAGTAAAATACAGGACACAGGCTAAATGGCACATACACTAGAAACAGTTATTTCTTAATTTAGAACAAACATTTTTCAAGGGTTTACTTATTACAAAAGCATTGCTAAGAAACAAATAAGCTCAATGGAACTAATTTCTATTTTAGATATGTATACTTTACATAATCTAAAAAAATCTTAAACTACACTTGACTAAAATAAGGATGAACTACCTAAGACTGTTAACACTATATCATTAAAGAAAACTTAAAAGAAATAAATGTTTACCCCTAAACTATTACTTATTACAACTGTTATATTGTTTTTTCAATCTGTAATCCAATTTAGAAAACTGTTAACTTTTTAAGCAATTTTCTCTGGGTTTAAAATTGCATTTCTAGCCGGAGTGGTAGTGGTGCACGCCTTTAATCCCAGCACTTGGGAGGCAGAGGCAGGTGGATTTCTGAGTTCGAGGCCAGCCTGGTCTACAGAATGAGTTCCAGGACAGCCAGGACTACAAAGAGAAGACCTGTCTTGAAAAATCAAAAAATAAAATAAAATAAAATAAATAAATAAAATCATATTTCTTCAAACAGGAGAGTAACCTTTATATTTTAAAAAAAAAGTGACAAGGGCTAGAGAGATGGCTCAGCAATTAAAATAAAGTGACAAAATTTAAAAATTCCTAATCTGAAAAATTTAAGACTTGATAATTTACATCTGCAAAATCCTGTTCTCAATTATTTGTGAGTTCTCTAAAAGCTCTCAAACAGAAGGTCAATAGTTACTGTATTTTCTCTTATTGAAAGTAATATTGAATAATACTAATTGGAATCCTACCTTCCCTTTGAATCTGTGGCATTTACAATGCTGGCTCCTAAGGTATCAATAAGCATCTCAGCAGCACCTTCATTGTCATTGATCCTGGAAAAATAAGTAACAAGGAGATCAGTCTCATAGTTAACAGTGTTTCTTAAAACACCCCAATAAATTTGATTCACTATGCTTTTACTTACACAGCACAATGCAGTGGACTGAAAGCATTTCCATCTATTTTCTGGAAAACATCCTGTTCTAAAAGTAGTTCCACACATGTCTCATGACCTAATAGGTGCATAAAAACTAGATATTAAAATATAAGACATACTTGCAACAATCTCAAATACATAGAAGTATCTAGAAGGAAAAAGTGTAAGTTCCTGCTTGAAAGTATCTCCACTCCTTAGACCATAACTAATGTAACTCATGATTTCAAAAGCTCTACAAAATTTCTAGGCATATACACCTGCCTGCACACTTTTTATTTTATAGCTCAAATGGTATATTTTGTTTTGCAGCTTTCCTTTTCAATTAATAAACTGTATGTACCTTTCTAAAATAGCACACATAGGACAATTTCCTATAATGCATTAACATTCATTTCTTCCAGCTGAATTCAGAATCACTAAAATTGTGTTTGTCTGAAAATCAGACACATCTGTTTTTTTAAATGGCAAGCAGGCATGACGTTTGTGGAAAATTCTGTTTCTGATATAGAATGTACTTAGAACGCCTAAGTTCATCAGTGATAGAGTAAGAAAAGCATTCCTCATACAGACCTTGGAAGAAATGTTAAAAGACCAAGTAAATCTCCAAAGAATAAGTACATTTTCTACCTTAGGAAACATACTTCTTTACAAATTTTTTAATGGTTAATTGACACTGTTGATATGCTACTAAAAAAAAAATCAGCCAACAAAACCCAGCTTTAGCCAGGTAGTACAAGCACATGCCTTTAATCCAGCACTCTCGAGGCAGTGACAGGTAGATCTTTGAGTCTGAGGCCACCCTGGTCTACACAGAAAAACCCTGTCTTAAAAAAGCCAAACCAAATCAAAAAATAAAACATGCCTTAAAAATCTATCTCACTGATTTTTACATAAAATTCCTATCTGTGGATACTGTCTAATATTAAACTCATAAAATGCGAAAATTCATATTGTAAAAACAAACTGAACTTCAGTTGCAATGTATGGCAATTCCTTTGACTCAGAGACAATCTGGCTCTTGTGGTATGATTATTAGACTTCCATCCAAGTAAGTTGAAAGAAAAAAAAATGTAAAGGCTTATCTCAAGCACTTTTGAACATGAGTGACTTCTCTTTAGCAAGGTGCAGGACTTGTTTTTTTTTTTTAACTTAGTACCAAGTAGGAAGACACTCAATGCAGGTTTTTATCTGATACTTAACCATTGTAGCAAGCCCAGTGAAGTGCTGTATACCCATGATTGTCTACTATGGCTGGATTTGCATCCACAGATGTTGCTGACTGCAAAAGGGCTCCAAGAACTCCAATGTGTCCACAGGCCGCTGACAAGTGTATGGGTGTCCGACCCCTACTGTCCCGTAGTAAGCACTTAGCACCATGTTGAAGTAATGCATCTACACACTCTTCATGGCCTGTCACTGCCTGCAAAAATGATTTGGTTGTAGTAAGTACACTGTGTGTGAGGAGGGCACACGCACATAATTTATTTATGTTTAATTTTGGCTCACCCCTCTGTGCAATGCTGTCCTTCCCCACTTATCTTTGGCATCTACATTTGCTCCTTTGTTCAGTAGTGAGTATACACAGTCCGTGTGTCCATTGAGAACCGACAGCATAAGAGGTGTCCTGAACAATTACAGAATTAAGTTTAGTGTTATCACTTATAAAACAGCAATGATGTGATGGCTTATTTTTCATATATGCACTTTTATGATATAACTTTATATGTATTTAAACGAAAACCTACGTTTGACATTTTCAGTTACAAACTTTGATATATTTACTAAAATAAGGACCAAAGTATTAGACTAATATTTTAACATCAATTTAAGAGCAAAGTATAGTGGCACATGCCTCTAATCCCAGCACTAAAGAGGGTGAGGTAGTGAGATTATGGGATGGAGGCCTGGATTATACACTCAAAGGCTGTTTCCAAAAAACATTTAAAAATTACTGAAACTTACTGTCCATTTCCATCCTGAATATCTACTGCATTCTGTGGTTCTGCATTTCCTATTAATAACCGTAAGCATTCTGAATGACCATTTGTTGCTGTAAAGTAAAAAAAAAATTAATATATATAAATATAACAAAAATAGAGTAAGCACATCTTTCAGAATGTAATTTTGAAACAATTTCAACGAATCCATTAAACATCAGTACAGCACTTATACACAAAGTAGGTTTATCCTGTATTTGCTATTAAGGGAGTTGTATCTGTTCACAGCAAGTAAAACACACTCCACAGCTGTCCCTTCACCATCCTCCATGCTAACAGAATCCTCACTTTATTTAAAAGAGTGACCTGTCTCCAGCCAAGGGGTGCAATCAAGTCAACTATGTTAGACTAAGTCAGTCACAGACCAAGTCAATCATATCAATTATACTTTCTTTCAACAGTGATTAGCTGCAAGGTGAGTACAATGTCTAGAGTCAACCATTAAGAAGATACTGAGAAGTCTAGAGAGCTTTGGGCAAATCATTTTATAATGGAAGGCCCTCTTTCTAAAACCCCAGTTGTGGATGTGGTCCTAGAAAGCAGCAGCAACGCTCCTGTGACATAAATGCAGAAGCACGCAGTGAGAAGGACTCTGATGGCATGCTGAGTGAAGGCGCTGTGGAGCTGTAGGACTGTACACTCTCTGGGGTGAGACTGAGTCCCTGTCCATTAGGACACATTTGGTTGGGTGATTTTTAGCTGAAAAGAATTCCAATTGGCATACCAATTAATAGATGACATATTTTATAAAGAAATGTTTTCATATGCGCCAAAGCTTAACTGGCAAGCAGAAGAACAACCCCTTTACCTCAATAGGAAGCTTTTAAAATATGTTTTATCTCCTCTAAAAATCAGGTTCTAGCACACACAATAAACTTTTAACTGTATGGAAATATGCAAGCGACAAAATGATACAAAATGGAAGGTCTTCTATGATTCCTAAGCCCCTCCAACCAAAAAAAGTAATGAGAAAACTAGGTGCCTAATTGTATAGAGTACTTTTTTTGAGACAGAGTCTCATGTAGCTTGGCAAGCCTCACATTCACATTCTTGTTTATCGAAGAATGACTGTCAACTTCTGATCTTTCTGCCACTACCTCCTAAGTACTGAAATTACAACCACGCCTTCTATATATGGTACTGGAGATAGAACTGCTGACCTTTCTGCCTCTGTCATCATAAGCACACATGACCATTCCCTCTTTCATGCGGTACTGGGGAATCAACCCTAGGGCTTCACATGTGCTAGGTGAGCAGCTTACCAGCTGAGCTGTCCCCGAGCAGAGCTCTCTACAATACTTTTTAACAGCTATATAAAAAGCTAACAAGTTATAAAAATGTATCACTCAAAACCACCTCACTCAGTCTGTATGTTGCACTCTGGCAACAGCTCTTAGCTTAGAAATAAACAAGTGTCAAGATACCTGGAGATAGATCAAAGCGTTTAATTTGGCTTCTTATTAAAATGTCAATTCATTTACATTCAGCACACAGTAGTTTCTCATGAGTGTTGTTGTGTTCTAAGTTCAATAACCACAATACCACCATAGTATCATTGTAATGTTAACCTTCAGAGAGGAAAACAATTGTGCTTTCTCCATAGCACATAAGTAGTGAGATGCTTCCCAAAATATCTCTGATTGTGAAAGACAGCTACAGAAACACAGTTTCATTGCATGTTTTTTGTTCTACATGATGGGTAGCACTTGCAGTACATTATATAGCAGAGTGTCTCAGAGCTCTTTATCTTTCAAAATTCTCACAAATTAGACTGCTGGGTGCCTATATTCCCAGCACTTGAGACAGAGGCTGATGTAGGGAAATTGTCAGTTTGAGGCAGTCATGGGCTATATACAGCAGAGTTCTAAGCCAGTGTAGGCTGGTGGGACCATGTCTTATACAGATATATTAAAAAAAAAAAAAAAAAAAGCGTGGGGACAATAAATACTCCATTTAAAGCTTTAAATTAGTTCTGTAAATAAATCTGTGGTTATACAATATAATTTTGTAGATAAAGATTTACATGTCTCTACTCTTATTTATAATGGTAAATGATCTTATTCATACCACTTGATAGTTTTTATAAACATATTTATTATGAGAGTTTAAATGGTCATTAAAACAGTTGTTTCTAACCTTTACCTGAATATCCAATAGTTTAAAAAAGCTTTTCTGAGCTGGGCAGTGGTGGCGCACGCCTTTAATCCCAGCACTTGGGAGGCAGAGGCAGGTGGATTTCTGAGTTCGAGGACAGCCTGGACTACAAAGAGAAACCCTGCCTCGAAAAACCAAAAAAAAAAAAAAAAAAAAAAGCGTTTCTGGGAGCAACAGTATGTACTATATTTCTATAGTCTTCTAAAATGTATCGTTTCCCAAACAGTACAAGTAGAACTCAAGTAATATACTTGGGTGACTTCTTAAAGATCATTCCATAAACACAGAGTGAACTGAATCAGATTACATAAAGACAGAGTCTAAGAAAAAAATCTGACTACTATTTTTCTCTTCTTTCCCCTCGTTTTTCCTTCCTTCCTTCCTTTTTTCACTATGTAACCCTGGTTGTCCTGGAACACATTCTGTAGATCAGGCTAGCCTCCAGTTCAAGAGATCCACCTGCCTCTGCTTCCTGAGTACTGGGATTCACTTGGCTTGACTACTATCTTTTAACTGTACCAGTCTTGGCTATTGAAAATGAGTACTACCTGTAAAGAGTAGGGAAACGTGTGTTCTATACTGCTGGTACTAATCATTTCTAAGACTGTTCCCCTCCCCCTTGCCAGTCTTTTCTCACATACCAGTAACTTGGTTACAGATTGCTGCATTTTTCATACATTGCCAACATTATAAAATTACAATTTGGGGTAGTTTTTGCAGAAGTTAATAACCTATAAATTTTTTTGTAAGCATTTAGTGCAGTGTACTAGACTAGTAATATAAGCAAAAACATCTATTAGGGCTAAAGAGATGGTTTACTGGCCAAGAGTGATTGGTACTCTTACAGAGGACCTGGGTTTGGTCCTTAACACCTACATGATGGCTTACCCATAACTCCAGTTCTGGGGGATAGGACATCTTCTGGTTTCCATAAACACAAGGCATATATGTGGCACACACATATATTCATACAGGCAAAACATTCATACATATGAAATTCAAATAAGTCTTAAAATAAAAAGCTTTATTTTTAAAACATTAATGGTTGCCATTTAATCTAAAATAACTTCCATCTTATTTTTTTTAAAGCGTTGTCTTGCTGTTGTTTTTCCTTCAGAATACAATCATTTGACTGTTTAACATAAGAAGTAAACACAATTCCCAGTAACATTACAAAAGTATATTAAGATTTAAATAGCAAATCAAGTATAATATTTGGCATACCTGCTGCATGGATAGGTGTTCTCTTCAAAACGTAATCTTTCACGAGGATTGAAGCTCCCTGATTAATGAGTACATCCACACATTCAACATGGCCCTTAAATGCTGCAAGATCTAAGGGTGTCCTGCCACTACTATTTCTTACATCAAGATCTAACAAAGACTGTACCAGCACTTCCAGGGCTTGATGGTGACCATGATAAGCCTAGAAAAAAAATACGTAATTTAGACCAACTCTCTAAGTAACGCCCCCGCCCCCTCCGTTCTGGAGATGGGAACTAAGGACTTGTGTGTGCTAGGTTAAGTAAGGAAGTAAGCAAGTTTACTAAGGTTACATGCCCAATACTCCCCTGCATTGGAAAATGTAAAGTAAGAAAATTTATTTTTACATTGTAACACCTGACATAATACCATAATGCTAACTTCTATATTGAGAAGCCAGAAAATTTAAACTATAGATTTTTATTTTGTAATAATCACTAGTACTCTTCCACATTAAGGAATACATAGTCTATACATAATAAAACCTCAAATGACAGGTGGTAACAATGCTTGAATCATGGCAGACATCAAAACACAGATGTGACATGAAGTCACTGGAAGCTCTGGCTGTAAGGCTAGGACCAGAAGGCTCATGCTCTTGATCGGTGCAGTGGCTGGGACACTGAGTCTTTGACAGAGCTTTATTGGACTTAAATCACAAGGACATAAGTGTAATCTGAGATGAGCCAGGGCTCAAGTCTTGATTTCTCATATTTCTCATAAAACAACTACCTTGATTTCATAATGTGCTAGAGCTGAAACATAGGCATATCTTCTAGTACAGAAATATTAAACTGAGACCTGGGAGAATATCTGTCGGCACTGTGATAACTGTGAAAACCAATGAGACTTAAAGATCTGTCAGAGAAAATGGAGCTCCCCTTATTACACAGCCTAAAGAAGCTTTGCAAACAATTCATTTTACAAGATGATAATGGCACGTATATTATTTATACCAGACAGGATGCTGTGAAGGGAATAAAGAATAGGCTTCATAGGATAATAAAGCAGTACTTCTTGTGCAAAATGTCCAAAATGGTTCTGTGTGTAATGGCACTTGGTACACAAGCCTAGTGACCTAAGTTCAATTTCTAGAACTCATGCAAAGGTAGGACAGAATCAAATCATTTGTGAGATGACCTGAAAACTGGGTACTCTGGGTTCAGGATACCCACTCTAAAAAAAAAGGAAAGAAAAGCCAGCAAGTATAAGCAAAGAGAAAGCTTGGTTCTACTGATGTCTATGTAGGAAGTTTAATGATCCAAAAGGTTAACTAACTCAAAGATTAAAGTGAGTGTTGAAAGAGTTAAAAAATTTTAAACCTTCCACAGATGGAGTCAAGAGTGCAGATCAGGTTGTTCTGCGCTCTGGGTCCTAGGAAACTAGCTATTCACAAGACAAAATAGGTAAGAATAGGGTTTGAGCTGAGAGTTCAGGTCAGCGTGCCCGTGCACCCTGGATACCAGGAACTAAAAACTGAATAGAGTTTGAAGAGAACAAAGAGATATTTCCCCCCTGACTGTTTCTTGAACCTGTCACAGAAGCTGAACATGGGACAGGTGCTTTCTATAGATACTTAATCATGATTCCCCCCCTCATCTCCCCTGGGTTGCGGTTTTTCCCTTTAAAAGGTCTACCTCTTCTCTAGGGGCGGGGGGGGGGGGGGGTTTGTACTTCATTGCTTGCCTCTGAGTAGGACAGGCTAGAAATGCGGCCTCAATACGTTGAATCAAATATACCTCTTGTTAATTACATCAAGTTCGGTGTCTTGCAGTTATTGGGGTGGCCATGAATTCCCGTGGGTTCAGAGGGAGTTTCTCCCTTCCTGGCGGGCCTTACAGTGTAGACAATAAAATTCATTCTAGATTCTCATCCAATTTTACTTGGCAATATAGTAAAAGAACTCATGCTAATCCAAGAACAAGCTTTGAGGAATCACTGGACACACATAAGACAGATTTAACCAGAGAGAGAGAGAGAGAGAGAGAGAGAGAGAGAGAGAGAGAGAGAGAGAGAGAGAGAAAGATAATGCTTTGTTATAGGGCTCTTCCCCTCATCAGCTCATCAGCTCCTCTAAAGGAAAAGCCTGTATGTCTAGTACCAACAAATTTAGGAATAAGACTTTCCTAAAACCTCATTCCACTGTCCTACTGTATCGGGCTGAAGAGGCGAGTTGAAAATAATAAGAAAGTAAACTATTTCAACTAATTTCTGAAAGTCTCTTAGGATGAGATATTATGGTGGTTTGAATAGGGATGGTCCCCATAGACTCATGTGTTTGGATGCTTGCTTGGCTCATAGGGAGTGGTTCTGTTAGGAGGCATGGCCCTGTTGGAGAAAGTGTGTCACTGTGGAAGTGGGCTTTCCTATGCTCAAATTCCAACCAGGGTGGAAGACAGTTCCCTTCTGCTGCCTATAGATCAAGATGCTGAGCTCCCAGCTCCTTCTCCAGCACCGTGTCTGCCAGGACACTGCCATGCTTCCCACCATGATGATAATGGACTAACTCTCTGAAACTGTAAGCCAGCCCCAATGAAATGTCTTCCTTTATAAGAGTTGCCTTGGTCATGGTATTTCTTCACAGCAATGGAAACCCTAAGTAAGACAGATATAAAATGCAAAACTTGCAATATAATCACATTTCATTGAACTTAATTACAAACTTTCAGTTTAGAAAGCCTATTTAACACAGCTATACTGAGATAGCCAAGAGATGGAGGAGCAATCTAAGCATCCATTGATAAGCTGACTGAACACAAAATGCAATGCACACACGCATATATGTAAACTTAAAATTGAAGGAACTGTGTATTTAGTTAAATTTATGGTAGCAGCCAGAAGGAGGGGAAATACACAATTGTCTCAAACTGTTTCAATTTTTAAGACACAAAAGTTCCAGAGATCCAACACAATTGAACAGTACTCTAAGAGATGCTTAAGGAAGTGCATTCAATGGGGAACACAGGGCTGCAGACAAAGATTATGGGAGGCTAAGATAAGGGACTCTCAGTTTAAGGTTAGCTTGGGCTACAAAGCAAGACCCTTCCTGTGAGTAATGAAGAGAGAGGGAGGGAAGAATTTGCCAAACTGACGAACAGAAAAGTAACACCAATAAATGAGTAAGATGACAGATTAAAAGACTGTCAGAAACCACTGATACTGATTTGTTGATTCTCTACCAAAGAGGAAATCTAGCATCTAGCAAACGCCCAAGAAATGACTGACAGTGACAATGCAAGAAACACCAAGTTATCTACTCTAAAGTTCCTTTTCCTCACCAATTGTAAAATAGCTACTTTCTCCATACTGACTTTACATCTCAGAGTTAGTACTTACAGCTCAAGCCTGGTAGAGGAGACAAGGAAGCAGAGAGCTTTAGAACACTGTGCTTAGCTGGGCTTTATGTCAAGTTGACTCAAGCTAAAGTTATCTGAGAGGAGTGAGCTCCAATGAGCTTCATGGCCACGAGCAAGCCAACAACTGCTGAAATTTACAGAAACTGGGTGGTGTATATTATCTACTTAACAAATTACGGTCCTCCTACGGGGGCAGCACATTTTAAATTCATGTCAAAATCATATTTTCTCACTTAAAAGTAGGGCTTGAGGGAGCCAAGAACCACTGCTTAAAGGAAAGTGAGAAGCAGATAGTCAAAAATGCACTAAATACGTTCTTAAAGCTCTAATTTTATGAAAATTACTATACCAACCAAATGTCTAGGGCATTAGTTTGAGTCAACACAAGTAGACACTGAAGATCTGTAGTGAAAGAGCTATCAAGTTGGCTACAAAGGCAGCACTTACAGCCAAATGTAAAGGGCTTATTGTTGCTCTATTATCTGAATCACTCAACATGTCTGTTCCCGAGGTTTCCATTAACTGAAAAAAGAAGAGACATTAAAAGTTAAAGAGAAATTTAAAAATGTTAGGAATGATACTTTTAAATATTTCATAGCAGTTACTTCTTCCATCCCTTCCTCCAATCCACTGTAGAATACAACAGTAAGTAAGACCACATAACAAGAGAACCACAAAAGTATAGTAAGATGTACTGGTTTGTAAATGCTTGGTCAGGGAGTAGAACTATTAGGAGGTGTGTCCTTGTTGGAGTAGGTGTGCCATTGTGGGTGTGTGGACTTTGAGACCCGCATCCTAGCTGCCTCAAAATCAGTCTTCTGCTAGGAACATTCAAATGAAGATGTAGAACTCTCAGCTCCTCCTGCACCATGGCTGCCCGGATGCTGCCATGTTTCCACCTTGATGATAATGGACTGAACCTCTGAACCTGTAAGCCAGTCCCAATTGAATGTTGGCCTTATAAAAGTTGCCTTGGACATGTTGTCTGTTCACAGCAGTAAAATCCTAACTAAGATATAAGAGTTTTATTAACTAGGAGTTTGAGGAAATATTCTCCCATCAGGTAAATGCCTTCTCTCACTGAACACACATTCTTGTCATTTGGTCTCAGTGTCTAACTTCAGTTCTAATGAGAACAGAGAAACATACTATCTTGAGTGGTAGTAGCCTATTTTGAATGTTGGGGGAATCGATTGATACTTACAACATCTAAAGGAGTTTCACTTGCAATCTGAAATAAAAGTTAGAAATGGCATTTTACAAAGTTATATATATAAATATATATATTAATATGTTTGACATCTTAAGGCTTTGTTAGTTTGTTTTAAACCCATTCTTTTCCTCCAGAAAAGATGTCTTTTACACAGATAATTAGATGCTACAGTAGACAACACATCTATGTACATAGCCTAAGATTTTATTCTAAAGAACCATAGTAACCTAGGAAATATGGGTTATTTTTATAGTAGCACATTAAATGCTATATTAAATATGTGGACCATCTTCTATACCTTCAATTTTATTTTCTAGTGAAAGGAAGCAATGCCTATTATATATCTATAAAGAAAACTGGAACCTGAAGATCTGTCACACAACTCTATTTTAACTCATTCCTTCCCTTCCAGTTTGGCACAGTACGGTCCAGGATGATATATCGATTCCAGGACAAGACCACAGTTGAAATTCAAGCTTCTTTTGCAGAAGTAGACTATCCTTTATTAGAAAGAACTGGGAAATGAAAGGATCTTGCAGAGTTCTCTAAATATATGGGAGAAATCTAACTCTTTCAGGGGCTTTTATTTTTATTTTTCAATTAAGATATAGTTATATCTTTGAAAGAAGGAAAATATGTATTTAAAAGGATAGAAATAGAGGCAACAGACCTCGATGTTGACTATTAGGAGGACCTGGAGGCTGGTGGTACATGAGTGTTGGTGGAGTGCTATATGAAGCAAATCCCCAGATCACATAAACTAGCTGTGATGGCACATGCTTGAATTCAGAAGTGGAGGAACAAAAGTTCAAGGTCACCCTCGGTTATACAGTTTGCTGGAGGCCAGCCTGGATATGTGTGACTGTCTCAAGAAACACAACACCATTTTTGGAGCCTTCTTCAGAGATTTATTTATTTTTTGTTCTTGTTCAATGGTTTGTTTGAGGTAGTGTCTAACAATGTTGTCCTGGACTCAACCCAGTGTCCTTTCTCGGCCTCGAAATTAGGACTGCAAGGGTAAACTGCTGTGCCTGACTTCCCCTCAAAATATTAAATACTCCATCAACATCTAAGTAAGATGCAGTAAGACAACATCTCACTGCAGCACAGGCTAGCCTAGCCTTTACAATATTCCTGCTTTAGACTCGAAAGGATTAAGATTATACACCACTCAGGGCTCAGTGACTTAGTTTCTGTTTTTTTGGAAACAGAAACAGAAGAGTTATCTTACTGAAGCAACCATGAATTTAAGAGGTAAATGGAGTCTGAAAATGTTAAAGAACAAAACTGAATGTTTTCTGGTCATGTAGTCTTTTAGTTATATTACTAAACTAAAAACTCACATTAGACCTGTCATAAGAATTCAGGATCTTACCAGTTGAAGACACAGACGGTGACCATATGCAGCTGAGTAATGAACTGCATTGTAGCCCTGCTTGTCCCGGATCCCAGGATTTGCATCATTTCTTAGTAAGTATTCCAGGCACCTATATGCAAAAACAGCAAAATAAAGATTTTAAAATTTACATTTAAATACTTTATTATAAAAAACACTGCAGCAATTAAAAAAAAAATCCCATGCCAAAATTTAGCAGATTCAAAGATTATAAAACTCAACAAACTTTTTATACAGTAAGAATAAGCATCTGGAATGGAAGCTATGGAGCTTTACATTAGACTTTATATCTTTAGTATCAAACATATTTTTATATACTTAGTCACCTATATTCATTTGAGATAAGGTACATACGTACGTACGTATGTATGTGGCACAAGGTCTCTCTATAAACAGTTTGGCTGTCCTGGAACTCTCTATGCAGATTAGGCTAGTTTGAATTTAAGAGATATCTCCTGCCTTTGCTTGTCATCATGCCTACCTAGCCTTTCCACCTACATTTTAAAAGCCAATGATTGAATACTGGTAATCATTCTCTTGTTATTAATATTTTTATACCCATGATTATGTAATGTAAATATTATATTCAAGCTATAATAGCCTTTTTGGTTATTGCTTTGTATTGTTAATTTTGTCAGGCTTTTAACAATGAAAGGGGACATTTATATAACTATTTAGGAAGAAGTATAAATGACCACTAGTCTTATACAATAGGGATATTATATATGTCAGATACATTTGCACATCAGGTAAGTCTGCTTATGGTAATTACTACCATTTTCTTAACTTGGTCTAAATCTCTAAAGTTTTAATTTTGTTTCAAAGTACAGGCTAAATTAATGCATAAAAATTCTATGTAACTATAATATTACTAATGTTTTTTATGTTTGATAAATCAAAGTACAAGGCTTCTAACAACATAAAATTCATAAATGCTTTACCAACCTGATTATTATTCAAACTACAGCTGGTATACTGTTTTATACAGAAGCATAGTTTCTGATAATTCAACCAGTACTCTGAAAGTAAATTCAATTTGCTAAAACTTGGCCCAAAAGGGTCTTTGAGTATTGACTGTCAACTTCATTCCTTCCTTTTTTTTTTTTTTTTTTTTTTTTTTTGGTTTTTTCAAGACAGGGTTTCTCTGTGTAGTCCTGGCTGTCCTCGAACTCACAAATCCGCCTGCTTCTGCCTCCCAAGTGCTGGGATTAAAGGCGTGCGCCACCACTGCCTGGCAACTTCATTCCTTCCTATGAGGTAAGATCAAGTCAAGTGTGTGTGTGTGTGTGTGTGTGTGTTTATTCACTCAATCAGATAATAAGGCTCAATATACACTCAAAAGATGGCTAGAATCAGGTTATAGTTTTTGTTTGTTTTTGAGACAAGGTTTCTTTGTGTAGCTCTGGCTGTTTTGGAACTCATTTTGTAGACTAGGCTGGCTTTGAATGCAAAGACAGGCCTGCTTCTGTCTTCCAAGTGCAGGATTAAAGGCAAGTACCACCACTGCCTAATAATATAGTTCTTGATACCTGAGCTCTGTAGTTTTAAAAAACACTTTTATTTTTAACTATGTGTGTCTGTATGTAGGCATACACATTGTGATGCTAATCCTTTTTTTTTTTCCTATATAGTGAGTTCCAGGACAGCCAGGGCTACACAGAGAAACCCTGAAATGAAAAACCACAAATCATAAACCAAATAAACACATACTATTTTGCAGGAAGAATGAGAAAAGACTACCTGATTTTTCAAGTAAGGACCAGATACTTGGAAGATAGCAACAGCTAGAATTTTGTAGTAATTATCAAATGTATTTATTTTATAAACTGTAGATTCGGGGATGATAAGAATACATAAAGGAAATACATACTTGCAGTAAAACAGTCCCCATAAAAAGATGTCAATTTGCAGAAGTAATAATGCTCTTCCGCCCACATGGACTTACTTGCCGTCTGTGTCTGACGTAGCTGCATAGTGCAGGGGTGTGCAGCCTCTCTCATCAAGGTCATTCACACTTGCTCCTGATCCCACAAGAGCAAACAGGCACTGGTAATTGCAGTTGGCAGCAGCATAGTGCAGTGGAGATCTTTTGTGACCAAGTTAACACAAGGAAGGTAAAAAGTCAGAAACATACATTTGTAAACAGACCATAGCTAACCTTATTCCACACATTTAGTTACACTGTACTTCCCAAATCAGTTACAACCATTATATTCTGCTGAGAAACATAAAAACTTTCATTTTAACAAAGCTTGCCTTATATTAACAAAAATGTCCCACAGTCCATGTCTTCAGTAATAAAAGCAAAGAGAAAAAACAGATGCATAGAAGAGTTGTTATTATCAAATCCACACAGGCCTCAACAGTAATACCAGTTTCTGGAGCAATAACTTAGGCACAGTCTTACAGACTAATTTCCTATTCAGATGAGCTAGTGTACTGGTTTAATCTCTGAAAACTGAATAATCACAGCTTATTTCTCTCTAATTACTAAAATTACACGGAATGCTATTAAACATACGAGTAACTATTTTAGGATGATAAAAATATTCTATGATCTCATTAAATAAAAACCAAAAATTATAGTAAGTTTAATTCAGAGTTCCTTACAGTGTATTTTTTCCCCTCTAATACACTGACTTAGGAAAATGATAGCAAAACATTATTTTGCCTTATTGGATAATACTATAGAGTTTTTTATTTGTTTATTTGAGGGTCGCATGCACTATGCAGCCCTGGCTGGCCTAGAACTTAAACAGATCTTTCTCCCAAATGTGGGAATGTGCCATGATGCACAGCTATTACAGAGATTTTTAAAAATGCAGCTAACCCTGGAAATAAAAAGCTTTAAAGCTCATAATAAGAATATCAAAACCCTCTATGCTATTTGTTGCATGGAAACAAATAAAAATTAGCTATGAAATTTCATTTTGTAGGTCTATCCCTCAGCATTGTACAGTCAAGCAGCACTTAGCTTTCTTCTCTGTTTCTTACTTCCTACCACACAAGCCTTTTTCTTTTCCCTTCACATGAGTACTATCATAAACATCAATATATTCCCATACATCTTCTGATTTACACCTTTCCCAGCACACAAACTAACACACAGTACTTAGACTGTCATCTACATCTTTCAAACAAATGCATTTACTTCTTGTCTGAATGGTTTTAATGTATTTTGGTCTGAATGGTTTTAATGTATGTCTATTCCTGCTATAGGTAGGGACAGTTAATAGAAGCTTCAACTGCTATAACTATAAATGCTAGTAGCAGTAAGGCTAGACAATGACGTTTGTCCTTTCATAGCTGCTCTTCTGTAGATTGTACTCAGTGAGTCATAAGGATATGAATAAGAAGAGAAGGAGAAAAAAAATCACACATATATTGTAACCTATTTTTTCCTTTTAGTATCGGGAAGAAGGATCTCTCACAAAAAAATGACTTGGAAAAGTTTTAGGTACTCCAGTTTTTTGAAGGTACTTTGGTACAGTGAAGTTTTAAATTTCCATGACATTAATTACAGAAAAGGGGCAATTATTATCACCAAGAAGAATAGGGATAGAGCTGGAGAGATGGCTCAGCAGTTAAGAGCACCGGCTGCTCCTTCCAGAGGAAGAGCAATGGGTTCAATGCTCAGCAACCACATGATGAGCTCACAATGATCTGGAGCTGGGTTCAAGGGATCTGGTATCCTCTTTTGGCCCCATGAGTACTGTGCACATGTGGTACAGAGGCGTACAAGTAGGGAGAACACGTATACAGATAAAACAAATCCTTAAATAATAATTTAAGAAAAGAACAGAGGGAGCCTAGGACTGTAGGGAGAACCCAATGAAAAGACTGGGATTGAAACTGGGATTAGAGGCCACTGACTTCAGCTGGCTGATGTACATATGTGTGCTCTTTTTCTGTTCCTTTCAGCAGTGCTAGGGAGCAAACCCATCCCTGTGCACTTGAGGAAGATAAACCATATACCAGGCCCTACTTCAGATTACAGCTCAAAAGATGCTGTGTAACACATACAGTTAAGTTTCAGAAGTCAGTTAAAAGTCAAGCAAGCCATTAAATAAGCAAATTTAATCTTGCTCTACAGGACCTAAGTCACAGATTACCTTCCAAATTTATCCTTTTTGTTGAAGTCTGCACCAGTATTCAGCAGAAGGTTTAGGCACTCCAAATTTCTAGTCAAGGGGGAAAAAAAAAGTTTGAAAGTATAATTGCCAGTGATTTTTATGATAAAAATGGTAGTTTTAATAAAGCATAAATGCATATGTAAAATAATTACTTCCCACTATATTTAGCATTTAAAAAGTGATATGCATAAATACTGGCACATAAGAAATAAACAAATGACTATTGTAGAAAAGACCACATTTTTAAGAGATCCTAAGAGATTTTTTTTATAGTGGTTCAACCTGATGCTGCTTATATTCTAATGCTAATTTTGGCCCCCAAAACTGGTTGCTTCAGATGAGAGTTCACACATAGATGACCTAAGTGACCTTGCCCCTAGTTAATTGTGAATGGTAAATAAAGATGCCAACAGCTAATAGCTGGGCAGAGAAGATATAGGTGGGGTTTAAGCTTCACAGGCTTGCAGGAGAGGAGGAAGAGGAAGAGGAAGAGGAAGAGGAAGAAAGTTCAGGAGGGAGTAAGGAGAAGCTGCCATGGGTTAGAGAGTAAAGAAATTTACCTCCCCCGCAGCTCCGTCCCCCCCCACGTGGGCTGGCCAGTTGGATTAAGAGCAGCCCAGATGGAGCACAGTAAATAGAAAGCTATAGAGAGGAAAGTAGATTCTAACAGCACAGAGGGTAGGCAGCTGCCCAGCTATTGTGCTGTTTAGGAATTGTAAATATAAAGGCTGTGTGTGTTTTTTATCTGGAAATTCAAAAATCAAAGGCAGGGTAGAAACTCTGGACTTGGGATTTAAATAATTTTCTACCAATACTTATATTTAAATGTCTTAAATTTAAGGGGTTTTAAAACAATAAATTAAAAAGAATTAAAAACAACCAAAAATCCTGTACCTTTGAAATGCACATAATGGCAAATCAATTTCTCCCATTGTCTCCTATACTATCATTTATTTAGACTGAACCTTAGTTAAAATTATAGGACATTCTTATATTCTTGTTATAGATTTTTATAAACCCAACATCAACTTTGTATATTATAATGAAAAGCATGCCTGTTGACTTTCCTTGTAGACAAGTTACATACACATTAGTTTTTAACTGAAATGTCCTCTGGTGACCTTAGAAAAATAAAGAAGGAATTCATATGTGTTCAATTCATCTCTGTAATTTGGACTTGGTGGCATTCTTGGTTCAGCACAATTGTTCTTTAAAATCATAGGAAATATTAATTAAGGAATTATCACTAGAAATAACATGCTCACAAAATGTCCCTTTTGATAAATCATGAATTAAATGGCTTACCACAAATCTAAATGATCAGAAGCATTACGGTAACAGAACACTTTCAGAGAGAGATGACTGATTAGCTCTCCCCAGAGTACGTCTTATAACTTAAGTGCAAATAAGGAAAGCGCTGCATGCTTATAATTCCAGCACTTTGGAGGCAGGGGTGGAGGGCCGAGTGGTTCAGCATCCTTGGCTACAAAGCAAGACTCTGCCTCAAAAATCTAAGGGGGGCATGTCTGGGAAACTAAAATAATTTAAATAAAATCTAGTCTAAAATGTTCTAATCACAACATTTCTTCTTCTGAGCCAAGATGTAACTGCATCATCGATATTTTTCTCTCTGATGACATTATAGTATTATTCAGAATATTCATAATATTTTTGATGTTCTCATCATGAACATTTTTATTTGTTTAGGAATTACTTTTTCATATAAAAAGTAGTGTTTCCTTTTGTAGGCTTGTTCTTTCTTGCTTAATACTTATGACTTAGTTGAAAGAAGACAAAAAACAAAACGAAACAAACAATTTTTGCTGCCTTGGACTGTCTTTTGTTAATATCCAGCATGGGTTCAGTCTCTATTTTGTGGCGACTCAAAGCTAATAAAAAGGAACAAAAAGACAGCCTCCATGACTGCTCGCTTGCGCGCGCACTCTCTCTCTCCTCTATCCCCCCCCCTCCTGATCCAGGTAATTTTGAGACATTAAATGTATACTCTAATGACTTCCATAATTCCCCCCTGCACCTTTAAAAAAAAATTGAAAATACTATTAACATACCCTCCAGCTGCAGCTGCATGTAGACAGGTTCTGCCAAAATCGTCTGGGGTATCTATGTCAAATCCTGTAAAAATGAATGTATATATTTTCTCAAACAAACATATATTCTTAACATACAAAATGAATAAAGAAAAATACACTAGTAATTCATAACATTACAAAAAACAAACAAAAACTAAAAACAACAACCCTGTAGTGCTTGTCTGCAGAGTTCTGCCAGGAGTGATGGCTCACACCTCACACCTCACACCTGCAGTCTCACTGTCCCAGCTACAAAGAAGACTAAAGCCGGAGGACACTCGAGTCTTGGCAAGCCTTGGTAACATGGTATAATACCTGTATAAGCAGGCAGGCAGGCAAACAAAACCACTCTAATTTCTAAAAGGCTACAGGATGCCATGGGGATAATAGTCAACAAGAAAAAGAACATTTCTTTTTCATGAACATTTTTATTTGTTTAGGAATTACTTTTTCATATAAAAAGTAACGTTTCCCTTTATAGGCTATGAAGTATTGGTAACAGACACAAATATGACCCTTCAAGAACCTAAAGTAAAAAAGGCCAGACAAAGATTTTGTTAGATGATTCTTTAAAAATTGTATTATTAGCCAGGTGGTGGTGACGCACTCCTTTAATCCTAGCACTTGGGAGGCAGAGGCAGGTGGATTTCTGAGTTCGAGGCCAGCCTGGTCTACAGAGTGAGTTCCAGGACAGCCAGGGCTACACAGAGAAACCCTGTCTCGAAAAACCAAAACAAACAAACAAAAAAATTATATTATTAGGTGGCTAATAAACCACACTATGCTAATGGTGTTTCTTTTATAGGGATTAAATATACTTCAGAATGGATGTCATTTTGGTTATACAAGCACATTAAATAAGTAAATTTATAAGTGTATAGTATACAGATATCTCAAAAAAGCACTTTAGCCAGGTATAATGGTAAACACCTGTCATCTGAGCACTTGGGGAGCAGAAACAGGAGAACTGCAAATTCAAGGTTAGCTTGGGCTCTACAGACTCTCCACTCATCACCCTGCCCCTTCTAAGAAGAGGGTATGCATTCTGTTGATATGGCTATTATTAATACTGGGGAGCACTTTTCACATTCTTGTTCATGCTAAGTGGGGATGAAGAGCTTTATATGAACACCTGTTGAAACTAAAAAAAAAAAAACCTCACAACAATGAATTTACACATTAAATATCTCACACATATTAACAAAAACAATTTATTCCTAAACTTCAGAAGAGTGTGTGTTTCGTTCTACAATATTTGTATTGAAACCTCATTATTTTATTTTAGTAAACATGGGCGCTAATATTTAACTTTCTCATATACTGAGAAATAGAAAATAATTTAAAATTAATTAAATCTTTTACAGTCAGCGATTCAATGCACTTAATAAGGATCATAGGTTGTTGTATTAATCTAACAAAAATTCATACCAACTAGTTATAGCATTTAAAACTAAGTACTGGTAATGAATTAATAATTTCATGAGCCTGTAAGATATTCATATTATGACTTTTAATGCTCAAAATGAAGACCCAAAGGAATGAAACACATAGGTACGGTGTTCTGCTTCTAGGACTAGGCGAATAGGACAAGGAGAGAAGATTGTCATCACTGGGTAAAAGCTGCTCTACGGACACTCCACACGCCATGGACCAATTAACTAAGGGAATCAGTAAAGCACTGCTCAAAGAGCTGATGAGGTAACTGACAACGGGAGGGAGGGAGGGAGGGAGGGAGGGAGGGAGGGAGGGAGGGAGGGAGGGCCAGCACAAGCAAGCATGCACTAACAAACTGGTCTGTGTAGGTTCCACTTACCTGAAGAAAGGAGTTTCCTGCAGCAATCTGAAAAACCACTTAAGGCTGCCAAATGGAGTGGGAACATTCCATGTATACCACGCCTTAAATTAATAGAACAGAAACTTCATTATAACACATGAAAAATATAATTTAAATAAAAGATGTCACTTAAGTAAAAGATAATTGGTTGAGTAGAAACTTCTCAATGCTTTAGGGAAAAATCTGGGCAGTCACTGAAAGCAGCATAATTCATCACCCAGCTCTATTTGTCCAACCAAAGCTTGTCTTTCTAACCTCAGCACTATCATCATTATAGACTCCCTGCATATTTATGGGTCTATACTGTAAATGCTGAATGCCCAGCAGCACCTCTGAGCTATGTCACTGATACAGTTTTCCCCAAGCAAAATGTCTTTAGGTATTTGCTCAACAAAACTTCTGGCCCATCTTACCCCACCATTTAAAACCATTTCTGCAAGGTAATATGCTCAAGAACGCTCATCTCAGTCATTCTGTAATGTTGAAAATTGGAAAGCAACGTAACTGTAAATAAGGAGAATATTGTATGTATCCTTATAAAGTAAAATTAAACCCCGTAACTTAAATTAGAGCTATCTAAAGAAATGTAAAAAATCTTAAGCCTCTAAATAGATTGCTAAATGAATATTAATATATACTTTGAACCACAAAGATCATGTATATAATAGCATATCACAAAATATAACATGACATACAGGACTTGGAAATACCAATTTGAGTATAATCTTGACTTTTGCAGAAGATACACAAAATAATTCATACTTTAAAACTTTAGAGTACAACTTTAATATATAAAGCAATTAAGAGTAAACTTTCTTATTAATTAAAGAAGTTGGGTTGGGGGTGGGTGGGGACCACTTTGTACCAGCAACTAGGGAATTCCCGGACTCTGCAGATTAGTCTGAAACCACTATCTACAGCTCATCCAAGAGAAAGCATTTGGGTATGTACAATTTTTAGAACTTCTAGTTTGAAAACAAAGGGACAAAAGTTAGATTTCTTATCAAAACTTTGTATTATTTATGTGGGAGGAAAAAGAAACAGAAATGTAAAAACATGCCACACTGAGTAATCAAGCAAAATTATACATAAAACCTTTTTAAATCTATCAGTGTCAAAAACAAAAGGTAAAGAAAAACCAACAACCACCTCCCCACCCCAACTCCAATGCTGAGATTCAATCCCCCCCGCCCCCAGCTGGTGCACCAGCTCTGTCCTCTCCTCACAGCTCTCAGCACTCCTTACTTTGCAGTATCAGCACCACTTGTAATAAGAGTGTTGATTAGCAGCTCATGGCCATACCGGGCTGCTATATGCAAAGGGGTGTTCCCATTTTTATCTTCACAGTCAATTACCGCTCCTGCAATAAAGGGCATCATGTCAGACACTAGATTATATACATGTTGGCCAAAGCTCTTAAATGCAATGTAATGTAAAATGTTAATGTTTAAGCATAAAGCAACGAACATAGCAACCTAACCAACTTCATTCACAACATATTTACTGGAGTACCAATTGTATAGTTAAACGATTTATTAATTGAGTATATGATTTAAACATATTTAAATTAACAGAAGGGTTCTAGGGTGCAATGAGTCTAGAGACCACTATGCTTAAAGACACTGCTTCAGAGCAGCACTTTAGAGCAATCCTATGCTTCATGAAGACAACTGCTTACAGTACTTTACAAATCTTTGGATCATGAGCTTTTTCCACCTTTGTAAAGTGCAGAAAATAAACTAAAACTCCAAGAGTTCAAAAAGCACTCAAACAGGGAAGAGTGAAAATGCAACAAAGTTCATGTTAATATATACTATATGTAGAAAGGTAGTTTTCCAACTAGCAATAATGAGAAAAGGTTAACACTGAATATATCTATAATTCACAGTTGGGCAAGGTGGCACATGTGTTAAGAGGACTGTGGATGCAAGGTCAGCTAAAGCTATGCAGGGAGATTCCTCTCCACTATTCCCTCAAGAGAGAAAGAAAGGAAATTAATAATTCAGGAGAATAGAAATATCTGAATAATATATATTCATTGTATTTTATCCTGTACTAATTTTCAAGAAATCTGAAATAAAATCTTAACTGTATACACAGCTATGGCAATTCCACAGTGCCATTCACTTTGTAGATTAAAAAAAAAAAAAAGCAACCAAACAATCAAACAAACAAACAAAAAATAAATAAAACAAATAAACAATGACCCCCCCCCAAAAGAAAAAACCAACCCCAAACTTCATTGAAGAGATAAAAGAAACAAACAGAAATACTTTTTACCACTCTGGATAATGGTTTGTGATCTGGAGAATCTACCGTGGAGGGCAGTCATATGTAGTGGGGTTTTCCCATCTTTACTCTGAAATAATGAGCAAAGGAAAATTGTTCAATTACTATGCTATACCCAGAATGTGCATTCCTTAGTTGTACTTTAGGTATTTTTTTTATATAAATTTATAAATATTACACAAGAAGCAAATCTTATGAAGGTAAACCAGCTGTTTAAAGCATAAACTGGTTTTTTATTTTTTAGTATGCACATCAAATCAAAAACACAAAATCACCCCCATGCTTACTATTTATACAAATCCTGTGTGGCATTGTAAAGCATAACGTTAAGATTTTTATCCTAAAGGAGGGAAGACAACATCATAGGCTATGAGACGGCTCCACCGAGGGCATCATAACCCAAGTGCTACAATCACGATATGCTTCCCGAGTGTCACATTACCTCCCGCCTTAGGTCACTAGAAGTTATTTCAAATACCATGTCTTCATTTGTTCATAATTATTTGTAATCAACATTGTTACCTATTTTCTTGAATTATTTAAGATAATCAGACTGCTGGCTGTACTTCTCTATAGTTCAGAAGAAATTTCAAATGCAAAATAATGCCTGAGTGATGTGATACTATTTTCTTCATAATTAAATGAATTTTTTATCTCTAAAGTCTTCTAGTGAGTTAACTATACAAATCCTTCAGCACTATGCAGCATGCGGTCTGTACATGTACTATGATAAATGTTCCAAGTTTGTACTAACTCTGTAAAACTTCATGAACAGTTACCAAGGTATTTGATTCTATAACTGTTCTAGCTTGTCTTGGGACACAGTCACCTCAGACTCACTACATATCTCAGAATGGCTCTGAGCTTCGGATCCTCCCAGCTCAGTCTCCAGAGGGCTGAGATCACAGGGATACACTCCCATGCCCAGCTTGTTTCCTTAATCCAAGCTATGCGATTTCTAAGCTCTGGAGGCATGGGAAGAAAAGATGAGGAGCATGTGTGCATGTGGACTCCAGAAGCAGACCATGAGTTTGGACAAGCTGCCTAACAATTCTGAGCGCTTACTTCCTCAAACTGTAAATGAGGATATTATCTATACCTTATAGGCCTGTTGCAGTCCAAATAATACCACTTATATAAATTTGATAAATATGACTTCAGTTAACATCTTTTAGGTATTAAACACATTTTAGGTATAATTTCAAAATAGTTCATATATGCCAGTCATTTAATCCTCATAACCATTAGATAGATAAATACTGTTATTTTCAGGCCAGGGAGATGCAAGAGCTCACTGCTAAACCTGATGACTTAAGTTTAATGCCCAGACGTACACTAGAAGGAGAGAACCTTATACTGCAAGTTCTTCTCTGACACACACACTGACACGTGCACATGTGTGCGCACGCACGCATGCACTACACACTCTAAGTATATAAATATAATAAAATGTATATATAAATATACTATTACTTCTGTTTTATAAGTGAGGAAACAGAGCCTGAGATTAAAACATTCCAATGTCTTCTATATGGACCTCTATAAGCTTATCGAGAACATTAGTATATTTTTACTTTCTACATAATGATTATAGAAGGTATATATACAAAGTAATATACAAAGGAAGAAGAAATTAAAATTAACAGTTGAAAAATATGCCTTAACACTAGTAGAAGAGGACATTTATTTTTCTTTAAATTGGAGAAAATAGATTGCCTTTAGCCATCGAAAATCATGTTAGAGTCAAGGTAGAAGTTAATTTTTTCATATATTTATGTATTATTTATTTTTGCACACAGGCTAATGTCATGGTGCATGTGTAGAGGCCAGAAGACAACCTGCAGAAGTATTTCTTTTTCTTCTATTATGTGGGTTCCAGGGATCAAACTTAAGTTGTGAGGCTTGGTAGTGGTAAGTACCCTGATCTGCTGAGCCATCTTGCCAGCAAGTAAAAAGATCACCAACATTCTAGGAATTGTTATCAAAACCCAGTAACAACAACAAAAGTCATATAGTTAGTTTATAGTAGTTTTATGCTTAAACTTTGTGTGATATATTTTGTTTGGCTAAAATTTTTATTCATTCATTCATTCATTCATTCATTCATTCATTCATTCATTCATT
>JANHMN010000001.1:179450505-179481228 GCA_030674055.1 Rhabdomys pumilio | reverse complement strand
ATTCATTCATTCATTCATTCATTCATTCATTCATTCATTCATTCATTCATCTTCTTGAGACAGGGTCTCAACACCTAGCGCTGGCTGTCCTCGAACTCAGAAATCTACCTGCCTCTGGTTTGTTCTCTATAGCTAGCTTAGCCTGCTTTCTTAGAGAACCCAGGATCACCAGCCCAGGGATGAAACTACCCACATGGGCTGGGTCCTCCCTCATTAATCACTAATTAAGAAAAATAAAGGCCTACTCTGTGTTTAATCCCAGCACTCCGGAGGCAGAGGCAGGCAGAGATCTCAGAGTTTGAGGCCAGCTTGGTCTATTAAGCAAGTTTCAGGACAGCCAGCGCTACACAGAGAAACCCTGTCTTGAAAAATCAAACAAAAACAAAAAACAAAAAAGAAAGAAATCAAGAAAATATATGCCTTACAGTAGGATCTTATGGAGGCATTTTCTCAAGTGAGGTTTCTTCCTTTCAGATAACTCTAGCTTATGTAAAGTAAAAGACTTGCCAGCACAGAAGGAGTGGGTGGGCACTGAGAATTCTTGTTGGTTGAAAACCTAGAGCTATCAATAATCTTTTTACAATTTCAGAGCTAGATGGCATTTCAGAAGTCATTAACGTGAGAACATGCTTCAATGGAATTTAGCCCCAATATAATTCAGACAACTGAACTGTAAAGGCAATTACAAGCCGTTAGG
Organism: Rhabdomys pumilio; assembly: GCA_030674055.1. Classification (NCBI taxonomy): domain Eukaryota; kingdom Metazoa; phylum Chordata; class Mammalia; order Rodentia; family Muridae; genus Rhabdomys; species Rhabdomys pumilio. The sequence continues at coordinate 179,480,531 of JANHMN010000001.1, read as the reverse complement.
CTAGTTTTGTGGCATCTATTGTACGCTGCTGCCTTCAAATCTGCTTAATCACTAAGATGTACCCTTTGCCAACTAATAAAAAGTCCTCATGTGATGTACAAAAGCCAGTACTGAATTTTACAAACCATTAAGGGCATTATGTCCACTATTTTGAGCATTTTCTAAGTTTAACCTTTTAGAGAACAGATTCCCAATTTAAATTTCCTAAGAAAAGATAAACAGAAACAATCATAGGTAAGGGTTTTCAACAGAGGCACTGACATGAACCTAGCGACTTATTATCAAGTTAGCATATAAATTGATCTTTAAAATCTAATGTTTATCCTTTAAATATAGCAGCCCATAGCTGAAAAGTTTATAATAACTAATAGAATAAGTAAGCCTTCATTATTTCCATGAAACATTGGTGCTAGTGTAATTTTAGATATTTTATCATAAACCTGTATCATAGCAAATTAAAAAAAAAAAACTAGATTTAATCTTTGCTTCTGAAGTCCATTAAGATAAATTTAGTTTTTTGTTTTGTTTTTTATCTTTAGGGGGAAAACTCAAGTGAAAATGATCACCTGTGTGTGGTAGTGCATGCCTTTAAACTCAGCACTCCCAAGACAGGTGCAGGAAGTTCTAAAGAGTTCCAGGTCAGCCTGGTCTGCATTCTAGGCCAGTCATGCTATACAGTGAAACCTTGTCTCAAACAAAACAAAACAAAATCAAACCTGAAATCTGTCATCAATTAAAAAAAAAATGTTACTATATGTCTTGAAGATTGAAATCACACATATATACATGCACACACACACACACACACACACACACACACACACACACACACACACATCTTTTGTTTCTAATTGAGACATGGTATTGCTATATACCTTAGGGTAGCCTCATAAATCCTCTTCCTCCTGCCTTAGCTTCCAAGTGTTAGGATTACAAGTGTATGCAAAACTGCGTATCTATAAATGTGCATTTTTGTATGTGTTCACTTGTGCAAATGTGAATATGCACACATGTGGAGGCCAGAGAACATCGGGTATTGTTCCTCAGAAGCCACTCGCTTTGTTTTTGAAGACAGTGTTTATTACTGGCCTATAAAGTCCTCAGGCCTGCTGGCCAAGCCACTTTACTGATTATTTCCACAGCCGCTAAATAGAAATTCTTTAAAAAGACAGTTTAGGGGCTAGAGAGATGATGACTCAGTAGTTAAGAGCACCTGTAACTCCAGTTTAACTCCCAGCATCCATATGGTGACTCACAAGTGTAATTTCAGTTCCTGAAAATCTGACTCCCTCTCTGGCCTCTGTGGGTACCAGGAATATATATGAAAGCAAAATATGCATACATGTAAAGTAATAAGATAATGTAAAATGTAAAATAACCTAAAAAAAGACAGCTTAACCCAAAGCATAATAGAGACTCTTAATGACACTTTCTGGTCTTCCTTCCTTGAGAATGATGGAAATAAATTTGTGCCTCAGTTGGGGGTGGGGATAAACTACATCCTGGTAGAATTAATGCTGCCTCACTTCTCAAGGAGGCCAGTGCTTTTGCTGTAGTTAGGCAAGGCCGTGTTCATCTATAACCACATACAAAGTGGGCTGAAATTCTTTGTAAACACTATTTGTAAGCTGACATAGTTTTACTAATCCTAAGTTATTCAAATTTGATTGACTGTGGTTTTCTTCATAACACAAGATGGGTTTTGTCAAGTGCTTAAGTGACGAACTGATGAATAAATCAGGAACAGTGACAATACCTTTTAACAATCAAGAATGACTATGGACTATAAAATAATAATGCTTGAAATCTTGGTTACCTGTGTTTCTCACAGATTTACACAATGAAGATAAATTTATTTTGACTCTTGAATTTTAACTTATTTCTAAAATGCTTACGTCACTCCTGAAAGCAATTATGAACAAAAGGCCAAGTAACTTGACTTTATGTGTAAAAAAAATGTTTCTATTCTAACACCATGTAAAATCTTGTGACAGAAATTTCAGAAAAAAACAATTTCAAAAAAGTCTCACAGCATGAATATCCATACCCATACCATCTGGATTCCAGCACTAATTCTTTACTCCATGTTGTCTATCACATTATCAATATAGTTATTTGATGCTTTAGAGGTAGTCTCAAGTGCTGTCATGTGTGACAATCAAAATGTATCACTATTCAATATCTGGAGTCTCCTTTCTAAAACAAAGTTTACAGATAATGAAGGGTACAAATCTTAAAAGCACCCACGGTGGGTATTCACGAGTACACAAAGCCCTGACAAAGTACAAAGCAGCTTCATTACCCTATAAGGTGTCCTCATGCCCCTTGCCCAGGTGACCTTTCCTTCCTTCCCATGGGCAACAACTGATCTGTTATTTTCTCCTCACTATAAATTCTGGAACTTCAAATAAATAGAATTCCATCTGTTCTAGAATCTTACATACAGGGAAAAATTATAAAATTCTTTCTCTGATTCAGCATAATATTTTAAAAATTTATCCATATTCTTTTTGGGAGGAGAGCTGGGGTTGACAGTAGAGACAGGGTCTCACTGTGTAGCTCTGCTGGCCTCAAACTGAGGGATCTGTCTGCCTCTGGCTTCAGTGTGCTAGGATTAAAGGTGTGCATCACCACACCTGGCCTTATCCATGTTAAGCTGACTAGTAGGCCCTTTATAATTCTGGATGGTATGTTATGAATACTGTTTTAGACACGTAACTACACACTTAAAGCATAGGTTCTAATTGTTTCCTACCTTCATATTGACATCGGCCCCATTGCCAACCAGAAGTTCTAAACACAGTGCTCCATGTGTTGATGCAGCAGCAAAGTGCAGAGGAGTGAATCCTTTCTCATTCTTCTGATTCACATTAGCACCACAGTCTACGAGCTCGTTTACAACGACGTCTTGTCCATTGTAACAGGCCACATGAAGAGGTGTGTTTCCATAGGCATTTGGTTCATTCATCTACAGAAAAAAGTGTGAATGTGAAGTAATCCTATTACTATCATCAGCTATTTTAAATTATTAGTTATAGAAAACAGGGATAAATACAAACATGAGGTTTATAATGCTAAAGTTGCTTCACAATAATAGACCTAACAATAGGCAGTTTGGTTTTAAATGGGCTACATACATTTAGAGAATGTGCTTCACACATACAATGTTAAATTCCTCCACAGAGTTATTCTAAGAAAATAAAAACAATGTACTTTCAAAAATCTTTGAGCTAAGAGAGAATTCACTATAAATGGTGAGTGGAGGCAAGGACACCTTCCTTGTTCATCTATTTCAGAGATCCTTTAAGGCCATTATGCTAACGGGTTGAAAGAGAGCTACAAGAACTGTTAACAAAATGAAACTTGTAGTCATCTTGTACTTCTCAGGGTCCCACACAACAATATGTTTGGGTGTTTCACAACTTCTAATTCCCATACTTTTCTTTTTTTTTTTTTTTTTTTTTTTTTTCGAGACAGGGTTTCTCTGTGTAGTCCTGGCCGTCCTGGAACTCACTCTGTAGACCAGGCTGGCCTCGAACTCAGAAATCCGCCTGCCTCTGCCTCCCAAGTGCTGGGATTAAAGGCATGCGGCACCACCGCCCGGCTCCCGTATTTTTCATGTCTTCTTTGTTTTTAGTAAAGTGTTTCTTACAGTCTTGTCATGTCTTGTCTAACTAGAATCCCATACTTTTCAACAGCTTTTGCAATCAAGGCTTTACTGTCTCCCTCTCTGTTTTCTCCTTTCTCCTTATCTACTGCTTTGAAAAACCAGTACATTTGATTCACATTTCCTACAGAGTAAATAACAGTAGAGCAGGGATGGTGGCATACACCTATTACCCAAATATTTGCAAATTGAGACAGGAGGATTCCAAATTTGAGGCCAACTTGGGCTATACAATGAAACTGTCCCCAAAACCAAGAGTAAATCTATTACAAGTGGGAGTAAAAGACATGTTTTATAAAGTATGATACATAAAAGCTAGATGAATTTTTATTCAGGGATTAAATATATACCAAGATTAGTATCTCTTTCTAGCCAGAAAGAATTGTAGTACTATATGTTCATAGTACACACACATATATAATATATATAAAAAATTTATAATACATCTTTTGCTGTCTTCCTCTCTTGCTTTTACATATTCCATAATGCTATGTCATTTAAAATAAAGTTAGATTTACTGGCTCAGAAAACTGACAATAACACAGCTACCTAGTCAACACGTGTCTGATTAGCTACCTCCCAGAGAACTGCAAGAAACAGAGCTACAGGAACTGTAAGAGAAACTTTGGGCAAATTACTCATCTTTGGAATGGGTTTTAACTCTTTACATAGTTTGTCTAATTATCTATTATACTGGTTAGTTTTATGTCACCTTGACACAATCTAGAGTCATCTTAGAGGAGGGAACCTCAATTGAGAAACTGCCTCTATAAAACTGGGCTGTAGACAAACCTATAGTTAGTTCATTTTCTTAATCAATGATTGACGTACAGGCCCAGCCCATTGTGAGTGATGCTATCCCTGGGATGGTCATCCTGGGTTCTAGAGAAGTGAGATGAGCAAGCTATGAGGAAAGCAGCATCCTCCATGGCTTCTGCATCAGCCCCTGCCTCCAGCATCCTGTTCTGACTTCCTCTGATGATGAACAGTGATATGGAAGCATAAGCCAAATAAACTCCCTTCTCCCCAAGTTGCTTTTGGTCATGGCGTTTCATCACAGGATAGTAATCCACACTTAAACACATATATTGATCATATCAGTATACTAGCTACTGAAAAGAGAAAGATTTGGTAAAAGGACAAAGATAGTACTGTTATCTTTCAAACCTAAGTTCCGACACAGAATACATTAATTTATACTGCTAATCTATATACCTACATCAACTCCGAGATCTAGAAGGTACTTGACTACACTGATCATTCCACTAGAGGCTGCTGCATGAAGAGGAGTGTAAGACTTCTTATCCTTACACGTCACTTCAGCTCCATGAGATACAAGTAATTTCACTACTTCAATGTGACCTGAAAATACATCAAAAAAAACAAAACAAAAACAAACAAAAAAAAAAAAACCAAAAACAAAATAAAACAAAAAATCAAAAAACCATCAGCACATAGAAATTATTGAATATATTCTGAATACATTTAAAAAAATGTAAGATAGCACATTAATTTTCTAATGCATGATGACTAATAATTCATGCTGTAATTCAAGATGATCGATCATTTAACATCTCTCTTTCACTTTTACCTTGTGATGATGTCTTCTGTCGGGTCATGACATAAAGGTACTGACCAGATGACAGAACCCTCACTTGGACTTCCAAAGCTCCAATATTTGAAAAAAATGCAATTCTGCTCAGGATAAATTACCTAACCATGGTAGATCAAGAATGTACTGCTGTCTCCAAAACAAAGAATAACCCTTTAATCATAATCCACTGTACCAAGGACAACCAAGCCATGCTAAGGCCCAGACTGAGGCCCACACACTTAACTATTTCAGAAGCTAAACTTCAAACAATATTACTCTAGCCTTCATTTCTTGAAAATAGTTTGTTAGATCAAACTTAATTCCTTCAAAGTGAAAGGCTGATTATACTCCACTTACTGTGCATGCTTTCTATTTTTAACATAAAATGTGTTGTTTAAAATCATACACACTGTCTCTAGACTGTCCCAATGAATAATCTACAATAGACTACTCAGAAAAGAATTAAAAAACTTAAGGATATAAAAAAATCTACATAGAGTGAAAGACTTTAGGATGAAACAGAACTCCTTCTGGCTATTTTACCTTCAATTAATAAGAAAAATTTCCTTATATAAGGAGAGGTACATATTTTTTGGCACTAAATATCACATTTTCAGGTTTTGGCCATCAAAATAGGGTATGTGTCTAAAATGGCACCTTTAGGGGTGGGAGTGCGCACTTCCAATCCCAGCGCTGGGGAGTTGGAAACAAGCAGGTCTCTGGGGCTCTTTGGCTAGTCTGTCTTATAACCCCATGTCCTAGTCAGAGGCCATGACTCAGAAAATAAGGTAGATAAATTCCTGAGGAATGATTCTGGAAGCTCATCTGACACACATACTTATGCATGTGAGAAAACACACACACACACACACACACACACACACACACACACACCTCATAATAATAGGGTTTAAGTTTTTTTTTTTTTTGGTAGTGACAGAGATTGAACTCAAGGCCTTGTGCAAAGCAAACACAGTATCACTTCAGCTTTACCTCCAGTTTAATAAGATGCTTCTCAATGCATCTCCACAACTTACACTTTAATAATCCAGTAAAAGGAGGATGGACATAAGAGTGAGCTTTTAGTAAACACCCATCATAAGTTCAACATCCCAGGGCACCATCTGTGATGTCCCTTCTAAGTTTTAATAAACTAGGTCTAGTGTACTGGTACAGCACATCTCCTCTACCTGTTCTGCTGGGGTAGCAACCTCAGATATTCTGTAACTCAGTTATATTAAAAATACAGAAATTCAAAAAACCATAATGCATTATCTCCACTAAATATAATTCCAAAAGTAAATTTAAAAAGTACATACCCATATATGCTGCCCAATGGATTGCGCGCCTATCTTTCTTATCAAAAGCATTAATATTGGCACCTCTGGACAACAGTAGTTTGACCATCTGGAATAAACGTAAATAGTTTCATTGAGATTCAGAAGTAGAATTATTCATAAGTGTGCCTTGTGATTATTTAATTTGATTTTTTTCACACTGAATTGCTTTAGTTGAAGGACATTTAATATAGTATGAAACTTGGGAGGGGTTCACTGCTACTAAAATCAGCTTGCAGTCTTTTTTAAGATGCTACTTTGCAACTAAATTAGTATTTAAGAACATCTGCGTAAGAACAAACCTTGAAAGTCTGAAGTTTAAATACTTAAATAGAAGTTGTACTGTTATTTATTAGAATGTAACTGTCTCATACCAGTAATGTCTGAAATTTAATTTAATCATCTATGGTAGATCCACTACATTTAAAACAAATTATTACGAAGTCTACTTATCTCATAATGAACCAATACTATCATTGTCGTATTTATAATTGTTTTTTCATTTTGTGATCTATGCTACAGTTGATGTAAGGATTCAGAGCACTGCAGTGAAAAAAACAATGAGGCCACTAGGCTTCCTTGCACAATCCCAAGAATGCCATTCAAAAACTGTGATTCTGTGTCTTCAAAATGAAGAACTAGGATCTGGGTACACTGTCGTTCCAACTGCTTAGAACAGGCTGAGGTCAGAGTACAGCTTGGAGTTTAAGAGTTTGGAACATAGCAATATTTCATCTTAAATTAAGGAAGGCTAGTGAAGAGCAGGAACAACAGTACAAAAAGAAAAAAGAAAAGGCAGGCGGACAGGGTGGACACTGGACAAAGGTTCTTCTAAATTCTGGTTCAACTAGGCTTTCCAATGCTTGATGAAAGGTGACTGCAGGTTCTTTCTGTCGTATAAACCTGTTTGATGTGTGCAGGGCTGAATGTGCATGTGGAGGCCAGAGCTCGATATTAGTTGTTTTCCTCCAATGTGCTCTACCTTATTTTAAGACACAGTCTCTCACCTGGAGTTCCCTATTTTAGTTAGGCAGGCTAACAACAACTTGGAGAGCTCTGGCTGTCTACCCCAGCCCTGCATGTTGAGATTGCAGGTGCACAGCAGCATCCCTAGCTTTCTATGTGGGTGCTGGAGATCTGAACTCAGGTCCTTGTGCTTGCACAGAAAGTACTTTATGGACTGAGTCTTCTCCCCAGCACTGTGATGACTAATTTTCTTAATCTGTTTTCTTTTGAAACATTACTAAGGAATTACCTTAATAATAAACTAGAAGAAAACATAGTTGCCAAATGTTGCCTTTCTTTGCTATTATCCTTCCTTCTGAAAGAACAATGAAACTGCTGTCTCCCTGCACTTTCTTGACAATAACAGAATATATCTCTTATGTTATCCTATAGCTAACTGACAGTCCTCTCATTCTAGGTCATTATGAAATTCTAGTATATATGTAGTAAGTACTAAATAAATCTTTTAATTTGGGACTACTTATATCACTAAGAAAGAAAAAAGCTAGAAGGCTTGCTAAGGGCAATATCAGGAGATTTTTTTTTTTTTTTGCTTTTCTTATGAACTGAGCAAATTAAAGGCAAACTTATTACTAACTAGAAGCTAGAAAACAGACAATCTGTCTCTAATTGGATGCACCTACCTCACTATGCCCACTGAAAGCTGCATGATGTAATGCGGTTCTTCCTGCTCGGTCCGATACGTTCACATTACTCAGAAGAGGTACCAAAGACTCGGCACACTTGACAGCTTTGTTAGCAGCAGCTATGTGTAGCGGGGTCTGCCAGTTTTTATCTCGAGCATTAACGTCAGCAGAATGCTTCAAAAGTATCTGAACTGCTTCCTAAGATGTAAAAACAAGAGGATTGAATACTTTGAGAAATTTATAAAGATGTACACATATGGGAAAAATAAGTTATAAAAGCTCACTATAAATAATAAAAATTTAAGAAAATATTTTGAATTTAAAGATAGTACTTAGAGCCATAAAAAGATATATTGTCTTGACAAAACATTTTTTTTCTTACTAAAAGCACAGAACTCTCTATGAAAATATACAGACAAAAAACAAAACCTAAAGAAATGCATCTTTTTATTGTTAATAGCTGAAACTTATTAGCAAAATATAATTAATCATTAAAAACCATTAATAAGATTTATTATCTTGATATTAAATATGCAAGAATTTAAAAAGACATTTCTCACCTCTCAAAGAATTATGTGTTACATTTTACCAAGTGGAAAAGAATCACTAGGTCTGGTTCATTAAATGAATATATAAAAAGTTTTTTATTGTAATGAACATTAATGCTAGTATAGAGACAACTTAAGAATTTCACACTACCACTTTTATACTGTAGATGTTTGTTAGGATTCCTAGGAATTTAGTATGCCATCAGCATTAAGCAACATAATCATAATTAAGCAGCAAAATTTTCTCCTCACAGTGATGATCATGTTTGGTAAGTACAAAACCACATATAAAAATAAAAAGCAACAGAACTAGAACAGAATCTTAGTACTAAGACTTTAATTAACTTTATTGTGGAGAACTTGCAAATAAACACCATCACACAAAGAAATCAGCTACACCCAAAGTCTATAAATCACAATGAACTTTACAGTTAGAAAAGTCATCCTGAAGCTATGAAACTTAACACTGACTTTTACCTTCAATATTTATATGCATTTATCTGCCACCCCCTCCAAATCCATGAGAGCTAAAACTAGAGAAACAATGAGCTTTATTTCCGTTGATAACTTGTGACCTCTATCTGCACTCCACTCTTCCTCATCATCTACTATTTCTTGTTCTCCTTTAGACATGTACACATAAACATTTATCTGCTTATATGCATTTATATGAATATATGTAATACATAAATTACAAGCCAGAGTCCACGAGAAAAAAACCATGTATTTTTTCCTTCTGAAACTATCTGACCTTGATTAATATTATATATCCTAAATCCATCAATTTTCTTGAAACTTTGATTTTTTCTTTAAAGCTCAATAATATTTCATTTGTACCATATTTTAATTACCCATTCATCTACTGATGAGCAACTAGATTGGTTTCATTTCTTTGCTATAGTAAATAAAGCAGCACTAAACACGGGGATGTAAATATCTCTGTGGATGGTAAGAAAAAATACCGATTAGGGAATACATGAATGAAATAAATATTAAATAACAAAACACAAAATCAACTAAAGAACTGGTTCTTTGAAAAAGTTAGTAAGATAGACAAATCCTTAGCTGATTTAACAAAAAGAAAAAGGGAGAAGACACAAATTAGCAAAATTCAAGATGCAAAGGGTGTCATTACAATAAACTACAGCAAACTACAAAACATTACTAGAGACTGTTATGAAAAAATATTCTAAGAAGCTAGATAATCCAGGAGAAATAGGAAAATTTCTAAATGTATTACCACCTAAAACAATTAAATAGAAAATATCAATAATGTAAAACAATCCATTCTAAGTAATGAGATCTTGGAAGCCACAGTCAAAGGAAAAGGAAAGCCCAGGACCAGATGAATTAACTGCTGAATTCTACCAAATGTTCAAGAAAGATCTCATACCAATTTTTCTAGACTTGTTCCACAAATCAGAAAATGAAGGAAAGGGCACTACCAAATTCATTCTATGAGTTCAGTATTACTCTCATTCCTGAGCCAGGTAAAGACACAAGGATAACAATAAGAAAGCTACTGACCAGTTTCTTTAATGAACAGATACAAAAATTCCCAGCAAAATACTTGCAAATGGAATTCAGGAACACATTAAGAAGATTATATGTTATGACCAAGTGTGCTTCACTGCAGAAAGGAAACACTGCTTCACATATATAAATTAATAAATGTAATATAGCATATAAATGAACTTAAGGATAGAAATCACACAATCATTTTGATTGTTATTAAAAAAAGGGCATTTGACAAAATTCATCAGATCTTCATAATAAAGTTTTGAGAATATTAGGAGTAGATGAAATATACATCAAAATAATAGAGCATACACAACAAAACTATAGAATTATGTTCTATTAAATAGAGGCAAACTGAGACCATTTCCTCTAAAATCAAGAACAAGATATAAGACTTCCTATTTTCCTCTCTTATTTGATACAGCTACAGCAAAAGAAAGACACAAAAGAGATGGATAAAAATAAGAAGACAAACTCTATTTTAATTATAGATGCAATGATCCTTGACTTAAATACCCCATTCAAAATAAAATTTAAAAATTAAGTATTTAGGAATATACCTAATCAAAGAATTAAAAGTCCTCTAAACAATAAAAAATTCAAGACACTGAAAGAGAAACTTACAGAAGGCATGAATAATGGAGAGACCTTCCATATTCCTAGACTGGGAGAATACTGTGGGAATAGCTGTGTTATCAAAAAATGTATAGACATACTACAATTATCTCTCAACAATCTGATGTCATGTTTCACAGATTACATAAATAAATCATTAAATATATTATCATATCGAATGTATTAAAGAAACAGAGTTGAATAGAACCACCAAAGAGCCCAAGTAGTCAAAGTAACCCTGAGGAGTAAGAACTCTGCTGGGAACATGACAATGTCTGACCCAAACTGAACTACAGTGATAGCTACAGTGACTAAAAAGTGGCACTACCTAAAAACACAAAGATCAACTAAAAGGAGGACCAGAAATGAAATGACAAAGCTATGCCCACTTAACTTTGACGATGGAAACAAATTGCACATATTTAAAAAAAGATAATCTATTCAACAAATGGTATTCTCATAATTGGCTATCTGCAAAAAAAAAAAAAAAAAAAAAAAAAGAACTCATATTTTTCACCTTGTAAAAATAAGTTCAAAATGGGTGAAATTCCTTAATTTAAAACCTGAAGAACTAAAATAAAACAGGTGATACTTGTCAAGATACTAGGTTCAGAGAGACCTTTCTGAATAGAACAACATTAGCACAGGAACTAGCCTCATGTATCAGCAAAAGAAGCTATCAGCAGGGGAAACACCACACAGAATAGGAGAAAATCTTCTCAGGAATACTTTACACAAGGGGCTAATATCCAGAATTTACAAAGAACTGAAGATATTAGATACCAAGAAAACAAAAACTGCCAATCAACAAATGGGCAAGTGAATTGAACAGCTTTCAAAGAAGGGCTGAAGAAATGGCTCAGTAGTTAAAAGCACTTGACTGCTCTTCCAGAGGTCCTGAGTTTAAATCCCAGCAACAACAGGGTGGCACATATCCATCTATCATGGGATCAGATTGCCTCTTCAGGTGTGCATGAAGACACAGCACTCACATATATAAAATACACGAGTAAATCAATCTTTAAAAAACTACAAAAGAGAAACACAAATGGTCAGTACCCGATTTTAAAAAGTGTTCAATATTTCTAACCATCAGGGAATACAAATTTAAACTATTCTTATCAAATTCAGAATGCCCTAACATCAAGAAATCTAATAACAGGGTTGTGGAGAGATGAATCAAAAGAGACCTGGGTTTAGTTTTGAGCACGCACATGGCGGGTTATTATCATCTGTAACTCCAGTTTCAGGCAACTAAAGGCTCTCTCTAGTTTGGCTCTTCAGGCAAAACACTCAAGAAACATTAAATCAAAGTAAATAATTCAATATACTCAAAAGAGGCTCCAACATATAACAAGGATACATGCTCCACTATGTTCATAGTAGCCATATTTTCCAGCCAGAAGCTGGAAAGAACCCAGATGTCCTTCAACAGAGGAATGGATATAGAAAATGTGGTACATTTACACAACGAAATACTACTCAGCTATTAAAAACAATGACTTCATGAAATTTTTAGGCAAATCGACGGATACTAGAAAGTATCATCCTGAGTGAGGTAACCCAGTCACAAAAGAACACACATGGTACATACTCACTGATAAGTGGATATTAGCATAAAAGCTTGGAATACCCAAGATACAATTCACAGACCATATGAAGCTCAAGAAGGAAGACCAAAGTGTGGATGCTTCAGTCCTTCTTAGAAGGGGGAACAAAATACTCATGGAAGTATTGCCCCAGTGTAGGGAAATGTCAGGGTGGGGAGGCGGGAGTGGGTGGGTGGGGGAGGACCCTTATAGAAGCAGTGGGAGGGGGAAGGGGAACTGGGAAAGGGGATAACATTTAAAATGTAAACAAATAAAATATCCAATTAAAAAAATGGAAAAAAAGAAAAGAAAAAATCTGACTGACACGACAGAGCATAACTAAAACCATTTTGTGTAAAGCCATTCTGTGTAAGGTTGAAAAATGTAATGTTTGCAAGAGGTGTTAAGCAGCCAGCTATAAGGCTCTCTGATAAGTCAATGAAGCAACCCTAAGCTGTGAGCCCTGATAGTACAAAGCTAACGTTCAATAGAACCATACAGAAAGTGGAACTTTGGAGGTGGTCTTCAGATCTTACTGCTCAGGGCATTTCAAGCCACTGTGCTGATCCCCATCTGCAACGACACTTTGAGCCTGGCTATTGTGTGACTCTGGGTCTCTTAGAACAAATTATCTGCACAGTTGCTGAGTTCATACAGGCCGGCCTGTCCAAACTAGTGGCTGGCTGATGCTCTTAAGGACCTTCTGGAACTTCTAATAGTGGCACCCTCTAGATCTAACACAGCTGAAGGATCTTGCAGCAGATGCCAATCAAGCTCACAGCTCACTGGCTCTGTTTGTCACAGTCAACAAATGAATGTGAAGAAAGAGGAACACATTCACTACTGGTGAGATGAAAATTAATACTTCCATTATAGAAATTATTTTGGAGAATCCTAAAAATATTAAAAATAGAACTACTATATGACTCAGCTTTTACTCCTGGACATATATAAAGAACTCAACCCCTATCACTTATAGGATATATAGTTCAAGTCTTGCAAAACTGTCCTTTGGTGCTCTTCTCTAGGAGACAAAGGATACTAACTGACCAGCAGTCTTTTCAAGATTGCTGTAAGATAACTAACGCAGAGATAACATTAACGTGTGAATAGCTATGATGTTACAAGATTTCAAGGATTACTAAATGAAAGATACGGTTTATGGCATAAGCATAATTTTTAGCCTTTGAAATAAACAACAATTTAGAGCTGTTTGAAATACAGAAAACAACACTAGTATTTAATAGGGTTGGCAAACAGACTGAAGATGTGCTCAGGAACATCTGAGAAGACAGGGAGTAAACCAAAGAAACACAGTGGCCTATGACTCCACAATTCCAGTACAGTTTAGAGGAAAAAGAAACAGACCTAGTCAAGAATGCTGTCTTCGTTAGGGTTTCTACTGCTGTGATAAAACACCATGACCAAAAGCAACTTAGTGAGAAAAAGGTTTATTTCATTTTATAGCTTATCATGAAAGAAGTCAGGGCAGAAACAAACTTAAGGCTGGAAGCTGGAGGCAAGAATTGAAACAAATGCCATGCAGGAGTGCTGGTTACTATCTTGCTCTTCCTAACCTGCTCAGTGTGCTTTCTTATATAATCCAGGACCACCTGTCGAGGGATGCACCACCCACTGTAGGTTGCCCTCCCACATCAGTCATTAATCAAGACAACACCCAACAGATTTGCCTACAGGCCAAAATCTTAATAGTGCAATTTTCTTAATGAAGATTCTTCTCTCTTCTGGTGCTGGATAGATGGCTGAGAAATTGAGAGTGCTGGCTGCTCTTGCAAAGGCCTTGGGATCAATTCACAAGACCTACAGCAGCTTACAAACATCTATAACGCCAGAAAATCTGGAGTGCCCATTGGTACCCATGCGCACTCAGCATGAATGTGGTACACAGACATACATGCAAGCAAAGCACCCACACAAATTAACAAACAAACAAACAAACAAACAAACAAAACAAAACAACCAAGCTGGGTACAGTGGTATGACACTTGGGAGGATGAGAAGAGGCAAGAGGATCAGGAGTTTGATGTTAGCCTACATTATGGAGTAAGAGCCTGTCTCCAACAAAACAAAGCAAAACAAAACAAAACAAAACACAACACAACAAAACACAACACTCTTCTTTGATGATTAGCTTTTGCTAATCTGAACAAACCAACCAACTGAAACCCAACCAGGACAAATGCCAGTTATCTTAATGCACATACAACATATAAGACTATAAACAGGAAAAGTTTGTTTTCCATGTGAGAAACCTCACATTCTTTAAGGTAATACTATTGAGTCTGCTGCAATGGGCATCAAGGGCTGGAGAAATGGCAGAGTGTTTGATAAAGTACAAGTGTGTGGACCTCAGAACCCTTGTAAAAAAACCAAAAAAGCAGGGAGGTGTAGTAGCTGCCTGTGATCCCAGCACTTCGGAAGCAGAAACAGGAAATACCTAGGGCAGCCTGAGTTGGTGAAGTTCAGCAAGAGACCCTGCTTCAATGAATAAAGTGAATTGTGAACAAGAAAACATCTGATGTCAACTTTGGGCCTCCACACACATATGTATACAAATGCAAGCACACTCACATATATTTGTATGTCCAAACACATGTAAACATGCACGAGGACACACATACACCATTCATAAAAATGCACTTAAAATATTCTTCCAAAACTCCAACTTCAATGTTGAAATTAATCACTCTCCAATCCTGATGGCATTGTGCTCAGCAGAGCCTTGGGATACCAAGTAACTCAGTAAAGAAAAGACCCACAGAGGATCCGTGATAGAAAACACTTCTTGTGAAGGAGAGGCAGAAACAAGGGTGTCTACTCATTTACTTCAGACCCTCTTAAGAATCTGACACACAAAAGGAGAAATGCAACAATTAACTTAGTTTGTACCAATTCTGAAGTAAAATGACTGGTCTAGGTATTGTAGTAGGTTTTTTGGTTTTGGTTTTTTTTTTTTTTTTTTTTATTAAAAATTGCAATTTTAAGTTGGACACATGCAGACCTACTTAATGCTTCTTTATATACAGTCACTAAAAGAAATGTCATACCTCACTACAAGATGCAACTGCTCTGTGTAAAGGTGTCAACCATTTGCTGTCTTTGGCATTAACTCTAGCTCCTGCAACAAGAAGAAAAAATTAATTGAAATATTTTACATGAAATATTTTTTGATAAACCTAGTTATGTAGTCCCAAGGGGATAACAATTGAGAAATTACTTAGATATTGTTTTCTAATATATTACCCTTAAGTTATAAACAAAATTATTCTTTTAAGTTGATATAATTATCCAAAAGGAATCAGTTCTTTGTATTAAAAAGAAAATAAACAGTATTTTATAGTTAGGTTAGAAAAGTCACCTTTATACAGAGCATATTCAAGATAAAATCAAATCCCACTTTAAAGTGTTAATTTCAAATACTTAAACAAACATAATATCTTCACTGCATTTCTTTACTAATAAATGCATAATGTCACAAAGTAATATAAAGATAATTGTACAGATATAACTAAAAACACATTGATTCTATAAAGTTATCATACAAAAATGAATCCAATGTTTACAGATGTAGGAAAATAAGCCAATTTACAAGTATATCTTGGTTATACCTAAAGTTTAAAGAAGGATCTTTTAAAAATCAAATATATATAATTAAAAAAATTAAGTCAATGAACAAAAGTATCAACAAAATATAAATATATCCAATAAGATAAAAATATTACATTATAAGGTTAAACAAAAGAATCAAATAGAAGAGGCTATCGTTGGAGTGCGAATAGAAAGGAAACAGTCCTGGCTAGTCAACTGGCCATCAGGTCCTGGCTATACAGCACTTTATACAAAGAGGATTTATGCCCCAAGCCCCAATTCTTCATTGCCTAGATGATAACAAAAAAACTATGTTGAATAACCCTTAATAAATTTCTGTAGTCTTATAGTTATATGCACAAACCAGAGTCAAGTATTGCTAAAATCCATACTTCCTCATGCTTACACTGTTCCTGTGTTTTTAAGTGTGAGGGTTCAGGGAAAGATAATCAAATGCAGTGACTTCATGGTATACAGCTACAGAAGAAACCTTCTGAACAGTGTTGTGACCCCTCTGAACCTAAGTGTCTTCATCTATAAAACAGACTTTCTAATACCTTGGTACAAAAATTATCATGTAATAAACCCAATACACACAGCACATGTTGATGGTAGATTTAGAAGTGCTGAACACAAAAGGCTATAAAACATGAAGGAAACAAACATAGTAATTAAAAGTTTGATAGTAGTTAATTCTCTGTAGGCATCAACAGTGACAAAGATGACAGAAGCAAGAGCTAATGGAGAGCTTTCAAAGCCAACAAAATAAAGAATTGGTCAAAGAGAGTAGGGTATATATTTAAAAAATACTCCGCAGTGCTAGCGGTCTAACTCAGGACCCTGTCCATGCCACACACGAGCTTACCAATAAGGCCCACCTCAGCCAACAGTATATTTGTACAGTAAATATTTAGGCAACTAGCTGTCGGGCCCCTGGAGGCCAAGAAGACTAAGGCAGACAACCTGGCCACAGTGAAGTCAGATTGCTTTTAGTCTAGGTTGAAACATTTGAAATGTTCACTTTTTTAAAGGCTCAAGTTGTAGAGGATGATAGGGTCTTTCGTTCTCTCATTTGCCTGCTGAGGAATTCCACGGTTCTCTAAAATCCCTACAGCTTCTTCTACATAAGTACTTATGCCCACATATAGATCTATACATAGGAGAAATAAAGGCCTGAAGGTACAAACACAGACAACTAGAAGGGATAGCACCTGGGCCAACAAAGGTAAAGACTGAGGTCTCATAAATACCTTCAAGAAATCAACTTTGAAGTAATGACAAGAGAACAGAACTGTGACTGTCACCAAAAAAAAAAAAAAGAAAAAAAAAAAAGTGGCTCTCCGTGTGCTGATATAGCTTTGAGAAATAAAACATAAAAGATAAAAAGCAATAACTGTAAATACTGCTTTACCTTTAATTAGAAATAGGAAGAGGTAAGTCTATATTTTTATTTGATTAGTATGAATACTAAAACCATAGAGGGCTGACAAGATATTAGAAGAGTAGGGACCTGAGTAGTTGGTTGGTTTCTAGGTACGCTTAATACTGGGCAGGCTTACAGAAGGCGTGTGTGTGTGTGTGTGTGTGTGTGTGTGTGTGTGTGTGTGTGTGTGACTTCTTTGTTACTCTGTATTATTGTTGTTTCTATTTTTTATATATGATAGATACTACTCAAAAAATTAAAAGATGGTCATGAAAAAAAATTTTTTTTTTTTTGAGACAGGGTTTCTCTGTGTAGCCCTGGCTGTCCTGGAACCCACTCTGTAGACCAGGCTGTCCTTGAACTCAGAAATCCGCCTGCCTCTGCCTCCCAAGTGCTGGGATTAAAGGCGTGCGCCACCACCTCCCGGCGAAAACATTTCAAGAATTTGTCTCCAAGTATAAGCAATAAAAAATGAACCAGGAATTGGGTAGTTTTTAAGTATTTCTTTTGGATATGGGTTATCAGATATATAACCACCTAAAAATCTAATTTAATGGTACACCTATGGAGATGAAAATTCAAAAGAAAACTCACGATTCATTCTGTCTTGTTCTGACAGTCTTTTTTCTTCTTCATATTTAATAAGTCAAATTAATTTATTGAAACAAATGACTACAATAAAGAATCCACTAAAAGTTAACTGAGGGTATTACACTGCTACTTGTAACAAATAATACTAAAAATAAAGGGCTTGTTCAATGATAGGAGTTTAAACTTCTGATCATTATCTTTTTTGTTGTTTTAGAAGACAGTTATCTTTTGTTATATCCTGTGCTTCTTTTAAAAGCACTAATCAAATATTTTAATTTCTCATAAAGACCAACATACGAAAAAAATCTGCAGGCACCAATGAAAAGATCTTTCTCTAACATGTGTGCATTAAATTGCATGTGATTTGCATACTAACAATCATGACATAGTGATGTACACTTTCAAGAACAGTAGTTGGCTATGTTCCTATCAAAGGAAATAAACAATAACAACAATAATGATATAAAAGCCACAAGTACAGCAGCACATTCTTATTGTTTCAGATTCCTAGAGCCTCTTTTGGTAAACTCTCCGAAGGCAATATATTTCTGGTTTCTGTTCTATAAAGAACTCTCCTAAAGTCAGCCATACATTAATATATACATTAGACAGCAAAACCATTTTAATAATGCAAGACACAGCCAGAATAAAGGTAAATGGTCCAACAGCTAGTCAAATAAAATAATAGCCAGAAAGGTTATCAAGAAATATGGGGAGGAAGGAAAATAAAGGGAGGGGGGAGAAGAGTATTATGTCCCCTTAAAACATAAACTGTCTTGAGAGAGAAACAAACCTGTAATAGTCTCAGTATCATCACATGTTCTACACATGAAAAAAGATAAAATCTATAAAGATTAGCTATAAAGATGCTAAGTCACTACATCCCAGTCACTCAAACAGATACTATATGCTAGCAAGCCCGACTCCACTGTTCCTACTAGGTTACTGGTAGATGTTTTGGCAGGAGAAATCACTGCAAGCAATCTGAAGGCAAAGAAGAAAGCAGTTTAAGGAAGATGGCATTGATGACCGACTATTTTACTCACTGGGACATTTCTCCAGCCCTCAATACACAGTTCTCAAAGAACTAATAAAGATATTTGTAAAAGAACAAGAAATGTAGACACTGACATAGATGGAGTGAAAGCAGAGGGAGAGGGCCTCTGTCTACAATATACAAATCAAGGGAGGTACTCCCTCCCCCCTCTCCAAATGACAGCCCTGGCTAATACACTTATGTTACAAGTTTTTGAGATGTGCACATTTTAGATCTAATTCCAAAGGAAGAAATAGCAGATCCCTATTCTATATTAAGAATTACTTTCTGTAAGAGGTCAATGAAATGAAAATTTAAATAATGCTTTCCACGTGCTGAAAAGGTAACATTCAGCAGTCTGCTAACATATGATTTGAATGGAAGCATAAATTAATAGCTTCCAAACAAAATACCTATTCTTAATTGATGACAAAATTTAGTCTTTAAGAGAAGCATTCTAGAATAAAAACTAATGTGTATTCAAATGTTACTCAACGTGAAGTAATAGTGGTAATGAAGAAGGGTAGATACAAAGAAGAAGAGAGGTTCAGATTATGACAGAGTTAATGTGAACTGAAAAGAATGTCTTGAGTCTGACTCAAGGCTCTAGCTTTTCGGTTATGATAGTACAAGCTTCAGTTGTAAATAATGCTGGTGGAAGTGCTGTCTTAGTTTTCCTGTTTTGTAATACTTTTATAGAGCTGAGGGCAGAATAAGATAAAAGAAGAGGCTAATTTTAGTATAGTATTAAAAAGATACAAGTAAGTACTTGTTATTTTACTCTTTCTAGAACAATTATTAATTCCAGTGGATCTCAGCATAACTATAGATGCTAAGAAAGCTTGGTTAAATGTACCAGGTCAAAACACTACTACTTACTTACGAATCTTGGGGTGCATCATTCAGAAATATTTATGTTCCAATAAATTTAACTATAAATTTAAAAAAACATGTAATCTTATAACAAGTCATCAAAAAATAAAATAATATGAAGAAGCATCACCTTGAATGAGGAGATAGCTACTACTACTAGCTGTGGTGGTTTGAATGAGATGTTCCCCATAAACCTTGGGCATTTGAATACTTGGTCCCTGGTTGGTAGCTCTGTTATAAGTTTAGATGTTGCCTTGCTGGATGAAACATGTTACTGGGGACAGGCTTTGAGGTTTCAAAGGCTACAGGCCATTCCTAGTTCATTTTGCTTCCTGATTGTGGAGAGATATGAGCCTGCTCAGCTACAGCTGTCACCTGCTACCTGCTTCCACGTTGTCCCCATCATTGCAAACCCTAACCCTCTGGAACTGTAAGTCCAAAGTACAGCCTTCTTTCTCTAAGTTGTCCTGGCCATAGAAAAATAACTAATACAGGAATCCATGAGAGGGAGTAGGACACTGCTGTGAGAGGCTTGATCATGCTGTTTTTGCTCTTGTCCTACGAACTTGCCTTAAGTTAAATTTAAAAGTAATGAACTGATTTCTTTGGTGAAAATTTCAAGATGGCTTAATATTGGCTCTGTTGTATAGTTATTAGTATCAGTCAAATGTAGGCCTATAATGCAAAGGACCAAATGTAGTAGGAAGAAATACAAACTGTACAGTTTTAGAGAAAGAAAAAGACATTGGCAACATGGCTTGTGCTGCAAGAGAGGCTGTAATTGTTAAGATTCACACCATTAATGAGAGGCCAAATCTGCAGTGGAATAAAGGGAAGGGTGCCCTTAGGGCAACACCCCACCCAACTAAGCTTTCAACTTGTGAAAAAAAAGTTCTGTCCCTAAAAAGCAACAAAAACAATAGCTGCTGGTAATGTGGTTAAAGAGGGGCAGAATTCATCCGTGTTTGCAGCTCTAGTCGGCAGTGTTATCCATATGAGTCATGAAGGATATACAGAAGATAAGCTTCCTCTCCAGCTTAAGAGTCACTGAGGCTAGTTACGTGGCAAAGGAGTCTCTGTATGGAGGCCCGAAGAGCTCACTGCCTGAAGCTGTGGAAAGTGAAATCTGGGTTGTGTTGAGGACTCCAAGATGTACTGAGTTTCACACTCTGATAGTAGAACCAGGCAGCAGCTGCTGCCTCTCCTGCTACTTCTGTGGTTGTGACTGTGTGGCTGCAGCTGTGGCTGCCACTGCTGCTGCTGCTGGTGTTGATGGTAGTATTTCAAGTAGAAAAGCTGGAACAGCAGTTCCATCTAAGCACTTTGATATCAGACAAGAAACTACAGAATTTGTAGTTTGCCCTGCTGGGTTCTGGTCTTGCTTTGGTCTAATGTTTCTCCACTATTCCTCTATTCCTCCCTTTAGGAATGGTAATGTGTATCTTCTGTCATTTATGATGTAAGTATATAATTTGTTTAATGATTTTACAGGGAGTTACACCCGTCTTGAATCTCAGAAGAGACTGAATACTTTAAAACAGTGCCAGTGTCTGTAAAAGTCTAGTGTGTGACCACAGTCTGAAAAACACCATGGAGGGTTTAAGTTGCACTAAATGCACTTATATGCAGTATGCAGTGATCAGGAGCTTCCTTCCGTGAGCCAATAGTAGAATGTGGTGGTTCACATGGGATGACCCCGTAAGTCTGTGACACTGGAATACCTGGTTCCCCGGCTGTTTGAGAAAGGCTTATGAGGTGTGTCCTTGCTGGAAGAGGTGTGCCAACAGGGGCTGGCTTTGAGGTTTTAAAAGCCATGTGGGGAAAAAAAAAAAAAACCCAACCTGTGTGTGGTTTCTAGTGCTGTCTCTACTTCCTGTTTGTGGTTTTAGATATGAGTAGTCATATTCCAGCCTTCAGTCTGACTCCTCCCCTCATGCTGTTTCAATAATTATGGACTCTACTGGAACCATAAGCCCCCAAATAAATCCATCCTTCTCTAAGTTAACAGGTTATGGTGTTTTATCACAGAAATAAAATAGTAACTAACACACTACTATAAACCCAAATATAAAAAAAAGTCCATTATAGGAAAATATGTACCCAATGAGCACAGACACTGACTCAAAGGAAGCTTCTGAAGATACAGGGAAGGCAACTGAGTTCTACAAAAGATCACTTTGTCCTACTGTCACTGGGCTCCTTTCTCTTGGCTGTGTGTGTTCTAAAATCCCAAACCATCTTTCAGATGATCTAGAGCTGTCTGGGTCACCTCTCTACACAAGAACACTGCTAACGAAGACATCAGGCAGGAAACCTGACACGTGATGGAGGGTAACAGCCAACCACCAACAGATCACTGAAAGAAAGCCTAAGGACTTGAGGAAGCTCCAACAGTAGATTCAATAAAGGAGACTGGGCTGCTATGAAAAACGAAGTACATTTGGTCTGGATGAACTGACTTGCACTGTAGTTAGTTATTACACAGCTTCTACTTGGTAACTAAAGTCATTACTGGAAATAATCACTTTTAAAAGAAAGAGACTGAGTTTGACTCAGCCCTAGCATCTAAAGTTTTTTCTAGGCATAAAAAAAATTAATTAAATGGGGAAATGAACCCCTTCATTCAAGATCATATAAAATAGCAAGTATATTAAAATAAAAACAAATAGGATTCTTTTAAAAAAATCTATAGCAGTAGTTATCCAAAGTCTTAGACATTAAAATAACCAAAACTATACTGCTTCTTACACAGTCATTTTCTTATCTTTCTGTGTATGCTGTGCATATGCCTATATGGTATGTGTATGTAGTGATGTGTTAAGAGTACACATATGCATCTGTATGTGTGTATGTGTGTGGTAGTCAGAAGACAACCTCAGGTTGTATCTTCCTCCCATTGTTTATAACAGGGTTATTGTTGTTGTCCATTCTTGCATATTACATATTATAGCTGAGAATTACCTTGGACTCCTGATTCTCCTGCTGCTCTCTCTCAAGAGCTGGGATTACAGCAACATGTATACCATCACATCCAGCTTAGGCAGTGCTGGAGAACTGGGTACTAAACCCAGGGCTTCCTATATGTTAGACCAACTGAGTTACATACTCAGGCCATAAAGCATAATTTCTTCAAAAGCATTTTAAAGACCTTCAAAGAATTGAAATAAAAGCTACTTTTTGGTGCGTGTGTTCTGATATGGGCACCTGTGGTATGAATGTGCATGTGGAAGCCAGATGCCAATGTGGGGCTGTCTTCCTTAGTCATTTCCACCTTGAGTCAATGTCTCTCAGTGAATCTAGAGTTCACTGCTTTTGCTAAGCAAACTGGTACAGGTCTGTACTGCTGCACCCGACTCTTCTGAGGGTGCTAGGGATCTAAACTTAAGTTGCATACTTGCACAATAAGCACTTTATCAACTGAATCATATCCTCAGCTCTTAAAAAAAAAAAAAAGCCATTTAAAGAAAGAAGTTCTGTTGGCACCATCTTAAACTTATGTACACAGTAAGACTTATTTTTACCATTTAGTTCCTGGGCCACTATACCCTTTTCCTTTGGAGAGACGCAACTGTCTCCTCGTAACTCTGTATTAAATGAGACCCATCAAAATTAAAATGCAGAAGGCCTTTTATAACATTTGTCTCTTTCCTATTATTCCTCCTTATCTATGTTTTTCATTTTTCCATAGTGGCAATTATTATTTTTTAAACAAATTATAAAATGGCTTGTATTTATCAAATTAGAAAAGTCTGTAATGACAGTAATCTTTGATCTACTTCTTGAAGTACTTTAAGCATCCAAAACAGGTTATATGATCAAACTTTGTAGAGTAAATAATTGAACTGGGTTACTTATTAAATCAATATTAAGACACAGATTATGCATTCTGCAGGCATTCCAGCTTGATAAACACTCACTACGACAAGACACCATGACCTCATCCCAGGAGTTGCCATACCAGATAAAATGAGCAGTTCAATGATTTCTGCATCCCCAAGGTAGGCAGCAGCATGCAAAGGAGTTCTCTTCTCATTGTCCTGTGAAAGAGAAAATAGCATTTTAAAAATAAAAAACAATATTAACAACCAAATTATCATCATTTCCCAAACATTACTCTGCAAGTCTTACCAACAAAATCTTGAGTATTTCATAGCTAAGACAAATAAAAGCCTTTACAAATATTCCTGGCTATAAACCATTGCTTGAGCCAAACTGCTCAGTCCTGAGCCAAACTGCTAGTCCTATTTTTAAAATATCTGAAATGAAACACATTCCAAAAGGTTTCGAGAGGTGATATGTCACCATAAATGAAAAATTAACTTTGAAGAAATTTTGTTTCACATGTAAAATTCTTAAAGATATGCACAATTATGCTCAGCTGATGTGTATAAGGTGCATGAGATGGTAAATCTCACAATCTGATTCTTGAATCTCATCCTCAAAACAATGTTAGATAGACAGATAGGTAAAATATCCCCTCCAAATATTTGTAAAAATCTGAAATCTCACATACTCTGATCCCAAGAATTTTAGATAAGAAATATTCAACCTGTATAAAGTCCATCAAAAAATAAATAAAAATTAAAATATAGACAAGGAAACAGTTTGAGATTTTATTGATTCATATACTGCAATTGGGCATACACACATTCCTGCACGCGTGTGCGCGCGCGCACACACACACCACACATGTGCGTGCATGCACACGAGTGTATGCATGCATGCACACACAGTTTTTCAAGAGAGGGTCTCACTGTATAGACTAGATATCCATCTGTGTCTGCTTCCCAAGTGATGGGATTAAAGGAATGCACTGCTACGCCCAGCTTGAGCAAATTTTTTTATATGCTACTTTTCCCCCCTATATACTTCCACAATTTTAAAACAGTTTAGAATTGTTAGCTTAACACATTAAATACAAACTTCAAATAATCAGAGAATTTACCAATAAAATTTTCCATAGGAGTATTCATAGGGAGCATAGAAAAAAATGTCTTTGTGAGTTTAAAATTATCCTTTAACACAATACTAAGGTTAGTCCTAATGTTTATTAAGTTTGTACTTTCATATCCAGAATACACACATCTTGTTTTAAAGAAGAAAAATACATCCTATTCCAAATCTTCCTCCAGGAAGGGGAGCTCCATTAAAGGTACAGCTTTGTCATTTTCTTTCTCCTAATCAAGTGTACTCCAATTGATGAAGCAAGGCACAAAGTAATGTCACATTAAGAAATTTTTAATTAATATACAAATTTACAATTGACTATTACTGACATGGCTGTAGTAAAAATTTATTTATTTAGTGATAATTATTTTGAAATTTACATTCATGAAGGCTTTTGTAATACAATAAGATTTTGTTTTGTCTTAACTCTGTTCTTCCTGCTGTCTATAGAAAGCAAGTTGCAGCTTGTCATTGACTCACATGGTGAGAGGTTATATCCCTAGATTACCTCAAGTTATGCTACTTATACTTAGTGTGGACCAACAGTACAAGAGTGAAGTCAAACCACAAACCTTTTCAAAAGGTCATCCCTTTAAAAGGTAACTGTCAAGTTGGATGACTTTGCATGCACAACAGCAGCATTTGGGGAGACTGAGGCAAAGAGATCAAAGTTCACTTCTACTCTGGCTACACAGTGGAGTTCTGGAACAGGCTAAACTATACAGCAAGAGCTTATCTAAAGAACAAAATGAAATGAAAACAAAACAAGAACTAGATTATATCCACAGGCTGAATGGCAGATCTGAAACTGAGCCAGCTTTGAACATGTAGATGTAGGCAGCTATCACAGCAGACTGTGAATAGGACGACATGATTGTGAATGATCTCAAGAACCGAGCCACCATCTTGGAAAACCGACTTGTAGACTATTCAGGAAAAAAAAGCTTGTATAAAGTAGCATATTACTCCAGTCTTCATGGTTTTTTTTTTTTTTTTTTTAGGGGGAGGGATGTTGTATGTGTGGATACATGGCTGTGTATGTGTGTACGTGGAGGCCAGATGTCAACCTCAGGATTTCATCAGGAACTGTCTGCTTTGTTCAGACAGATCAGTTCTGGGACCCAGGGCTTACTGATCGGGGTAGGCTGGTTGTCCAAGGATCCTCAGGAAACTTTCTGCCTTCCTCGTGTTGGTAATCATACACCACCACATACAGCTTTTGTGGGGATCAGATACCAAACTTTGTTCCTCATGCTTGTCCAACAAGCACTTTACCCACTGATCTACCTCCTCAGCTCAGGATTGCGAAAGATAATACATTTACTTGATTTTGTGATGATTTTCTAGTTGGGACTCTCTAAATTACTCAAAGAAAAGAACAGCTCAGACTGGGGATAAGAGCAGGGAAGCTTAGCAATACTATATAAAAATACTGTATAGGAAATTAGCTTAGTGCAATTAATGTTAAGTAAGTTAGTGAGCTAAGAATTTTTCCTCTCTATGATCAGAGTTAAAATCTACTGCATCACACTTTTTATTTTAATTTTCACCCCAGGAAATGGAATACATTGAGAGATATCATGCATCAAACAGTTGTTAAAAAGCTCACACAGAATATCGAGCAAACACTGAAAGATAAGGATTTACTTACTGAAAGCTGAAGACTAATTTATAAGTGTGTTTTAAAAGAACTCGTTGCCTAGGCTTTTTGGTGCTACCCACTAAACAAACAAATGTTGCTAATGTTAAAGTGTGATCAGACCTCGTCCAATAGAAAACCATCTCTACCGCAATGAATCAACACGACAGAAAGCACGATGACACAGAAGTGAGTCATCTGTGTCTGAGATGTCTGCAGTTCTGTGACTCAATGCTGGAAATACTATGAAGCTAGTTTATGACTCATACAACAAAACAGTCCTCTATGCAAATCAAAATAAAAGGGAATTAATTAATAATGAAAGAAAAATACAGATGTTATTTCACTCTACTACAGTTCAACACTGAAAATTAGGCAATAATATAACTAAAATTACTTTTAGTAAAATATGGCTTTAAAACTTAACTTTTTAAAAAATGAATTCCAACCTGTTTATTCAATCACTGTAGGAAGCAGATGCTGAAAACAATCATATGTCCCCTAAATGGTTACTTAAGTAACAGAACACAAGAAGCTCTTAATCAACCTTTATTTAACTCACATAATTAACCAATATTCTTGGATTCCTGGATATTATGAATAACTAGTTTTTACACAAGGTACTTTGACTCATAGTCTTCCACTAATAAATCCACACACTCTTGATCATACAATGGGGTCTATATTTGCCAAGGGTAAAATGTGTTAGTAATTTGTGTATTTGTAGCTTATTTAAACAGCATTTAAATAGCTAAATCAGAAATGAAGAACCAAGTATTTCCATAATCATCAGGCTAAATATTATTTTGAAAATTCAATAAAGTGCTAGAAAATTGGAAACGGGTAAGAAACTGAAACACTAAAGCTGCCTGCTTTTTATAAAGAGGCAGAATTTCGCTCTAAGCTAGTTCTGTCCTATGTACCACAAACTGACCTAGTCTTACATAATCCATGTAGGCCTAAAACTCAAGATTATCCTACCTCTGCTTTCATGGTGAGGAGATTATAGACATGTGCCACCAGGCCTGGCTTAACATGGTCAGTTAAGGGCTTAATTTCTCATACCACTTAAAGAAACTCAAAATGGAAGGTATAGATAATGTATTGTGGGTATAGTTCAAGAAAAATATTCCTATTACTGAGTTATGCATTATTAATAATATACCTTGAGCTTAATTTTTTAAAAAAGGCCTAGTGAATATATCGGTACACTGAAATGCTTAGTTATCATCAGATTTTCAACATATCAGAAGAGAAGATTACCAGCTGAACATCTACAATGAAATACTGTACTTAGAATTTAAATTAAGAAGCAGGGACCACAATAAAGTAAAACCACTTGCCAACAAGCCTGATGACCTGAGTTTAATCCCTGAAACCCAGAAGGTAGGAGGAGAGAAGAGACTCTAACAAGTTGTTCCCTGACCTACACATATGAGCTATGGCATGCACATTGTAAACACACACACACACACACATACACACACACACACACACACACACACACGCAGGAGGGAAAAAGGGATGGGGAGTTCTTACCATGTACTTGTTTTAAAAAATGAAAATAAAGATGCCAGCAGAGTGACTGACTAGAGCTGTCTGTTGTTCACTGTTGTCAGCTCCACCCCTTCCCCTTCTTTCAAGAGAAACAGACTATACTATATACTATATACTATATACTATATACTATATACTATATACTATATACTATATACTATATACTATATACCTGACTGCAGTGGTGACATTGCTGTGGAACACCAAGTCCCCAATAATACCATAGAAAAGAATGAAGCATGCTGTCTCCATTATGAGATGTTTCCTCAACCATGACTGTCTGACAGCTAAGATGGAGTTCTTAAGAAGAAATGAAGAACAAGACATCAATAGTCTCTATTGTCCTGTGGGTGACTACACAGATGACTCTTGTGGCCCTCATAGGCTCTTTATAATTTAGAAAGTTGCTTGAAGTTTATGTAACTTTATTACCAGAGTAGGAGCCCATAATATATATTCACAACCATGATCTAATCCATTATAGCTTGAAGCTATTGTGAAACTAAATCCGCTGCCAGAGTACACCCTCCCTTGAGAGCTAGTAGCCATGTGGCTCTCCATTCTTGAGAGACAGTTGTCATTCCAGCATGTCTGTATATGATGCATGCATAGATCTATGTCCAGCAGAAAAGCTGAAACCCTTGCTCCCAAACTCAGTGACCATGCCTAGGGAATACATAGTTTACACAGTGAAAGCCAAGAGAAGCAAGCCTGGCCTTTTCAAGAGGAGGAAAAGCTGTAGTACTACCATATTGACTTATGGGTTCAGCCTGGATCACTGACATCAGTACAGATGTTTCGTACAAGAACCACAGTTAAAGAAAACTGCAGAAGTCATACAGAGTTAACCCAGAATCAAAGTTTACACACCATACCCAATGGAAAGGCTAGTAGAAAAACTCACAGAAAAATCTCTCTCTACACAAGGGGGAAAAACATAAAACAAGATAGATTGTTGTATTAGATGCAGGTATCAATTTAGGGACAATAGAAACATATAAAATAAAAATGACATCTGTCAAGGAACACACTCATCTCCTACTATCTGAGCTCAAAGAAAAGTACATTTACAAACTGCCTAGAAAGGAATTCTGAATAAATGATCTTACTGAAGCATGACATGAGTCAAGGAAAACAAACAAAACATGACAGATAATTTAATGAAATCAGAAGAGCAATTCATGACCTGAATAAAAAATTCAATCGAGATCATAAAACAAAACAAAATAACGAAACCCCCAAACAGAAAGCTTAGAATTGAAAACTTCAATGAATGAAAAATTTAAAATGTAAGAGTCTTATTAAGAATAGATATATATGTCAAGCAGAATTTCTGAATGTAGACAGGTCTTTTAAATTAGTTCAGTAGGGGATTTGGGGTAGAAAAAAGAAAAGGGAGATGTGAGTGTGTGTGTGTGTGTGTGTGTGTGTGTGTGTGTGTGTGTGTGTGTCTGCACAGGAGAATAACATTGCATTATAGAAGTTCCAGAAAAAAAAAAAGTGAAATTGTTGGTTCATGTGTGCCCTAGCACTAAGGATACAGAGATGCAGGAGCATCAGGAAAAGCCATCTTTACTACACAACACAGTCTCAAATAAACAATCCAAAACAAAATATAGAGAGAAACACAAAGAAATTGTTTCATTAAATAACATTTAAGACCTTCCTAATAAAGCCAAAAAAATGGAGACAGAAACGATGTCTCATAGATGTGTACACACACACTTAACACATATGAGACAGAAACGATGTCTCATAGATGTGTACACACACACTTAACACATGAGACAGAAACGATGTCTCATAGATGTGTACACACACACTTAACACA
>JANHMN010000001.1:179438324-179450495 GCA_030674055.1 Rhabdomys pumilio | reverse complement strand
TAACACATACGAGACAGAAACGATGTCTCATAGATGTGTACACACACTTAACACACATGAGACAGAAACGATGTCTCATAGATGTGTACACACACACTTAACACATGAGACAGAAACGATGTCTCATAGATGTGTACACACACACTTAACACATACGAGACAGAAAAGATGTCTCATAGATGTGTACACACACACTTAACACATGAGACAGAAACGATGTCTCATAGATGTGTACACACACACTTAACACATATGAGACAGAAACGATGTCTCATAGATGTGTACACACACACTTAACACATATGAGACAGAAACGATGTCTCATAGATGTGTACACACACACTTAACACATATTGATCCTCTGGAAGACAATCCTCCTAGCTACTCTAGTTTTATACGCAAAATTTAATCTTAAGTGTGCTGCAAAGCTTTTAAATGTAAAGAACAAAATTTTAGAAGTCCTCATGAATATGGAATATTATCTCTGACTCAAGTTAGAGAAAATTTCTTGAGTTAGGAAGACTGCTCTTGTGATAAACTGCTTACTGTGCAAATGTGGGAATATGAGTTCAGTCCCCAGAATTTACACGAACACAGTAAAATGCCTGTAATCACAGTGAAGGTGAGATGGAAGGCAGAGACAGGCAGAACCCTAGCTCTAGACTAGGTAACCTGGCTTAGAGGAAAAGATTCAGGTCAATGAGTGATGCTGTCTCAAACAGAATGTGGGAAGTTCCTGAGGAATGAATGACAGCCCCATGCACAGGAAAGCACTTGCACTGACATACATACTCATCCACACAATGAAAAAAGGAGTTTTGGCATGTGCTTATCGTCTGAGTGTTGAGGGATGCAGGCAAACAGGATCCTGGAAAATTGCTTAGCCTATCAATGAGAGATCCTGTCTCAAAGAAAAGGTACAAAGGTCTCAAGGGCTCACTCTTTTTTTCGTTTGTTTGTTTGTTTTCGAGACAAGGTTTCTCTGTGTAGCCCTGGCTGTCCTGGAACTCACTCGGTAGACCAGGCTGGCCTCGAACTCGGAAATCCGCCTGCCTCTGCCTCCCAAGTGCTGGGATTAAAGGCGTGCGCAACCACTGCCCGGCTCAAGGGCTCACTCTTACGGTGCCCTGATTTTCACATGCCAGACAAGCAATTTCCATGTGTATACTGCTCCCCTCACAACACACATTATTAAAAGATTGGGGCACAGAGACAAGTAGTTGTAATCTCAGCATTCAGAAGCAAAGACAGATTCCTGGAACTCACTAGCCAAGCACACTAGCCTAACTGGTGAGCTCTAGAACAATGCAATCTTGCTTCAAACAAGTAAATGGTTTTGTGGTGCAACACCTCAGACTGTTTTCTGGCTTTCATATGCATTATGGGTGTGTGTGTGTGTGTGTGTGTGTGTGTGTATTGGGATGGGCTGACTTCTTTAACAAGACAGCAAATAAACAAAAACCTACACTAAGTTAAAATTAATACCTCATGTTCAATGATTCCACAAAGAATTAAGACAACCTGGAGTACAAGAACAGAATTTATAATATGTATCTCAAAGGGGCCTCATTCAGAATATGAAAAGCTGCTGCAAAAATCAAAGAGAAAACTCGAAAGATGGCAAGAGATTGAAAAGGCTGGCTCTGTGTGTGCAGGTCAAAAGAAATCCATTCAAAGCAGCGCAACATTGTCATAAAACATAACACATTATTATATAAACTGGCATACCCCTTTAACCTTAGCTCTCCAGAGGCAGAAGCAAGGGAGTCTCTGAGTTTAAAGCCAGCCTGGTCTACATAGTGCATTCCAGAACAGCCAGGGCTATACAGAAAAACTCTGTCTCAAAAAACCAAATCAAAGAAAGAAGAAACAGTAACGTTAATATTTTACAGTAGCCTATTAAGTGTGCAGAAGCTTCATTTCTGGAAAAAAAAAATGACCTTAATTAAAAATACTTTATAGCTTAAGGATGTCAATGATCACTTGTGCTACTAAAAACCACTGTAGACTGGCTTGCTTAATTTAGAGTTGTTATATTATTTTAATGTGTGAAAAGCACTGTATTTGCAAAGTTCAATAAAATGAGGCATGCTTGTATAATTAATTGATTCACTTAACTTCATTATGTAATATTAATTTTCAAAAATGCTAGTAGGACTCTTCCATGTGTAACCCAGCAGTCAATGAAAAGCCAGTTTTCCTGTGAATTTTGATTTTGAGACTTGGTCTTAGTCTGCAGTCCGAGCTGTTTTCAAGCTTGTGTATAATTCTCCTGGCCCTACCTCTTGAGTGCTGTAGTTACAGGTGGAAGCCAAGACACTGGACTTAGGCTCTATGTTTTAATCTGTAAGGGTTTACTCATCTAAATTTGTCATCAATTTCAAATTTTCCTTTTTTCTTTCCTTCTTAAAGATAGAATCTTGGTTTGTAACCCAGACTGACACGGATCTTCCTAAATAGTCCAGTCTGGTCTCGAACTCACAATTATCTTGCCTCTAACTCCTGAGTGCTAGGATTATAGGAACGTGCCACCAAGCTTGGCAAAAGTCCATATTCTTTACACTTGAAGATTTAGGATCATAAAAGAAATATCCGTTACAGAACTCTTGCAATAAGAGATATTATAGTTGAGTACTACCTTTCATTTCCTGGAACTGAAAGTGATTCTCCAAAAGATATAAATAGGACTAGGAACAGATCTCAAATAGGGCTGGGAACATACCTTGGTAAAATGCTTACCTTGTAAGTATGAATAAGTCTGACCCAGCATGGTAGTGTGGGATAATCCCAGTGTTGTGGAAGTGGAGATAGAAGGATCCCTGTAAATTATTGGCTAGCCAATCTAGCTTAATTAGTGATTCCCTGGCTAATGAAAGAACTGGTCTCAAAGGAGGATGACATTCCTAAGGGTGCTTCCCAAAGTTGCTTTGTCCTCCACAAACACATGCATACACCCAATTTTTAAAATAGAAATAAATGCTAAGGAAGCATATATTAGCTTGTTGAGGTGGCCCTTTCTTTTGCATTAATTTCTGGATTAATAAGTTTGGTAACATTTTCTTTTTAAAACAGCTTTATTGAAATTGTATGTACAAACATACTGAATATACAATTCCGTGCTGTGTAGTACTCTGTTATACATGTATCTTCACAATCAATCTTAGAATGCCTTATCATGCCACAAAGAAGTGTCTCTCTTAAACCTGGGGTTCTCAACCTGTGGGTCACAATGTTTCACAGGGGTCATCTATCAGATATTTGTATCATAATTTATAACAATAGCAAAATTACAGTTATGAAGTATAAATAAAGTAGTTTTAAGGTTGGGGTCACCACATTATATGTGGAACTGTTAAGGGTCGCAGCATTAGGAAAGTTGAGAACCACTGTCTTAAACCTAAACCATCTTCCCCATTTCCATTTTCCCCAGTCCTACCAAAATAAATAGATAAATAAATACTCTGTTCTAAGGGCTTGCCTGCTTTGCTTACATATCTTCAGGGCTTGTTTATAACATAGCATTAATAGTATTTCATTTTATTGGTGACTAATATCCCACTGTAGGGGTATACCACACTTTTTATTCACTCATTAGTTGATAGAAATTTGAATTGCTTACACTGTTTTGTCTATTACCAGGAATACGAAGACTGCCATGAACATTCATTTCTA
This sequence comes from Rhabdomys pumilio, assembly GCA_030674055.1. Taxonomy (NCBI): domain Eukaryota; kingdom Metazoa; phylum Chordata; class Mammalia; order Rodentia; family Muridae; genus Rhabdomys; species Rhabdomys pumilio. Next base: position 179,446,823 of record JANHMN010000001.1, on the reverse strand, counting down.
AATAGAAGATCTTTATATGGACTTGTTTTTTTTTTTCCATTATGGGTATTTCCTTTGGGATGAAACAATTGGGTAATATAGCAACACTATATTTAGACTTGGGGAAACACCATTCTGTCTTCTATGTGACATATTAGCAAAGTGAATGAGGCCTCTCATATCTAGAAATTCTTGACATCATTTGTTACTGCCTGTCATTGTGAATCATCTCCACCACGTTGTGATACATGCCTTTAATCCCAACACTTGGAGGAAAGCAGATCTCTATGAGTTCAAGTGTTCCTAGTCTACCATATCGATTTCTAGGCAAACCTGGGTGACATGATGAGACTTTGCCTGAAATAGAAAAAGCAAAAAGGAAACCAGACCAATCAAACAAATAAGCAAGCAAGCGAACAAACATCCACAACTTCATCCGCATTTGTAACGAGTAGCATCTCAATCATGGTTTTGATTAGCATTTTCCTGGGCTAATCATGTCCTGCTGTCTTCCTGTGCTTATTAACCATGTACGCTTTCTTTGGAGGTGTGTCTATTCATCCTTTGCCTTTTAAAAAAATTGGGTTATTTGTCTTTTTATTAAGGATAGGAATACACAAACATAGCTTGTCCTATGTCTGTGACCAATGTGTCACATTTAGGTTTCCCATTACCAATAGGAAACAATCAATCACTCCTGCTGTGGACTTGTTTGGATGACTACTAATTCAAATTCAGTCCTAAACCCCCACTTGGGAGGTAGTATTACATGACACAGTAAAGGGCTCCCTTCCTTCAGACCGCCCTAAATTCAGACACCAGTTTCAAGTTCCACATCATCTTTTCTGTGCTTCTGACTATAAATCAAGGTTACGTGACCTCCTCCTGTCTTCCTGTGTACAGACCATTCCTTACAGAAACTCCCGTATGCACAGCTTTACAAACCTCTCAGAAGTAGTTCTTTTGGTTTTGTGTATGTTTATTATGTTAGGTAAAATTCATTAAATTACTGAACATCTTCAGTCTTTATTCTCTAGAAGCTAAAAGGTAAATATAAAAGACCATTAATAATGTCGTGGTCTTTCAGACAATCAACTCCTATCCTGAAGCTACATACATACTTAGTTATCATACTTAGTTATCTGACTAAAACACAAAAGATACTATAACAGTTAAAGTTTCAAGGGTTTTAAGTGCTATGTGCTAAGAAACAGGAAGAAAGTCAAATACTTTATAATATCAGATGCTACTGAAAAACAAAACAAACAAACAAAAAACCAAGGTGATTCCAACAAGAATTCTGATACAGCATTCTTGAGGATGAGAATTAATGATATATATAATATAAAGTGATATGTACATACACAGTGCTTATAGGCCACATATATATTCTATAGAAACACAAGCTTATGTACACCATGTATACCAGAAACATGTTTAAAATAGTTTGTTTCTAACACATAAAAACAAACCTATTGTAGACAAAAACCTCAAACCAAGCAGTGGTGGTACATGCTTTTAATCCGAGCACTTGAGAGGAATAGACAGACAGATTTCTGAGATCTCTGATTTTGAGGCCAGCCTGGTTTATACAGTGAGTTCTAGAATAGCCAGGGCTACACAGAGAAACCCTGCCTCAGGGGTGTCGGGGGTGGGGGAGTCTCAGACTCAAGTAATAAATATTACATTGTATATATGATCTATTGGGTTAAAAATATGAAATATTATAACTATCAGAGATAAAAAACAATAAAGAACAAGATTTTTAAAATAAGATTTATTTTAATTATAGGTATATGTATATATCTTTGTACATGTATAGGTACCCAACCTGGAGCTGGAGTTAATGTGAGCCACCTGATATAGGTGCTAGAAAACAAGCTTGGGTCTTCTACAAAAGTAATACATACTTTTAACTACTGAGTCATTTTGATAGTCCCGAAAGTGAAATGTAGATCATTATGTAGATACAAAGGGTAATTTTGAGGTGCTGATATTCAGAACAATAAAAGAGGAAAAAAAAATGGACAACAATAATCATTTTTACTAACTATTAACTAAGGTCCATTTATACTAAGTGGAAGGGGGATGTATCAGTATTGACAAAATGTACAGGCTTTGAACTGGGATATCCAAGTTAAGAACACTAGCTAAAGCCAGACCTACATAACTCCAGATACTTAGAAGGCTGAGGCAGGAATACTCAAAGTTCAAGGCTTGTCTGGGAAACTTGGTGAGAACATGTTTTAAAGTTTGTTTTTCAAGACAGGGTTTCTCTGTGTGGCCCTGGCTGTCCTGGAACTTCCTCTGCAGACCATGCTGGCCTGGAACTCTCAGAGATCTGCCTCCTGAATACTGAAAGTAAAGATGTGTGTCACCATCACCCCAACATGTTTCAAAGTTTTAAGACAAAAGGTCAGAAAAATGGCTAGTGGTTAAGAGCACTTGCCTCTCTTCCAAAGGAACAAGGTTTGGGTCTTAGTATCAACACAGTGCTCATAACTAACTCCAGATCCAGGGGATCTAACACCCTTTGCCTCTGCCTGCCAAGCATATGCACAGTTCACAGATATACATGCAGGCAAAACATTCATATGTGTTAAACAGTACATTTTTTCTAAATTGAGAAGGTAAATAAGAGGACTAGGGATATAACTATTGCCTCTCATGTAAGATTCTATGTTCAATCATTAGCACTAAAACCCACTTCCAAAACACAAACATGCCTATTGGCATGTTTAATTCCTTTGGGAAAGAGTATCCTTTGAGTTCAAAACCGTTCTCAGAAACATCAAAATACTATATTCACTCTTTATATACCTAAATACCAACTTGATTCTAGATGTATACTAAGACTAAAAGAATTGCTGAAGATTCATTTACAGCAATCCTGGAGAGGTAAAAAAGCAACCCAGTTTCTACATAAACAAAACTACAACCCTTCCCTGGATGAATCTATGGTAAATACTTACTCTATTACATTTTTTTGTTTGTTTTGTTTTTTTTCGAGACAGGGTTTCTCTGTGTAGCCCTGGCTGTCCTGGAACTCACTCTGTAGACCAGGCTGGCCTCGAACTCTATTACATTTTGTACTTGATTTTTTAAAACCATATATGGTTTTAAAAAATATATGACATATTTTAAAAAATATATGACATAAAATATATGACATATTCTAAAACAGTTCATTTACTTTTTGTTGTTGTTGTTGTTTATTTTTTGAACAGGGTTTTTCTGTGTAACAGCTCTGGCTGTCCTAGAACTCACTCTGCAGACCAAGCTGGCCTCAAACTCATAGGCATGCGTGTGCCACAACCGCCCAGCTCCTTGATGATTTTTGACTGGTACAGGAAAACAGCTTTGAAATAACTTTGGTGTGATATCATGTAATTCTTGGTTCTCTACAAAACCAACCGAGCAGGGGAGATGGTTCAGTGTGCAGGAGTGGTTGCTCTACAAAGAGGAGGACCTAAGTTCAAACTGACACCTGTCAAAATCCAGGGGTCTGCTTGTGCCTATAGCTTTGGCAGATGAGTGCCAAAACAAGAACAACAAAAACAAACAAACAAAAAACAGAAAAAAGTGTCATGTTATTTTTAAATGTATAACTCAAATGAATTCTTCAATTATAAGACATAAAAATGTATTTCAAGGCTTCTAGTAATTTTATGGAAGCTGCGTACTTACTCAATTAATTTACAACCATTCATTTGATAGTAGAGAATCTCAAATTAGGTAATGAGAAGAAAATATTTTCTTTGTGACTGCATCATTTGAGTGGGATGAGGCAAGTTCCCCTTTTCAGTCCTGACTCAAAGTAAAAGGATTTCGATTTACAAAGTTTTGAATGTATTAGCTACTGAGGCTGGCTTACATGTACCAGTAATCTGGCAGCAGGATCTGAAATACAGGCCCCACGTTATTAAAAACTACGTATTTGGCTCACTTAAGTGTTCGTACAGAATGGCAGTGCTCAGTATCTATCCTGACTCCACTCCCTCAGCCCTGCTCCAGGTTTCCATAAGTTCCTGAGTAACTTTTATGATCCTGTGTTTGATAATCTTATAATCTTAAATTTCCTCTCTGTTGTATAAAAATCAAAACTCAGCTTGTCAGAGAAGCTTAAATAGTAATAACATAGTAAACGGCTCTTCTAGAAGCTAAGGTTCCTGACACGAGCACCAAGGGCCAAATGATTTGAATGGGATCTAGCTAAACTGTAAGTTTAGATAACTGCCAATGGGACAGTAAATGGGAATGGGAAGGAGGTTTAAGAGATGATAAGGCCTTCTATTATGATTAGGTGATAAGAGAGTTTTCATGAGGGTCAACAAGATAGCTCAATGGGTCAAGGTGCCTGCTCCCAAGCCTGACCTAAGCTTGGATCCCTAGCACACACAGATGTATATTTATAATTCCATCACACTGACAGGCAGATCCCTGAAGCTCACTGGCTAGCCAGTCTAGGTGGATCAGTAACTTTAGGATAAGTGAGTCCTTGTATCAAAGAGTAAGGAGGACACTGACTGAGAAAGGCACTCAACCCAGACCTTTGATCTCCACTTATATCTTTATACACACAGCACACAAACACATACATATATGTGCATACATACGCACTCACACAAGTCTCAGAGATTAGCATCCATCTAGAAAAAAACAGCTTTTTTCTCATACCAACTGCCCCCTAAAAGTAACTGCTAATAGCAACTAAAAACAGCTAGCAACTATCCATAAATATTACCTTTGAAAATGTCCCAAAAAGCTCTGTAGTGTACTTTAGGAATCCAGCTGGATGACACAAGCTGAGGAACCATATTAGAAAAGTAAGATAAGCTTCATTTTGCTTACATTGCACCACACTCAAAATAGATTAAGGTGGACAGAATACCTGGACCACATAGAAGATTCTTCTGGGCTCCCTGTTCCTTCTATAGTGGAAAAAGAAAGCTGAGGATAGACTCTAAATTCAACATCTCTAGCCTCTGATAGTCCTTTGTAGGTCTTATCCCATGGAAAACACCAAGGGTGGAAGGGGCAGACCATCTACAATCAAAAGGAGGATAATGAGGGTCACAGAAGTGGAGCATGAGGATCTTAGTGGTAGCTTTACACTTTATCCAGTAGAGATGTATCATCAGAAAGGCTTTCCTCTATGTAAACCGATTAATCCTTGGTGTGGAAATGTTAAAGTCATAATGTTTGTAATTTATGCACCTTGGTCGTTTGTTTGCCATAGACTGCTAGAAAATGTAAGATTTTTCAATCACCATCCCTGACCTCAAGCTGTACTACAGAGCAATAGTGATAAAAACTGCATGGTATTGGTACAGTGACAGGCAGGAAGATCAATGGAATAGAACTGAAGGCCCAGAAATGAACCCACACACCAATGGTCACTTGATCTTTGACAAAGGAGCTAAAACTGTCCAGTGGAAAAAGGACAGCATTTTCAACAAATGGTGCTGGTTCAACTAGAGGACAACATGTAGAAGAATGTAGATCAATCCATTCTTATCTCCTTGTACAAAGCTCAAATCCAAGTGGATAAAGATAATAAAACCAGATACACTGAAACTAATAGAAGAGAAGACCTTGACTACTTGGGCACAGGGGAAAAGTTCCTGAACAGAACACCAATGGCTTATGCTCTAAGATCAAGAATTGACAAATGGGACCTCATAAAATTGCAAAGCTTCTGTAAGGCAAAGGACACTGTCAATAAGACAAAACAGCAACCAACAGATTGGGAAAAGGTCTTTACCAATCCTACATCCGATAGAGGGCTAATAGCCAATATATACAAAGAACTCAAAAAATTAGACTCCAGACAACCAAATAACCCTATTAAAAAATGGGGTACAGAGCTAAACAAAGAATTCCCAACTGAGGAAACTTGAATGGTTGAGAAGCACCTTAAGAAATGCTCAACATCCCTAGTCATCAGGGAAATGCAAATCAAAAGAACCCTGAGATACCACCTCACACCAGTCAGAAAGGCTAAGATCAAAAACTCAGGTGATAGTAGATGCTGGCGAGGATGTGGAAAAAGAGGAACACTCCTCCATTGTTGGTGGGATTGCAAGCTGGTACAACCACTCTGGACATCAGTCTGGCGGTTCCTCAGAAAACTGGACATAGCATTACCTGAGGATCCAGCTATACCACTCCTGGGCATATACCCAGAAGATGCTCCAACATATATAACAAGGACATATGCTCTACTATGTTCATAGCAGCCTAATTCATAATAGCCAGAAGCTGGAAAGAATCCAGATGTCCTTCAACAGAGGAATGGATACAAAAACTGTGGCACATTTACACAATGGAGTACTACTCAGCTATTAAAAATAATGAATTTGAGAAATTCTTAGGTAAATGGATGGAACTAGAAAATATCATCCTGAGTGAGGTAACCCAATCACAAAAGAACACACATGGTATGCACTCACTGATAAGTGGATATTAGCCCAAAAGCTCACAATACCTAAGATACAACGCATAGACCACATGAAGCTCAAGAAGAAGGAAGACCAAAGTGTGGGTGCTTTGGTCCTTCTTAGAAGGAGTTTCAAAATACTCAACCAGAGCTCCCAGTTTATAAACCTCCAGCCTGGGAACACAAAGTGGGGGGGGGGGACGGGACTCATGTATAGGTAGTTGTGAATGGCCTTGTCAGGCATCAGTGGGAGAGGAGAGCCTTGGTCCCTGAAAGTTTGGATTCCCTTGTGTTGGGAAATTCGAGAGCAGGGAGGCAGGAATGGGTAGATGGTGGGGGCACACCCTCATAGAAGTAGGAGGAGGGGGATAGGATAAGGGGTTTTGGGGGGAATGTGAGAGGGGATAACACTGAAAGGTAAATAAATAAAATATCCAGTAACAAAACCAGATAATGGGTCTGGCAATTGTAGTCGAGCAGTTGAGACTTTCTGTCAACAATTTAATACAAGGATTTCGTACAATCCTCAAGGACAAGGTATTGTGGAAGGGGCCCATGGCACTTTAAAAAGATTGGTGAGACATACTGTTGCTGAGACAAAAAATGATGCCAACCTATGAGCTTGTTGAGTGCCCTAACAAGGGTGACTGGGGAGCTGTATTGGACATATGTTCCTGACCCACCTTTGCTTGACTATATCCCAGATGGGACAAGCTGCCTTGCCTCAAGTTTTTAGATCTTGTATAATAGAGAATCAAAAAGAGAAATTATAATGTCTCTTGTATTCTTCTTAAAGGTGACCAGCTATCAGGACTCAATCATGTACTGGTCTAGAAATTAATCCAATATTGGAAATAACAGTCTACTTTTGGAAGACTGAATCTGGACATTGTCAGAGACATATTTGGAAGTTAGCTACAGCTCACTATGATGTTATGATATCAAGAAATAAAGTTGGGACAGGATCTGGATTTCTAACAAGGGTTAGTGCATGTTTTAAGGCTCTTTTAATTGTCAGCTAAAATTGGTTTTGTCTCTTCTACAGTATTTGTTGTAAGTTGCATTGACTGTATAATTTCCAATTGTGTTAGTGTGTTGAAACCTGGCATGTCTGTTACGGGCATCTATCAACCAGCTTTTGTCTTACTGCCCTGAGTATTAGAAAACCTTGATTCACTGAAAAAAGCTTGAAAGTGCTGGAAGAAGTGAGTTGGGCTTTAAGCAGGAGCAAGAGGATAGTGGGCTTGATTTTTGCTCGTATAACAGATTTCATTAATTGCTAGCACCACTGCTTCTGCAATAGCACTGACAAAAGGAGTTAAAGACAACTTTTTGTTAACCATCTAGCAAAAAAATGTTACTAATGTATTGAGTATACAAAGGATTTATATAGATATCTGAAACAACGAATGATGCTCTATAACCTATTCAAATTATCTGAAGGAGGTTCAGGGTTCAAGAGTTAGGAGCCATCCCAAGGGTCATGACAAATATCACTGTGGAGTAGTGTTACTTTTGAAATTCACAATGATTGTTGTTATAATTAGAAAAAGGTTTAAAGACACCTGTAGGATAGTTGGCATAATCCTAAGAACTCTCTGGATATGTTAATTTTGCATCGTGAGATTATGAGTTTAAAGAATGCTGCTCTGTTGAGCTCACAAATAACCATTGAATTGATCATGAGGTTCCCAATGGAGGAGTCAGAGAGAAGACTGAAGGAGCTGAAAGGTTCTGCAGCCCCATGGGAAGAACAACAATACCAACCAACCAGAGCTTCCAGGGTCTAAACCATCAGCCTGGGAGCAAATAGGGAGGGACCCATGGCTCCATGTATATGTAGAGGAGGATGGCCTTGTTGGGGGGTGGGGGTGAGGGGGGAGGGGGTGAAGGGGGGAAGGTGAGAGAAGAGGTCCTTTGTCCCTGAAAGCTGGATGCCCCAGTTTGAGGGAATTCAAGGGTGGGGAAGTGGGAGTGGGTGGGGGCACATCCTCATAGAAGCAGGAGGAGCAGGGATAGGATAGGGGGTTCCCCTGTGTGTGTGTGTGTGTGTGTGTGTGTGTGTGTGTGTGTGTGTGTGT
>JANHMN010000001.1:179414180-179438314 GCA_030674055.1 Rhabdomys pumilio | reverse complement strand
TGTGTGTGTGTGTGTGTGTGTGTGTGTGTGTGTGTGTGTGTGTGTGTGTAAGGGGATAACATCTGAAATGTAAATAAAATATCCAATAAAAGAAGAAAATATAAGATTTTTTTAAACATTCATATAAAATCTTTTTTGCTTAGCTAGTAGTGATTTTATCTTCAATGTGATGTCAGAGGAAAGACAGCTTGTTAAACAGGTTGAGTACAAAGGAAAAATTAAGTATGTCAAACTAAAAACCATTCACATTAAGAACAAAAAATAAAGAGTATAGAAAAACTAGCATCATAGGTCTGTCAGATGATCCTGGGTCAGAGGCTGAAGATCAGATGCTCCAACGTTTTGTAGTACAGGGACTGTCCAGGTGCTCAGTGGTCTCTATAAATTGGCTAAGTTTTAGAAGCTATGCTTTGTGCTTCCCATAATTTCAGTTAACTCAGTCATTCTGGATTTCTGACAGGGTTGAAGACTTATAGTCTCATAGCCAATCCTGGCTATTTACTTTGAGAGAAAAGATTTGAGAGGATGGTTTTCAGCTGACATTCATTCTAAAGCCAAGAAAAAAAGCCAGGTTCAAAACTAAGTCTTTTAGTTAGGAGGGATGACTGAGGTTCTGGTTAGTCAACAAAATGATGGACTGGGTATTAGGTCTATCTTGTACCTTACTGACACAAATTGGTATAGTTATGCTCTAATTGTATTCTGAGAGAAAAGTTCTATTTTAACAGGAAGGGTGGTATGTAGGAGGAGCTAAGGTGGGAGGAGTACGGAGAAGAAGAGGGGGAGCAAGGAGAAGAGGAGAAGAAGAGGAGGAGCTAGGTGATAAGGGGAGGAAGGGGAGGGAGGGGAAGAACATGGAAGTGGATGTTCACGTGTCTCTGCCAGTCAAAGATAGTTGATATATCTAGGTTGGGTATTAGTTTACACTTCTGATTGTATGGGCATCTTGTTATTGAGCATTACCAAACTTATAAAGCCTTTGATTAATATAAAAAAAAATTGTATGAAAGCAAAAAGGAGGAGGGATGAAATAGGGGTTTTCTAGGGAGGGGAAAAGGGGAAGGGATGGCATAAAATATCCAATAAAAAATAAATTAAAAAAAAAAAAACCTGGCAAAAACCATACTCAGTGGTATGTATAAAATATCAGCAAAAGAAACTAAAACTTAACTAAATATATAAGCTAAAAAAGTCTAAATATTGTGCTATACCTATTGATCTTAGAGATTTTTAACTTTTGTGAATTTTACTTTGACACCAAATGATGAAGCAAATATTCTACCAACTTTATGAGACTATTCTTTGAGAAAAACTAATTAATATTTTTAAAAGCCCATACATATGTCTGTTTCTAAAGTCAATTTTTGTAAAATAACACTAATTTCTATCAGTCTGGACAGAGAAAAGTATCTATTTGTAGAAAAACAAGTTTTGTCTAAGTATGAATCAGACTTTTTTTTCTGAAATGGGGTAGCATCAATATTTCAGATTAAACTATCCAAGAACTACAATATAATATCAAATTCTTAGGAAAACATTTAATTATTTTGGTCACATAAATCAAGACAAATTAAATCTTGGCAAAATCAGGAAGGCATTCACAGTCATTGAGGACTTTTGGAGAATGGTAAATTTGAGTTGGAGATGTAGCCCTACACATTTACAACAGAAGTATAATGTTAGTGCAGAAGCTGTAAAATTTGTTCAAAGCTGTACATATGAAGGATGAAGAAAATTTGGTTCATAGTTCAAATGTAACTACCAATACAGCTTTCATTATTATGTTACTTACCCTTAGTGGTTTATACTGTTTCTTTTATAATATAACTTTTAATTTTTCTAAAAGTTTGCTATTCTGTTGTAAAACTACCAACTATCTACCTTTGTTAAATTACAGATGTAAGCAACTAGTTTTCCTTTCTTCCTTTGAAAATTCTGATCCATTCCAGACATAGCAAGGAAAACAAGCTCCTTTTCTTTCTCCTAAGAAGCAGGCAACAAACCACCAACATAAGCAAATAAATTAAATAAATAGATAATCATTTTCTATTTTGACTGCTGATAGAGCAGGCATGTAACCACTTAGACCTCAGGAGCAGTTCTGTTGGTAATCTAGAAAAGATATCTTCCCTGATTTGGAGGGAAACCTAGAGAATATTCTTCCTGCTTTATCTGTTTAAGCATGTGCACTTGTTACTCATCTCATGCTGTCAGAACAAGGCTTGGATCCTAAATTCTGCATTGTTGTAAGACTAAACATCTCGCTCTGGAGTAAATTATTTAACAAGCCTTCTTAAGGTCTTGAATTTGATCCTCAGCACTATAACCATCAACAAGTTATTTTACTGAATGAGCCATCTCTCCAGCCTAATTAATACAATAAGCTTCCATTTACTCAGTCAAAAACCTTCAAATTGTTTTAGTTATATTCTTGTGGCAAATAATATGAATATATGCTTCTTAAGCTTGTATTTAAAATAAATCAGTTTAGAAAGAAAGATATTGTTTAGCTGTCCATAAAATTTTAAATTTCAGAATCTGACAAGAGAAATTTACAAAATTGTAAGTAGAAACAAATCTGAACTTACACTCATCTTAAAAACATAAAATAAGGCCGGGCAGTGGTGGTACACACCTTTAATCCCAGCATTTGGGAGGCAGAGAGAGGCGGATTTCTAAATTCAAGGCCAGCCTGGTCTACAGAGTGAGTTCCAGGACAGCCAGGGCTACACAGAGAAACTCTGTCTCAAAAAACCAAACCAACCAACCAAACAAACAACTATAAAATAAGGCTGGGGAGATGGCTCAGTCAGTAAAATGCCTTCTTTTAGTTCAGATCCCCAGCAGCTATACAAAAACTAGGGGTGGAGGCAAGCATCTGCAATCCCAGTCAGTTCTGGGTAGAGACAGACAAATATCTAGATTAAGTGAATGACTCTGCCTTAAAAAAATAAGGTAAAGACCAGCTTGAGGAGACATTCAATGTCTGTATCTCGCCTCCACAAGCAGAGACACATGCTCACACACACACATACCACACATACACTTCCACAAAATAACTTTTAAACACAAATCTGAATTTCAAGTAGTATTATTCTTCAACACTTACCCTTGTTATTATTAGAAATTTGTTATAGTCTCCCTCAAAGAAGGGCCACTGATATTTCTTATGGTGCTAATGATGCCTAAAAACAAGACTAGACTCAACTATTTTTTCCGTTTAAGGTATCTTGATTAAGTAAAGTAGAAAAGCAATGGCAGCTACAAGCTTTGTACAGATGAAGAAATTAGCCATGGCAATTAGACTATTCTATTTAAGTCAAACATCAAAAAGCAAACAAAATAGTGTACGTCTGTCTCCCTTCTGCTAACACATCTATACCCCTACAACTATTTTCTGTGCTAGGAAAAGTAGATTTGCTAAGACAGCCTAATTAGGCAAAGTGAATCATGCATTTCATTTAGGATAAATACATCCTGATTTAGGTGCATGCTAAACTAAATATAAACTGAGAAGTCATTTACTCAGAAAAGGTTCAGGACAAAAAAGGTTCAAAAGGTTAACATTCCGTGTTCTTAGAAATCAACCATTTTAGCCAATAATGCAAACCTATTCAGATAATCAGAAATTTTAAAAAAAGGTAAACTTTTAAGTGTCTATCAACATTAAGTGGTTACATTATTCAGGGAAAGTAAAAAACAAATACCAGTGCTCAAGATGTGCTTGTAATATATGCTTTCTTATGATTACAAAAGAATTCTAGGACATGTAGGTGTTGTTATAGCAGCTTTAGGAGTCATGAGACTTTGTATCCATCCTTAGCTCAGAGAAACACTTGTTTCCAGAAAATACTTATAAATTATTGAAATTATTTTGTCTTATTAAATTATATTCTTTAAGCAAGTTTAATAAGTTAAAAAAGATCACTTTTGGCTACAAAACAAGACCCTATTTCAGAACAACAATCCTATACAGAGGAAAGAGCGAGAGAGAATTATCTTCATACCGCACGCACGCACGCACGCACGCACGCACGCACACACACATATATATATATATATATCCTCTTTCTACACGTTCTAGCATGTTAGCCTTGAATATTACATCTACTATATTCTTAACTTCAGAAAGTTTTCAATTAGTCCCTTGTAATTGAGTCTAATCAGAAATCAAGATTCTTTGTGTCTATCTACCTACCTACTTATATAGAATCACACAAACATGACACACAAAAATGGAAAGACTATTTGAGAAGAGGAAGAAATGGGAAGAATAGGAAAGAATAATGGAGATCCATGATTTACTAGAAAAAAATGTCATTAATGAAGCCCATCATTTTGTATAGTAGATATACAACAATACAAACTCTTTGTAAAACTCCCACCACAGTTATATACAGAAATCACATCTGCTCTCATGATCAAGTTAGGTACAGTTTAACGTTACAGAAATCTTTTCTGTCAAGGTTTAAAAGAACCTTCATATCTAATAAAACTTCAAAATGTCATATTTGCAATTTACTGTCAAAATGTAGTTCAGCAAAAGAAAAACGTATATGTGCGTGCACCCCACCCTCACCCCTCCTCTGTGATTGAGAGTAAATAACAAAACACTATCAATGCTGAACCAAAGCAAGGATATATTTTTTTTAAACATTCCTGTGTTTGAAAATTTCAAAGCAAAAAGTTCAGAGAACACAAACCTTTCAACCTGCTTCCTAGTGTTGCGGGTTTTCAGACAGTTTTGTGTTTTTGTGTGTGTGTGTGGCATATACATATAAATATATGACATATACACTGGACACACACACACACATGTCCAGAGTACCCCTTTTGGTCTCAAGTGAGACTCTCTTGCCTTCTCTAAAAACAATTGTTGCAAAATTATGTTTTTAAACAAAACAAAAGCATGTGTTTAAACAAAAAAATATGCTCCTTTAAACTAAAACATAAAAAGCTACCAAACAAAATCACAATACTAGGAAAGGCTTTTTTGTTTTTTAAAGTGGGTTAAAAAGGTTGGTGTAAGTGAATCAATTCACTTACCTGAAAGTTAACATCTTCTTTCTTAAATATTAGTGCTCGAACTTCATCTGGATCACCATTAAATATAGCTTGCACCAGTGATGGCTAAAAAAAAAAAAAAATAAAATAATAACAATAATAATAAATAAAATAAACATCATATCATTAAGTAGAGATTTAAAGGTATTTCTACATGACTTCCAAATCTCATGTTTTTTTTTTATTCCCTGCAGCAATAATCTTTTTGAGTGGGTAGGGAATATGAATTATGTATTTCATACAGTCTAATCATATCAAAGTATAGCATTCACCCAGAGTGGGGGGTAATAAAAAAGCCTAACCAATAAATTTATTCAAAAGTAATGTGACTAAAACTAAGTAATATACTCATTTTATTTCTTAAGTAAAAGCCTTTTGCTTATAAATGATGAAAAGACAAATATGTCTGATAATTCAAATCTATTTATGGAATAAAACCAGTCAAATAAGCAATTCCTAACCCACTGAGAGCTATGAGAGGAGACTTTTAAAAGGTCTACTCAGGGCATGATAATCACATGCATGTGGTTCTTATTCTATGTATATAGTGATAGAAATCCCAGAAAGGAAACTTGGCAACTGATAAAAGATAACTACCCTTCAAAGACTAAAAAAATAGTATACATCTGAACAACAAGAAAAGACAAGCATATGCATGTCTAAACATAATTTCCTCATCAACAGCATAGTCTCTGAAGGTATCATGTTATACCACTCAAATAAGGAGTTAGTTGACATCACTGTTGGACATAAGATTAAGGATATAGCCTGATTCCTTTTAATATAAAGCCTTGCATGCAAATAGAGAAAATCCTTTGCACAAAAGGCTATGCCTTGATGTTGCTGGTAGTCAACTTTTTGAAAAATATGCAGAGTCCCTGATTCTTGTCAGATTAGTTCTAAAACCAAATGAAAATAAGAACATGTTTCATAACTACTTCACAATTTCTTAGTTTATTTTCAAGACCTCATAAGATGAACTGATAATAAAAGTTAAAGTTGAACCTAAGCATTTGAAAAAGAAAAACTCAGAAATGTGCTAATTTTACACGCAAATAATACTGCAGCATACAGACCCACGTACTGCCTGGAGTATGAACCGAGCAACACTATTGAAACTAGTAAACACGAACTCAGTGTGTGTTACAAAGTTACAGTTACACGACTAGTTCTATAAAATACAAGCAACAGAAACTCTCATAGCTTACCAACACATGTCCAGAAGGTGGAGATTGTAGACATTTACTTTCCTGGGGCAACTTAGAAATGAATACAGGAGAATCATCTTCTACCTCCTCCAAAACAACAATACACACTCGACTCATTCGCTCTTTTAAAACATTAAACTCCAAGCTATGTGATCAAAGTCAAAGTGGGAAGAGCACAAGTAGGTTTTCCTCCTCTTCTGTGCACCACTTATAAACATCCTCTGAACAGTGCGGCGGGTTTTATAGTTAGTAATATTAGAGAAACTTAAGTTTAAAATTATGATACATAACTTCCTAAAAATAAAAACCGACTTCTTTCTGCCAGGTTACTGCAATCTATAAAAAGATTCACATCAATGTGTCAATAATTAAAACTCAGTCTAGGACTATTCTTTTAAAAATATTTTTCTTCCACCAAAATAGTTACATTGAGCTCTGAAATTTACTCGTACAAAACACTCATTGTTTTGAGTGACATGCCACACCACACCATAAAGAATGAAATTACAAACAACTGCTGTGACAGAGGTGGCCGCAGATATCCCCACTCTTGTCTGCAAGGTCATATAGTTACCCGTAGGCTGGGCGGTCTGTAGCTGAAAATTAAAACCAGAATCTTAGAATCTGTTCCCACTTTTAATTGGTTTTCATTTCTTCAGCTTCACTGGCTTAATATAGATATTATACAGGGAACAAACAAACAAAAATACATAAAATTTAGCCTAAATCCTGAAAATGAAGCTCAGGCGTTGACAGTTTAGGACAGAAGAGAAGCAGCCGGAGAACAAGCCACCAATCTGCATTAACAGCAAAGCTGCGGCACATTTACATGTGATGAGTCAGATCCGAGACAATAGGACTACTGGTACGAGAATCCAAGTTGATTAATCCAGACTTCCCAATAATAGGCGAAACAGAGCTAGCTTTATCCCATCAGTAACAGGCAAGGCAGAGCTTTCATTCTGTCTTCATCAGGCAGTTGTTTCTAGCAGCCCAGCAAAAAGGCACAGGCACCAGGCAGAAATGGTGTCAGTGGAGAATCTTAATAGAACAAGCAGACAGCAAAAGAATCCGAAGACCTTTGAGCTCCAATTACGGCTTCAGGGTTTTCATTTTAAAAAGAGAAGGGAAGAAAGTAGTTTATCACTGTAGTATTTCCTTTGATCTCTACATGAATACAGCTTCCATTAAATAGTCTTCATTCAGAGGAAAAAAAAACAGCAGACTGTGCATCTTCTCAGAGCCAACTACTTTATTCAGTCATCTGCCTCTGTGCCAATATAGTTTCCTTCCCTGGTGAAACCGCTACAGTTATCCTTCAGTTAATTTCAAATGCTTTCCTGTTCCTCAGATGATCTTGCAAAATGCCGCTGATATGCTCAAATGAGCAGGCCCTTGAGAACTAGCTCCACAACCTCAGGATCGGCACTGCAGGAGCATTTCAACCAAGCAACAGCCTGAAGAGCCAAGACTGCAGACCCGCAGGATGAAATGCCTAGTAATGCTCACATGCTACACTTACCAGAGCTCAGCGACTGCTCAGGATGTAACTTCCTCTAGCAGGAGAAAAAAACAGTGCATTTGGACAGCCTTCACAATTAGAAGGCTCATGCCAGCTCTGTGACTAATCCCAGATCAAACTGAAAAATTCTATAACTGAAAAATAAGTGCGCTTTTAACATTTTCCACTAAAAGCCACAAGGAAATCTGGTGTACTGCCTCTGCTGACTAACACTGGTTTTAGCAAGTAAACAATTCCAAACAGCTTAACTGCTTTTGTATGTGACAGTATAGCAAATGTTTAACTCCATGACAGCAGCAGCAGTAAGAGTGCCTGTAGTGAGCTCATAAAAGAGATCTCAAGAGAGCAGAAGTATTCTCTAAGACTAAAATACTCGACCCTATGCTAAGGTGGACTACTCTTGTTTTTGCCAAGACATTTCTCTTCTACCCTTCTCTCCTCTCTCTCCTCCTTTGGATGTGTGTTATTTTCTAGAATGAAGAGGCTTAAAGAAAACAAACGTTAAGGCTTTCTATGTCTTCAAAGTTAAAGAAATCAATCATTTATTGTCTCATACTTTTTTAAAGAAAAAAATTTAAACTTCATAAAGGAAGAAGTCTATTTTTGTTGGTTTTTATTTTGTTGTTTTGTTTTTTGTTTTTCGAGACAGGGTTTCTCTGCGTAGTCCTGGCACTCACTCTGTAGACCAGGCTAGCCTCAAACTCAGAAATCCGCCTGCCTCTGCCTCCCAAGTGCTGGGATTAAAGGCGTGCGCCACCACCACCTGGCTAAGGAGGAAGTCTTAATGTTAAAATTTTATGAATCACTTAAATTTTTACTGAAGAAATTAAATAATGCCTTTATATCTGAATATATTCTAAAGCCTTAAAAACCCCATTAAGCAGCTGTATAAAACAACTGTTTAAAGTTCTTGTCCTGAATTACCAACATGTCAAAAAAGCACAGAATCTTACAAAGAAAACAAACAAACAACTCCTCCTTCCTGATAAAATGAATTTCCAAAAGCCACAATTAAGTGTGAAAACCAACCATTTGGGGCTGGAGCTGCAGCGCTTCTCTGCGTGCACCAGACCATGGGTTTAATCCTAACACTGCAAACAAAACCACCCGGATCACTTGGGAGCTGGCTTTCACCACCTTTCTCACTTTGCCAGATTACTTGCCAGGGTAGAGGGATACCCAGGGAGCCCCAACCGCTCAGAGAAGAAGGAATGTGGGAAGGATTGTGGGAAGGGTTGACCGGGAGGGGGCAGTGAGTGGGATGTAAAGTGAGCACGTTAAAAATAAATAAATAAATAAATAAACGAATAAATGAATGAATGAATGAATATTTCCCAATTACAAAGAAATATTCTGCCTCACCTTGATCATCTTTAATTCTTACAAGTGACTTTATGCAATGTTTTAGTATTTAAGATATCCATCTTCATTTTAAATCTACAGTCTCGTTTTATACCAGAAAAAAAAAAAGAACCCAGAAATTAAGTATTTGCCTGGCCATCCAAATGACTAAAATGCTTAATGCCAAAAACATATATTTCTATCACCACTAAGATTTCTAACTTTAATTCTATGTTGTAAAAAATAGTCATTAAAGACAACCTATAATGACTGCTGAAAGTTTAGGTAACAAGCTTTTTTTGTTTTGTTTTTGAAGACAGGGTTTCTTCATGTATTCCTGGCTTCCTGGAACTTAATTTGTAGACTAGGCTGTCCTGGGAACTAGATTCACCTGCCATCTGAGTGCTTGGGATTAAAGTATGCACCACCAAGCTGGTGTGAATAAGTTATTTTTGAGTGAGCATTTCAATGCTATTCATTGTTTAAGCCAATTTACTTATTAAATCACAAAGGAAAAAACACTTAATATAGGTAAGAATGCCAGAAATTATTCACAAAAATTACTAAAAATGATAAAACATTCATCTAAGGCAGAAACAACACAGGCTCTTGCTATGTTGCTCAGGGTGGCCAGGAACTTCTGCAGTGAACAGATCTGCCTAGTTGATGGACTCTAGCTACATGCTACAGTATCTACCTCTACTGGTTACTTTAAAATATATGATTTTAAGGCAAATATGCAAATATTGTAACATATATAAATGACACCATCCACCTCCATGTAGTTGTATCAAATACATCATCTAATACTTGAAACATAAAAATGAAATTATAGTAATATCCTGTCGTCCATTTTCAGAGTTTTTCTCCAAAATAGAACCTCTTTTTATAGGAGTAACTCAAACTTGTTCCAAAGTATCTAGTGTGTAAATTAATCTACTTTGACTAAAGAAGTTACAACTTGCCGGGCAGTGGTGGCGCACGCCTTTAATCCCAGCACTTGGGAGGCAGAGGCAGGCGGATTTCTGAGTTCAAGGCCAGCCTGGTCTACAGAGTGAGTTCCAGGACAGCCAGGGCTACACAGAGAAACCCTGTCTCGAAAAACCAAAAAAAAGAAGTTACAACTTTTTTCTTTGGTCTGAGCCCAACTTCAATACTTATGTTTTCCCAATCATTCTTTATATAAAATGTATTCTAAAAGAATTAACTTAAAGCACCACCTCTGCATCCACACTCATGATTAGAAAATTAAATACTGACACTTCAGTACTGATCTAGTAAATTCAGAAAAATTCATAAAGGATGGCAAGACCTGGACAAGTCTACTCAATATACTGTAGTCATCTAAAAACATAAAACCATCCTGAACAAGAATATTTATTTTAAAAACATGTACTAAACAATACCATAGCATTAACTGAACAAACAGTGTCTTATTTTCTCTATGTGCAACATACCAAATACTTAGAAAATACGTGTGTGCAGAAAATCTTCATCTTCTGAGATGTTATAATATAAACAAGATGCTACATTATAAGTAAGAACAAGCAGCACACGAACACACGACAGTAAAAGGCAGCATATACCAGAGGCTTAAATATGAAATAAAGATCACACATTCTTGAGGAAGTGAAGAGCACACAACAACTTCATTAACTGTAACCGGCATGTACGATACCTTCCAACTGCCTAGCCTTTTTAAAAGGGGGAGGAGGGGTTATGCATGCTACATAATAAAGCTTTTCAAAAACCTCACTGATAATTTTGTTTGTTTGATCTTAATGAAATTTTTTTTTGTCTCTCAAAGAAACCAATAACAACTAGGTGGACCTTTTAGTATCAGAATTCATCCTTATATCTAGGGGAAAAGTTTAAAATTTTAAAAATATCACTTGTACTGCATGAATAAGGTATTCAAATCTTAACTTAGGCCAGTATGGTCTAATAGAAACACAAAGATATCTACATGAGTAGTTTAAATGTTCTTATATAGTCATCATATTTTAAAAGGATAAGCAAAACTGGCAAAATTAAAAATTTAAAATGTCCAAAACAAGACGCAGAGACCCACAGTCAGACATTATGTGGAGACAGAGTCTAAATGGAAGGCCTTTCCCACATCCCTCCACTCAGAGTTCAGAGAATCCTTCACAAGAGGAAGCAGAAAGATTGTAAAAGTCAGAGGGGATGGAGGACACCAGGAGAACAAGGTCCCTAAACTAAGCAAGGCGCATATGAGCTCACAGAGACTGAATTGAAGCAGCGGGCACAGGGCCTACAGGGGTCTGCACTAGGTCCTCTGTGCATAAATTACAGCTATTGGCTTAGTATTTGTATGGGACTCCTGACTGTGAGAACTGACTCTTGTGCCTGCCCTTGGAACTCTTTTCTTCCTGATGGGTTGTGTGTCCAACTCTGATATGGTAGTTCTTGCTTCATCACAGTTTATTTTATTTTGTCATGTTTGGTTGCTATCTCTTAGAAGACTACTCTTTTCTAATGAGAAATGGAGTGGACCCAGAGGGGAGGGGAGGTACACTCTTCTAATCCAGGACTTGGGGAATCAGCCTGAAGTACAGAGCTAGACTTTGTCCAAAACCAAAGCAATAACCTACAAACCCAACAAATGTTAGAAGTATGAGACATGGCACCCTTATACACTGCTGATGGTAATGTAAATTAGTCCAGCCATTATGGAAATCAACATAGAGGTTCCTCAGAAATAAAAATAGAATTATATGATCCATCTATATATCAACTGGCAGACCCAAAGGAGTCAAAGTCAGCATGTAACAGAGACACTACATATCCATCACAGTACTAACAATAGCCAAGCTACAGAATGAGCACAGGTGTCCCATTCAACAGTTAAAAGGGGTATTAACCGATGAATTATGACCACAAGAATGCAGAAAAGAGGACAGTTTTCATAGGGTAGATTAATAAGGAACATTTGAAAATAAAATTTTCACTGTATTTGACCAAAATTAAGAAGTAACTTTTCCTATTTCATATTCACAAATATATTGTTTTCTTATACTTGACATTTTTCTTGTCAGTGTCATTTATACAATGTTTTCTCTCAGTCTGTTTTTCTACCGCTTTAAAAACAAAACTCTAGAACTCTCATAATATTTTTCATTATTGATGTGTTGTGAATAATTTAAATTGGTGGGAAAATTAACCCTGGAAGAAAATGACAAGGTTTAACTTTCCGATGTAATATGTAGCTTGCTACTTGTTGCCTACTTAGCCAACCATCACTGACCCCTCCTTTCTTACAGACTATCGTCAGTTTTGTTTGGATGCCACTGCTATATTCCAAGTGACTTGGAGAAATCTTGAATAGTGTAAGGTAATCATGGTAATTCTATTCTATGTAGTAAGTGACTCATTTGGGAAATGACATGCTCTGAGCCAGCT
Organism: Rhabdomys pumilio; assembly: GCA_030674055.1. Taxonomy (NCBI): domain Eukaryota; kingdom Metazoa; phylum Chordata; class Mammalia; order Rodentia; family Muridae; genus Rhabdomys; species Rhabdomys pumilio. The sequence goes on along the minus strand of JANHMN010000001.1, from coordinate 179,425,756 downwards.
TGCTCTGTCAGATGCCAAGGAAAGTCAAGCTACAGTGCTTCTAGGAAAGTCTCTGTCTCTCTCTGTCTCTCTCTCTCTAAAAAGAAAGAGACAGAGGGAAATGCCCCCTCCTACTGGACAACAGCATGTTTGATAATGATGTTGGGAAGTATATGCTGGGTATCTTATGACTAGAGGTATCTTAGAGTCCATACTAAGTCTGACTGAGAGAAAAGCAGAAAAGAAAAAGTGGGCAACTTCCTATGGTCACAGCATTGAGTAACTAAAGCACTCAACCTTTTAAAGTACAGTACTTCAGTTACTGCTACTGTGATAAGACCCTTTACTATTTAATAAAGCTTCTTTTCAAATATAAAGTATTTTCAGTTTAAAATAGCCCTAATATTAAAGAACAAACAATATTCTATTATAAGTAAAAGGGCCATTAAAATATAACAATTAACCTTATATTGGCTCAAAAGTTTTTAGGTATGCCTGTGGTGCTGGATATTTTGAATATGTTGATAAAACAATAAAAATTACAGAATGATTGTTGGCTAAGAATGGACTAACCATAGACTCTAATAAGATATCTCCTTTGTTTTTAATAAGTTTGAAACAAGCCATAACTAATGGAATTAAGAGTTGTAAGCATGGCTTTTTATACTTATTAAAGTCATAAAAATGTATTAAAAAAAAAAACTCTACACTAAAAAGGAAAGATACTTTCCTTCTTTTAGCCATAAATTTGTTATGTAGAAATACAGCATTACTTGATAAAGGGAACTAAAGAATAAGAAAAATGTTCTAAACTATCCGAGTCATCACTTGAATTTTAAAATAGTATGTTCAGTATGTCTCCACCCTGTTACAGCTCAAAAAGACATGAATCATTTTCTTTAGTATTTTCCAAATGATGCTTTAGAATGGAAGTGATATATACAGTTTCAATTCGTGCTTGAAATAACTATCATACACATACAGATCTTCCTGTACTAGAGGAAATTCTTTGGGTATTTTGTCTAATTATTGCTTTAAAAAGTAAACACTGGGTAACCATAGCAACTTATTTTTAAATTGCAAACTGTTCTTCTCAACTTTTGAAACACAGTAACATAATACATTTACCCAGGTATTTTCAAATTACAGAAACCAGCATGAATTGTAAATAACCCTTTTTAGCCTTTTTTAAAAGAATTTAATGTGTATATATATGAGTCCTGCATGTATGTGTGTTCCAAGTGAGTGCCTATCGCTCATGGTAGCCAGAAAAAGGTCATGGGGTCCCCTAGAAATGGAGTTACAGGCAGCTGTGAGCTGTCATGTGGGTGATAGGAACTTAACCCAGATCTGCTGTAAGACCGCCAAGTCTCTTAACCAATGAGCCATCTCTTCAGTGTTATTTAGTCAAATGGGCAAAATTTAGCCTGTTTAGAATAATCTCATATTTCAGCTGGGTATTGTGGTACATGTCTATGATCCCACTCAAGAGGCAGAAGCAGGAAGAAAATGAACAAGACCAGCCTGGACTACACCGCAAGACAGCAAAACAACAAAACAAAACACTAGTATCAAAGGTGACATTCGAAAGTAACAAGACATTAAGGAAATAAAAGACCCTTTAATTCAAACTGGCTTCAAGTAGTTTGGCTTACTTTCAACATATTTCTTGAGACATGAAGAAATAAATTTACTTTTCAAAATACAGTAGTAGTATATACACATCAGAGCAGTCTTCCCTTTCATCCCCTTTACTTTTGACATACTAGGTATATTCGAAAAGACTCTACTTGCTGTTTAGCCTTATTAAAAATGTTTGTTTATACTCTAATGAAAGGAAATAAAGGTAGATTTTTCAAAGCAGTCATTTAGATTCTGAATAAGATCATAAGTTCTTATGCATAACTCTTCAATCTATACTACCCTAAAAAGGGCATTTTTACCTTCTGTTGTTAAAACAGAAAACTCACTGTTTTCCTAAGCCCATGCTTTTCTAGAGGCCTTCTCTATTGTTGGCTATTGCTTTGTTCCCATTCAGTGGTATCTCCAGAATACCCGTGCTTGTGTTGAGAGGAAAGATGGACAAAAGTCCTCCCCTTCGGCCAGCAAATGTCACCAATATACTTGCCTATAGCATATGCCATCTAATTAGATGACCTACTTTTGTTGTTGTACCTGTCAGATATCACTACTCAGTTCATCTGGATATTTGTCTCAGAGCCAATCAGATGGCTCAGTGGGTAAAGACACTTGATAGCAAGCCTGACAACCTAAGGTTGATCCCCAGGATTCATGTGATAGAAGGAGAGGACCAACACCCACAAGTTTTCTTTGACCTCTATGAGGTGTAACACACACACACACACACACACACACACACACACACACACACACACAATCAAAACAACTTCCATTACTACTCTGTCTTAAGTTTCATATATGCCAACTTGTTGCAATTAAAATACACCATGACATTCTATACATGTCTTTGTATATGTGCTGTCCCCTTGGCTAGAATGCTTCCAGGCTACCTCTCTATCCATAGAATATACAGTAGGACTATATAAAATAAGGTAGAAAATTAGACAGAAGCTAAGACATGAAGGGCCATGAGTGCCATATTATAGCAAAAACATTTTAATCTACAAAATGATGAAATATATATTTAAAACCAAGTTGAAAAGTGAAAATCAAGTTTATACATAAAAAAAAAAAAAAAAAAAAAAAAAAAAAAAAAAAAAAAAAAAAACCACTGTGGAAAAAAAAAAAAAAAAAAAAAAAAAAAAAAAACCTAAAAAAAAGCTGCCACTATGGCAGAGATAACCAGCAGTAAGCTGCTGCAGAATTCTAAGCCAGAAACCCTAAGACAGTGAGAGATGGAAACTTAGAACAATTTTTCTAGAGGAAAAAAACAAAGAAAAATCTGCCAACAGCTGTCAATAGCCTTTCAGACTCTTTGGCTAGCACTTCTATTTGCTAAAATGTTTACATAAGTAAATAATATGAAGCTTATAAAGCATGCACAGGAAGATCTTATGGAATACTAGTTAGAATACGAAAACCCATCTTAATGCAGAATAAAAGAATGATTTAAAATATAACACATGCCACAGAATACACTTGTATCTGATATTTACAATCTCCTCGGCCCCTGCAGTGCTGGAGACTGAACTCTAAGAGCCTTACAAAGGCTAAGCAAGTACTCTATCCACCGAGCTATGTATTTGCTCCTTTTTAGGGATTTCTAAAAACACAACACAATACTTATGTTACATGGAATAAAGTGGGAGAGGGAGAGAGAATGTGTAAGACAGTCTTAGTTACCACAGAAAATTTGAGTATTGGGGACTGAACTCAGGTCTTCCACATGTTAGTAAGTGTTCTAACACTGACCTAGACTCCTGAGCCCAGGAGAAGATGTGATGTGTGATGTGTGATGTGTGTGCGCTAGCACACGTGCACGCTTTGTTCTTATTTTGGCTTTTGATGTTTTAAAAAAGCAACAACAGACCAATTAAGCCATAGCAGGATTATGGGTTATTTATTCTCACTTTCATAGCTCATATATTTATTTCCTTAGAGCCAGGACTCCCATTTTTCTGAACTGAAATATCATCCTACAACTAAGAAAAGTAAGGCTCAGAAAGTTTAAGTGATAATAGCTCCCATTACCAAAACTTAAAGACTCACTGCTAAAAAATAAACCTACAAAGCCAAAACCCTTCATCTATGCTACTGTGATGCTCTATACAAGTGGTTCTCAACCTGTGGGTAGCAACCCCTTGGGGACAAATGACCCTTTCACAGGAGCTGTATGTCAGATATCCTTGCATACCAGGATATACAATGCATACAAATATACATTGCATAATGTAAATTATAATTTACATTATAATTCATAACACTAGCAAAATGACAGTTATGAAGTAGCAATAAAATAATGTTATGATTTTAGGGCACCATACCATGAGGAACTGTATTAATTAAAGGGTGGCAGCATTAAGAAGGTTGGGACCCACTCTTCTACATGCACTGGGTTATAAAATTTATTATATAAATTTATTTTTATAAATTTATATTCCTAAATTTATTCCTCAAAAAGCTATAAAATAGCACTAGGAAACTGGCCCTGAGGCAAACTCTCTTGCAGAAAACCCAAGTTCTGCTCCCAACACTAACCGTGGGTGGCTCATAGATGTTTGTCTCTAGCTCCGGTGGATCTGATGCCTCTGACACCTGCATTCATATGTGAACATGAACACACACTCTCAGATAATCTGAGCAGACTCCAAGATGGGGGTAGTCTTTTGTTTGCTTTCTTCTCTGAACTAGAACCTTGTTATAATCCCAAATAAAGTCTTGACACCAAACGACTCAACTCATTACCATTTGGTACCTTTAAAAGCAGAATATAAATATAGTATTTATTTTTAAAAGTTTTTGTCATAAAGGTATGAATGGCTGTCGGACAGGAGAAAAAGACAGAATGATCATTAAGGACAGCTTTAAAAACCAGAGCTTCCTGTACTTTAACTATTTTAATTTAAGAAATTGTCGTTTTTTTTCTTGGCTGTCATTTCAACTACAATAGCATCTGGGTACTTGAGAATAGACAGCTTGCCCCGAATGTATAAGGGCTTTAGTTGGATGAAACTATCACCTATAATATCAAAACATCTTTTTCCCCTCGTTTTTGGTTTCACTGAGATGTGGTGGTCTGCTTATGTAGACCTAGATGTCAGAACTCACTCTGTGAACCAGATTGGCCTCAAATTTCCAAAGATCCTCTTGCTTCTGCCTCCCAAATTCTGGGATTAAAATCATATGCCATCACTCTCAGCTTCAAAGCACTTAAAATGTTTTGAAAGTGATAACTGACACATTATACTAGAAAATACAGCAGGCACAGGTCTTGAACATTCCACTCACATAAAAGAATCTATCCTTGAGAGGGTTAAAAATGTAAATTAGGTATGTCTGTCATCCTAAAATTTGGGAGGCTGGGGAAGGTGTTTTGCTAAGATTAGCTCACAACTAGCTTAGAATCACATAATGAGACATTGTCAAAACACACACACACACACACACACACACACACACACACACAGACTTACTTCAACTGCATAGTATGTCACAAGATTTTTTTTTTTTTGAATTTGTTTAAATTCACTTAAACTGTATGTCAAACTATCCCACCACCTCAATTTTACTATGGTATTTCAAATGGTTCCCTTATAAAAATTTAGAAAAAGCAAATGCACCACCCAGTGGCAAAAGGTAAGAATTGCAATTTTTGCAAGGATAACAGCAAAACAAGTTGGAAATTCAGTAGTCTTGACTTACAGAGAAAAAGAGTATGTATGTGTCTGCTATTTGGCAATTTTTGACAATTAAAACCATTTAACAGATAGAGTCTGACAGGTTCATCTTTGTGTTTTCCATGGTAAGTTTTGTTTGCTTTTCTGTTTTGCCCATCTATTTCTCAAAGGCTGAGCTGAGAAAAGAATTAGAATAAAATATATTTTATAATACGTCAAAATTCAAGAGTTATAAAGCGGTTTATGAATAACAGAAAGTGGACGAGGCATAGAATTTCCAGTGAAAACCTAGTTATCAACAATCATCCCAGGTAACAACAAATTAGCCGATCAACATGCTTTTACAAGTGAGAATAGTTAAGTACGGTGGCCCGCAGGCCACCACAGGCAGGCAGAGCTCAGTGAGCTCAAGGATATCCAGGACTATCCAATGACACCCTGTCTCAAAGGGGTGGTGGTGGTAAGGGGTGAGGAGAGAGATAAAAGAGATGTGAAGGAAAGGGCTGGGAAAAGAGAGTGGGAACCCCTTTGAGTGCACCTCCCTAGCGGGTTGTCTGTCAGTACCACAGAAATAAAATAAAACAGGGGTCATTTGGAAGGTAATCTAGATTTCTTAAAGGGGAGCCAAGTAAAGACTCACCGTCAGGTATGTGTCACATACATGAATCTTGAATGTGATCATACTCACTCTAGTTTAATATACCAAATAATTTATCTCCTACTAGAAAACAGACAGGCAATAATAGTTTCCCATTCCTAACTTACCAGCTTTCTTCTTTAAAAGGCAAACAAGAGTTAGATAAGACTAATGGTATATTAAATAAAACTCCAATAAGGGCATTTTTCTGTTGTGAGGCAATTTTGTATTGAGTTTACTTAACACTATCTAGCATTGCTGTCTAGAGAGCACAAGACATCTAACAGAAAGACAGCAAGCAAACTGCTGTTGCTACAAAGCAACATTATTGAACCAAGCTTCTTCCTTTGATGACTACGAAGTCTTCAGAATGTTTCCATTTCAAATGTCAAGTCCAGCAAACAGTAGCACAAATATCAAACTTACTGCCTTTCTAGTGCCCCCAGTCTAACTTCTCCTCTGGTGTGTGAGAGAGATTCTAAGATACTTTCACTAAAACCCCAGGAGACACTCACATAACTGAAGTCTCGTGTTTACCATGGCTGATAATGATTAAAGTATGTATATTTAAGAGAATGAGAAAAGTAATGGACAGCTGGGCAATGGGATGCAAATATTTATTGGTTTCACAGGACAAAAGAAAACAAATTCTGCAATATTGCTCATGATCTTCAGCTATTAATATTTTTCTTCTCTGAGCTTCTCTGAGAACATTAGGTAAGATTTATAGGCACCTTCCCACTGAACATCTACCAGAATTAGTAAGTCGCTATATACTGAAGTCTTCAACCAATACAGGGCTCACTACTATATATGAACTGTCTCCAAAGGAGGCTGATATTAATTATTAATTCACATGTAATTATGTGTAAGGAAAAGTGACAAGAAAGTATAAGTAGCAACAAAGTAGCCAATTACAAGGATTGACAGGATTACTACAGGAGACTACTGAACATAACCTACCCTAACAGGAACTTCCATACTGTTTCTCATACTGTTATGGAAGCAGTAGTTGTATTGAGGTCTACAAGCCTGTGACAGAAAACAGAAATCAAAAGCAAAAATATGAAGGAGCTATATACTTTAAGAAAACACTGAGTTATTAAATAATACAAAATTTACTTTGATTTCTTTCACTGATTCAGAATTTAGTTTTTATTCTTCTATCGTGAAAACTAATTTGTATAGGACATATATTTTTATTCCTGGTTTTGTTTTTTTTAGACAAAGATTTCCTAGGTAGTCCAGGCTGGCCTCAAATCCTCAATCCTCCTGCCTCCAATTTTCAACTACAAGGATTACAGATGTATACATGTCATATGTACACACATACATATACATACATACACACATATATATAAAACACACATATACACACATATATTTTTAAGGAAAATATTTTTAGAGACTGCCTTTATATAAAAACCGATTCTTACTGAATTCTTGAAGAAACTCAAAATACGAGGTTTTCAAATTTCAGAACTGGTCGCAACAAATTACCTTAAATCTTAAAAACACACACAAGCAAAAATCCTGTATATATTTTCTGATAACATATCCAACCACTTTGCCAATATTTTTATACATAGTTTGTCTTAAGAGGCTATCAGTGATGTATAAAATGTTGTTACATATTAATATGTGAAACATTAATTTGAAATGTATAAATCTAAGAATTTACCCTACTATCACTTAAAATTAAATACTACTAGATATTTTCTCATATATGGTTCTAAAACCTTTCAATTATGTATTATATATGTATTTATTTTGTTTCTTCCCCTCGAAACAAAATGGGAGTTTATTAGGAATGGGTCTTAATAGGGCTTTAAGCTGAGTGTTGAGGATGGCTGCATGCTGAGAGAAGTAAGTGGACTTCTCAAGAGAGGGACTTACCCAGGGCTCCATGCAGTACTAACACCCTGAATGATTACATCAAATTCTACACAAAAGTGTCATCATGTTGTAAGCAACCCACTTCCTAACAGTAAACATTTAGTTTCTTTTTTTCCTAAGAATGTTATATAGTCTTATATAACAGTTTTCTGAAATAAAAATAAATAGCCCCATAATTAATTTAGCAAAGTGGTTTATCTTCAAAATAAGTAAAATCAGTTCTAAAACATTATGAAAGGTAATTCTCACACACAATACCATTAAAGAACACATGTCAGAATTAAACCTGTGTGAAATAGTATGCATCAACCATATTTTCATACTACACTAGAAAATTCATTTTTTTTTCAACCATCTTTGCTAACACGAGTTGCTAATGTCCTAAGAGGCCCCTGCAAAATACAAAGAACACAGAAATGATTTTATATAGCTCTGGTGTAAGAAGGTTAAGATATGGCTTGTAAAATAGGAACAAATCAAGCTAGTTCAAAGTATCAGGGTGGCTGGTTATGTTGGCACGTACCTGTAAATCCTACCAGTCAGGGTGTTCTAAGTTCACGGTCAGCTCAAGCTACACTGCAAGTATACCTTGAGCTATAGCAGAGTAAATCTCTACTAAAAAACAAGTACATTGTCTAGACATGTAACAAGCTTGGTAATGCCACGAATTTGCCACTTGGTGGCAGCAAATACAAAAGAAAAAAATCTTCAATACTTATTATTATTTTACCAATACAAAAATATTTTTCCAATCTAGTATTTTAAATAAAAATTTCAAATGAATGAGAAGCTTCATATTCTTCATCTTAAAAAAAAAAGAAGCCCAAAGAAAACAAACAAACAAACAAACAAAACCAGAGTTGTTCAAACTGGCCTCACACTCCTCCTATCTTGGCTTCTAGAGGGTGGAATTACAGGCACACACAACACTACTCAGGACAACTTTCAAGGTTTTGGCTTGGTTTTTTATATAGATAAACAAGACCAGTCCAGCCTTGGACTCTTCTTATCCTTCTCCCTCAGTCCCCTTTATTAAGATTACTGGTATGTGCACTTCAATAGTAATGATTTTAACATTTTCAGTCAAGCTCAATCTGATTAAAAATAGCCTTCTATTACAGCACTGACAGACACAATGCAGTCACTTCAAAAAGTATGTAACTCTTTTGATGCTTATTAAAATAACATATCAAGCCGGGCGGTGGTGGCGCACGCCTTTAATCCCAGCACTTGGGAGGCAGAGGCAGGCGGATTTCTGAGTTCGAGGCCAGCCTGGTCTACAGAGTGAGTTCCAGGACAGCCAGAGCTACACAGAGAAACCCTGTCTCAAAAAAACAAAAACAAACACAAAAACAAAAACAAACAAACAAAAAAAAAATACATAAATCATTCTTTAACCAAATTAGGTGCTCTAGCAATTTATCCCCACAAATACTTATTCAACTTATTGTTTGTTCATCATTACTTATATGCTAAAATTACATCAATGAACAGGGTTTTTTTTTTGTTTTATGAATCTTATACAAAGTCTCTCATGTATTTCTTTTACCTAGGTTTTGTTATACAGAATAGTATACTGAAAAACTGATAGTACAAGACTGTAGAGCCAAAAACCAGAAACAAAAACACAAAGTACAGCTTTCTTCCCCCTGTAATTTAATTTTATTGTTTTTTCGAGACAGGGTTTCTCTGTGTAGCCCTGACTGTCCTGGAACTCACTCTGTAGACCAGGCTGGCCTCAAACTCAGAAATCCGCCTGCCTCTGCCTGGGATTAAAGGCGTGCGCCACCACTGCCCAGCTGTAATTTAATTTATAATGAAACAATATTACACAAAAAGCTAAGTCAGGGTCACCACAGGCCTCCTGTTTTGCTTGCTTTATTGTTTCCCTCTCTTTTGTTGAAATATTTATTTTGATGGAGAAAGAAAGCACCTGCTACTCTTTATTAACTATTCTGCTTATTCATTTCACAATGTGACCTAAATATTTAAGTTACCAACACCTAAAAAAAAATTACTTCAGGGGCTGAAGAGATGACTCAGCAGTTAAGAGCATTAACTGCTCCTCCAGTGGACCTGGTTTGATTCCCAGGAACCACATGGTAGATCTCAATTTTCTGTAACTTCAGTTCCAAGAGACCTGATACCATCTGTTGGCCTCTTTTAGGTTCTAGGCATGTGTCATGTGATGTACACACGCACGCACGCACGCACGCACACACACACACACACGCACGCACACAAACACCCACACACTGATAAAATAATAATAATGTGTATACAACTTCTTGCACAAAATTTTCATGTAGCAAAGTATATTTCACTTCTCAGTAATCTGTTCTCAAAATTACTGCCAAAATGCTTTACAGTAGAAGGATTCAACCTGAGATTAAATGTGTGGCTAAATTGACAGATAAAACATGGAGTTACACACACAAGAAGATTGTAAAGGCCCCGTCTTCAGAGACCATTTTCTTCAAGAGCAGGGATGGTGTCTCACTCACATCAGTGTTATTAGTTCTGTGCTCTGCTTAACATAAACTGTGATGGACTTTTTCTCACGAATGAACACTTCATACTTCATACTATATAATAATATCTTGTCATAAGAACTGTCAAAAGCACCCCTACTTTTGGCTATTCTTGTTTCTTTAAGATTTATGGCCTATAAATTAATGAGCAATTTCACACAGTTCAACTTAATCCCAAGAGTCCACAACATAAAATCCCCAGAGGCAGCATTTCCATTTCCCTAACTGTTCCTCTCTTCTGTTAAGGAAGAAAGAGATATGAAGAGTAAACAAACTATAAAGCAGAAAGTTCTTTCATAGATGTTTACATATGTACACATATGCAAAGGAAACATACAGTTTAGCATTACATATCTTGTAATGCTAAATGTGGAATTACAAGATATCCCTGTCAATCAATGATAGTAGGGAAACCGGATTCTATTTAATTTTACTATGCCGCTGATAATTACATATTATTTAAGGAAATATAAAAGTGCTGGGGGAAGTACTGACTAATTTCTAAGACAGCAAACAGCAGGATGTTTATTCTTACCACTCCTATTCAATGGAAGGCAAAGCATTACTGTGAGAAGAAAGACATACACACAGCTTGGAAAAGGAAAGCATAAAACTGCCTTCATTAGCAGAGAACATACTTGTCTCTGTAGAAAAGTATACCAAATCTACTAAAAACCCCTTAGAAAAGGACGTTTTTGTTTGGTTGGTTTTTTGAGACAGGGTTTCTCTGTGCAGCCCTGGCTGTTCTGGGACTCACTTTGTAGACCAGATTGTCCTGGAACTCACAGACATCTGCCTATTTCTGCCTCCTGAGTGCTGGGATCAAAGGCGTGCACCACTATGCCCAGCAGTTTAACATTTTTAAACGCCATACTATATTAATTAAATGAGGATGAAACTGACAATCTTAGTTGATACAGAGAAAAAAGAATTTTACAAAATCCAGTTTAGGAACGTTAAGTGTTCTTTTTCCAGTAATGTATTACCAATTTTCCAAATCAAATCAGTAATCTCAATGGGATTCAAAAAGATTTTCATGACACTATAATTTTTTAAATTTACATAGAAGACAAAAGCATAGAGTGAATGGGCTGGATTTAAGACAATATATATATATATATATATATATAAAAAACTAATTCCAGGATTCTAAGAATATAAACTGGCATGAGTTTCAAAAAAAAAAAAAAAAAATATATAAATATATATATATCT
>JANHMN010000001.1:179354491-179414080 GCA_030674055.1 Rhabdomys pumilio | reverse complement strand
GGGGGGCTTTCTTATACAAGAATGGAGAGCAAAAAGATCAACAGGTATTAAATTTTTTTGAACAAAAAACTCAAACAAAATAAGAAAACAAGCCACTTGCAACAATATGACAAAGCCAACCAGATTCATAGCCTATAGACACCGATACAAATATAAAGACATATATTAATGATTACTTGAGGGGATTTAAATGAGAATGGCTCCCACAGGCTCACAGTTAATACTTGTCCCCAGTTGGTGGACCCATTTGGGACATATCAGGTGGTGTGCCCTTGTTGCAGCAAGTGTGCTGTTGTAGGCAGGCTTTGGGGTTTCAGAAGTTCATAGCATCCCCATTTAGCTCTGTCTCCAACTTAGAGACTCAAAATGAAGTTCTTAGCTGTTCCTGCTGCCATGCCTTGGTTCTGCCATCATGGACAATAACCCCCTGAAACCACTTTTTTAAGTTCTCTTGGTCCTGTTGTTTTTATTGCAATAGGAAAGTAACTAAGACAACTACATTGTAAGACAAAACTAGGCAATTCACTGAAGATAAAAATACATCCAAAATAAGCCTGGCAGTAGTGGCCCCAACCTTTAATCCTAGCACTCAGGAGGCAGAGGTAGACAGATCTCTTGGGTTTGAGGATAGTCTGGTCTACAGAGAAAGCTCCAAGGCAGACAGAGAAACCTTGCCTCAAAAAAACAAAAGCAACAACAACAAAAAAAAAAATTTCAAAACATAGTCTCACTAGGAATGTGGAAAATGCAAATTACAGTAACATTGCACTTGATATACACATAGCAGATTGATAATTTCAAATAATTCTTAACAAATTTGGAAGTAAAAAGAAATTAACAATTATCTGCAGCAATATACTTGCTACAATCACTTTGAAAAAAATAGTAAAATATATACATATCTTTTTTTTTTTTTGGTGTGTGTGTGTGTGTGTGTGTGTGTGTGTACATACATAGAGGGGGGAGGAAGGGAAGGAGAGAGAGAGAAAGAGGAGGAGGAAGAGAGAGTAATTCCAGTAATTCTGCTTCCTCCTATCAATCTCAGAAACACTGAAGATAAAATGATATACCAAAATCTCTATCATAGCATGGTTTGCTCAAAACTGAAATTATGTATTACATGTGCATAATGTGAACACAGAGCAACTGGTTTATCTGGATGAAATAAATACCAACTGTTTTAACAAACAGTAACAGGTAAATTTTAGAAGTATTAGCACAGATAAAATATATCTTACCTTTTGGTAAATTAAAAGTGATAGTATATATTGTTTGTTATACTGTTATATTACTATATAAATACAGCATTTATGGAAAAATAATCAATGATATAAGCTTTCTTTTTTTAATGATTTATTTATTTATTTGATATACATTGGTGTTTTGCTTGCACATATGTCTTGGTGAGGTTGTTAGGTCCCCTGAACTGGAGTTATATAGACAGTTGGTAGCTGTCATGTGAGTATTGGGAATTAAACCTGGGTCCCCGGGAAGAGCAGCCAGTGCTTTTAACTGTTAAGCTGTCTCTCCAGCCCTATATGCTACTTTAAAGGTGGCTACTTAAGGAAAAATACGGGTACAGCTCTATTTTTATATGGAATGATTTTATTCTTTAAGAAAAAAAAAAAAAAGCAAACTACCGAATCTGTTTATTCCAGGCAATAAGAACTTAAGTTTCTACTGAATATATTTTACTTTAAATTTTCAACTTGAGAAAAAACATTTCCGAGTACATTCTGACTGGTTTAACTACGAAAGATATACAGTAGGGTAAGACTGGAAAAGACTACTGTCCTGCACAGTTAATCTTGAGTGGACTTGTGTATGAAGGATTCTCTAGATTAAGTTAATGAGGTTCTAAGGTCCTCCCAAACTATGAGTGGCAAGCATCCCCATGGGCTGGGGTCTTGCACTGGGCGCAAAAGAAAAAGCAAGAGAAACATCAGCATGCCCCCTCCCCCTCTTTCTCTCTCCTTCTTGATTGTGAACACAGTGTGACCACACATCCTGTTCAGGTCATCTTGCCTAGACCTGTGGGTCTCAACCCTTTTGGTGGGGTAGGGTGGGGGTGAAGTGAGGAGCTCGTGTCCACTGACCCTTTCACAGGGGTTACATATCAGATATCCTGCATATTAGAGTTTTACATTATGATTTGATAAAGTAGCAAAATTACAGTTATGAAGTAGCAACACAAATAGAGGCACTGTATTAAAGGGTTGCAGCATTAGGAAGGTTGAGGACACTGTGATAGACTGTATTCTCTGGAACTCTAAACTAAAATAAGCCACTCTTTTAAGTATTTTTGTCACGTACTTTGTTGCAAAGCAGGACATGTAGCTAGTATGAGTACAATGATCAGAAAATTACTGTACTGTATAAACCAAGAAGTGACAACAGTTTGAAAGAAGGCTATAAGAGTGGGAAAGAGATCAATTATTATATGGAATATAAATTAGGACTAGAAAGATCACCCATCAGTTATGTAAGCAATGCATACCTATGAATCATTTCCTTTTTAAAAACTCTCATATAGTAACACAGCAAAGACAAGAAGGCTGTTTCAGACAAATAATTTCTAAGCTAGGTTGGGTGAGAGGCTGTCTCAAAATAAACCAATAAAGTATGCAAAAAAAAAAAAAACAAACATTCATGAAATGAAGACATACAAATGACAATCAGTTACATGTAAAGATGTTCAAAGTAACTCATCATTAACAGCTGGCAAACTGGAGCTGGAGAAATGGCTCAGAGATTAAGAGCACTGACTGCTCTTCCAGAGGTCCTGGGTTCAATTCCCAGCAACCACATGGCAGCAGCTCACAGCTGTCTGTAATTCCAAGATCTGATACCCTCCACAGACATCCATGCAGGCAAAGCACCACTGTATATATAAATTGTTTTTAAAAATCAGGCAAATTAAACCACAAACAATTGTACCTATCTCTCATGTATGTAAAAATAACCACTACTACCAAAGAGAGAAAACTAAGTGTTGGTGAGAATGCACAGAAAAGAGAACCTCTGCACACTGCTTGTGGGAATGTATACTAGTAGAACTATTACTAAAAAACAACAACAAAAACAGTATCAATCTTACCCAAAACAATGAAAACTACCAGAACTTACTTGTGAGAGTTCAGAATCCTAGCAACAATGCAAAAAGCTGGACACAATGGTTCGTGTCCTGTTATTAATCCTAGCACTGAGAAGACAGATAGGGAGATTCCTGGGGTTTGCTGGCCCCCAAGTCTTACCAAATTAACAAGACTACAGTGAGTTCAATTCCCAGCAACCACATGGTGGCTCACAACCATCTGTAATGGGATCTGATGCATTCTTCCGGTGTGTCTGAGGACAGCAACAGTGTACTCACATACATAAAATAAATAAATCTTAAAAAAAAAAAAAAGAGAGAGAGAGAGAGAGAGAGAGAGAGAGAGAGAGAGAAACTCCAAAAAAGCCTTAAAAAATTGTTTGAAATAGTCAAGACTTAGAGATGGGTGGTGGATGAGAAGCTGCTTTCATGTGACCCAGTTAAAGGTAATAAAGGCAATAAAGAGAAGTGAGGGAGAGAATGAGCCAGAAATTCATAAAGGGGGTAATAGGGCAGCTGGGAAATAGAGAAAAACAGAAGAGCAACACAGAGAAGAAAGCGTCCAGCTTCCCCTGGATGCACTTAGATAGAAATTTACAGAAGATTCCAATCAACAGCTGGGGATTATCTTCTCAGCAGTCCATGGAATTTTCTGACTCTCTAAATATTTGAAATTAAGGGGAAAAATCTTATAAACTCCTAGATTTAAAGTACAAATCACCAGAACCTTTGAAATACAGCAAAGGCATTTCCTAACAGGAAGTAAATACCCATGCTTACATTTAAAAAGCAGAGAAATATCAAATAAACAGCTCAACTGTATACTTCAATGTTTTAGAAAAACAAACCAAATCCATTAACAGCATATAGAAGTAAATTAGGGTAGAAACTTTCAAAAATGGAGACTATAATATAATCAATGAAGTTGGCTCTTTAATAAAACAAACAAGATGGACAAACTTAAACAAACCAAAGCAAAGGGAAACATTCAACTATGAATAGTTGAAAAAAAGGACACTGCAACAAATACCAAAGAAATCCAAAGGAATGCTCTGAAAACGTCTATTATCCCAAACTGAAAAATCTAAATGAGATGGATAAATTCCTACACATAAGACCTACTAAAATGACATAAAGATGATAAAGAACTTAGACCCAGACAAACAACGCAACTGAGGCACTAATATAGTCCTACAACAAAGGTCCTTGCCGAAACAGTTACTGTCGAATTCTACCAAAGGTTTAGAGAAAAGCCAACGCTGACCAGTGTTCCTCAAACTAGGCCCTGGAAGGCAGAAAGATCTCTGTGAGATTGAAGCCAGCCTGATCTACAGAGTGAGCTTCAGGACAGTCAGGTCAACATAGACCTTGTCTCAGAGAGAGGGGGGGTGTAAGGGAGAGAGAGAGAGAGAGAGAGAGAGAGAGAGAGAGAGAGAGAGAGAGAGAGAGAGAGAAGCGGGACAGGGGGGAGGGAGAGGGGGAGTGGAAAGAGAGAAGAAAGAGAAAAAACCTCAATGAAATACCTGGAAATTGAATTAGAGAACATTAAGATATATACTATGAGTAAGTTAGTTTCATTCAAGGGAGGCAAGAATGATCCAACATACATAAATTAGTTAAGTGTTACATTATACATAGAGACGTAAGGACAGAAATCACATGACCATTTCAATAGATGCAGAAAAGGCCTTTGACAAAATTCAACATTCCTTCAAGATACAAGCACTGAAGAACCTAAAAGCAGAACATAACACAATAAAATTGCATGTGAATGAATCCATATTACAGCAAATGGGGAAGACTTAAAGCATGTCTTCTCAGATCAGGAGCCTGTGCAGCTGTTCACTTTCTCCACACATAACTTACTTTGTGCTCAGCAGTAAGTTGAGACAAAAAAATAAGAAAGACAATATAATGTAAGTCAAAATCCATCTGGGTGGTGGTGGTGGCACCTGCCTTTGATCCCAGCACTCAGGAGGCAGAGATAGGCAGATCTCGGAATTTGAGGCCTGCCTGGTCTACAAAGTGAGTTCCAAGACAGCCAGGGCTACACAAAGAGGTCCTGTCTCCAAAAACAAACAAACAGACAAACAACTCACAACCAACCAACCAGTCAAATCTCTACCTGCAGGATAATACTTTATTTAAAAGACCCCAAGTACTATTAGAACCTTTAGATTTAAACACACTTTCAGCAAAAGTAGCTGAGTGCAAAAATCAATGTAAACATTCTGTGGTTTTCTTACATATCAATAATAAACTTTCTGAGAAAGAAATCAAAAAACAGTCCCATTCATGGTAGCTTCAAAATACAAAGCCTAGGAATAAACATGAGCAAATGGGCAGAAAACTTCTACAGTGATAACTTTAAAACACTAAAGAAACAGAAGGCACATAGATGGTAAGAGCGTCTCCCATGCTCAGGTTCTAAGTTACATATGGAATTGATACTGTGAAAAACGGCTACACTATTGAAGGTGAGCTACAGATTCAATGTGATCAGCATCAAGATTCCAGCAACATTCTTATCAGAACTAAATAAAACAAGCTACAAAAACAAACACCAGCCTCCAAAGAAGCAAAAACACAGTAATCCAAAACAGAAAAGAGTAATGCTGGAGTATGCTAGGATTGCCAGGTAAGAAGGCTGATTATCAGCTGTCTCTGCAACTCAGCGGAAAAAAAATCTTTTCCAGTAAGAGAACAAGCTGAAATTGTGTTCGCAGCCATCACTGCCGCTCTAATGTCGACGCCTGCAGGCTCTCACTTGCTGAGCTGCAGCTGAAGGAGAAGTGGGGTAAGGAAGGAGGTGCCTATGGCTCCTACAAAGCAGATTGCTCACACATCCACCGGTGGTTAAGTACCCAGGAAACAACTGGCTACAGGAGTCACTCGAAAAAGTGTGCCCTCTATTGGAAGGGTGAAGAAACCTCATCTTTACAGGCCTGGTACTGTAGCACTCTATAAAATCAAATGCTGCTATCAGAAGTCCACTGAACTTGTGATTCAAAAACTCCCCTTCCAGCATCGGGTGCCAGAAATTGCTTTCATATCTGTGCTTTCAGTGTGCAGATATTAGTGCTTCGCAGGAGACAAGTGAGGCCTATCTGGTTGGCCTTTTTGAAGATAGCAACCTGAATGCTGTTCACGCCAAATGTGTAACACCTATGTCAAAAGACTTCCAGCTAGCATGCTGCATACGCCAAAGATATGTTTAAGAGTTCACTAAAAGGGGAAACATTTCATTCAAAACAAACAAACAAACAAACAAACAAACAAACAAAAAACAAAAAAACCAAAAAAACAAACCACAATGTTTTCCTCTTCTTCCTGTTATCAGTAGTTCTAAATGTTAGATTTCAAATCTAAGAATATGATTACAAATAGAAACATAGGGGGCAGAATCAGGTACTGTCAGTTTCTCCATTTTTCATTATATTTTTAATATAAATCTATATAAAGCATTAATGCAAGCAAAATGTTTCAGTGAACACATTTCAATAGTTCAACCTTATAAGAATTATAAATAAACCTGTTAAAATTTTCTAGACAATAGCAGCATTTGGATTTTTTTAAAAAGTAAGTAAATTTCTTATTGATGGCAAAAAAGAAAAAAATGCTGAAGAAAAAAGCTAAAGTGGGGTTTGGCTACAAAGCAGAAGCCAAGCCGAGGCAGAGGCTTCAGTTAAAAGGAGGCACTCTCCCAGGACACTCGGTGAAACGTGAAAACGCTGAGCTGGGGGACTGTCCAGTCTGGGGTGTAGCCAGAGCCAGGCTCTATGGTGAGGAAAGACTGCTCAAACAGAGCAGGTTCTGAAGACAGAGGCACAAGGGTGGTATGGGAGCAGAGAGATTCTCCAGAGGCCATGGAGGAAAAGGCTGGAAAAGCTGCCAATCCCTCCTCACTGCCTGGATGAATGAATTACAAAAAGAATGAGGGAAGACCCTTGGGGGATTTGGTATAGTGTGATGGACAGGGCTGGGGGAAAAATTCCCACTGACAAAAGTAGTATGGGCAGACACTTGGACAGCACAATTCTAAAGACACCAGGGACAAAGTTGTAATTGGTGGCAGGGTGACCTTAGAAATTCTAGAAGTCGTCTTCCCACTGGGAAAGTCCCCTCACCATAAAGACTCTTAAACATTTCACAGATAATTCTACGAAAGACAGTCAAAGGAGGGGCAAAAACCACATCATCACAACTAGGAAGATTATTTCACTTTATTTTAAAAATTTAAAACTTTGTATTTCTGTACTTCAGTTGTTCATTTAGTGCTTTAACTTGCATCTTGCTCAAATAGGCTTTTATGGATGCCCTTTCTAATTCTTTTCTGTGTGTGAATACATATGGTATCTGCTTGTGTTTGTGGGTGACAGGAGAATGAATGTACACATGCAGAAAGCTGAGAAAGATGTCAGGTCTGCTCCATCATGTTTTACCTTTGAAAGAGGGTCTCTCACTGAAGCTCAAATTCCATTTAGGTCGGTCTGACTCCTCCCTCCAATCATAAGGTTACAGGCATGACGACGGTCCTGCCTGACCTTATGTGAATGCTATGGATTCAAACTCAGGTCCTCATTTTGGCACAGTGAGTGCTCTTACTCTCTGAGCCATCCCCTCAGGCCAAATGTCCTTTACTTTCTCTGCACATAATATAAAGTATTTTCTCATACCTTTAAGCCATTCTTTTCTCTCATTCATATATTACTTCTTTTCCCTATTCCACTCTCTCACTTCACTACTTAAACTACATTTCCTCCAATCAGTATTCTAGTATTGCTACCTCTGAATTTTATAGGCAACATAGGTGAAGTACATAACTGTGGCCTATTGCAAGCTCACACTGGGGATGCTGTTAAATTATGGTCCCCATCAAGTAACAGCAGTGACCATAAATCTAAGTGAAGACAACTCACCAAGAAGATTCACATAAAACAAAAGGGGAAAAAATGAAAGCTATCCAGCCACCCCAAGAGAAGTACAAAACACAATAAAGAATCACAAACACACAAATGAAACGACCCACTGTACAAACAGAAACTAAAGATGAGATCTTTCAAACGCCAGAAAAAGACCTGGAATTTCTATTTTCAAAAGGGATCAATGACTACTCCCGGGACTCAAGCAGATAAACAAAAAGGAAGAGATCACTTCAGGACCCAGACAAGTGATTTAGCAAAGCAGATGAGTCAGTCAGTAATTTGGTAAAGAAAAACATGAAGGAAATTTTTGGAAAAGAAAGACTCTGAAAAAGAACTACAGAAATGCTGGAAATGAAACTATTAATTAAAATAAAAAACAGTGGAAAGTATTATCAACAGATAAGGTAAGGCCAGACAGAACAAAGTTATGAGGGTCAAGGTCAGGACTGTATTTTCAATCACATATTAGGAAAAAAATATGACTGCAACTTTCAAGAATCCTAGGATAATGGTGACAGGATAATCACCTAAGAATCTGTGGAGCAGAAGAATCTAAGGTGAATCTAAAGACACAGATAATGTAGTCAATAAAAGTGTAGCAAAAAATAATTGAACAAAATATAAAGAAAAATATGGACATCCAAACACAAATGATATTTAGAATATGACTATAAAAGAACCTCTAAACAATCACAATGTCAAATATACAAAGAAAATAATATTAAGAATTGCAAGGAAAATGCCAACTCATAAAGGGAAACAAACCAGGATAATAAGTCTCTCATCAGCAACCCTAAAAAACCAAGAAAGCATGAAATGGTATACTTCAACACCTCAAATCAAAGCAAACAGTGCGGACCAAGATTGTTATGCCCAAAAGCTATCTCTCAGAACTGATGAAAAATATGAATATTTTAAGGACAAACACAAACTAAAGCAACTCATGGCAAGCAATCTGCCTTGTAGCAAACACAGGAATAATATACAGAGAAAAAGAAGGAAGTTTATGAAAGCACAGAAAAGAGTATATTTCATAAGAGAAAAGGATGGACAAAGGTGAGCCATATGATGGCCCAGCATAGTAAACAAGATCAACTGGGGTCTTCCTGATTGGGTCAGATGAGGTAGGAAGATTTACCTTAAATCTGGGCCACACCTTCTGGTAGCAACACACTATCAGACCATGAAGCAGCCTTGTGCTTTTTGCTTGCTTGCCCTCACTCTGCTGCTGCCATTGAAACTTCCTTCACTGGCATTAGAATCTACTTCCTTGGGACTCTAACCAGACCTGTGTCCAGCTGAAGCTGAGATAGTCAGCTTCAGGACTGAGGAATAAAACTACCAGATTCTTGGCCTTTCTATTGGGAGGAATAGCCAGACTACAGTCTGCAAGCACTTTGACAAATCCTCTTTTAATATTTAGATTGGTCCATTCTAGCAGTTCTGTTCCTCTAAAGAACCATGACCAATACAGAATTCTTCATAGTTTTATAGATTATACTTTTTCCATGGCTTTATAGATATTTCTTAAAGTCCTACTTAAAACCAAACCAAAGTTACCCTTTTCTTTTCAGAGGAATAACAGCAGTATTCTAAATCAAGGCAATCCTGGTTAATTGTATGAAGATAAGAAATATGTAAGAAGCCAGAAGGAGAGGTGCACACCTTTAAGGCAGAGGCAGGTGAATCTCTTGAGTTTGAAGCCAGTCTGGTCTACAGAGAAAGTTTCCAGGATGATGAGGGATACACAGAGAAATCCTGTCTCAAAAAAAAGGAAAAAGGAAAAGAAAAAAGAAAAAAAAAGAAAGAAAGTGAGAAAAACAAAAGAATAACAACAATAATAATAACTCATTCAAACCTACAGAGAGACCTCCCCAACCCTGGCAATGGGCAAAGAGACACCTTGTTGGTGGTGTTCTTGTATTAGTCAAGAGGAGAGCAGATGGCAGTCCTTTTATATGCTCCTTTACTTTGCTGAAATTTGTATTGGTGGTATGAAAGTTGTGGTGCTGACCATGTGTCTTTTTAGGTACTAAGATAATGTGCTTTAGTTACTGTTCTATTGCTATGAAGACACTATGACCAAGGTAACTTTCATAAAGGAAAGCATTTAATTGGGGACTTGCTTACAGTTTTAAAGGGTTAGTCCATGATCATCATGGTGGAAAACAGACAGGCTAAGCATTAGGGCTGAAAACTTTACATCCTGATCCACAGGCAGCAGGCAGGGAGAGAGAGCAGGACCTAAAGTGGGTCTCTGAAATCAAAGTCAACACCACGCCCCCTCCAGCAACACACTTCTTCCTGCAAGGCCGGTCTTCCTAATCCTTCCCAAACTGCTCCACTGCCTGTTGACTAAGCATTCAAATGTATGAGCCTATGGAGGCCATTCTCATTCAAAGTACCACATGGTGGCACTTTTTTTTTTTTTTTACTTGAAAGACTAACTGATAAATCACATTTATTCAGACTCAGAAATTCCATTGAAAAGAAAAAAAAGTAAATTTATCACTTCAAGAAATGTAACTTATCAATATTTTTACTATCAAAAGGTTAGAACTTTTAAACAGAAATTTGGATTGGAGAGATCAGTACTAGCCACCTATGCCTAAGTTCACAGTATGTATAAACCTTTTGGTTATTGACATAAGCAAGTATGTTGGGTTTTTTTTGGGGGGAGGCGGTATTGTATATAAGGAAAAGTATCAATAATTAGAAGATCTGTATAATTCAATAAACTCCAGAGTGACTAGGGATCCACGGAGCAGCTTTCAAAACCACTGCTTTCAATGGACAAACAAGTCCCTTAAGCAATAGCTGAGTGGGTACAAAGTAATCTTAAATCCATTAATAGATTTTAAACTAGCCTCTGAGAATTACTCAAGTAGCTATAATAATAATTTATATATGTTACTTATTAGTTTATATATTTTATATAGCACATATTATAATAAATATTATTTATATATAATAAAAATATTATTATTATAGCCAATAATCTTACTGATAATTTTTACTAATTTTGAAGGTAAAAATTTAAGCCCTTGGAATGACCTGGTTGCTAAAACAAAAAAAATCAAAACCGAAAAAAATTAAAGACTTTGTCTATCCCTGAGTCTAAACAAGATTTATGTTCAGAACTTTAGGCCATACAGCATCTGATTCACTTATGAAGAAGATGAAGATTAAGATCAGCCACATAGATAGCTACCCTAACCTATGACTGATTACCCAATAAAATCACTGCACACCAAAGTTCGGGTGGGTATTACTGGTTAGTAAACCTCAGCAAGTTTTGTCTTACACCACTGTTGGGAGAATTAACTATTCACATAGAAAGAGAACTGATACCTTGTGCCTGAAAGTTTCCTGGACCCATATCTGTGTATCTTTACCTACTAATGAGTTAAACCTGCATTCCTCTGATATAGTAAACCACCTTATTAATTCTACTAAGGATCAAAAACTAGTGTATCTGTATGTATGTATCTATGAATGCACACATAATCAAGATGAGGACTGTGTTGACAAGCAGATTGGTTTAGAGAAAGGTTTCTCAACTCAGCAATACTGAATTTTAAATCAGATGGTTCTTCCCACCCCTACTCGTGTGTGTGTGTGTGTGTGTGTGTGTGTGTGTGTGTGTGTGTGTGTGCGCGCGCGCGCGCGCGCGCGCCTGTGTGGGTATGTGTGAAGGCCAAAGGCTGATACTGTGACCTCTTCCTTAATTCCTTTACTTTTTATTTGTGTTTATATATGTGCATATGCTATGTTTGCATTCATGCCCATCCCTATGGAAGCCACAAGAAAATATCAGATTCTCTGGAAAACTCTAGTTCTCCTTCAAGACACCCTGAACCACATGTCTGTCAGTGTCACCAACTAAATAGTCATTACTGTTTCATGTGTACCAACAACTGTAATTTTCCTTTCTGGAGCATTTTGTGACCATTTCAACAAACACATCCATCCAAGTTGACATGCATTCCTACCAGGTGAATTCCAACAATAAGCACAAAAGGATTTCCTATATGGGGTGTTTGATGCCTTATCACTAAATATGGAAAGCTGTGTGGGAACCAAGCAGATTGTTTAGGCAATTGCTATTAGTAACTTTATAATGAAAGCCCATCTTACTGTCTGGCATAAGCATTTCTAACTAAGTCTAAAAGGTGACGTTTTCCACCTTTAATTCTGGCCAACCTTTCATATTACTTAACCTATTCTTCACCTTTGGATAGCAGCCCATAATGTAAACTCGTGGGATCACTGCAGTTGTTCTGATGTGAAATCTTAGCTGCCATTCTTTAAGATCTTTATTATTATTTGTGTGAATATGTCTATTTGTATGTACTATGTGTACATGGGTGCCCATGAAGGCCAGATGATAGTGTTAGACCCCTTGGAGCTGGACTTATGAGTGGCTGTGAGCTGCTAAATGTGGGTGCTAGGAACTGAACTCTAGTCCTCTGGAAGAGCAGAAAGTGAGCTAATACTCTTGACTCTACTACTTTACTTTCTGAGAAAAGGTTATCACTAAACCTAACTCACTATTTTGGCTGGACTAGTTGGCTTGACCTTGACTGTTGTTCTTGACCTTAGCCCTGGGTTACAGACACATACCACCACACCTGGCTTCTATGCGGTGTTAGGGAGCTAAACTCAGGCTTATGTAGCAAGTACTTTACATGAGCCATTTCCTAATCCCCAGATGGTTCTTTATTATCCCATTCACTGAAAAATTTGAACCATACTTCTGGTTTCTACCCAAGAGATGCCAGTAGCACTTTTTCCTCTCCCATTTTTTAACAATCAAAAAATGCTCCCATATATTGCCAAAAATGAGCAAGAGGGGAAAAAAGAAAAGAAAAACTGGGAAATATTCTTGATGTAAACTGTAAGATTTGACTTCACCTTCTTAACAAGAAAGCAAATAAACTGGGGCTAAGTAGCTCAGCGCTCTTGCTCCTCTTGCAGAAGAACCAAGTTCAGTTCCCAGGACTTACATGGTGTCTCACAACTGTCTGTAACTGCAGTTCTAGAGCATTTCATACCCTCTTCTGGCCTCTACAGGTACCAAGGCCTATACTACACCAAGGTATGTAGTACTCTCACATACCTGCAGGCAAAACACACACACACACACACAAGTTTTTTAAGTGAATAAACTCATTTTAAGTCCATCTGTCCATCACTCCTAAACTTAATTATCAGATGATGGAGAACAATTATGCTTGGGTTCCTACATATAAGTAGTATTTCAGTAACAGTGATTAACTCTTCTTTCTAGGAAATCCAGTCAGGCTACCAATTCCAAGTGAGTCAACATCTAACAGTGATCTTTCGATAAAGACACAGTATTTATCATGTGCTTCTTAGGCACATTATTAAGCCACAGAGGGAAGATCTAACCTTGAGACTGACTGTTTAACAAAATAACCCATTAAAAACATACAGGTGCCAGGTCGTAGCATTCATCCATCTACTTTTATCTGAATGTCACTGTATGTAAAACATTGCTATAAATGATAATGGTGTATGGAACCCCCAGTCCTCAAAAAGTTAATTTCAGCAGAGGGAAACAGATCATATAAACATGTGTCAAAGAAATATTTCAGATAAAGTTACTGGGAAATGAAACAATTAGGCTCTATTTTTCTCTATGTTCTTAATACATTCCATAGACATGTCTTTAAAGTAATGAATGCGATAGGTGAAAATGTTATTTCAATTTACATGTAGGAAGACGATGACATAATTATGTGCTTTAATTCAAATTTCTAAGTTATATATTTGGTGCTGGGCAAAATTATGACCTACCTCCAGCTCTGATGTAAGCTCAGGACTGAATTAGCAAATCCCCCACTGCTTCAAGTCTAACTTTGATTAGTCAGAAAACAAAAACAAAAAAGCAGTATGCTAACTCCATAGCCAGGAAAGCTTACTGATTTAAAAAAAAAAAAAAAAAAAAAAAAAAAAGCAAGCTCCAGTGTTGTGGATAGCCCTGGTCTTGTATTTTGATGCTAATTCTGCTTTCCTTGGGAGGGGCTGCAGACGGAGTGAATCCGTACACAGGTGACTTGTAGTGAACCTTCTGCTCACCTTAATTTGTAAAATAAAGGCTAGAGCCGGTGATTGGGCAGTAGAAGTGGAAGTGGAGCAGAAAAAGTTTGGGGAGAGGAGAAAGAGGAAACTGATGGAGGAGGAAGAGGTGGAAGGACAAAGGAGGAGAAGCCTGGAAAAACGGCAAGTTATAAGGGATCTCATAGCTGGGGAATAGAGTAGTGTAATGGTGAATCGGCCCAGTCTAGGCGTGCTGTTTGTATTCATAATCATGGAGTTGTGTTTTCTTTGACCCGTCTTATTTGGGTTGGGGATTTACCACAACACTCCTATAATCACAAAACCAACTGTAGGCCATTAGGGCAGTCCAGGATAAGGTCTTCTGCAGAGGTCACTCGAAGTAGGTGGTGGTGCAAATAAATACCTTTGACATATACTGTTAACAGAATCTGGCAAAACTGGAAGGGATGTTTCTCCCCTGTACTTTAGACAAGAGGAACTGGTTCAAACTAGGAACTAATAAATTTTCTGATCACTTTTTCCTTAGAAGCAAAGCAATGCTTCTCGATATTTTTATGGATAAAAACTAGTGAAGATAATGAACATCAAATACTTAAGTAACCCTCCCTTGTTAATGACAAAACTCAGACAAGTTACTACTAATATACGTCCAGCTGCTCCTTAAGAGAAAGATTAGATATCAAAGGATGTTTTTTTCTTTAGTTCATACTGTTAGATGTTCGCATTAGATGTCCGACCGCAGCTCAGAACAGACCACTCCAGACCACACGGTTCCAAGGGGGAGGAGGTTTATTCAGGAGATAGGGCAAAGGTGGGGGGAAGAAGATGGAAGAACACGGAAGAAGAGAAGTAGATGCCAGCCATGACCACGTGGAGAGAGGAAGAGAAGGGGGAGAGGGAGGGGACAGAGAAGCTAGAGGCAAGAGAGTAAGAAGGTAAGAGAATAAGAGATTAAGAGAGTAAGAGGGTAAGAGAGTAAGAGATTAAGAGAGAGAGGAGGGGGCAAGCAGCCCCTTTTATAGTGGGCCAGGCTTACCTAGCTGTTGCCAGGTAACTGGGGAGGAACATACCTGGCTGGTGCCAGGTAACTGTGGAGGTGAAGTTTAGACAGAATATGAACACATACAACTCCATTCAACATATACAAACAGAAGACTGTTCTCTCTGTAACAGTGGTTCCCCCAACTGTTGTTGCACACGGTGAGCTTCCAGGATTCCTTCTCTATAAACCTCACTAAACTTTGCTAAAAACTATAATTATTTTTAATAAATATGCATACATGTACTTACATACATGCTGGTGTACATGAACCCGTATGTAGAAGTGTACATATGTGCACATGGAGGCCAGAAGACAACTGTAGTTGTCACCTCAAGAATGCTATCTCCTTTGGGACAAGCTCTTATTGGCTTAGACTAAACTTGCTGGCCAGCAAGCCCTAATGATCTTCCTGTCTGTGCCATGACTGGCATTTTTACATGTGTTCTGGAGACAGAATTTAGATCTTCATGTTTACAAGGCAAACACTCTACCTCCTGAACCATTCCCCACAGTTCCCAAATCTGTAAATACTAATGCCTTCAAGTAACTACTTGGATGAAATTAGCCAAAACACTAAGGAAATCACAGAGAAAGGGAGAGCTTTGTCTTTCTACATAGTCTCTAAACAGGCCATCTCTAAATAAATGCAAATCCATTTCCTCAAAGCTCAAATCTAAAGGGATAATGTGCCTGGAGTCTCAAGAAACTTTTGACTTTATCAAGTGTTGAGACTGTTAAAGAGTATGGAAAGTTTGGAAGTTGAACTAAATGCATCCTGAGATGGACAGGGGCCTACGGGGGCCAAGAGTGAAAGGTGGTGATTTGAATGAAAAATGTTCCTTATAGGCTCAGGGACAAAAAGTAACATACAGTCAAATACTAAAGGAAATTCTTCAGGATGGAACCAGGTAGTAGCTGGAAATCATATGAAGAAAATGCAAAACCGCCAAAGACCACTGCATATAAAAAGTGTAAATAATACGTCCTACTTTTGTTTTCTCTAATGTAAAAGTTTATTGAATGAAAGAATATAACTGCACCTTGGGCTTTTATATAACACAGAAAAGGGGGAGTTATCTAATAAAGCTGTATTAGTGAAAAAAGAATGACAGTAGGAAGTTAACTTGAATCTAAGAATAAAGAAAATTGTGAATGATAAGATTACAGGTTAATAAAATGTTTTTAATCTTGTTTTATTCTTTAAATTGATATATGCTGCAGAAATAATCAAAAAACTGCCACGAGGTTATTACTAATGAACGTAACAATGATAGCACTAAGAAGAGGAGAGGAAATGGAATTAGCTACAGAGACATTAATAGCATTCATACATAGTATACTGCAATAAATAAGACAAATGCTTAATACATAGAACAAAAAGTACAAAAATAGTTTTTGAAAATCAAAGAAACCAAAAATGATAAAATAGGAAGAGATATCACATACATGTATTAAAAGATAAAAGGAATAAGGCTGGAGATATAGCTCACTGGTTAAGAAGGCACAGTTCTCTTGCAGAAGAAGTTTGGTTCCCAGCACCCATACCTGGTAGCTCACAGCCACCCATAATGTGTCACTCTTTACTGGACTCCTTGGATGTACCATCACTCACAAAAACATACCCACACAGAGACACACATATACACATATACTTAAAAAATGAAACTTCTTTTTTTTAAATAAATGGATTAAGTGCTCCTTTAAAAGGGGTTTAATTACATGAGGGCCAACGTGATGACACAGCACTTGTGGCACAAACCTGATTGATTTCCAACTCCAGATCTCAGGATAGATGGAAAGTATAGATAGCAAAACTGTCCTCTGACCTCCACAGGTACACCACATGACAAGCATATTCATACTAAAAGACACATCATAAATGCACACACGATATTTTTTTTAAAAGACAGATTGTTTGACTGTATTCTAGAAAGAAATACCCAATACATTCAGGAATCAAAGTATTGAGGAGGCTGAAAACAGGAAGACCACTAGGTTCCAGACCAATGTGAGACACTGTCTCAAAAAGCACCACCCACAAAGCAATACCAAATCATTGATTATAATCCACCTAAAGAGACACTTCAGATTCAAACACATCAGAAAAACAATGCTATGAAACAATCACTAAAATTAAAGTGTAATTTTTATAGGAGACAAAGATATTTTATAATATTAAAACCATCAATTAAGCAGAAAGGTACAAATATATATGCATGCCTTTAATAAAAAGTAACATTAAAAAAAAAAAAGCCAGAATGATAGATGAAATTGCCAAGTTAAAGGTTATAAGCAGATGTCAATCTTATCCGCAATAATAAAAGTGAAGACAGAAAATTAGAAAAAATAATGAAGATTTGAACTTCACTACCAACTAATTTGACCCAAAAGACACCTGAAAGAATCCAACAATAGCAAAATGCAAACAAATGCTTGTTAAGTTTCACAGACCATTTTCCAAACCATGTCAGTGACACAAAATCTCCAGTCCTAATGTAAGTAAAGTAGAAATGAAAGACAAAAGAATATTTGAAAATCAAAAACAAAACAAACAAAAAACCTCAGGTCAAAAATGGCATCACAAAGAAACTCAGAACATATTTTAAATTGAATAACAATAAAACATAGCACAAGCTTGAGATACAATTAACAATGTTTGTAGGAGGTAATTTACAACTAAATATGAAAATTTTCAAACTTCTACCCTAAGAATTAGAAAAAGAAAAGCAAGCTAAACCCAAAGCAAGAAGAAGGATTAGCTAGTTCTGTAGATCCATGGCTGCAGGATCTCCATGTCACAGGGCAGCTACAGAACATCCAAGGAGCCGCGGTGAGGACGCAGTATTGACAGTGTTGCCTTTAAACAGCCCAGTGAGTCACTGCAGTGCACATTTACAAGTACAGATGTGTGGCTAAAAGGGCACACTGTGGGACACACTGGGACACACTGAGCTTCCACCAGATGTTTTATTTTTAATTTTCTTTTGGGGGGAAGCTGCAAGGGGAGAGATACAAAGGGACGGGGAGATGATTGGGACTGGGGTGCATGACGTGAAATTCACAAAGAATCAATAAAAAACTTTTTTTAAAAAAGACCTTTTCACAAATGCAGATACTCAAATCTGATGTATGACAATGAAAACTGTTTTCACTAATTACTGAAGTAAGTAGTATTTTTAAAGTTGTACTATACTACATAGAACATTTAAGCAAAACTGAATTCTGGCTAAGAAGCATGATAGAAAATGCCTGCAATCTCTGTACTTGGAGCAGCTGAAGCAGAAGGATCTTAGGTTTAAGGTTAGCCTGTGCTACATACAGAACAAAACAGAATAAACAAAACTAATCTGAGTACTATAATGGGCATTTTTACATGGTTTTTGTGCTGCCTCAGTATTACAGTCTTACTAACAGGCAAAGTACATATAGACACTAATAATGGAACAACATGTAAGAAGGAGGTGAGAATTAAAAACAAAATAAGAGATTAATTATCTAAATTTCAGTTAATATATGTGTGTGGAGGATGTTAATTTTCTTGAGCAAAAATAAAGGAGGGTTGAACTTATAATGGCCAAGAGCCTGGGTTCAATCCCTACAGGGGTGGGGGGGGGGGGGGGGGGGGGGGGGGGGGCAAAAGAACGGTAAACTGTGAAAGTAACACCAGTAAGTAAAATTCTATTAGAGTAAACTTCAAGAAATCATTCCAACTTCACCTTTGGGTACAATTAGCCATTTCTTTAATGTTTCCAACTCATGGCTAAAATAACTGTCCATAACTAATTTCATTGTATCTCATCACAGGAAGTAGATACCTTGCTCTATAGATGTATCCCCAGTATCATGGACCAACAGATAGTAGACATGAGTTTCTTTTTTAATCCAACAATCAGGGTGTTTATTATATCCATTTCCATTAAAAGTATCACAAAGAAAACAATATACAAGAACTAGAAGCCAACTGTTGAAGACTAGCCTACCATACAAGCGAGGTTTTAAACACAAACAGAACAAACCAAGGGCAATAGCTATTCCTAGAAATAGTCTAAGGACTTATATTGATGGATGTGGACACTACAATAAATAAACTTCCCAAATTGTAGGGTTAGCACAACGTTTACTTTTATTTTACACTTAAATCCAAAACTCCATGGTAATGAATGATCACCTGGGAGACTAAGGACGCTGGAATCTACTCAAGCTGACATCCTATCTAAAGCTGCTCTGAAACAAATGGGAAATAGGATTATTTAAGGAGGAAATCAAATAACACTTGAACTAAATTTACCACCACCACCACCACCACCACCACCACCACCACCACCACCACCACCACCACCACCACCAAATGCACACATGAAAAAGCAGTAAATATTAATTAACTGTGGAAGTGATCCTTGGTCTATGGGTCTAACTAACTAGGTTCTCCCAATGTGCATTCTAAGAATTTGTATTTAAAGCTTGCCAAATGATTCTGATATAAACACAAATAAACAGTGGCTTAAGCAGTAAAGAGCTTGAGGCAAATAGGAAGACCATTTCCAGAGGAAAGTTTACAACAATGTATTAAATTATGATGGATATCAATAGTAATTCCTGTCTTAGGCACTGTAACTATTTGTATAAACTGAAAGCCATGGAAGGAGAACTCTTTCAACCAAGGACATGTTAAATAGAGCTACTCTCCAGTCTTCGTAACACTGTTTCTTTAATCAGAACAATTTAAGCCTAAGTTAAACAAAGGCCAAGAGAATATAGGTGCCACTTGGCAAAGCCTTTTCCCTTTGACCTGTGACAAGCAATCTCTAGCGGCCTTTTCCTACCTCCTGTGACTTCTCAGAATTCCCTTTCCTCCACCCATTTGACGTTCTCCATTATAGTCTCTTTGATCATGAGCCCTTCTCATTCTCAGATAAATTCACTTACTCTGGTGACTACCTAAAACACTCTTCTATGAAATCAGTCTCATATTTAACAGCTCACTCAAGGACACTTCAATGTTTTCAAGTTCCAACATCAATATTTACAAAATAAAATTCATCTTACTGGCTAAGGTCAAACTTTATTTCAAATAAATTTAACATCCTACCAATTCCTGTACTTCATCAATTCTCCAGAATTCATTCAAAATACAAATCTTGTACTGCCTGCTTTGGATAATTCAGTGATAACTCAGAATGCACTCTATGACCTGGCCCCTCTCTCCACCATGGTCTCCTCACACTCCATGTGTCCTATGCTCCAACCATATATGCTAACATTCTGACTTGGGTACTGGGGAGGTATCACTGAGATCAGGCCTTGCCATGTAGTCCTGGTTGGGCTGGTACTCACCATGGTTCAGACTGTCCTTGAATTTGCAGCAATTCTCTTATCTCAACCTCCCCAAATGCTTGGCCAGATTCCCTGCCAACAATTCTCCAAGTACATTCTTGTATGTTTTATAATCTGGTTATAGAATTTGATGTAAAATAAAATCAGTCAGTCAAAGGAATAATAAATTGTGTTACATCTGGAGTGAAATGTAACTGACTGAAATGATCAAATAGGAAAATGTTGAAGAGATTTGAGCTTAAATAAAAACTCAAATCCATAATCACAACTTTGGGAATCACAATTTAAAAATGTTTATAAGTCTTAAGGATGGAAAAGCTGTATCAATAACACAATCTTAGTTGAAACCAAGATTCTCTTTTCTGTTTTCATTTTACTCAAATAGTTTCAGTGTCCAGGATAAGTGATATGCATGTTTAAGAAGTCACCAATATACACTGTGACTGATGGGATAACTAAGTTCTCTCCAGAGTGGATCTTAGTACTGTTTTCCTCATTCTCACACACACTTGGAGACATCCCTCAGTTTGGATGTTTATCACCCGTAGGCACAGCAACTTGGGAGCCACCCCAAAGGTCTCAAAGCTCATTGGAACCAGCATGGAAGGGAAACATCTACACTAATTGAGACCCTATCACTAACAGTGAACCACAGGGGCTGATCTAGAGGACCTGCAAACAGCACCAACCAGTGTGGTGGGAATAGAGAAGAATGACCATTAACTGTTCCTCCTCCAGACCTGGAAGACTGCAATTTTTACAGAAGCTAAAAAGAATCCTTCTCTAATTCTTTCTTTTACCTTTTTCTTTATAGTACTTTAAGTACTTTTTAAAATTTAAAACTAAACCTGTTTTATTATGTATATTGTTGCTGTTTTAACAGTCCTGAGATTAAACCCCAGAGCCTTGGGCATACTAGGCTCATCCAACACTGTTGTGTTACCTCTCCAGCCTCTTCTTCCTGTGATCTAATACATTTACCTTGTTTTGGTTTTTTATTTTAACTTTATAATCAAATTTTTATCTCTTTACTTCTCTTCATTTTTTTCCTTACCTCCTCATCTTTCATTCTTTTATTAACTACACCTTCATAGCTTTAATTTCATAGCTTATTCCACATTGCCCTTTCTTTTCCTATGGTTAACAATGACACAGCAGTCTTTAATTGATTTTTTTACTGTATTTATTTATTTGGTTTGCTGGGGTATTGCTGCTGTTACCACCACTGGCTTTCTCCTCTGAACAGTATGGGGAATTGAGTCCTCAAGAAAAGGTTCCTTACTAAGGTCACATCTAAGCCTAAGGAGACATACATCCCAATAACTGCACAATCACAGCAGAGAAAGAACATGAAAAAGAAAAGACATCAGAATTCCTCCAAAATGGAATAAATCTTCAATAGCCAAATTCAAAACTATGGAAATGCCTGGAATGTTGGGCACAAACACATGCACATGTGAGTGTACTTTTAAAATTTTAATTTTTAAAATGATCAATGACTTCAAAGAGGATTCAAATAAACAAATAATGTAAAGAAGTCAATTTAGCACTTGAACAAGAAATTCAGCAACCCAGACAATTCTGCAAAGACATACAGAATTGGGGTGTGAGAGCCCCTAGTAATGAAAAGCTCAATCAATCAAATAGAATGCTCAATGAAAAGGGCTGAGAACACACTTAGACAGCAACGGGGTAGGAAGTGTGTCATCATCACAACGTTTAACATCTCCAGGATATAATTAAAAATCAAAAATAGAAGTCTTTGGTATAGAAGAAAGCTACAAAGCTAGGTGTGATGGTACATGCCTATATTACCAGCAACTGGGAGTCTGAGGCAGGATCACCACAGTGAGTTCTACGCCAACTTGGGCTATATAGCAAGATCTTATCCCCTAGGAAAGGAAGAGAAGAGAGGAGGAAAAATTATAGCAGAAAACTCTCTAAGTCTAAGGAAGAAGAAACATCCAAATACAGGACACATTTAGAATCCCAAATAGAAGTGACCAGAAATCCTCCCAAGTCATTGTATCTTACAGTTACAATGGCCAGAGTCAAAAAAAAAGATACTGAAAGCTTCAAGGCAGAAGTTATACATTCCTTATTACTATGGACCTATCAAAATAACAAAATGTTCAACACAAATCCTAAAGGTGAGGAGATGTACTAATATATTTCACATACTAAAAGTAATTGCCAACCACAATTTCTGTATCTAATAAAAATTATCTTTGAAAACTGAAAGAGGAATAAAAAATGCCACAATGAGCATAAAGCAAAGCAATTAATGACGACCAAGACAGCAGTGTACACTGCCAGCAACGCTACACAAAGAAGACAGACAAAGTCACTAAAGCTCAAAGAAAAAAAGAAGACCTCACTAGGAGGACAAACACAGAAATGAGAATTAGTAAAGAATCAAACGCAATATACCAGCAAACCTCTAAGGTGAATAAGAGAAAATTCTGTGCATGCCTTTAATAACCCTAGAGGCAAGGTTTAATCTTTCCACTGAAACACATAAATGGGTTTGGTTTAACACATATATTTTTGGTTTAAATACAAAAGCCAACTGTGTGCAGGGAAATCACCAGAGCATGCATCTCAAGCAAACAGAGAACTCAAGAGTAAGGAGGAATAGGTTATACTTAGATATTAAAAAGCAGACAGAAAACCAAAATTAAAAGCAAGAAAATCACTGAGTGTTAGACAGCTATTTGTCAAGCTATGACTGTAAATATATCAAATTTTGCACTCAATTTCAAGCAAATGCTACTTGTCTACATATTACAAGATGTGACTTTAATTCTCCTCTCTCATTAACAGATTATTTAGACAAATAAAATCAACAAAGAAACTTTTGAATTAAACTATATTATATATCATATGGATTTAATAACATCTATAGAATATCCCATTTAAGAGTTACAGAATACCTGCTGTTCTTGGCCACCCAGGACACTTTCTCCAAAACTGATCACATTTCAGGATATAAAACAAGTATTAGCAAATACAAAACTATTGAAATACTTTCTTTTATCTCTCCAAATCAAAATAAAATCAATACCAAGTGGGAAAATACAGAAAATATATAAACACAAGAAATTGAGAGAAATTAAAAATGTCCTATAATCCAATAGAAATGAAAATGCATTAAAGTGGGTGAGATACTACAAAAGCAGTGTTAGAGGGAAATTTATAGCTATGGGTACACATATCAAAACCCATAACATCTCAAAAGAATAACCTAATGACCTATCACATAGTCTGGGAAAAACAAAACTCAAAATTAGAAGGAAAAAAAAAAGTCAAGGAGGAGAGAAATAGAATGGAGACTAAAGCAACAATAAAAAGGACCAATAAAAACGAAAGACTCACTCTTAGAAAAGTTGAACAAGATTAGTAAACTCTTATTTAAGCAAAGAGAGATGACCCAAATTAATAAAAGGAAAAACCAAAAAAGTAGCTTTTAAAAATAATACCAGCTAGATACAAAGGATCAAATCTTGTGTTCCAATAAGTTGAAATTTTTAGAATAAATTTCTAGATATGTGTAACTTACCAGACTTGACCCAAGAAGGGTCAAAAAACCCCTCAAAGATCATACAACAGTAACAAAAAAATCTCAACAAGGAAAAATCATATAACCAGAGGGAGTCATGGCTACACTCTACCAACTCTTTAACCAACAACAGTGCTCCTTAATCTGTTCCATAAGACAGACAGGGAAGGAACACTACACTCCTCTACTAATCCAGCAGAGATAAGAAACAGTAAGAACACCACTACAGACCAATCTCATTGATTAAACAAACAAAAAAGCCACATTAAAATATTTGCAGACTAAACAAAAATACACTAAGAGACTATGATCAAGTCTGTTTTCTTAGAATAGCTCAACATATCCAAATCAATAAATGTAACATAAAATTGGGCGGGTGGAGGAATTGATTGATGATCTTAAAAGAAACCGAAAAAGCCTTTGACAAATTCATGTTCATTCATAAAAGGCTGTTAGAAACTAGTAATACAAAGATCACTATTAATTAATCACTATTAACGCATCATCATTAATATAAAGTACCTCAAAATATCAAGATTATTTACAAAAAGTCTACAGCCAACTTGACACTGATAGAGGGAAAGTGAAAGCACCAAGAATGAGACAGGACTGTCCTCTTCCCAGCACTCTGAAAGCAGAGGCAGGTAGGTCTCCTCAAATCCAAGTCTGGTCTATAGAGGGAGTTCCAGGCCAGCCAGAGATACAGAGCAAGACTTTAATCTCAAAAAGCTAAACACCCCAAAAGGAATAAAAATGGTATAAACAGTAAAAAAGTAAATTACCCATATTTGAGGGTGACATGATTCTATACTTAAAAGATGCCCAACGCTCCACCAGAAAACTCAAGATCTGAAAGAACTTTCAGCAAAATAGAAGACTATAAAATCAATACACTAAAATTAGTAGTCACCTGGGAAATGTAAATTATATTCATCTGTAATGAATATGTTAAGAGAGAAAAAAATCAGGAAAAATTCTCATTCATAATAGCCTGAAATCAAAGCACCACCACCAACAAAATAATATGCTTACCTAGATCTCTATGATGAAAAGTATAAACATGAAGTGAATGAAAGAGGCAAGAGAAGGTGAAAAAAACTTACCACCATCCCATCATCACACACCAAGCCATCTACAGATTGAATGCAATCACCATCAAAATTCTTCAGAAAATTTTTTCATCAAAAAACACATATGGAAATACAAAAAAAAAAAAAAAAAAAAAAAAAAAAAAAAAAAAAAAAAAAAAAAACAAAGAAATGAAGACAAATTACACTGCAAAGTGACAGTCAAAAAGCAGCGGGCTTCAAGTGCACAGAAGCCAACAGATAAGAAGAGAGGACCCAGATATAAACCTACATAACTAATGCCATGTGATTCTCAACACTGGGACCAAAACATGTATTAGCAAAAAAGGCAGGCTCTTAATAAATGACACTAAGGAAACTTAGTATCAATATATGTAAGGCTGCAACTAGACCACTACCTGTCACTTTGTATATAAAATCAATTCAAAACCTAACAAAGACCTTAATTTAAGATATGAAACTACTAGAAGAAAACACTTCCAAGAAAGAAGCATAGAAGACAACTTTCTAAACAGGATTACAATAGCTCAAGAAATAATAGCAAGAATTGGTAAATGAGATTTCATGGAATTAAAAAGCTTGCATGCAGCAAAAGAAATAAGTGTAATAGGCAGTGATACACATCTTTAGTTCCAGCACTCCGGTAGAGGCAGTTCAAAGCCAACCTGGTCTACTTAGCTCCAAACCGGCAAGGACTACCTACCACAGTGCTTCTCAACCTTCCTAATGCTACAATCTTTAATTCAGTTCCTCATGTTGTGGTGACTCCCAACCATAAAATTATTTTTATTGTTACTTCATAATTGTAATTTTGCTAGTTGTGAATCTTAATCCAAGTATCTGTTTTCCAATGATCTTAAGTGACCCCTGTGAAAAGGTCTCTCAACTCTCAAATGGGTCATAGCCCACAAGTTGAGAACTAGAGAAACCCTGACCTAGAGAAACCCTGTCTCCAAGAAGGAAATGTTGGAAAGACGGCTCAGTGGTTAAGAGCATTTGCTGCTTTTGCAGAGGACCCAGCTTCAATTCCCAGCACCCAAATAATGGCTCATTACCATCTCTAATTCCAGTTCCAGAGGATCCAATTCTGGCTTCTGAAAGCTCCAGGCATATCAATGATACATAAATACAATACATTGTTTAAAAATGAAGCCATTACCAGAATGAAGAGACAGTCTATACAATAGGAAATATCTCATCCAAGCAATTTACCTAACAGGTGGTTAATATCCAAAATATAAAACAAAATACATGTATATGTGTGTAGTGATTAAATGCTGGGTGTCCCAGACCCTTCTAGGAGCTAGTAAAGTTCAAGAACTATGTATGTACATACACGCATGTACAACCTTGCTGAAATTTGACTTTATCTGAAGGAGGCTCAGCTACTGCTGTCCATATCTGAATTCTCAGCCTAATATTCAAAGTACTCACAACACAGTCACTGTTAACTTGGCCATTCTTTACAATTACACTTAGCAAGACTGTCTCTTCACTATCCTAGCATCTTCTTTCCTGGCTTACCACTTCATTTTTCTCTTGACATTTCCAAGGATAACTATTTGCTTCTGACATGAACACATACTTCTGGTGAACCTAAAATAGTTCGTTTGCCCCAAGAGTTTCTATCTAGCTATAATCTGATATCTTCTGAATTCTGAAACATGTTATCTCCATCATTTATGAAACTCAATAGGTATTACTTTGTATGACACAAGTTATTCAAAAGCCACTGATACAAATGAGCTTTTAACTTTCAATTGTCCATTACATTTTCACTTAATATAATCTATGTTTTCCTTCAGCTTCTATACATTTTGTACTTGAAGTAACTCATATAAAGTGTATGTATGTAGCCTTTATTTTCCTTTTTTAGCTAATACTACCCTTAAGAGCTGAGATTGTGCCTATCTTCTGTCCTGTTTATTCTCTAAGACAAATCAAAGAGAAGTCTAATATAGAGTACCTGAATATATGCGCATCAATGTTCTTCATCATTTCATGTATTTTGTAAACATAATTATAACGTATCTCAAAGTGTTTTAGTCATTGTTCTATTGCTGAAAAGAGACACCATGGCCAAGACAATTCTTATAAAAGAAAGCATTTAGTTGGAGGCTTGCTTACAATTTCATAGGCTTAGTCCATTATCATCATGGTGGAGAGCATGCCATTGGAGCAGCAGTCGAGAGCTACACCTTGATCCACAGGCAGAAAGACAGATTGGAACTGGCATGGGCTTTTCAAAGTCAAACCCACCCCACAGAGATACAGATCCTCCAACAAAACCACACCTATTCCAACAAGGGCACACTTCTAAATCTTTGTAATCCTTTCAAACAGTTCCACTCCCAGGTTACTAAGTATTTAAATCTATGAGCCCTAGGGGTCCTTCTCAGTCAAACTATTGCATAAACAGTATCTCTTCTTTGTTTCACTACTCATGAAAAGCCTAATCATGTTCAATTCTCAGGAGATCCTTGATCAAGTGAGAATTTGTACTTTGCAAAATGAGTTCAATATTAAATTTATATGTAGTCTTTTTTTTTTAAATTCACACATTGTAACCACACATAGTTCAAGGCCACGTTGGTCTACAAGCCAGGTTCCAGGCTAGCGGGAATACAGAGACCCCCATCTCAAACCGCCCCTCCCAACATTGCTGTAGACGGTGGTGCGCATCTTTGACTTCATTACTCAGGAGACGTCTGTAAAGAAACATCTACACAACAAGTTCTGGGACAGCCAAGGCTGATACCAACTACTGACCTAATCATTACACATTGTATAACATTTTCAATCATATCTCATAATCATGTACCTAATAGGGCCCTAAAATTTAAACATTTTTACATGGGGGAAAAACAGTATTTTAAGAAACCTACATACTAAATACAAGTAGAAAAAAATTCTAAAAATCTAAAAATTAAAACCCACTACCCTTTAGTATTACTGCAAACAAAATTTAACTCCAGTTATAAACAAATTTCTGAGAAACAGAAAAACACTATTCCACACTAATGCTGAGTCAGCTTTGGGTGCAAATAAAATGGTATAAGTATTTTTTATTTTATTTTTCCAAACTCCTGAACATGCTCCAAGTTTATGGTCAGGGTTAAATGTAGCTCAGTGATCAATGTCTATTTAGCATAAGACCCTTGGATTTGAACGCAGAAGCCCTATACAAGACACACAAAGATATGACCAACAGACTAATTCGACATGAATAAACCTTTACAAGTAAATAGACATTCACAAAGTATTTTGCAAAATGAATCAAGTAAGACATGAAAGGTCATATGCTATGTGATTTCATTTAAATATCCAGAACAGGCAAATTCATAAAAAGTAATTATTGATTGCCAGATGTAGAAAGGAAGACAAAGTTGAAAATGACTGCTAATGGTCATGTGGTAAAAATGTTCTAGAATTAGTGGTGATTACAGTTTTGTGAAAACACTAAAAAACCACTTATTTTAAGAGTGTAAATGTTATAGTATACAAATTCTAGCTCAATTTTTAAAAAGGTTTATGACCAGATCGGTGGCGTGCTTGCCTACCGCACAAGAGGTCCTAGATCCAATCCCTGGCTACACGCTACACAAAACACACAAACACACACACACACACACACACA
Source organism: Rhabdomys pumilio (assembly GCA_030674055.1). NCBI lineage: Eukaryota > Metazoa > Chordata > Mammalia > Rodentia > Muridae > Rhabdomys > Rhabdomys pumilio. Next base: position 179,385,317 of record JANHMN010000001.1, on the reverse strand, counting down.
GACAGGGTGGGGTGGGGGAAGGGGAAGAAAGAGGGAGGGAGAGAGGGAAGTGGAGAGGGAGATTATAACCACTTAGGCCCTTTTTTGTTAAAGAACACTCCATTTAAAATGAGTACCATTTCTGGAGTTTTTCTCTAACTCATCTGAATTAGTGGTTACAAACTAGTTTCATACTAGTCCTCTTTTATAACCTGAGTATTCACTGCTGTCACTGGCAGTTACCAATTTACTAACATTTATAAATGGATTCTCCCTTGCAATCTGGACTTCTGGTATCCTAAAGGAAAACAGAATTCCAGAAATACTCGACACACCTGCACAACAACAAAGGCTCAGGGCTGAGCAGAGACTGGCATGCCTGACACTAAGGTCATGGTCTCCACTGCTCCCCATCATTTTCTATATACTGAAGCAAGTGCCAGCTGCTACTTAGCTTCTGAAGTGGGAATTCTAAAACAAAGACCAACAATCTTTCTTAATAGAACATAATGCTTATGATTTAAAATGTAGCCATATATGAATAATTTTCATCACCTAAGGAGATAAAATAGACAGTGGTAACCTCAGGGGAGAAAATCCTGCCACTGTTACAGATGAATGCTATATAAGGCAAAGAAAAGTAATTCAGGAAAAACGTTCAAGTCTACTGTATCAATAGAAAACAAAGTTTCATTTCACTAACAATTTAAAAATATTTTCATCTATTCATAGGCAGAAAGTAATACAGTTATTCTTTCTTATCCCCTTAATTACATGCTGCCACAAAATAAACGCTGTCATATTCTGATTACAGAATGAAGGAGGACAATTTCCTTTATTTGCTTACTGATTTTATATTCTTCACTGTGAATCTTGTATGTCTATGTGTTCCTTTTTGTTCCCGTGGGTGCATATGTGCACGTGAAGGTCAAAAGTCAATTTCCAGTGTTATTACTCAGGAGCAAAGTAAGGAGGCTAGGCTGTGGTTAGGAAGCCCCCTGGATTTACCTGACTCTGCCTCCCCAGTGCTGAAATTACAAGCATGTGCTGTTGTGCCCAGATTTTTTTTTTTACTGAGTTTTGGGAATCAAACTCAGATCCTCATGCTTATGTTGATGGTAAGTCTTTACTGATTGTGTCATCTCCTCATCTCTGATTGTATATCTTTACCATGTAGAACCATTCTCATATTTAAATGCTGACGAAAATCCTTACTCATGCCTAGCTTCTTTTTACTATTCTTTGCAAGGTTAAAAAAAAAAATACTACTTCCTATCTCAAATGCATATAAAGCTGTTGAGTTAAAAGCAATACCAACTACTATCCAGGTATAAAATCCTGTGTACATATCCAGATCTTTTCATTCTTCCTCCAAACACCTACTTTGTCTAACTGATGTGCATTCCCTACAAATGGAAAACATTAAACTATTGCATTCCACCTCATTTCTATCATCATTTCTAATGTCTTGTAACATACCAACATGTAAATTGATTTCAAAAAAAAAAGAAGTGTTCCCTAATTCCCTATAAATTAGGCAAAACAAACTCAGTTCTTAATCTTTCAAAAGAACTAGATGAGTCAGTCTTCCCCAGCAAGGCCATCTCATCAACTTACTAAAGTATTCTCAAGCTTACAGGTGACACTTTACAGATCAATGTGACCACCAAGTATTAACAAACATTACATAAAACTGAATCAGTGCTATAACTGCTTTAAAACTGTAGTTACTAAACACTGGAATGCAAAGATGCAAATAGATTTTTATTTTTTTATTCATGGTGTTTATTCAGTAAAATCTTCTAGTAGCCTACCAAATCCCTAACACACACAATGACCAAATCACAAAATACATTTCCAAAAGTGAAGGAAGAATTAGAACCAAATATGCAGGTACAAAGTGTTACTAGAATAATAAAGATTAGTGGAAAATCTACATCTTGAGTTTCACGGTATTAACCATATAAGAATCTGGTGATTTAGGCTTGAACTCTTGAGAACTTTGTGCAATGAGAGGCTTTGCTGCATTAATACAGTAACCTGCACCTAGTGAGCACCTGTGAAAAGTGACGAGCACAGCTAAGAAAGTGTTTTCTCAATTTTAATCAACTTAAAGATTCCATGTGTAGCTAATGAATCATGTTGAACAGTAAAGTTACTCACATCATTTGAAATACAAACTTAACCAGAGTTTTTCAAAGTATCATGCCCTATTATTAATATCAGCTAAAATTCTGCTGATACCAAATGATAAAGCAGTCAGCCCAAATAGAATATTCACTTTGGAAATGAGAACTAACATTAGCTAGATTCAGAATTTAAGTTTTAATTGGTAGAAAATTATATAAAGCATATTAAGTTTTTCCCTATCGTTTTTTGTTAAGACCTGTGCCCTCTTTCTGAATGGTTTCCCAATTCATGCAAGTAACTTTCCCTTCAAATGTGTTCAGTATCTCCTATTCAGAAAAACAATGGCAAAATAGGTACTCAGCATTAATAGGTTCCCACAACTCTGTAAATTCCACACGTTAATTTCCCCTTTCCTTAAGAGAGACAAACACTGGGGAGCGTCTGCATCTCCCGAAAAAGTCTTAAGATTCACCTTCCCACCACCTTTTTAAAGGTAACAAGCGTTCATTCAGACATTGTTGCAATTTCATTGGTAGATACAGAGTTATTTTTCCCAGCCTACAGTGTCAGTCTTTGGAGCACTTCAGGTGTTCTTTGACAAGCTCTTCCTAAACCAAGAAAACTAAACCAAGATGGTGCAGAATATGCCAAGAGAAAATGAGTCTGGGGATATGCACCGTAACAACTAGTCCCCAGCAGAATCAATCGGGACTGGTGGGTTTGCTTTCTTTCGCCACCACCTCTCCGCAGAGACAGTGCGGTGGACCCTGACCCAGCCCACAAAGCGAACCCCGGAGCAAGGTCGTGACCCCGGGTCACGGCCGCCACCAGCCCGGCTCCTACTCTGCACCGCAAAGCCACCTGTTAGGCCCGAGCCTCACCTGGCAGGAAAGAGGAGGCGCCTACCCGGCAGCGCGCCGGACGCGAGGGCGGCGAGCGCGGAACCCGCCCCTGTGGCGGCGGCCGCGATCCCCCGGCGGCACGTGGGTTTCTCGGAGCTGAAGCTGCACTGACAGGCGGACGGCCCGCACCGCTCCCGGCCCCGGACACCCTCTTCCCTCGCTGCCACCGCGCCGAACGGGCGCCCGGGCGGCCCACGCCGATGGTTCACCCTCCTCTGGCTCCTCAGTGGCGCGATCCCGCCCCGCCGCCCCTCACCTACCTGGTCGCGGAGTTTGAGGAACGCCATGGCGGTCGCCGCCGTTCGGCCACTACCCGCGCCCGGCGGGTAGGTGGCCGGCTACGTTGAAGAGAGCGCGGGCAGGGGGCGGCGCCGCCTCCCCAGCCTCCCGCCGCCGCCGCCGCGAAGAGCCCCGCCGGTCCCGCCTCCTACACCGAGGACTCCCGCCCTCTTTCTTCCGTCCTTTCTCTCACTCTCTCCTTCTTGCTCTCAGCCACCTCCCACACGCAGCCGCCGCCTTCGCCTCACACCCCCTTCCCGAAATACCCCGGCAGCCCCCGCCGCCGCGCCGCTCCAGCCCGCGGCCGCGGCGGCATCCAAACTCCACTCCACAATATTACCACCACCGCCCGCCGCGATTGGCGGCCGCGCGGGGGAGAGGCCAGAGTAAGCCGAGTGCCCATTGGCCACGCCGCTGCGCTCGCTCGCGCCCAGGCCCCGCCTCCCCACCCAGGGAGGGGCGGGGCACAGGAAGCGGTGGCGCGCGGAGCGGGCGGGCCAGGTGGCGGGGCGTCTGGGCGCGCGCCCGGGGCGCGGTGGGAGGAGCCGGGGTAGGAGGTGGGGAGGGACGGAAACTGGGTACCGGGTAACGGCCCGGGATGGCACGTGGAGGTGGCGTGCACAAGCTCAGCTCAGTCAGGTGCGGAGAAGGCAGCCAGAGCCCGTGCGAGCGAGGGAGACCTCGGGTATGATGCTGCTTCCATCAGAGTGGCGAGGGCTGCGGGGAACCGGACTCGCACGTGGAGCGAGAGTGAGAATGCCCCCGCGGCTTTAAGGGAGACGTTGTCACCGGGGGACTGCTGGCACGCGGGACTGAAGGGTGTGGTCTTCATAGCCTGAACAGGTTGTGACCGCCGAGCATTTCTCTCCAAAGCACCCCTTTCAATCTTGCATGTGTTTTTTCCCTTTCTTCTTTATCATCAAAAGGGTTTTGCCTCCCACTCGAGATAAATCAATTATTTCAAAAAGATGTGCAGGATTTCCAATAAATAGCATCCTTGGATGGAGAAGAGGAATGACTCCCTCGCTCTGGTACACGCACCCACGCCAACCCACAGCTCAGAAAAGGCTTTTCTTTCTTAGGCAGCCGCACACTGTTACCATTCCAGGCTTGTGTGGGAGAAGATTGTTGTTCTCCTGTGTCTGTCAGCCTGGGCGGCTCCAGCCCCTGATTAATAAAAGGTACAGATGGTTAGAACACAAACGAGAGATATTGGGTTGGTTTAAAAAACAAAACAAACCTCATCTTTTCCCTGCATTGGTGTGTGTCTTGGGACAGACTTTATTTAGAGAATCGATTTGAGCCTAATGGCAGTCTAGAGAAATGGGGATCTGTGCCAGGACTGTCCGTTTATTATAATGCTGCTCCTAAAAACAACTCTTTAGCCCCATAAGAACAGAAAATATCAAAGTGCAAGATCAAATGCACTAAGAGCCTTCTGATATCTCTTAACATAACTATGCCGTAATTATGCTGAAACAATCCCTTTTCTAAAAATTACACTTTTACCATGAATGGTATTTGCTACTTTAAAATGGAGGAATTCTCGTAACTGATAGAAGAGGCTTAGCCAGAAAAAAAAAAAAAAAAGATTCCTGTTTGCATTTTCTTCAGTACCTAATTCCTTTCTGCATCAACTTTGGCCGATGAAATGAGGATTCTGTCATCCCATGTCTCTTTATCAGTGCACTGAAGGTGAATGAGTTAGCAGTATGAAAGCCTTTGACTTCTCCGAAACAAAGGTGTTGTGACGACATTACTACAATATTTTGTGAGTATAATTGTCCATGTGCTACAGCCAATCGAGTTTTACCTTCCTCGAGGATGAAAGATTTACTCCTTCTATATGTATGCCTGTTTAACACTGGATACTGACTCAGCAATTAATAAAATTGAACAAATACCCATCTTCAGTACGCTCTCCTCTGGGTTAAAGTTCTAGAATTTAAAAGCACAACAGATACTTGATTAGGAACATAGCACAGGATGACTTTGGGGAGCATACAAGTGGTTTTGAAGGTATGGGTTAAGATAGTGGACCAAATATGTATCTCAGTGTATTAGGACTGAGCTGATGAAACTTTCTAGTGAAGAGTAATTGATGAAAGTATTTTACAGCATTCCATCTCTGCATTAGAGAGGGCATGGTAGGCTGCAAAGGATGTTTCAGTCCTAGGTGGGCTCACCTTTCTCCATCTTGAACACTTTAACATCTTGTGTGTCTTACTTACTGTTTATTAAAAAGAAAGGTTATGCTTAATATTACCCAGCCTACTCATATCACACAGTCAAGCAAGATAATAATATGAAAAACTGGGAATTCTTAAGGACCATTTGAATTCAATATTAGTATTTTAACAACTATATTTTCATGGCTGTTTAGACAGTAACAACTATTGATTCTGGAAAAATAGAAATAAAACTTCTATATAATTAAGCAATAAATTGAAAATATTTGTGTTCAAGGTTTATTAACATCAAAATATATGATTATTCCTGCATCTGTTAAAATTGTAAAGAGCTCAGGCAGGTGTGCAGCATATGCCTTTTGTCCTAGCACTTGGGAGAAATAGGCAGGTGGATCTCTGTGAGGTTGAGGCCATCCTGATCAACATAGCAAGTTCCAGGCTAGCCAGGAGGGTACATAGTGATACCCTGTCATAGATAGATAGACAGACAGACAGACAGGCTGGCTAGGAGGTTACATAGTGATACCCTGAGATCTATAGATAAGATACAATAAATCTATATTCCTGAAAAGTACTACCTACATCATAGTAACCAATGGGACCAGGCTGGTCAGGAAGCTAATAGGGAGACCTAGTTATAAATTAATAAATAAGATAAATCTATATTCCTGAAAAGTACTACTTACATCATATACATACGCATAATGAATGGGACCAAATACTAAAATGATGTCAATAAAATCTCTCCCCTTCTCTCTTTCTTTTTCTCCTTCTTCTTCTTGCCTTCTTTCTCTTCCTCCTCCTCTTCTTCCTCTTCCTCCTCTTATTTTTCCTCCTCTTCCTCCTCCTCCTCCCTCTGTGTCTGTTTTATGAATGTGTGCTTGTGTACATCCTTGCAACCTTGTAGAGGCTAGACAGGATGCCTTTCTCAATCACTTTCCACCTGATTTTTTTTCAAACAATGTTTCTCACTGAACATGGAACTCCCTGTTGTGGCTAAACTGTCCGGCCAGCAAGATATGGAATCCAAACGTGGGTCCTCATGCTGTGCCATCTCCCACGTCTTACATATGTCTCTTTTTTCTGTATACCACTGATATTCCACAGCAACCCTGTTCAGTCATTAGGTACTTTTCTGTCATAAAGAGTCAAGAGTCCTAAGAAGACTCAAATAAAGACTGACTATGTGGTTAAATCCATGTGCCCACACATCAGCCATTCACCACTGCCGTGTCTGACAACTGATGACAGTCTCCATCAGAACCTGTGTCCAAAATAAATAGCACAGATACAATCACCAGGGAAGTTACTGTAAGCTAAACACCACACACGATTTTATTTCCTAATCTACTACATGGTAGACACTAAGAACCTTCTTATATTCTTTACCTAGTGTAATTTTCATTAACCCTTTCATATTGCTCCGTAAAGGAGCTAACTGTGCTCAGGGTCACCCACCTTACCACTGGCAAGACCTGATGCAGAATGCCCTTAAAAACCAAAAATGAACTTGTGTGGTAGGAAATAGACAACTATGAGGGGTTCTTTTGAGCCATATAATACCTACTGCATGAAAATGATTTTTCTGAAGAATCAGAACTACCAATAAGATACAATAGACTATCAAAGCAGCAAAGGTAGGTTCCAGAGTCCCAGGAGACATGACAAGAGCTAAGTGTTCATCTAAAGGAGTTTAGAAAGTGGAGAAAGTAGAGACTGACCGGAAGGCAATACACATAAAGTAATGCCTGAGGTTTTCAGACTCGAAGAACACCATGAATTAAAAGAAGAAATGCAGTCTCGACAGGAATAAACTTACAAATGAAGCCTGTAGGTAACAGGTTAATTCTAGAAAACCAAGCAGAATACAGAGATGTTAAACTTAACACTAAAGAAAGTTAGACATAACTGAAAGGAATGGCAGTTCACTTGTCAGCAGGTATATTAGCAACAGTGAAGATGATGAAATAGGTCTCTGAAATATTGAATAACTGAAAAACTAGTTTGTCTGTCTACAATCTTTGTTTGTTTGTTTGTGTTGTTATTTTGAGACAGGGTTTCCCTATGTAGCTGGCTAAACAGTCCTGGGAGTCTAGACCAGGTAGGCCTTGAACTCAGAGATCTGCCTCCTGTGTGCTGGGGTTAAAGGTGTACACCACCACTGCCACTATAGTTCAAGAAAAGGGGTAAATATGTTTTTAAATTCCAACTCACAGATGGTGCTTGAAAGAAATCCTAGGCTGTGGATGTAGCTCAGTTGGCATAGTGCTTGCCTGGTATGCATAAGTTCCTGGGATCCACTCCCAGCATTTGACACACTAGATATGGTGGTAAATGTCTAAAATCCAGTCCTTTAGGATGTAGAGACATGGTTATCTTCAGTGGATCATTTTCAGCTAGACTTACTCAGAACTGAAATATTCATTGACTTTAGATTGGCAAGTTATCTACATTAAGCTCCTTATTTGGGGAGTAAGTCTTCATGCAGGAGTTCCTTAAAATGAGAACAGTTCAGAGTCATTGGAAGAGCTACAAAGAACAAGGTTGGGCTTTTGAAAATAAGAGTCATAAACCACACAACAGAACTGGTGTGTACACTGCTGTTGACTCCATCACTGGTGTGATACACTGCTGCTGACTCCATCATTGATGTGATACACTGCTGCTGACTCCATCACTGGCATGTACACCACTGCTGACTCCATCACTGGCATGTACACTGCTGCTGACTCCATCACTGGCATGTACACTGCTGCTGACTCCATCACTGGTGTGTATACCGCTGTTGACTCCATCAAGCATCAAATACCTGGAGCTCAACTTTGCTTTATTTTCCTCTGCTCTCAACATCAGTGGTGTTGAAACCTAACCTTTAATCCATCAAAATGGATGCTGTGTGCAAAGCTTGTTAACATCCATCTTTCACATCTCCTTTAGTCTATGTGGCTTGCAAAGCCTGTACCATAAGCCTAATGCCAGCTGCAAGAGAAGCAGAAAATCTGAATTCTGAATTCAGAGAGGTGGGATTTCTAACCAGGAAGTTATCCTACAGTAGAAGGAATATTTAAAATCTATGACAGTCTTGAATGTAATAAACTGTTACTAACATGAATGTGTAATGTTTGAAGATACTCACCAAAACTGGGAAAACAAAATATGTAACTTCCAAACCTATGAACCTATAAAATATATCCTTCCAAACAAAGACCAGACATGTTCTAAAGAAAACTTAATAAATCAAGATGAGAGAGAGAAAGAGAAAGACAGAGAAGCCTGGTATGGGGGGAGGGGGCACAAATTAGCATCATGACAAATATCTAACTTGATTATGGAAAGAAGTTCAAATATATAATTAGTCTAACCCTAATCCTAACCCTAACCATAAATATTAATGGGTTACACCTATCTATAAAACGTGACATTGTATACATTCACATTCAGACTCAACGTAAAAGGAATAGTTATGGGTAGTGCTAAGTCCAGCTTGGCCATGGCAGGGGTGGTGTAAACGGCTCCCACCCTGGCACAGAGCCAGCAGGGTGTGGGCCTCCACGAATGTCAGTGGTTGCTGTGGGCATAAGGCTTATGTATAAAAAAATTAATTATTTTACTTCATGTTCCTCCTTCGGGAAATATTCTCCCTGTCAAGGTTAGCAGGAAATGTTCTCCCTGCCAAGGTTAGCAGGAAATGTTCTCCCTGCCAAGGTTAATGATTACTCCACGGTAATTAGAAACAGCATGAGTCCAGGAATTGAGAGTGTGTGTATGTCTCAGCAAAATGGTAAACACTGAGACCTTCAGTACAGCCCTTAAGGCTGTGGAGAAAAACTCTGAAAACTTGAGTTCAAAAATATATAATTTCTCAACTATGCAAAATAGAAAAATAAGATATGAATTGTATAAGGAGCTTCACAGATCTAAAGGAACAGAGGCAACTGCACTATAAGCCAGCTTGTCAGAAAGATACTAGGAAGGAGATAAAGAGATTTAGGGAGTGGTGATCGAGGGAAAGATCTACCACAGGTCTCGCTATGTTGCCCAGGTTGGAGTGCAGTGGCTATTCACAGGTGGGATCCCACTACTGATCAGAATGGGAGTTTTGACCTGTTCTGTTTCAGACCTGAGCAGGTCCACACCTCTTTAGGCAAGCTGGTGGCCCCCTACTCCCGGGAGGTCATCATATTGATGTGGAACTTAGTTCAGACACTCAATTGGCATAGTGCACTACAGCCCAGAACTCCCAGAACTCAAGAGATCCTCCTGTTTCAGCCTCTGGAGTAACTGGAACTGCAGATGTGCGCCACCTGGTTCCCTTTTTCCTAGCTTCTTTTTCTTTTGCAGAGCCCTCACTTTTTCTGTGGTATCCTTCACTTGATCCCCAACTCTCAGAGGCCCACGCTCGGCACCACCTATGCAGGAGCCCGCCAGCGTGAGTTGAATAGTCTCTGAGTGGGAAATGAGGATGATTATAGGAAAGGTAGAAACAAGATACAAAGAGGAGATAGATTTGGGAGGACTGCCAGTGAATGGTGCTGCACCCTCAAGTTTATTTTACATAGTCCTTCTATACCCCATAGTACTGTGGGAAGCAAAACTACAAGCTAACAGAATGTTCTCACCCAGAGGCCTCCCTGTTCATTCCACCAAGGTGAATAGAACCTTCAGCCCCTCGCCTTGAGCCTCAAGTGTACCTCCACGTATCTTTCCACGCCTCACTAGGCCAGGAAATCTGCCAACAATCCATGACCCGCCTTCACTCTGCCTCGCAGGAAGACTTTCACAGAAGCAGGCAAAATGGCTCCTGACAAGGCCTGCCTGGAACCTCAGCTTCAAGGAGGAGGCCAGTGGGGCTTGCTGCCTTCCAGTCTAGCCAAAAAACCAAAAAGCTATAGATTAAGGGAGACAATATCTGAAAAAAAAAGAATAGCAGAAGATGACACCAGATGCCTTGTACTGGCCCCTATACACACACACACACACACACACACACACACACACACCTCACATACATGCACGCACACAAGTAAACAATGAGAGGGGAATTTCGTTTTTTTTTTTTTTCTTTTCTTTTTCTTTTTTTTATTGGATATTTTATTTACATTTCAGATGTTATCTTTTTACCCATTCCCCACACACACACCCAGGAACCCTCATCCCATCCTCTCTCCTCCTGCTTCTATGAGGGTGTGCCCCCACCCACCGACTCCAGCCTTCCCACCCTCAAATTCCCCCACACTCAGCATCCAGCCTTCATGGGACCAAGGATCTCCTCTCCCACCTATGCCCGACAAGGCCATCCTCCCCTACACATACAACTGAAGCCAAGGGTCCCTCCCTGTGTGCTCCCAGGCTGGTGGTTTAGACCCTGGGAGCCAGTCTGGTTGGTTGGTATTGTTGCTCTCCACATGGGGCTGCAAACCCTTTCAGCTCCTTCAGCCCCTTCTCTCTAACTCCTCCATTGGGAACCCTGTAATCAATTCAGTGGTTAACTGTGAGCATCCACTTCTGAATATGTCAGACTCTGGCAGACTTCTAAGGAAACAGCTATATCAGGCTCCTGTCAGCATGCACTTCCTGACATCCACATCAGCGTCAACCTATGGTGGCTGCACATGGGATGGATACCCAGGTGGAATGGTCTCCAGACGGCCCCTCCTTCAGTTTCTGTTCCACACTTTGTCTCCATATTTGCTCCCATGAGTATTTTGTTACTCCTTCTTAGTAGGACTGAAGCACCCACACTTGGTCTTTCTTCTTCATGAGCTTCATGTGGTCTGTGAGTTGAATCTTGGGTATTGCCAGCTTCTGGGTGAATACCATGTGTATTCTTTTGTGATTGGGTTATCTCATTCAGTATATTTTCTAGTTCCATCCATTTACCTAATGAATTTCTCATATTCATTGTTTTTACTAGCTGAGTAATACTCCATTGTGTAAATGTACCACAGTTTTTGTATCCATTCCTCTGTTGAAGGACATCTGGGTTCTTTCCAGCTTCTGGCTATTATAAATAGGCTGCTATGAACATAGTGGAGCATATGTCCTTGTTATATGTTGGAGCATCTTCTGGGAATATGCCCATAAGTGTATAGCTGCATCCTCAGGTAGTGCTATGTCCAATTTTCTGAGGAACCACCAGACTGATGTCCAGAGTGGTTGCATCAGTTTATGATCCCACCAACAATGGAGGAGTGTTCCTTTTTCTCCACATCCTCGACAGCATCTACTATCACCTGAGTTTTTGATCTTAGCCATTCAGACTGATGTGGGGTGGTATCTCGGGGTTGTTTAGATTTGCATTTCCCTGATGACTAAGGATGTTGAGCATTTCTTAAGGTGCTTCTCGACCCTTCGAGTTTCCTCAGTTGAGAATTCTTTGTTTAGCTCTGTACCCCATTTTTAATAGGGTTATTCGGTTGTCTGGAGTCTAGTTTCTTGAGTTATTTGTATATTGGATATTAGCCCTCTCTTAGATGTAGGATTGGTAAAGATCTTTTCCCAGTCTGTTGGTTGCTGTTTTGTCCTATTGACAGTGTCCTTTGCCTTACAGAAGCTTTGCAATTTTATGAGGTCCCATTTGTCAATTCTTGATCTTAAGGCATAAGCCATTGGTGTTCTGTTCAGGAACTTTTCCCCTGTGCCCAAATATTTGAGGATCTTCCCCACCTTCTCTTCTATTAGTTTCAGTGTATCTGGTTTTATGTGAAGGTCCTTTATCTACTTGGACTTGAGCTTTGTACAAGGAGATAAGAATGGATCAATTTGCATTCTTCTACATGTTGTCCTCCAGTTGAATCAGCACCATTTGTTGAAAATGCTGTCCTTTTTCCACTGGACAGTTTTAACTCTTTTGTCAAAGATCAAGTGACCATAGGTGTGTGAGTTCATTTCTGGGTCTTCAATTGTATTTCATTGATCTTCCTGCCTGTCTCTGTACCAGTACCATGCAGTTTTTATCACTATTGCTCTGTAGTATAACTTGAGGTCAGGGATGGTGATTTCTCCAGAAGTTTTTTTATTGTTGAGAATAGTTTTTGCTATCCTGGGATTTTTGTTATTCCATATGAATTTGAGAATTTCTCTTTCTAACTCTGTGAAAAATTGAGTTGGGATTTTAATGGGGATTGCATTGAATCTGTAGATTGCTTTCAGCAAGATGGCCATTTTTACTATATTAATCCTGTCAATCCAGGAGCATGGGAGATCTTTCCATCTTCTAAGATCTTCTTCGATTTCTTTCTTCAGAGACTTGAAGTTCTTGTCATACAGATCTTTCACTTGCTTGGTTAGATTCACACCAAGATATTTTATATTATTTGTGACTGTTGTGAAGGGTGTCATTTCCCTAATTTCTTTCTCAGCCTGTTTATCCTTTGAGTAGAGGAAGGCTATTGATTTGTTTGAGTTGATTTTATATCCATCCACTTTGCTGAAGTTCTTTATCAGGCTTAGGAATTCTCCAGTGGAAGTTTTGGTGTCACTTAAGTATATTATCATATTACCTGCAAATAGTGATATTTTGACTTCTTCATTTCCTATTTGTATCCCTTTGACTTCTTTTTGTTGTCTAATTGCTCTAGCTAGGACTTCCAGTACTATATTGAATAGGTAGGGAGAGAGTGGGCATCCTTGTCTAGTCCCTGATTTTAGTGGGATTGCTTTAAGTTTCTCTCCATTTAGTTTGATGTTGGCTACAGTTTGCTGTATATTGCTTTTACTATGTTTAGGTATGGGCCTTGGATTCCTGATCTTTCCAAGACCTTTACCATAAAGGGATGTTGAATTTTGTCAAATGCTTTCTCAGCATCTAGTGAGATGATCATGTGGGTTTTTTCTTTGAGTTCGTTTATATAGTGGATTAAATTGATTGATTTCCAAATATTGAACCATCCTTGCATTCCTGGGATAAAGCCTACTTGATCATGATGGATGATTGCTTTGATGCATTCTTGGAGAATGTGTTTTTATTCTTTATGAGAATTTTATTGAGTATTTTTGCATCAATATTCATAAGGGAAATTGGTCTGAAGTTCTCTTTCTTTGTTGGGTCTTTGTGAGGTTTATGTATGAATGTGATTGTGGCTTCATAGAACAAACTGGGTAGTGTTCCTTCTGTTTCTATTTTGTGGAATAGTTTGAAGAGAATTGATATTAGGTCTTCCTTGAAGGTCTGATAGAATTCTGCACTAAAACCATCTGGTCCTGAGCTTTTTTTTGGTGGGGAGACTTTTAATGACTACTCTGCTATTTCTTTAGGGGTTATGGGACTGTTTAGATGGTTTATCTGCTCCTGATTTTACTTTGGTACCTGGTATCTGTCTAGAAAATTGTCCATGTCATCCAGATTTTCCAGTTTTATTGAGTATAAGCTTTTGTAGTGGGATCTGATGATTTTTTTAATTTCCTCAATTTCTGTTGTTATGTCTCCCTTTTCAGTTCTAACTTTATTAATTTAGATACTGTCTCTGTCTGTGCCCTCTGGTTAGTCTGGCTAAGGGGTTTATCCATCTTGTTGATCTTCTCAAAGAACCAGCTTCCGGTTTTGTTGATTCTTTGTTTTTGGTTTATTTTTTGTTTTTTTGTTTGTTTGTTTGTTTGTTTTTGTTTTTTGAGACAGGGTTTCTCTGTGTAGTCCTGGCTGTCCTGGAACTCACTCTTTAGACCAGGCTGGCCTTGAACTCAGAAATCTGCCTGCCTCTGTCTCCCAAGTGCTGGGCTTAAAGGCGTGTGCTACCACTGCCCTGCTTTGTTGATACTTTATATAGTTCTTTTTGTTTCTACTTGGTTGACTTCAGCCCTGAGTTTGATTGTTTCCTGCTGTCTATTCCTCTTTGGTGTATTTGCTTCTTTTTGTTCTAGAGCTTTCAGGTGTGTTGTCAAGTTGCTAATGTATGCTCTCTCCAGTTTCTTTTGTAGACACTTAGAGCTATGAGTTTTCCCCTTAGCACTGCTTTCATTGTGTCCCATAAGTTTTGGAATGAGGCACCTTCATTTTCATTAAATTCTAAAAAGCCTTTAATTTTTTTCTTTATTTCTTCCTTGACCAAGTGATCACTGAGTAGAGCGTTGTTCAGTTTTCACATGTATGTGGGCTTTCCATTGTTTTTGTTATTATTGAAGACCAGCCTTAGTCCGTGGTGATCTGGTAGAATGGAAGGGATTATTTCAATATTTTTATGTCTGTTGAGGCCTGCTTTGTGACCAATTATATGGTCTGTTTTGGAGAAGGTACCATGAGGTGCTGAGAAAAAGGTTCTTTTGTTTTAGGATGAAATGTTGTACAGATATCTGTTAAATCCATTTGGTTCATGACTTCCATTAATTCTACTGTCTCTGTTTAGTTTCTGTTTCCATGATCTGTCCATTGCTGAGAGTGGGGTGTTGAAATCCCCCACTATTATTGTGTGAGGTGCAATGTGTGCTTTCAGTTTTAGTAAAGTTTCTTTTATGAATGTGGGTGCCCTTGCATTGCATTTGGATCATAATATAGATGTTCAGAATTGAGAGTTCATCTTCGTAGATTTTTCCTTTGATGGAAAAATGAAGTGTCCTTCCTTATCTTTTTTGATAACTTTTGGTTGAAAGTCAATTTTATTTGAAATTAGAATGGCTACTCCAGCTTCTTTCTTGGGACCATATGCTTGGAAAATTGTTTTCCAGCCCTTTACTCTGAGGTAGTGTCTGTCTTTGCCAGTGAGGTATGTTTCCTGTATGCAGCAAACTTCTGGGTCCTGTTTACATATCCAAACTGTTAATCTACCTCACTTTATTGGGGAATTGAGTCCATTGATGTTAACAGATATTAAAGAAAAGTGATTGTTCCTGTTATTTTAGTTATTAGATGTGTAATTATGTTTGTGTAGCTATCTTCTTTTGGGGTTCTTGGAAGATTACTTTCTTGCTTTTTCTATATTGTAGTTTCTCTCCTTGTGTTGGAGTTTTCCATCTATTATTCTTTATAGGGCCGGATTTGTGGGAAGATATTGTGTAAATTTGGTTTTGTTATGGAATATCTTGGTTTCTCCATCAATAGTGATTGAGAATTTTGCTGGGTATAGTAGTCTGGGCTAACATTTGTATTCTCTTAGGGTCTGTATGATATCACTCCAGGATCTTCTGGCTTTTATAGTCTCTAGTGAGAAGTCTGGTCTAATTCTTATAGGTCTGCCTTTATATGTTACTTGACCTTTTTCCCTTACTGCTTTTAGTATTTTTTCTTTGTTTTGTGCATTTGATGTTTTGATTATTATATGATGGGAGGAATTTCTTTTCTGGTCTACTCTATTTGGAGTTCTGTAGGCTTCTTGTATGTTCATGGGCATCTCTTTCTTTCGGTTAGGAAAGTTTTTCTCTTTAATTTTGTTAAAGATATCTACTGGCCCTTT
This sequence comes from Rhabdomys pumilio, assembly GCA_030674055.1. NCBI lineage: Eukaryota > Metazoa > Chordata > Mammalia > Rodentia > Muridae > Rhabdomys > Rhabdomys pumilio. The sequence goes on along the minus strand of JANHMN010000001.1, from coordinate 179,369,453 downwards.
AAATTGGGAATCTTGAATCTCATCTATACTTATTATCCTTAGGTTTGGTCTTCTCATTGTGTCCTGAATTTTCTGGATGTTTTGGATTAAGAACTTTTTGAATTTTGCATTTTCTTTAACAGTTGTGTCAATGTTTTTCATGGTATCTTCTGCACACGAGATTCTCTCTTCTATCTCTTGTATTCTGTTGGCGATGCTTGCATCTATGATTCCTGATTTCTTTCCTAGGTTTTCTACCTCCAGGGTAGTCTCTTTGAGATTTCTTTATTGTTTCTACTTCCATTTTTAGACCTTGGATGGTTTTGTTTAATTCTATCACCTGTTTGGTTGTGTTTTCTTGCAATTCTTTAAGGATTTTTTGTGTTTTCTCTTTAAGGGCTTCTACCTGTTTACCTGTGTTCTCCTGTATTTCTTTAAGGGAGTTATGTCCTTCTTAAAGTCCTCTATCATCCTCATGAGAAGTGATTTTAAATCTGAATCCTGCTTTTCTGGTGTGATGGGGTGTCCAGGACTTGCTATGGTAGGAGAACTGGGTTCTGATAATTCGAGGTAACATTGGTTTCTGTTGCTTTTATTCTTGTGCTTCCCTTTCGCCATCTGGTTAACTCTAGTGCTACCTGCACTCATTGACTCTGACTGGAGCCTGTCTTTCCAGTTATCTTGCTTGTGTCAGAACTCCTCAGAGTCCAGATGTCTCTGTGATCTTGTGATCCTGAGCTCCTAGGTGGAAGAGCTCCTGGGACTCAGGCTTCCTCTGGGATCCTGAAATCCTGCTGCTCTGAGTGCAGTTGTTCCTCCACTGCTCCAAGTTCAGTGGTTCCTCCGCTGCTCTGCTGCTCTAGGAAGGTTCAGGATATGGTGTCTTCATGAAGCAGACCTGCTAGGTGTCTGCCCCAGCCAAAAGGTCCAAGCGAGGGGAGAGAGCGACTTTTTTATTTTTACTTTTATTGGGTATTTTATTTACATTTCAGATGCCATCCCTTTCCCCATTTCCCCTCCCTAGAAAACCCCTATCCCATGTCTCCTTTTCTTTTTTGCTTTTATACTGTTTTTTTTTTTAATGTTAATCAAAGGCTTTATAAGTTTGGTAATGCTCAATCAGAAGTGTAACCCAATACCCAACCTAGATATATCAACTATCTTTGACTGGTGGAGGAGACACATGAACTTCTGCCTCCATGTCCCCCTTCTCTCTTTCTCTCTCATCTCCTAGCTTCTCCTCTCCTTTTTCTTCTCCTCTCCTTACTCCTTCTCTTCCTCTCCGTACTCCTCCCACCTTAGCTCCTCCTACATATCACCCTTCCTATTAAAATAAAACTTTTCTCTCAAAATATAATTAGAGCATAATTATGCCTATTTGTACCAGTGAGGTACAAGGTAGTCCTAATACCCAGCCCATCCTTTTGTTGGCTAACCAGAACCTCTGTCATCTCTCCTAATTAAAACACTTAGTTCTGAACCTGACTTTTTTCTTGGCTTTAGAGTGAATGTCAGCTGAAAACCATCCACTCAGATCTTTTGAGAGAGTTATTTCTTAACAAGACAATCTCACCTATGATAGAGTCAATGTATCCAGGGAGGCTGGAAAGATGACTCTGATATTAAGCTCACTTCTTGCTCTTCCAGAAGACCCAACTTCATTTCCCAGCACCTGTATCAGTAATATGGGTAACTAATCAGCTAATAACTTTCTATAACTTCCAACTAGCACTTGTACATACCCACATGTGTGTGTGTGCGCGCGCACGCGCACACACACACACACACACACCTACACATAATTAAAAATAACTAAATTAATCCTATAGTATAAATTTGACCAAAGGAATAAAAGAATTGTACACTACAAACTTAGTTGAAATTAAATGTTGAATTAAGAAATCAAATGCACAAATAAATGGAAAGCCTGTGCTAATGGATCACATAAATTAATATTGTGAAAAACGTCCATGCTACCCCAAGCAATAGACAGATTCAGTGCAACCCTTATCAAAATTCCAAGAAAACTTCAGAGACTGTTTTTAAAATCTAAATTTTTATGGTACCAAAAACAATTTTAAATAGTCAATAAAGTTCTGAAGAAGGAAAATATCATTCAAGGCCTCACATATTCTGATTTAAAGTTATATTATAAAGCTATCGTAATCAATGCAGTATGGCATTAGCATAAAGACAGCTCCAGGCCTGTGGAGCAGAGTAAAGGACTCAGAAATAAATCTAAAGACATATGGCCAGCTTATTCTTGATACACTAGATTCTTGATAACCTTGATATGCTAGGAACAGATGACCTCTGGAAGTAATAGGAAAGTGTGTTTCCATAACCAAATTGTGAAATTGACCCCCTGTCTTGCACTACATATAAAAATGAACTGAAAATGGAGACAAGACGTGAAACATAAACCATTAGGTGAAAACAAGAGAAACCCCTTGGCCTGGCAATGATGTAGACATCCCATCCAAAAGTTCATTCTACAAAAGGAGAAATGAATGGAACTGCACCAACTGAAAAGTTTCTTCATGCTAAAGAAAATAATTAACAAAAACATGACCTATGGACTGGGAAAATAGGCAAGCTATATATCTGATTAAGAGCTAATGTCTAAATTTAAAAATAATTTATACAAGCCACAATGTAACTGTTTTTATTGTTGTTTGGTTTTGTTGCTGGGTAGATGACTGTTAGTAAAGTGCTTTCTGGGAAGGAGTGAAGACTTGAGTTCAGGCTCCTAAGCATTTGTGGTGGTTTGAATATGTTTGGCCCAGGGAGTGGCACTATTTGGAGGTATAGCCTTGGAGTAGGTGTGTCATTGTGGGTGTGGGCTTTAAGACCCTCTTCCTACCTACCTGGAAGCCAGTCTTTTCCTATTTGCTTTTGGATGAAGATGTAGAACACTCAGCTCCTCCTGCACCATGCCTGCCTGGATGCTGCCATGCTCCTGCCTTGATGATAACTGAACCTCTGAACCTGTAAGCCAGCCCCAATTAAATGTTTTTATAAGACTTGCCTTGGTCATGGTGTCTGTTCACAGCAATAAAACCCTAAGAGAGCATTCGAGTTTGTAAAGTAAAAAACCTGACGCAATAGGGTACACCTATAGTCACAGAGACAGGAAGATCCCAGACTAGCCATATCAGTGAGTTCTGGGTTTAGTGAGAGACCCTGTCTCAAGAAATAAGGTCCAAAGTGATTGAAGACTTTTTAATTTCTCTGACCTCCACATGCATTCGCGCATGACACATTGTCGTCGGACGACGTCGTCATCATCATCATTAAGAAGGAGATTCTACTCTTTGCAATGGATGAACTTGAAAGAAATAAGCCAGACACAGAAAAGTATTTTATGATTTCACTTTCATATGGAGTCTAAAAAACATACATACAAACACCAATACCCAGCTAAATATATATAGACATAGATGATAAAGCATTACCTACCCGAGCCAGGGAGGAGGAGAAAATAGGAGAAGTTAGTCAAGCATGCAGAAGAGCAAATGTGCAGGATAAGTGTGTGTAAAATTGAGTGTGCCATAGTTAATAAGGATGTACTGTATTCAGACCTTCTTCTAAATGAGTGTTGTAGCTGTTCTTGCCACAAAAAGATAGTTGTGTGAGGTGATGGGTGTGTTAGCTTTCTTCATTATATTTTATTATATAGGTGTGTCTCCAATATAATATAATGTATAATATATTATGTTTTAGATTTTAAATATACAAAAAATAAAATTTGTATTAAAAGGTATGATTTCAGCACTCCATCCCCAATTGATCAGACAGTTAAGGAATCTGAGACTGACAGCACCATCAATTCAGCTGGTATTTATAGAACATTTCACCAAAGATTCAACACATCATTTCAAAAGTACATAGAAAATCCTCCAGGATAGACCATATGTTAGATCCCAAAATAAATCTCAATAAAATAAAGAGGAGCACATTACATAAAGAACATCCTCTGATTACAATAGAATTAAGTGAGAGCATGTGAGAGAAAGAAATCTGGAAAAACACCAAGTATTTGGAAATTTAAAAACACATCTAAGTAACCCATGATGGAAAAACTCATAAGGAGGAATAATTAGGCGGAATTACAAACTCAACACAGCAGCACGTGTGCAGTGAGCTGAAGCACTGCCTGGAGGGCATTTGAAACTGGAAATCCTTGTGTCAGAAGAGAAGAAAGGTCGTAGGTCAAGAACCTACCCCTCTCCTGTAAGGAACCACAACACTGGTGCAAGAGCCCAAAGAGCAAAGAGAACAAATGAAGCAATACATTCAGTAGCAGAAAGACAGCAAATGCATTAAAATTAAACTCCGAATATTGTGTGTGTGTGTGTGTGTGTGTGTGTGTGTGTGTGTGTGTGTGTCTGTGTGATGTAGTTCACTAGACCAAAAATAACAAAAAAACCAGCAAACAAAACAAAACAAAACAAAGCAGAACAAACAACAACAACAACAACAACAAACAACAAAGAGAAATAGCACCAATCATTACCATCAAGAATGAACACAAGGATATTGCTGTCAGCTCTACAGACCTTAAAAGTATTACAAAGTGAAATTATGAATAGACTAATGGTAACAAACTGACCAACTTGAACGAAACGGACAATTTATAGAATTGTGTAAACGGCTACATACACACAGGAAGAATCCAAATATTTGAGTAAGTTTATAAGGAGAAAAGATACCAATTAATGATTCAAAATCTTCTCGTGAAGAAAAGTCAACACCAGATGGCTTTACTGGTGAAATCTGTAAAATATTTTAAAAAGAAATAATGACAATTCTTCATCAACTATTTCAGAAAATGGGACATTTCCCAACTTATTTTATGAGGCTAGGATTGCTTTGCTATCCAAGTCAGAGGATATAACAAGATAATTTATTATACAGCAATACTTCTTGAGTAAAGACGTGGAAAGATTCTTCCGAATATTGTCAAACTGAAATCTGCAACCTAAAGTAACTACATACTATAACCAAGTAGGATTTACTGAAGGAATGCAAGGTGAATTTAATATCTCAAAAATCAACTTACATAACAGAAAATATTGAGATAAAGAAGGTGGGTGGAATATGTTCTCGATACAGAGAGGAGCCAGCAAGGGAATATGTGGAATAGGAGAAACCGAGGACTTAAAAGAGTGTATTTCAAGAAAGAAGGAATAGCCGTGCGGTGGTGCCGCATGCCTTTAATCCCAGCACTTGGGAGGCAGAGGCAGGCAGATTTCTGAGTTCGAGGCCAGCCTGGTTTACAGAGTGAGTTCCAGGACAGCCAAGGCTACACAGAGAAACCCTGTCTCAAAAAACCAAAAAAAAAAAAAAAAAAAAAAAAAAAGAAAGAAAGAAAGAAGGAACAACCTAGGTACTACAACGCAGGCCTGCAATCTCAGCACCCCAAGGCTGATCCAGGAGGATTCCCTGGGCTGTAGCAAGAGAGATCTTGCCTCAAAAAACAGGGGATGTGTGGAAATAAAAATAAAGGGAAGAAAAGAAATGAACATTCACTAAATGAGTACTGCCAACACTCTCTCTTTTTTTTTTTTTTTTGGTTTGGTTTTTCGAGACAGGGTTTCTCTGTGTAGTCCTGGCTGTCCTAGAACTCACTCTGTAGACCAGGCTGGCCTCAAACTCAGAAATCCGCCTGCCTCTGCCTCCCAAGTGCTGGGATTAAAGGCGTGTGCCACCACTGCCCCGCCTGCCAACACTCTCAACAAAAAAGGAAAGTGAGCTGAGACTGTGGTGGAGTGCATGCTGAGCAAGCACAAGGCCCTGGGTTCAATCCCCAGCATCACAGAAGGAAAGCAAGACTCAGCCACTGAATTGAGCCACAGAGTTTGATGGCAGCCCGTGAGTATCAGGGAATGAATTGCAAGTGAGAGATGGAGCAAGCGAGAGAATGAGGAGCAAGTGGACACAGGGAAAACAGAGGGCTTTCCCAGAGGCTCTTGCTTTGAAAGACAGCAAAGAAATGTGTCCAGTGCCCAAGGAGAACAGAAGAGGGTACTGGATACCCATGGAGCTGGAGTTGCAGGCATCTGTGAGCTGTCTGACAGGGGTACTAGGAACCAATTCAGGTCCTCTTAAAGACCAGCACCTATCTTTACCACTGAGACATCTCTCCTGCCCCCAGGATCAATGACTTTGCTGTCACATGTGATAGAGGAAGATGCTGGTAAAGGCTTTGTGGGTGAATAGAAGGGAATAATTGCTGTGATGGGCCATACACTGTAGGCTGGGAAGAGAGTGGAATGGAGAGAGGAAGGTCAGGGAAAAATTGATGCAAAGGTCCAGGTTCCAGTGGGACCACAGAACGGCCAGGGTGGGGATCATAAGAATAAACAAAGCAGGAAGGAAGGAAACACTCACTGTAATGAGCTGCTTTAGGTGAGGATTTCAGGCTGTGCTATAAGAGAAAGCATGGGAGTGGATACCAGGGAGGAGTGGAGAAAAAGGAACATCAGAAGTGAGAACATCAGGAAATGGACTGGGCAAAATGTCAGTGGGCCCACTTAGCACATGTTGACGTCATGACGAATAACAGATCACAGTGAAGAGAGAGACAAAAACCCAGTTCCGAGACACTCAACGAAGGAGTGGAAGTAACTGCCAAGATAGGAGATGAGTCCAGCAAAGAAGGGTGCCAAGCATCATTGTAGTCCAACCCTTCAGTGACAAACATTTGTGTTTGGACAGCACTCTGAGAAACAAATCATTGACACAACCTCAGGAATCTGTGGGCTAACTAGAAGATAATGTGTACCCCATTTAAAGTAAATGACGGGAGCTGGGGAGATGATCCAGTGGGTAAGCATTGCTTGTGCAAGTATGAATATCTTAGTTCTCATCTCCAGCACTCATGTAAAGCCAGATGTGGCAATTTGTGTCTGCAATCCCAGCATTCCCACTGGGAGATGAGTGGAGGACAGAGGAGAAGCTCTGGACCTTCTCAAACCAGCTACCTCACATAGACCTGCAGTAACAAATAAAAGACCTTGTTCCAAACAGGCAGAAAGACAAGGGCTGACACTGGTTAGCTCTGACCTCCTCGGGTGTGAGGTACTCCCTCCCATTTTCTATTGCTCATCGTCCATACACACAGAGATATGAAATTTAAATAATAACAAAAAATGTTCAGTAGAGGTTGGGGTAACCTTTTTACACTGTGTGAAGATGTGTCACTCTGTGTTTTCAATTGTTATTTTTATGCAGCACAGAACTAAATGCTGGGAGGATATTGGTATTGTCATTTCTATGGCTCATCACCTGCCTTATGTTTGTAAACACTTGTCCTTCCACACCTGCTCTGACAACTTGAAAGTCAGAGAGCCTTCTATACCTAGAGGCAATCTAGAATTGTATCAGAGATTGTCTGATTGGTTGTAATAAAGATCTGATGGCCAATAGCTTGGCAGGAAATAGGAGGTGGAACAAGAGGGGGGAAGACAAAGACAGAGACAGACAGAGACAGACAGAGAGAGACAGAGTGTGTGTGTGTGTGTGTGTGTGTGTGTGTGTGTGTGTGTGTGTATACATGAGTTCAGATGTCTGGGAAGGTCAGAGGCATATGATTCCCTGAAGCTGGAGTTACAGACAGTTGTGTGCTGCCTGATTCAGGTTCTGGGAACCGAACTCGGATCCTCTGGAAGAGCAGCAAGCACTATTAACCACATGAGCTTTTTCTCAAACCTCAAATAATACCTTTTTTCCCCAGGAAGCAAAGAGGGATGTTAGAATTCAGGAACCATACACTACTCTGGTGAAATGACACCAGCATCTACTTATTTCCCTGGCAGTTAACTTAATGAATGAGTCCAATAACCCTTGACTTTGGCATGCTTGGGGCTAGGGGTATAGTTCAGTACTTGAGTACTAGATAACCATAGACAGGGCCTGGCTTCAACCCCCACAATAAAAAAAGAAAAGAAAAGAAAGAAAGAAAGAAAGAAAGAAAGAAAGAAAGAAAGAAAGAAAGAAAAAAGAAAAAAATGAAAAAAAATGTTGAGGTTGAATTGGAGATCAAAATCTGGAGGATATAATTCAAGTAAAGGGGATATCTTAACAATTTTTTTCTTTGTAATTGTAATTTTAGGTCTGTATTTTAAAGTATGTTTAAGAACACTCAGCATATATTTTAAATTTCAATAGCGAGACAGCTACCTGCTATGTACCCTTGTAGGGGATTATGAAGAATGAGTCAGGTATACCCCCTCCTCTCTTTTCTAAGATGTTTGAGGGGTCACAAGATACCTCAGCAGGTGGAGGCACTTGTCCAACTGCCAAATGACCTGGGCCCTGTCTCTGATGGTGGACCTAGGTGGTAGAAAGAGAGAACTGATTTTTGCAGGCTGGCCTCTTACTTGTTCCCATTCTCTCAGTAAGCAGTAAGGGGCCATTTTGGAAGGAAGCCATCCGAATGAGGAACACCAGGCATCAGGACTTGCCAAGATGTCACGAAAATACAGGAAGGCTTTGTTGACTTTTTTGCATCTCTCCCCAATCTTCCCTCTGTGATGGTCTGTGTATGCTCAACTCAGGAAGTGGTACTATTAGGAGGTGTGGTCCTGTTGAAGTAGGTGTGGCCTTGTTGAAGTAGGTGTGTCACTGTGGGCAAGGGCTTTAAGATCCTCATCATAGCTGCTTGGAAGCCAGTTTTTCTCCTGTTTGTCTACAGATGGAGATGTAGAACTCTCAGCTCCTCCTGCACCATGCCTGCCTGGATACTGCCATGCTCCTGCCTTGATAATAATGGACTGAACCTTTGAACCTGTAAGCCAACCCCAACTAAATGCTGTCCTTATAAGACTTGCCTTGGTCACGGTGTCTGTTCACAGTAGTAAAACCCTAAGTAAGACACCCTCCCAGTCCCATCTGCAATGACTCGTCTTTCTCTTCAATCCTGTTTTCTGTGCTGCTTTATAGACATTCCTCTGGGTACATAACCTCAAACTCACTGTAAAGTCAAAGCTGGCCTTGAACTCCTGATGCTCCTACCTGTACTTGAAGCAGTGTTCTTGAATTAGCAAGGGGATGGATGAATAGAATAGCTATTACAGGTTTACATCCTAGGTAGGTGTTGGACTTTCCTGTCCATCACAAAACAGGGCTTTCTCCCTTTTCATGGGTAAGTAGAACTGGCACTTCTGACCTCCTTAAGCTTTGCCACTCTGCACAACTAACTCTAACATGAGAAGAGTTGCTTCAATTCTTGACACTATTGATGCTTTCCACAAGCTCTGCTGAGGCTGGAGTAGGTAAGAACAGGGTACATATTTATGACCTATAATAATGCATATGAATGCATAAAAGTTGAGATCTTCAGTGAGTTTGCTCCAAAGGAGTTTTCTTTATTTAAATAAATCAATTTATTTTTACTGAGTCTATCCTCACCCACCCGTGAATCTGAATGGCTCTGTAACAAGCATTTTGTAAATTACATTTATTCATTTTGTTGGTACATGAATGCATGCATGCTGGCAGTGGGAATGGAGAGTGGTGTGTATATAAAGATTAGAAGACACTTTGTAGGACTTGGTTCTCTCCAACTTTCGGGTTCAGGGATCAAACCCAGATAGTTAGGCTTGGCAGTGAATGTCTTTACTCACTGAGCCATTTCAAGGGCATCCTTGTAACTGGCTTTGACCAAAAGAAAGCAGTAGTAAAAGTAATATTTTGTAATTTTTGGATCTGAGCTGCCAAAGACCTAGGGACTTGTGAATACCACACAACAGGATATGGGTACCATGCTTAAGACACTTAGATGCACAACTATGCACAGAGAAGCTGTGTGATTGTGTTCTTCTGCAGCTGCTTGCACATGAGGTAGGAATTAAAGCATCTGGATCCTCTAGTCCCAGACAAGTTGTCCCAACCAACCACATAATCGAGGCAGGAACAAGCCACTGAACACTCACATGCAAACTGTGCAAACATGAAAAACAATAGCAATTATACTTTTAAGCTACTACTTTGGGGGTGATTTTTTTCAGACATCAGCATAGCTAAGAAAGGATCTGTTTCAAGACTGCTCTTAAGACACAACCTCCAAAACACAGTACCATTTAAAATCAAAACTTCTCTTCTAAACTCATAGCCGAATTATAAAAGTAATTATTCCTTGTTTTTATAGTTTTCCTTCTAGGAATCTATGACAAAGATACTCTGGTAGAACTAAAAGGATACATTATTTATTCTGTGGTGTGTGTGTGTGTGGTGTGTGTGTAGGTATGCAGGTGTGTTTGGGGGCCAGAGGTCAATGCTGTGTCTCTTCCTTAATCACTCTCTATCTTGCGTTTTTGAGACAGGATTTCTCACTGAACCTGGATTTCATCAATGCAACTAAGCTGACTACCAATGAGCTGGGGAGGAGGGTTGCCTCTCTCTGCTTCTCCATGCGGTACGGTTATAGACAAACTGTTTTGTTAGGCTGGGTGCTGTGGACTCGAACTTAGGTCCTCAGGTTTGTTTAGCATGCATTTTTTCAACTGACCATTGTTTTTGTTTCAAGACAGTCTCCTGATGTAGTCCAGCCTGATTTTTATATACTCAAGCTGAGTGCTGGGGTCGCAGGCGTGCACCACCAAGCTTGACTATGCCATGTTTTAGATGCCCTTTGAGTATATCCACCAAAGTTCACATGATGGAAGGAAGCTCCTTACTGCACATGTCTAGCTCTTTTTTGCCTTCTCTTCTATGTTGTGACACAGCCTTGGGGACCCTCCCCAGGACTCCGGTACTCTGCTCTATGACCAGACTTCTGAATCTATGAGCTAAATAAGCCCATCTTTTAAAAATTTATTTATTTAACTGTATTTTCTGTGTATTGGTGTTTTGTCTGTGTGGTGGTTTGAATAAGAATGGCCCCTATAGGTTCATATATTTGAATGCTTAGTTATTATGGAATGGCACTATTTAAGAAGGATTAGGAGCTGTGGCCCTGTTGGAGGAAGTGTGTCACTGGGAGTGGGATCTGAGGCTTCACAACCCCATACTAGGCTCAGTCTCTCACTCTCTGTCTGCTGTTTATAGATCAGGATGTAGCTCTCAGCTACTTCTCCAGCACCAAACATGCATGTTCCCATGTTTCACACCGTGATGATAATAGATTTGCCTCTGAAACTATAGGCAAACCCCAAGTTAAATGTTTTTCTTTATAAAAGTTGCCATGATTGTGTGTGTGTGTGTGTGTGTGTGTGTGTGTGTGTGTGTGTGTGTGTACCTGGTGGTGCTTGGGCAGCCAGAGCCTCTGAAAATGGAGTTGCAGAAGGTTGTGTTAGGATTCAAACCTGGGTCCTCTGAAAGAGCATCCAGTGCTCGTAACCTCTGAGCCATCTCTCTAGCCCCATATTTTTTTTCTTAACAAGTTTTAGCAATCCCCCCACCCCCGAGTATTTCTTTATTACAAAGAAGCAATCGTGTCTTTTGAAGGATAGAGGAAGGGACCATCACAGGAGGTAGAAAGAGGGGAGCACACTAAGATGCTGCCTCTGGAGGAAAAGCAATGTCTTGTTTGAGAGGAAAGATGTAACCCGGTGCCTTTTGGCTGACAGCATCCCTCTCTTTTCTAACCTTTAGTGTCCTCCTTTCCCTATCAGGTGAATTCTACATTCCAGTGACTCTCCAGGTGTGAACCCTGAGTCATCAGCAGCACAATGGCTTGGAAAGGGTTAACATAAATGCTTGCACTGCACCCTGACCTACTGACTCTGAGAGTCTGAAGGTGGCCCAGTGACCTGTATGTTAATAAGCCCTCAGGTGCTGATGATGCAAGTTTAAGAGCCACTGGTTTAGAGAAAATTAGTGAGAAGGTCTGTAAGTGCAGCTTAGAAATGTCCCTGCAAAGAAGTCTGGTCTTTTACCCATACTTAAATTTTTTGCTGATTACAGGGGAACATTTTGAGGGACTCTAAGGCAGAGTGGTATCTGTGGAGAAACCTGTGGTCCCACAAAACAGAACCACCGAAATCAGGCTTAGCAGCTACTCTCTGCCACCCAGGACTAAGGGCAGACTAGGGAGATCTAAGGCTTGTGAGCACCAGACCTTCAGCATCCTTTTTGAGACAGCAGTCCTTAGCCAGGGGGACCAAAATCCATGGGCTAAGTATGAAAGCTACTGTCCGAGAATGAGAAGAAACAGGACAATCCTGTTTTTCATGTGGCTACTAGAAAATTCTAATCTATGTAGTTCACAGTCATGACTTGTGTTTTATTCTTATTAATACTGATCAATAAGGCATTTTATATGGGGGGTGAGCAGGAGAAAATTGTTGGTTATGCTCTCCTCCAGGTTTTTGTTTGTTTTATTTTGTTTTGTTTTGTTTTCTGAGACAGGGTTTCTTTGTGTGGCCCTGGCTGCCCTAGAGTCCATTCTGTAGACCAGGCTGGCCTGGAACTCACAGAGATCCACCCGCCTCTGCTTTCCATGTGCTGGGATTAAAGGCATGTGAGGCCTATGCCTGACTCTCTTCCAGTTCTTAAGAAGGCTATGGGCATCCAGAAACACAAACCACCACTTCTTATTTCAATGTCATTGGTTTGTACTGTGAAGGGAGCTTAATAATAAAAAGTCGTAAAAAGCACCCAGAAGACAGATTTGTTAGATCTGTGTCCCCACAAAACAGTTTTCCAATTCTAGAAAAATAGACATTTCTATTGGGAGAGAATGTACTGGTATGTAAAACCTAGAATGAATGAAAATCTGTACCATCGGGAGCATCTCCCACTCCCCATATTTATAATTTCATAGTTATTTGATCAAAACATTTTTTCCCTTACTGATCACGGACAAAGCAAACGTTCTTCTCAGCTGTGCTCCAAGAGGCTAAGTAGCCACATGGCCTGGAGGCACACTGTAAGAGAGGTGCCTGACTTCAAAAGCTACTTTTTCATTATGCCACAGGCTTTCTGATTAATATTTATTTTTACTTTGTGTGTGTGTGTACTCATGCACATTTATCTGTGTTGGTGGGTGTGCCTGTGTGAAATGTACATGAAAGCCAGGGAATAACTAACTGCACGTGTACTTCAGGCATTGCATACATTTTTCTTTAAGGCAGTGTCTCTCATGGCCTAGAACTTGCCAAGTAGGTCAACATAACTAGCTAGTAAACACTAGCATCTGCCTATCTTTGCTTCTCTAGTGCTAGGATTACAAGAGTATACAACCACATCTGATTTTATTGTTAATACACACACACACACACACACACACACACACACACACACACACACATACACATACATATGTCTAATATATATACATATATATCTTATATATGCACTTGCATGCATGTGCATAGGTATATCATATATATGAAATCTTATATATAAATCATACATATATCTAAAAATAATATATATAAAATCATATATATATGATTATGCATATATATATATATGCACATGCATGCAAACCCCCAGGGAGGCTAAAGAGGGCATTGAGTTATAATTAGTTATGAACTTTGGGTATTGGGAAGCAAACCAGGTCCTCTGTGAGAGCAACAAGTGCTCATAACTGCTGAGCCATCTCTGCAACCCCCTCATTTGGCTTTTTCAGGTGGGTTCTGAGGTATCAAACTGAGGTCCTAAGGCTTGTTGTGGCAAATGCTTTACAAACCAAATTATCCCCTGAAATCTGGCTTTCTGGTTTATTTGTTTATTTATTTAGTTTTAAGGTTTTAATTTTCTATGTCTGCACTGTGTGTTTGTGTGAGTGTATGCTGTGAGTGGGCAGGTGCTCACTGAGGCCAGAAATGGCATCAGATCCCCTGGAGCTGGAGCCAGAGTTGGCCATGAGCCACCCACCATGAATTGTGGGACTCAATCTTGTTTCCCTTGGAAGAACGACAAGTGCTCTTAACTGATGAACCATCTCTCCAGCCCAGGATTTATAAATCACTTCCTTCTGAATTTTGTTAGCACAAATCCATCCCCAAGAGACAGGATACCTTTAATAAACTGTTAAACTTGATATCTGACCTAACTGTAGAAGGCCAGATTAATCCAGGAGTGGCCTGTGCACAGAAGTTTACTCTCTGCTTCTTTAACTACATCAGGCATCACCCTCAATTCTGGTGCTTTTCTTTGTGAATCTAGACATAGCCTCAAGTCCTTTTTAACAGGATACTTTAGGAAGCTTCTGTCACACTGTGAACCAGTACAGTGTTGCTGGCCCATACGATAGTGGCCTAACAAAACCAACTGTCTTAATGTGCAGCCTCAGGGAAGCCACGGCATCGCTCCCCTCTTTAATTTTTTTCAAAAGGGAAAAATAGGATTGACTACCAATCCAGAAGGCTTGTGGTACACAATGGGGACCTCTGGGAGAGGGGGGGGGGCTGGCATTTTAGAAAGTTAAGACTCATTAGATGAGAGAACTCACAGGACATATTTTCTTACTTTCCCAGAAACAAGATCAAAGTTTTCTCTAAAGGTTTTTTTATATGACAATATGTGACATAGAGGTCACCAGGATGTTTTCATATATGGTAGTAATGATGCTTCTTATACCTTGATTATTTCATAAATAACATATATGGCCCACAAACAGTGGCTGGAATGAGGTTTAATCTTTTGGGTTTTTGTAAAAAGGATTTCACGATCTGGGAGAATCACTCGTTAGGTAAAGCCCTTTGTCCTACAAGCCTGGTGACCTGGATTCCATCCTGGAACCCAAATAAAGAGCTGGATGAAGTGGTGTACATGTGCAATCTCAGCATCCCTACGGAGAGCTAGGAGACAGGAAAGTCACCGGAAGCAGACCAGCTGGACAGGAATACACAGCAAGGCACAAAGACTGAGATTCTCCCTCCTCAAAAAGGCTGAGAACAGACTCCCAAAAGTTGTTCTCTGATCTCCATATGTGCCCTGGTAGTAATGTATCCACCCACACTCACATACATCCATACATCACTCACACACACACACACACACACACACACACACACACACACACACACAC
>JANHMN010000001.1:179323812-179354481 GCA_030674055.1 Rhabdomys pumilio | reverse complement strand
ACACACACACACACACACACACACACACACACACACACACACACACAATAGAAAAAATAATACTAAAAATTTAAAAACCCTGCAGAGGAAGGTAAACCTGGAGTTCATGGTGATTCCAAAGCTGTTAAGAATGTAAGTCTCTTCTGCCGTTTGGCCATTTTTACTGTGTAGTTTTGTTGCTTTATGAACTACGGAAACACAATCCTACCAGGGAGAAAGAAGAAAGGACAAACAGGTGTGTTCAGGTCTCTGTCCTCTGTTTAAGCAGCTAGAGTAAGCAGAATACTGGCTTCCTCAAAGATGTCCACTCTGATCTCACTGTTGTCTATCCTGTATGTCACTTTGCCAGGCATAAAGGACATCCCAACATTGACTTAAGTTAGAGATGCAGAGGTGAGAAAACAGTCTCACATTGTCTGGATGAGTCAAATCACAAAGGGTAAAGTACTGGGAGTGGACCTGAGCTTAGAAAGGAGATAGGCATTGATCAAGCCACTCCTGGTGAGACTTTTCTAAACAAGGAAATAAGAATATTTCATCAATGCTTCTAGTGTTCTCAGTCTAAACTATTTTTTGTTGTTGTTGTTGTTGTTGTTTTTTGAGACAGGGTTTCTCTGTGTAGTTCTGGCTGTCCTGGAACTCACTCTGTAGACCAGGCTGTCCTCGAACTCAGAAATCTGCCTGCCTCTGCCTCCCAAGTGCTGGGATTAAAGGCGTGCACCACCACCACCTGGCCAGTCTAAACTATTAAATATCAGTCTTGCTTTAAAAATTATCCCTGCCCATTCATGATGCAGAAAAGAGTTTTTGATATGTTACAATTCTTTTTGAGCCAGAGTCTTGGTATGTAGCCCAGGTTAGTCTTTCATTTATAATCTTCCTGTTTCAGCCACCTTGGGCCATGAGATAATGGGTGTGTACCACCTACTAATTATTTAAGATTGCTTTTCACTGGCTCAGTTCGAATTGCCATTTTGGTGATTATGTGTTCCCATGCAAAATGAAAGCTGCCTGGTGGTTGGCAAGACAAGAAGAAATTCAAAATAGCAAGACTATCCCAATGCTTAAGCAATAGGAGTGTAAAGTATAACTAGGATACAAAAAATGACAAAAGTTACAGTATTATAGACACATTTGCAACACAAAGCAATAACTCATATAGTTATGCCAATGTTGTGGGCTGTAGTTGAGATTTTCGGGGTATTTGCCTTGAGAATAGCACAGGTGTAAGTCACTCTATGTTTCTCTGGTGACTACAGCAGCCAACTGCAGACTGTCTCAGATCTTCCCCTCCCTGAGACATGAGTCTGTGTCAGTTAAAAAGCTGCTGGGTACAGACACCTCAGGCCTCTGCCTCCTCTTTCTGGGCGTTTCTCCTGGCTCTGCCTTCCATTTGCATACTGGCTCTGCTTCAGGCTGGCAGGAAATCATGACAGCTGTCCCAGGCATCAAATACAGACAAGAGTTGCTGTTCTAGAGCCTTCTCAAGACTAAGAAGAAGCCCTCCAGCACACCACCACTCACCTCCTATTGGCTAGAACTGTATCCCCCAAACACCATAGATAGCATCAAGGGATCAGAATAGAACATTCTCAAGTCGCCCTGTGCATTCTGGGTATAAAGTGTTTAACATAGACTCATCCTTGGCTGCTAGGAGAACAGGGGTGTGGGAGAACAGAGCTGAGAAACTCTACCTCAGCAGACCTCAGGATGAAATACTTAGGTGTACATATCCTTAAGTCTGTTCCAGGAGTTGCCAGAAATCCTGCATCTGCCCATATAGCTACAACCGTTCCCTGAGGAAGTGTTTTCCCATTTCTCTAACTTGTCTCAGTTGCTCTCAAGATTACTGACCTGGAAAAGGACAGGGATGGTGACTCTCGGAAGCATGGCTTCTGGACTTAGGGAGGAAGGTCATGATGCCACACTGGCAGCAGGCATTCTAGGATATCCACCCTTGACACAGCCTTAGGCAGAGAATAGCCCACTGGGATTGCCTGAGGCCTAATCAGACTTATCCTAGAACCAGGTGTGTGTATGGGGGTGGGGACTGACACCCATTCACTGTCCTCCCAAACTAGGGCATAACTAGCAAGGAACGAAAAAAAAAAAAAGAAAGAAAGAAAGAAAAAGAAAAAGCAAAGCAAAATAATCAACAAAATACTTCATACCTGCTGTGTCAAACTGTAATTACAATTTTCATTGCAAATAAACATGTTTGTTACGAAAGTAGCTAGTTATGTATTTTTAAAAATATGCTGACTAACACTCATCTGTTGTATACGTGCCTGTTGTTACCCACACAAAGTACAGACTCCTGAAAGAAAAAGAAAAAAAAAAAAAGATCCAGGTTAAACTGTAAGATTACCATCAACATTATACATTAATGTATAATGTTACTAATGTCACTGTACTTGGTAAAAAGTTAATGCTCCTCTAGAAAGCGCCCCATTACGCCCCTCCAAACAGCAGGCTAGATTTATTACTCTGCTGTAGCTACATAGGTTGGACCAGCGTCTCAGCACATCTTAGAATTAGTGAACTTATTTGCATGGCTGGTGTTTACAGACTCAGCCATCTCCTCTCTGCTGCTGCTGGCTGTCAAGAGTACATCCCATTTTATTCTATTCTAGTTTCTCAGAGACCACAGGACCAGTTTCCCCTTGGGAAAAAGAAACCCGGTTCTGAACCCATTTGGAAGCCTGGAGGTCAGATGAAAGACTCTTGGTGTTAGGACGCTGATTTCTGATACACTCTGGAGAGTAACTCGTTTCTACCAGAGACTCCGGGCTATGTTGAGGGAGGATATCAGGAAGGTTCTGGATGTGAGGTACTTAGCTTCTGTTCCAGAGAGGCCCCACAGCTCAGGGTTCCTCCCACTTGCCTCCTCAAATACAAAAGTGTCATGTATATTTATAACTGTGCAGCAGAAAAAGTGAACTTCATTAGCAGAAATAACTGTCATAATTCAATCAGTTGCACTCTAAGGCACACCTAGGAACTATAGGCATTGGGATTATGTATGTTGGATCAAATCATATATAAGAAGGACCGGGAAGACCACTCTGTCAGTAAAGTGCCTGTCTTGTCAAGCACGAGGACCTTGAAGTGTGAGAGCCATGTGGAGCACTGCATTCCAGTAAACATGGTACTGAGGAGGCAGACAGATGCAGAACTGGCAAGCTCAGGGTTCAGTGACACACCTAGCTCATGGACAGTGAGTGATTGAGGAAGACACTTGGTGTGGACGACTGGTCTCCTTTCCCACGTGTATACAAGCTCATGGGCACCCACATATGCACATGTACATACACACATACATAAACACATAACCATACAGGAATGGAGGAGAGATGAGACACTAATTAGGGACAGCCAATGGAGAAGGGAGGACTAGAATTGTCTGTACACAAAGGGGAATTGGGGATATGGAGGATGTGTTGGGGGAAAGCTTGTGGGATTCTTCTAAGGAGGTTAGGTCTAAAGGCAGGATTTCCATTGTGCATTTTTGTATACAGCCATCCTAGTAGCTGCCCTCAATAAATGTTAGAGTCAATGAGTAAATGAAATATTGATCTTGGCAATACACAATAGCGATTGAATTGGTCTTTATGTGCGTACATTTTCCCCCTGCCTTCCTAAACATTATCCTACATCAGTGGTGCCTCAGTACCCATTAGAAGAGCCCACGTGAAATCACTTTAACCTGTGAGGCCCCAAGTCAGTGCTTCTCAAATGGGGCTGCACAAAAGACTCGCTTAGGGGGATGGTGGAAAATCTCAAGGCTCAGGCTTCACCGCCTCAGACTAGTTAAAACCAGAAGCAAAGGCCTGGGCATCGGAATGCCACGGTTGCGATCCATTACTCTAAGTGAGCTTGGAAAGTCTGCCTGGGGCAGGTCGGAGGCCAAGAAGAAATCCTTCAGCACAAACAAGTGCCAGGGCCTCTGTCACCGAGGTTCAAAGTACAGAGAAGTGCAAAAGAATTCAGATGAGACTGAGGAATGTGTTTTTGTGAGCATCTGGAATTTGAGTACCGGTGGGTGTGTCTTGGGAATACAGAACACTCTAGCCCATAATATGCCGCCACACTGTGAAAAGAGATGAAGAGATATTGAATAGCCCAGGCTTGCCCCAGCTAGTGACCCCTTCCCAGGCTGCTGGCTTCAGGGACACCTGAGCCCTAAGGCTCTCTTGTACTCCCGCAACACCTCGCTCCACAGCTGAGCTGTCGCTGGTGACCTTGGATTATTCTGGGGGAGTTGGGGGGGGGGGGGCAGGAAGAGAGTCAGAGGTAGTTAGGTGTTGTTTTGGTTTTAAGCTGCTTTTGGTGTTGGGGGGGGAGGAGATGCTGAGCTGGAGCAAGGAAGGAGAGATGTGACTCAGGGGAAATTCTAAGATGCTACAAGCTGCAGCAAGTGTGTGTCAGTGGGAGGCAGGCGAGAAAGGCAAACAGAGAGCTGAGAGCTGAGCCAGGAACCTGCCTAGCGGATTATCAAAACCCGTCTATAAATAACAAATGGAAGGACTAGCCTGTTTAGCGAAGTTATTTTCTAAAGCGGTGTATAGGCAAAAGGAGTGTCTCCCTGGAATAAACCCTCAAACGCTTCCAAAAGTCAGGAACACCTGCTTGGCAGAGGCTCATTACTGAGGTACCTTTCCCGGATAACTGAAAGCTAACCTTGTAGACACCCAAAACACTCATTTCAGTTGGCCTCTGGGAATCTTTCTGAAATGAGTGATGTTCTTTCTCGAGAGCGCATTGCCAGCCATTGGCTTTTGGTGGCTCAGGCTGCAGTAAGTATCCACCTCACCCCCAGGCCCAATGGCTCACAAGTATGGGTGAAATCAAGCCAACGACAGATCACATGTCACCCTTGGTTCATTCCTGAGCTAGTCAAGAGAGCATGGCTTCTGTCAAAAGCTGTGACAAGGACAGAGGAAGCTGCCAGATCACCCTCGACTGCAGAGACATGAAGAAGGGCCTGGAAGCTCACGAGGTAATGTTTCGAGAGCACTGCTGTTATAACCCAGAGTGACAAGTAAGGCTCCCACTGTGGCCTCGTGTCGTTAAGAGAAACCTGTGTGTTTCTCCAATCGGTTTATCTCCCCAGTGCAAGAGAGTTCATATGCAACTCATGTTAGAAGACTTTATTTACATCAAAGAATGGTTAGATAGAGACATGTCCTTAAGAAAACAAAACAAACCTCTGTGTGTGTGTGTGAGTGCACACACGCATGTACATGTACATACACGTACTTGTGAAAGCCCCAGGTCAACAACAGGTGTCTGTTCTTGATTGTACTTCACCTTATTTCTTGAGACAGAATCTATCACTAACTGAATGTGAGCTCGTGGTTCAGTTAGGATGGCTAGTTGGTTGGTGTATTCTAGCTTGCTCTCTGTTGCTGTGATAAACACCATGACCAAAAACAACTTGGGGAGGAAAGGGTTTATTTCATCTTACAGGTTACAGTCTGTCATTGAGGGAAGTCAGAGAAGGAACTCAAGCAGGGGAGGGCCTTGCAACAAAAAACATGGGGTGGGGGAGGTTTGGGGATTTAGCTCAGTTGCCTAGCAAGAGCAAGGCCCTGGGTTCGGGCCTCAGCTCTGAAAAAAAAAACCATGGAGGAATGCTACTTACTGATTTGCTCCATACGACTAGCCTGTTTAGCCTTTTTTTTTTTTTTTTTTTTAAAAAGAAAGAAAAATTAAAAGTGTGTGTGTGTGTGTGTGTGTGTGTGTGTGTAAGATGTCTGTGGAGGCCAAACTTTGGATCCCCTGGAGTTGGAGTTACAAGTGGCTTTGTACCAGCTGATGTGGTCGCTGGGATCTTAACTACTGAACTGTCTGTCCAGCATAATAGCTCGATTTCTCACACAGCCCAGGCCCACCTTGCCTTCCGAGGTCAATTAGCTATTAAGGAAATGCCTCCAGGGTATTGCCACAAGCCAATCAGGTAGAAGCAATTCTTCAATTGAGGGTCCCTCTTTTCAGGTGACTTTAGGTTTGTGCCAACGTGACAGCTGAAGCTAACTATGACAATGAACTTCAGAGACCCTGTTTTTATTCCTTCAGGTGTTGAGATTACAGAGGCATGCTGGAAATCTAAAACCAGGTCCTTGTGCTTACTTAGCAGATTCTTTAACTTTAACCTATGAGACATCTCTCCATCCTTAGATATGGACATTTTCAGTGGCAAACTGAAGTTAGGTATGGTTGGATGTGCCTGAAGTCCTAGCAATAGGTAGGCTGAGGCAGGAGGATGACAAATTTCAAGTCATCATAAGCTACATAGCTAGTTCCAGACCACCCTTGACTATATAATGAGGCTCTGTCTCAAAAACAAAATGAACAAACAAAAAACCTAAAATAAAAACAGCAATAACACAAATAAAAAAGTAATATAGACAAATTAACTAAAACTCAAATGGAAAATTAGAATTATGTGAGAAGACTTCAGTTCTGCTTAATAAGATGAAAACTTTTAAGGGAGAGGAGTGAGACTTTTAGTTACGCTGTAGTTGAGCAACCCCATATCCTAGGAGCTGAGTTTTTCTTCTCTTTAAATTGGACAGGCCAAGATTTATGCCATCTGATATGGCTGCTATCTATCACATATAACTACTTAAATTTAAGTTCATTTTAAATAAAGATTTTTAAAATCCTCAGATATATTTCAAATACTCCAAAACTCACATATGCTAAGTGGTTGTTGTATTAGAAAGTATAGATAAAACACACACATTATTGAAGGAAGTTTTGGTCTTCACTGAAGGTCCTGAAGACAAAGTTCGCCATATTTCTAATGCCACTGCCTATAGATGATTTATAATACTGTAAAACATCTCCGTTGTCAGTTCTCTGGGGAGCCAGCCATACCTTTTCCAAGAATTGTTCTTTATTCCACAGTGTAAGCATAGGCAGCCGTATCTGGTGTTAGACATGTCCCTCTGGATTTGAGCTGTTTGGATCAGGGGTGGCCACCTGACCCAAGCACAGTCAGTCAGAGACTCTTCTTTGGAAATTTAGTACTGAGGTTGAGACATAGACTCCTTGCAAGGCCCAAACCCATCTGCCTAAAGACCCTCTGTGGGCTGGGCCCTGCTACATCAAGGATGTTCATGTTGTGAAGATGAAAGAATATCGTGCTAAGGGTAGCTATCTGCTATTAAACATGCTGGAGATGCTGAGAAAACAAAAAACAAAAAACAAAAAACAAAACAAAAACAAAAAACGTGCAGACAAAAGCAAATGAAGCAGGCAGACACTTGCAGAGCAGAGTCCTGGTGGCAGGCTTATGGCTTCAACTTCCTAAAGTCTGACTACATTCCTGTACCTTACACATTTGGGTCACTCTTTTACATTTGGATAAAATTCCTATTTTCCCAAGTAGAGTCAGTTTGGCCTCTGTTACTTAATATGGAAGAGCTATGTCTAAATTGGTAATAATTACTTAGAATTGATAAAAAACAAAACCCTGAAATTCTACTCAGACTCAACAAGAGAATGTAGTGATTGATTGATGATGTCTGTCATGGGTGCAGGATTGGAAGCTGAAGCATCTGTGTTGAATATTTCCTGTTCCTGATAAGTCAGTCTCTGAAATGACCTCACTCACAAATGCCCTTTGTTTCTCCAATGAATTATTAATTGTTTGGTTTTTTTTTTCTTTTTCTGATAATTCTGGGTGAGTAACTTGTTATTCATTCTCTGATGTTTCCTGTTAACTGTTTCTACTGGTGAAATAAAATATAATGACACTTGAAAATCTTAGGAAAGAGAGATAATAAATTGGAGCTATTAAGAATCAACCTTTTAGATTTCATATAAACTGTAAGCATCACATAAAATCCAAATACTTTCAGCAAAATGTGGCTTTTAGTAATGTCAGCCAAGTTACCCAAAGCTAATACACTACATGTCTTTTAAAACTTTTCACAGGGCTAAAAATAAATTTATATAATGTCAACTTTATTAAGGTGGTCGGGTATAATTAATCTAAATAACCTTTATTTTTCTCTCTTTGTTTTGTTCTTGTTTTTCAAGACAGGGTTTCTCTGTGTAGTCCTGGCTGCCCTGAAACTCTATATACCAGGCTGGCCTCGACCTCAGAGAACCACCTGCCTCTGCTTCCCAAGTGCTGGGATTAATGGCACCATATAGCTCAGTAGTAAGATGCTTGCCTACCATTTACAGGGCATTGGGGTTCATCCCATCACTCATGAAAGAAAAATTAGAGACAGAGAAAGAGAGAGAAGGAGAGGGGGGGGGAAGAGAGAGAGGAGAAGAAGAAAATGAAAGAAATTTAAAGATTTTCTTTTAAAATAAATATAATTTTCTATGTTCAGTTCAGTGAACTTTAGCCTTTTCTCATATGATAGTTACGACTAATTATAGAAAAATCGAGGCCAGGACATTAATTTCATAACAGTCATGAGAGTAGGCCCAGAGTAACATCTATAAGCATGCTGAGAGGTAAGATAACTAGGGAGAAGCATGACAGAACCAGGGGTCAGGTGAAGATGTGTTGTCAAAATACACACAGACGTGACAGGTCATAAAACAAAG
Organism: Rhabdomys pumilio; assembly: GCA_030674055.1. Taxonomy (NCBI): domain Eukaryota; kingdom Metazoa; phylum Chordata; class Mammalia; order Rodentia; family Muridae; genus Rhabdomys; species Rhabdomys pumilio. Next base: position 179,345,910 of record JANHMN010000001.1, on the reverse strand, counting down.
ATAGCTGATCAAAACCAGGATAGGGCTGGGCAGGAGGATTGTCATGAGTTTGAATCTAGCCTAAGCTATATACTGAGCTCTAGGCCAGCCTAGGCTATAACACCTACCCCAACCACGGTAGACATAAGAAAAAACTTTGCTATTTAAGACCAGATGGCTGGTAAATAATAGACTGTGGCAAACATGAAGGGCTGAGCCTGAGCTTCTGAGCTGTCTACAGTGAGATGATAAACATTTTATAATCATCTCAGTTTTCAGTAGCTTGTTACACCACAATAGAAAACTCCTGTGTTCATGTGGATGATAATCTATCAAAATAGTCTCGAGTCTTCCTGTAGCCATGGGAAACTGTATTTCAGCAAAGGCACACATAGATACCTAATATATAGGACAAATAAAACCAGCATTTCTCTGCTTACAACTGAGTAAAGGGAGTGGATTCCCTATCAGCTGATGTTCTAGTGGCCTGGTAGATAGCTCAGAAAGCCATTAGACAAACTGCACAAAGGTCATAAGCATGATGACCCACATGCACCCTGGAGGCTGCAAGACAAACACGGAAGTGCTCCCATTGGCAGAGTACTGAGGACACTGGGGACATTATTGCCCAGCACTGTTTCTGATGGCTCTCTCTTTCCTTGGGGCTCCTAGAACTGCCCTAACTGCTTTGAAAGGTTGCAAGTGTCTAGGATTTTATGCCTCTTGAAAAGGCCTTCAGTCAAGGACTGATTGGGGGGAAGCATAAAAACCTGTAGCCCCCACTTTGCATTGGGGCCGCCTCCAGGGTGTAATTTACACTGTAGACTTTCTAGCCGGATCAGGCTCCAGCTACCCTCCCCTCAGTAGAACGGCCTGACATGGCACAGTACTTGTTTCCCCTGTCTTGTCCTGATTCCTTCATTTCCCACCAGCTTCTCTCTGAAACAGTGCTCTAACAATGCTTTGCACAGTAATTCTTATTCTAGTATTTGCTTCAGGGAATCCAATTTGAGACACAAGGGCAGCTGAGACTTCTCAACAGCTTCAAGACCTTTCTGTGCTTCTGAGTCTCTTCTTGGTCATATTTCATCCTGGGTTCCTGTGGCCTTCGTGGCCTCTGTGATCTTCACATTCATCCTTTGCAAAGGAGAATGTAATTGGCCTTATGCTCCCATGCTGCATGGAAGAGCTCTGACAGGCAGGTCATTACCCCAGGCTATCCCAGACACAATTGATCTCCTTATTATGAGATGAACTTCCACTAAATTATAATGTAGGTCAGCTACTGGTCCTTGTTCCTGTCTAGACACTGGGATTGGGTCCTTTACATCTTTGACAGGAGAAAGAAAAAAGAATGATGAGTAGGGCAGTTAATTACTGGCTATCTAGAATCCTCTTTAGGATATACAACTTTTGTGAGTCCGAAGAAATATGGCAATAGCAACTCACTCAAGGTTGTTTGCAGGAGCAGAATACTGTCAGGGTAAGAACACAGTGTAAGAGGTCTCAGCTTTGTTCTTGCAGTGAAAGAAAATAGAATTAGTTAAAGACACAGATACTAAAGAGTATTAACTCTTGTCTGAATATAACTGATTGCTTTATATGCTGTCTTAATTAGGCTTCCTATTGCTGCAATGAAATAACCATTACCAAAATGCAAGTCGTACAGGAAAGGTTTTATTTGGCTTACATTTTCATATCACCATTCATCATCGAAGGGAGTTAGGACAGGAACTCAAACAAGATGCAGAGGACACGGAAGGCTGCTGCTTACTTGCTTGCTCCACATAGCTTGCTCAGCCTGCTTTCTCATAGAACCCAGGACCACCATCCTAGGGATGGCCACACCCACAGTGGACTGGCCCCTCCCCCATTAGTCAGTATTTTAAGAAAATGCCTTACAGCTGGATCTTATGAGGCATTTCCTCAATAGTTTGAGGAAATATATTTGAAACTCAATCTGAGGTTCCCTCCCTTCAGATAACTCTAGCTTGTGTCAAGTTGACATAAGACTAGCTAGCACACAGAGCTGATTCAAGAGCTTGAACTCCTAAGCACATTAGTCTTTAAGTAGTAGGTAAAAATATGTGTTGTCAAAATGTACAAAGATATGACAGAAAAAAACCAAGATGATTGATCAAAACCAGGGTATAGCTGGGCAGGAGTCTTGACATGAGTTTGAGTCCAAGCTGGGGTACATTGCACGTGGAGCAACTAGGACAGGGTGTACTTGCTAGTGAAGGGATTTGGGCAGGACACCAATAGCCCATAATAACCTACATACAGAGGGACAGGCCAGGATCAGAAACATTTTAGCATTTATGAGCCTCAGGCTCAAGGTGGAATCAGCAGACAGGGTCAGGACCCTGAGGGGTTTCAAGGACTCTCTTACGTGGAAGCTTAAGGTCTAGATCCTAAACAAGCCAGGTATTTCTCTTCCTAGGTAGCTTACATCTCAGCCTCCTGTGACAAACCATTTGGCTACATTCAAGAAAAAGTTAGACTAAGAAAAAACAGAGAGAAATCTTCAGAGGGAGCCACCTATGCCAAGGCAGACGAAGCAGCTCCTTGTTCATCATTCTTTCTCCTGAGGAATAATATTTAGTTGAGTGCCTGCACTGGGCTAGCTACCCTCTTAGACTGGGAAGGCAAATTCCAAGGTCATTTTGTGCAGAGGCAGCATGACTAAAATAAGCGATACTGTAGGCTCTTCTTAAGTGTCCCCAGGAAGGGACAGGCCAAGAGAGGTGGAGTTTGGGAAGGGTGAGAAAGAACAAGCAAGAGGCCACAGCCAGCTTGCCAGGGAGAGATCTGAGGTCAGAGCTCCAGGCTCCTCTGGCCAAGAGGCAGAGTTCAGTAAAGCAAGCTAAGGTCACTGCTGAGGAGCCCAGGCCAGGGAGAAGGGCACAGGCAGAGATGTGGGCACTGCCAGGTTCTGGGGAAGAAGGCAGACAGCACACTCGGTATTCACTTTGCCAGGCTGTTGAATATGTTAACCCTTACAGCAGCCTTACAAGATGGTCCAGAAAAACGAAGCTCAGGCTTTCTGAAGTGTACAAATCTCCGGAATTTATAATCCAATTCAAGTTCTAATATAACAAGTCTGTGGGTACATCCAAGATGGTGCAGTTCTAAAGTTCTTTAGGCAATAATGGTGATTCCTGCTGGCCCACAGACCATGGTGGGAACATCAGGAGGTTAAAAGTGGGCAGAAGTGACACACACCTTTTATCCTAGCACTCAGGAGACAGAGGTAGGTGGATCAATGTGAGTTCTAGGCTAGCCTGGTCTATAAAGAATTCCAGGGCAGCCAAGGCTACACAGAGAAATCTTGTCTCAAAAAACAAAACAAACAAACCCTGACCCTGGGACTGGGGAGATGGCTCAGTGGTTAAAGCACTTGCTAACCAGGCCTGAGCACCAGAATCTGGATCCCCAGAACACACTGATTGGTAGGTGGGTGTATAGTGTGTGTGCAATTCCAGCTTTGAAGGGTGAACATAGGGGATCCCTAGAAAGATGCTTAGCAAGAAGTAGCTGGGGTGGGGGATGGGGAACTCTAGGTTTGATTGACAGATCCTATATCAACAAATAAGGTTGAAGAGTGATAGATGATTCTCTAAAGTCAAAGTCAGGCCTCCATGTAGACATATGTATATACATACATACATGTGGACATGTACTCACACAAATGCATGCACACACATACATGTATGAAAATAAAATCAGGTATAGTCACATCAGTAATCTCTCTTTTACTTACTATGTTAACTTTTTGTTGTGATAAAACACTCCAGTAACACAACCCTAAAAGACAAAAAATTTCTCTGTGGTAAGGAGAAACATCACCACACAGAGGGCATGGCAGAGCACAGTTGTGCCCCTCACAGCAGCCAGGGAGTGACAAGAGAGGAGGAGACTGAGGACAAGATAGATTGCAAAGGATATAATCTAGTGACCTACGTTCTGGAACTGGTCCTCACCTCTGAAAGTTCCTACTACTTCCCAATGATGCCATTAACTTATGAGCTCATTGATGGGCTCATCTATCGGTAGAGACTTGGTCCAATCATTTCCCCAAAGCCCTGCTTCCGGATACACTGTGTTGGCAGCCATGCCTACATCACATTGGCCTTTGGGTGTGACACTTCATATACAAATGACATTAAGTGGGCTCTGGGAATTCTCTGGGGGTGTCTACATTCAGCGAAGTGCATTTGGTCCCGTGTAGTTTAAGTTGCTGTTCATAGTTTAATGATCAATTAATTTGGGTAGTATATGTTGTGATAAAATTTACTTCATAGCAGTTAGCTTTAATGAAGTCAAGTCTATTTCTTAATAGACCTGCTAGCCTCCTCCTTCTCCTCCATTTTCCTCTTAAACGGTCTGTTCTTTAAGAACATTTCATGGCCTTTTTATCAAAATTTTTCCTCTAGGTTATTATGGGTTGATGTAAAGTGTACTGAATTCTTGTTATGTTTTTTTTTTTTTTTAAAGACCATGTATTCATAAGACGTTTTAGTTCCTAGAATGCTTTTGTTGGCATCTCCTTCATTTTTGCTTCCATATAATCCCATCAATTTAGGTCGGTGTCATCAACTCATTTAATAGAGGAGGCTACAAAGACCAAGTTGAGTAAGTTACTCAAGGCTGTGTGGCTTCATAAGTGGTAACCTGTCACATGCTGTTCTGAGCTTTGTATGTAATAGGTCATCAAGTCTCTGTTCCAATCCTATTATTATTCCATTCCACAGATGAAAAAACAGAGGCCTTACCTATTATTACTATTATTACCTATTATTCCTAGAGGAATTACCTAGTTACTCAAAGCCACTGTGTCAATACAGAGGTAGAGCCATGGTCCTGCAGAGGCACCCTGCTTCTGACACTGTGGCGGCATCTGCACTAGAAGGGACTTATTGCAGTCTTTAGAGCCACAGCAAAAATTAAAGTGCTGGTGAGGATTTGCCAGCTTGTCCTAGAATAATGGTATCTTTGCCAGCTACAAGAGGGACCTTAAGAAACTTGGGATAATCATTCTCATGGAGGAGGAGGCTACCAATACTGGTAAGTGATAAATACAGCAGTTTAAAATCATCTCTTGGGCTCAGTAGGCACCACAGCTGCAGAGTATGTGACACACTTGGTGGCCAACTCTCAAATGACCCCACCCCATTCTGTACCATACTCGGTCTTCTATCGACTCTCACCTTCCCAAGTTCACATGTTCCACCTTGGTGTCTGAATTACAGTCCCATCATGAAGCTTTCATCTCGATGATACCCACTAAACACAACCCTATTTGCCAGGAAAGGATTGAGTCTGGGACTGACTATGTAGCCCAGGCTGGCCTTGAAGCCTTGAGCTTTATGTCTCCGTCTACAGAGTCCTAGGTTCACAGGTTTCTTTCGCCAGTCCGGGCTTCAGATGAAGAGACTTTAATGAAGAAACTGGCTGCAGGGGTTTGAGTCAAGTCAAGGGAGCAGATGGGAGGGAGGGGCACCCGGAGACTGAAAGCAGTAGGAAGCTGATACAACTGGAAGTCTGGAAAGACCAAAGAAGAATTATCAGAGTGTGTGGGAGTGGATGCCATTGTGGAGCTGTACAGATTGGGGGCAGGGTACAGACATAGCCAGATGCATACAAAGACGAAAGGGAAGAGACACCCTGTCTCCTTTCTTCTTCGCCCTAGTCATCTGCCAGTGTCCTTTTCTGTAGTCCAGTCTGATGTTGGCTGGACAGAATGCCTGGCTGGTGGAGTTCAGCAGGGTCAGAATTCTCAACTCAGAACAGGACAAGCCACAGTGACGAGTGCAGGAACACGCTGGTTCTGTCCTTCCACATCAGCAAAACAGGGAAGGTCCAGCGAAAAACATGAAAGACTAACACAGTTGTCATCAGAGGAAAACAAAAATCAGAATCCTGGCAGGCCTAGTGTCTAATCAGATAAGGATTTTTCTTTTTTCTTTTTTTCTTTTTCTTTTCTTCTCTTTTTCTTTTTTTTCTAGAAAAAAGAACATGGTGAAAAAAATAAAGTGTAAGCAAATGTTGGCTGTTAGTGGGAACACAAATAACAGGAACTGTACTGAATTAAGTTGGTTGTCTCCAGGTCTTTTTCTTTTTTCCCAGTTTCACCATGGATTAGTTTGCTGTGGTAAAAGTCAATATTAACTTGGTGACTATGTCTCAGCAACCTGTGATAGCTCTGCCAGGGAGACGCTGTCCTGATCTAATGTCTCATCAAATCCACAGTATTTTCTTTCTGTTTTTTTTTTTTCATTTTAGTCTTTATTTTTAATTATATTTATGTGTGTTTTTCTGTGTCTGAGTATGTACATGTGAGTGAGGGTGTCTGTGGAGGCCCGAGGCATTGGAACACTGGGTGCTCAGAACCAAACTCACTTCTTCTGCAAGAGCAGAATATGTATTTGTAACTGCTGAGCCATCTCTCCAGCCTCAAATTCACAGCTTTTTAGAAAACAGAATCAAACAGTTTAGTATTTAGATAAATGTTTAAGACATTTCTATTTTTTAACACACATTTACTTTTATCTTATGTGCCTGAACGTTTTACCTGTGTGTATGTACACCACCAGCATGCAGCATTTAAGGCCAGAAAGGGGCATTGGAATTGGAATTACAGACAGTTATGTGCCATCATGTGAGTGCCAGGAACTGAACCTAGGCCCATTTGTAAGAGCAACAAATGCTTTTAACCACCGACCCATCCCTCCAGCCCCAATATTTAAGATGTTTTAAAAATTAATTTAAGAAATTGTTCTTATTTGGCACAGTGACACATGTCTATAATCCCAGTATTCAGAAAATTGAAACATGAAGATCACAAAATTGAGGCTAGCCTAGGCTACATAGCAAGATCTTGTTCCAAAAGAAGTAAATGAAAATCTAAGATTCTATTTCCTTCATTGGAAAATTCAAGAAACAAAATTTTTGCATAACCATGGAGGCTGACATGAACAGAAAGTGTCACATGGCACCCAACAAATATTTGTTAGCTATTATCATTATCTATGATTTCACTTGACAGGATTAAAAAAAAATACACTCAGCATTCTGACTGCTTTGAGGAATTGGATTCCAGTTTCAGACAACTTAGTTTTAAATGTTTTGTATGAGTGAGAATTGTAGATATAAAGTATACAATATTTTAATGAAACTATCAAGATATTAAGTCTTAATTTTATCAAGCCTTCAGATCCAACAACTAAGGTTCAGAAATCACAGAGAGGATAGAACATGCCCAGCAGCACTGTATGGCTGTAGCAGGAAACTAGCACGCTGTCCACGTGGCCTGGACTGTGTTCTCCCCAAAGCCATATATCGCTGCCCTCACCTCTAGTGTGTGACTCTTTGGCAGCAGAGCCTCCAAGGTGATAATTAAGGTTAACAGTATATTTCGGTCGAGTTATATATTTATTGACATGTTTTTTGAGGCAGGGTCTGTCTTTACACCCTAATACTCTTCCTTCATCCTCCCAAGTGCTAGGACTCTAAATGTGTATCCTCCACCATGGGGCAATACAGTGAGCAGCTGGCTGGCTGCCATTCAGGCCTGGAGGCCGCCCAGGACACCAACACTATTCATCTTTTTGTCTTGAACTTCAAGCCGAGAGAACAGAGGGAAGATAAATACCTGCTGTTTAGATTACAAAGAATGTGTATTTTGTCATCGCAGCCTGGAATTTTTATTATTTTCTTCAGATGGAACAACGTTATTGTCATAGCTTTGGAAATTTTGAAGTTTTTGGATTTCATTATTGAAAAAATTTACAGCTAAATTTCATTATTGAAAATTTTACAGCTAAAATTATGTGCTATCTGGGGTTAGCTTAAACCATGGTATGGGGCAGTGACAGGTGAGAGCACAGGAGAAGAGATTGGCCGGGGATTAACAGGTATTGAAGCTGGTGCTGGGCTTATGGGGCTTGTTTAATAGTGTATCCCCTTCATTTGTGTGTGTGTGTGAGTGTGAGTGTGTGTGTGTGTATGAGAGAGAGACAGAGAGAGAGAGACAGAGAGAGAGAGACAGAGAGAGAGACACACACACAGAGAGAGAGAGAGAGAGAGAGAGAGAGAGAGAGAGAGAGAGGGAGGGAGAGAGAGATCAACGACAATAGAGTTAAAAACACTTTCTGAAAACTAGAAAAATCATTTTCTCTTGGTGTCAGGGATAAGGAGATTTGTTGACAGCAAATGGATTTTGTAAACTAGAAGGATCTTGACAGTGATGTGTGTATAAAATCCACATGCACATGTGTGCAAGCTGAGGCCTTACACTTCAAATAGTCAATCTGCCAGACTTAGTCAGTACCCACATACACAAAGGGAGCCCTGCTGTGTTAATGCACGTTTGATGCTGTGAAAACTACCCAATGATATCACAGGAGGAAAGGTTGGTTTAGGCCCATGGTTTCAGAGGTTTCACTTCCTAGCTAGCTGGTTCCGTTACTGTAGCGCTATGGTGATGCTGAACACTGTGGAGGAGGGAGACTGTGGTAGGGATGCTCACTTCATGACAGCAATGAAACAGAGAGGGAGGACAGATGGGGAGGAGCCAGGGTAAGATACATCTAGGAAGAATACACCAAAATGACCTAGTCCTCACATCCTGAAACTGCCTAGCACCTCCCAACAATCTAGTTAAATTTTCATTCACCTGCGGTATCATCCATTGAGGAGACCAGAGCCATCAGGATTCAGGCACTTCCCTATTATCTGATAGCCAAGCATCCAACATATGCCCCTATTGGTTTCATTTTGTCTTCAAACCATAACAGCCCTGACTTTTCAGAGCTTACATTCTAGTAGTCCTGATTAGCCAATACATTTCGAAAAGGTCCTTTACACGATATGACTGTTGTAATGACCACAAGGGCTGGGGTAGGCGTGGTTGCAGAGGGTCTCAGAAAAAAATGTCTCACAGAAAGTGTCTTGTAAACTAGGGGACCAATAGAACAAGAAGAAAGCTGGCCTGGAAGTGGAGAGAGCATGTAGGTGAGGGCACAGTGTGGGCAAAGGCTCTGCAAACACCAAGTTTGGTTTGTTGAAGGAACTAAGGAGAGCCAGGATGGCTGAGGCATGGTGATACCCAGGAGGGAAGAACCTTGAATGAGGCTATAAACCAGGCAGGGTCTAAGTCATGAACCACAGGAAGGCATTTGGATTTGATTCTAGGAAAAGTGGAACTCATCAGGGACTCTCAGAAGGGAATTTGACTTGTTTCAAGCCAAGTAGAAGTTAAGAGAAGGCTCTGAAGGACCAGGTAGGGAAGGTGGCCTTTAGTCTGGGTTCTTAGAATTGCTTTGGGAACTCACAACATCAGTGATGTTGTCCAAGGGGCACTCTGTGTCAACAGCCTCCAGAGTCAATGTCTTTCTGCTTTCTCTAGTATCTGGCAAGCTGTCTGTTGGGTATGTCCTTGGTATCTGTTGTTAAACAACAAGTCTTGGCAAATTTATTGTCTTATGGAAACAGGAATTGCTTAGAAACTTGGATTTGTCCAGAGAATCCAGTGAGATGCCCTGACCCACACAATCTCTAAGGGTTTTGGCTGAGGTCACTGGGATGCCTGGGGTGAAGAGGATTGGCTGGGCCTCTCACTCTTTCCTCATATAGACCCAGTGCCTAGCAGTGAGGTTTCTCATGATGATATCAAGGTTGTTGGTCACCCCTCCAGCAGGTCGGCAAGCAGGTAGCTGTACCAGGAGAGCAGGAGAATCCCAAAGCTGCCCTGCACTGTCTCCAGACATCACAGTTGACCTTCTTCAGTCTATTGCTCAGGGCCAGCTCTAAATCTTCTCAAGAGGGGACTATGTACAAAGACAACTATCACCCATCTCAGAAGCTGGTTAGTAAGAGTTCATATAGTGTGTACATTAACATGGGGAAGAGGCCCTGGGAGAACTCCCAAAGGAACTTGATTGGCAGCTCACTACCATGGTCATGTTAAAGGGTGGGTTTCCATTCTACAGGGAGGAAGACTGTGTCTAACAAATCTGAGATGGACTGAAGTATTGAGCGCAACTTTGGAGACTGTTCACCTAATGCATTTAGAGGACTGGCTGGAGTAGAGTCTGAAGTAAGCCAAGATGCCTTGTCAAAGCTGTTAGAACAAAATGGAGCTAACCCTATTGCAAATAAGGAAAGGCACAGAGCAGAGAGTTTACGAAGGAGAGGAACTCGTGTGCATCTGCCCTGCAAACTACAACAAACGCTTTCTGGAGCCACAGCTGTGCACAAAGGCCACTGTGAACAACAACACTTCTTTCTGCAAGGGCACGAGCCCAGTGAGTTCCCATCTGACCTGGGCTCGCAGCCACCTTGCTATTGATCTTTGAGGCCAAAGATAATTGTTTCAAAAAGAATCTTATGTAATGTTTTCCATTTTTACCTTTAAAAGCTTTGTCTTCCTTCCCTTCATTGGATATACCCATGTGTATTCCGACCACAGTGTTCATTCCTGAGTAAATCCATTATCTTCAGGGAATCTCTCTCCGTTGTAGTTTGAGTCTGAAATGTCTCCCATTGGCTCGTGTTTCCCAGAGTGGGATAATATTTTAGGAGGCTGTGGAATCCTTAGGAGGTGGACTGTGACTGACAGAGGTAGCTCACAAGGGGCTGGCCCAGCTCCCTTTGCTTCAGAGCCCACACCAGATGCAGACAGACCCTCTTCCACATGCTCTTGCTGTCATGGTGTGAGCCACTATACTTGGTCTCCCCTTGCTGAGATGAACTGGGATTATCTGAAATGATAAGCCAATTTTTCCTTTCCATACTTTTTTTTCTCTGTGAGATATTTTGCCATAGCAAATCAAAAAGTAACTCTCCATTGTTAGGCTGACAGTCTAGTGAGGAATTTGGTAAATTTGTTGGGTGGTATATGGCCAATCTCTTCTCTCTGCTAAAAAAACAAATCAACAACAAAACAAAACAAAAAAATCTTCAGTAAGTGATTTCTTTTGTTAACACATTGTGAATGTTTTCTAAGGGAGGAATCTGTATCAGATGCCAAGTTTCATTTCAAGGAGGATTTGAGATACAGCCCAAGGGAAACTGCCCACATGTAGGATACTAGAGAAATAAAGAAAAATGAAACAAATGACTAAATCCGGAAATTTCTATAATCTTCAGCTGATTATGATCCCAGCAAACCTGTAATTACATCCACTCCTGTTACAGCTGAATTCTGGAACTGCTTGTCTCCATTTCTGGTTTCCTCCTTTCCAACTTCCTCCCTACCCCAACCTTCTTTTCACATTGTGAGTTTGAAGACTTAAATGCTTTTTATAGAATGGACTCTGATATAGGAATAACTCTTTAGAATTAAAGAATTATTTAATTATCTGATGGATTTCCTCCTATCTGACTTCCTCTCTGCCCCAACCTCCTTTTCACATTGTGAGTTTGGAGACTAAAATACTTCTTATAGAATGGACTCTGCTACAAGAATAACTCTTTAGAATTAAAGAATTATTTAATTATCTGATGTGTATTGAATACTACATGCAATTGAAAATTCTGAGAAAAGATATTTCTCAAAGTCAGCCAAGGATGTAAGCCCAGAATATCTGATGAAGAGGTGAGACATGCCTGAGACGCAGTGAGACTGAAACCCAATTGTTTGAATTCAGAGTGTGTTATTTTTATAACGAGAACTATTCCCTATAGATTCATTTGAACACTTGATCTCCTGTTTTGAAAGCTATGGAACCTTTAGGAGGCAAAATCTTACTGGAGGAAATATATCACTGGGGGCAGGCTCTAAGAGTTTATAGCCTGGCCCCACTTCTTTCTGCTTCCTGCTTGAGGTTATGATGTGATCACTCAGCTTTTTCTTCCTGACCACGTGGCTTCTCCGCCATTATGAATATTTAGCCCTTTGGAACCATAAACCAAAATAAGCTCTTTCTTAAGTTGTTTTTGGTATGTTGTTACAGCAATACAGCAATAACTAACACAGGGTATTTGTTGGGGGATTGTGGGGGGTGAAGGTTGAGGAGAAATACTTAACGGAAATGGTAGTGTCAAATGGAGCCTGAAATTAAAAGTGACATTTGTAAAAACTTTGACGTTTAGAGGCTGATTGGGGAGTGATCTCAAGAGTACAAGTTATGACTCTGCCATCTTGGTATCTCCTGCATGGAGCCTGGCATGCTGCCGTTGCTTGAAGCAAGGTATTGAGCTGCGTGGTGGTGGTGCCCATCTTTAGTCCCAGCACTTTGGAGACAGAGGCAGTCGGATCTCTATAAATTTGAGGCCAGCCTGATCTACAGGTTGAGTTCCAGGACAGCCAAGGCTACAGAGAGAAACCCTAATTTGAAAATCTAAAACAAAAAAAAAACCAATAAACCAAAACAAACAAACCAAACACGGTACTAAACTAGCACCCCAGGGCTTAGGACAGAGGTGGACAGGTTCGGGGCACCTAGAGCACTGGGATCTCATTAGAAATATAAATTCTTGGGGCTTTTCCTCAGATTCACTGAGGCAGAAATTATAGAGGTCCAGTAAAAGTAGTCTGTGTTTTACTAAGTCCATCAGGAGCTTTGCCAAAGGTTAACGTTTAAGAACCATTGTTGTAGGATAAATATCCTAGATATTTGGTTCAGAACTTAAGATTCATAAATAGCCTAGAGAAAGGTTCATAAATAGCCTAGAGAAAACTTGTGAGGGTCTTTGGGACACTAAGAACTCAAATACTTTTATTCTTTATTTCTTGAGAGAGAGAGAGAGAGAGAGAGAGAGAGAGAGAATAGAGAAATTAAAGAGGAATTAAAGGAATTACTAGAGGGGTCAGGAAAAGATAAATTATTGACAAGTTGCTTTCCTCCTTGAAAAGATTGAAACATTCTCTATGAAAATATATTCAATGATTTAATTTTTTGAATTGCTTTATTTTATGTGTATGAGTCTTTTCAACCGCACTCATGTGTGTGCACGCGCGTGTGCAGGAACCATGTGTATACCTGGTGTCCATGGAATCCAGAAGTGGACACTGGATCCTCTAGAACTGGAGTTACAGATAGTTGTAAGCTGTCATGTGGGTGCCGGGGTTAAAACCTGGTCTTCTAAAAGAGCAGGCAGTGCTCTTAAGTGCTGAACCATTTCTCCAGTCCATAGCCAATAGTTTTTGAAACAGACTGTTTATAGAATAGGAAAAAAAAATCAAATGTCAAACACTGAGCTGTGGTTTTACATGAAGCCATTCTCTCCAGCCAGAACTACATGCCCATCCTCATTGTCAATCTCCAAGGTCATCCTTGGTGATCCCCAGCATCGGGCCACCAGAGTGTTTCCTTTTAAAGTGGAGAGGTCATATAAAATTCTTCATTTTCTTGTTCATTCATAATGCTTTGGGGCTGACAGGACAGAAAGTATTAGCAGGATCTTCTGTTTGCCTTGTGCCTTACCTAGAGACAAGCGAAGTTTGTGTCTGTCCATAGGGGACTTCCAATAGCTCCCAAGGAAGGGTCCCATGAGCTTCTCTCTGCTGTAAGTTCATGAGTGCAGTGGCTGTATCATACCTAGCAACAGCATTTCAAGACCTGCCCTCCACAATCTGGCTCCTATTTCTTCCAAACCCTCTTCTGCAGTTCTCTGCGCCTTGGAAGGTGTGATTGACATGAAAGAGTGACATGGATGATAAACTCTCAACAAGAGCTTATTTTCAGCCCCCTGAGAAGCCATAAGTATTTTGTTTCTTGCAAATAGGGGACCTATCTATCAATATTCACATTAATGTTGTTAGCTGGGTGCGTAGGCCATGCCTGAGACACCCCTGCCTAGTGCCACCTGGCACAGGAGGGCTTAGCACTTCTGAGACCATTTCTGAGATGCCTCCAGATACCCCGAGGTCCTGAGCACCACTGACTGAGATTAGCAAGCAAGTGGTGAAGAGATGGAAGAGAAAAAGAAGCAGAAGGATGTGGCCATAATGAAGAGAGGTAGAACTGAAGACTCGAGGGTAGTGAAGATCAGCCTGATGTGAGTAGCCAGTGATGCCACTTAAGACCATGGTGAGGTCCTGGCCTGTGTTGTTACTGGGGGCCACATCTGGGTCCACAGCTCAGCAGCAGTGAGGGTCTGTTAACCACCAAAATCCAGGTGGATGTTGCTGGTTTGAACTGCCACCTGTGGCCATAGTGATATCTGTGGGCTGTGTAGAAGCGGCCCTACCCCTTGCCTGGGCATCATGGGAGAACTGGTCCCAAAGGCATGAGAGCAGGAGTGCAGTCCTTGCCCCTCACAGAGCAGCACTTAGGAGAGCAAGCCCTGCTGAACCTTTCCTGAGCAGCATTGCAGAGATGACCCTGGTAGCAGGGGTGTGGGTGAGCCGGCCCCAAGAGCATTTGCAGGCGAGCTGGACCTATTCCTTGCCAGCTTCAGCTGGGTGAGCTAGCCAGCCCAGTGCTGGAGAGCTCACCCTGGTGGTATGGATGGAGAGCTGGTGGGCTGACCAATGCACCTACCAACCCAGGTAGCTGATCCAGGGCTTTGAGTTGGTTCACCCCAGCATCTACAGGTTCTCCATGATACAGGGCAACAACAGGATATCCAAGAATCCTGGTGAGGATCCTGTATTGATGGTGTAGCAGAAGCCAGAGGCCTTGAAACAGACCAATGACTCAGTGCAATGAACATTTGCAAGTACAGAGGTGTGGACTGGAGGGTCTACTGTAGGACACATTGTGACAGACTACAGTTTCTACAACAAGATTTTTTTTTCCTTTTGAGGAAGAGGTTGCAAGAGCAATGGACAGGCACAAGGGGATGGGGAGATGAGTGGGATTGGGGTGCACGATGTGAAATTCACACACACACACAAAATAAAAAGCTAAATAATAAAAAAAATACTGATAGTTGAAATAATACTTTCAGATAGATAGCTTAGAATAAAGATTTCCAAGTTAAATATGATGGTACATGCCTGTGAGAGATCTCTCTCAGCACTCAGAGAGCAAAAGCAGAGAGATCCTGAGTTTAAGGTCAACCTGGGATACACAGTGGAATGTTGTCTCCAAATTAATTAATTAATATTTAATTGAGTGATTTAATATCATTAGAAATAGGATAAGTTCTTCTTGAATTTCATATCATTCTTCTGACAGATAGATATTGGCATTCTTTACTCTATGGAATATCATTGTTATCCATAAGGCTCTGAGAGTTAGAACATCTTTTCTGGGTTTAGTTATCACAATGGTTATTGGCGTATATTTAGTTAAAGCAACACAAAGTGGATAGAGGGCTGACTCAGCAATTCAGAGCCCCAGCAGCTGTTTTAGAGCACCCGAGTTTCATTCCCAGCACCCAGCTGGAGGTTCACAACCGTCTGTAACTCCAGCGCCAAAGAATACAGTGCCCTCTTCTGGTCTCCCAGGAATTCTAAAACACACACACAGAGACAGAGAAAGAGAGAGAGAGAGAGAGAGAGAGAGAGAGAGAGAGAGAGAGAGAGAAAACATACATTCACAAAGGCTCACACACATACATAGAAAAAAAAAGCTAACACCCCCCCACACCCACCCCCACCACACACACACACACATCTACACAACAACAGAATATGGCCACATGGGGGCACATGCCTTTGTTTCCAGCATTCTGGAGGTACAGCCAGGGCTACACAGAGAGAAACCCTGTCTCAGAAAACAAGAACCAAAACCAAACCAAACCGAACCAAAAAAAAAAAAAAAAAAACCAATACATTTGATAATTATGAAACGTAACTTTAATGAGATTCTTTAATGAGAAGTATTTTTCTTTATTTTGATGTCTCGTAGTGAGTTACATTTATTGTTGTTAGAGTCAGAAAAATTTAGCACCAACATTCCCTTCTTTTCATCTTCTCTTTTTGTAGATAGAAATGCTGAGAATTTCTATTCCTCTTTAAGGGGCAGAATTGAAAACTTTATTGTAGAAATGTCATTTATTTTTTTTTTTTTAATTCCCTCTGAGTTAAATAGTGAAAAGAATTTCATGACGTTTTCTCTTAAGATTAGTTTTAGGCAGAAAATGAGTTCTACCTTTTGCAAGTTTGAGAGCAATGAATCAATGCTATTTGACTTGTGGAAATATTTGTCACTGGTTTATAGTGTTAGTCACTCTCTCAACAATGACGCCAATGTGTGGCTTTGCCTGGAAACCTGAGTTTTTGCATCCTGCTGCGAAGAGCCAATTGTTTGTTAGATTTGGGGTGGATGAGAGGAGAGGCCTTCTGTGAAGTGAAAAGAAATGTTGTGAAGGAAGATCTACAGCCCTTCTGTCTTCTCTCTCTCTCTCTCTGTCTCTGTCTCTGTCTCTGTCTCTGTCTCTGTCTCTGTCTCTGTCTCTCTCTTTCCCTCTCTAATCTTTAGGGAGCAGCACAAATGGACATGGAGAATTTGGAAATTACCCTCCTAAAACCAGCCAGGATTCTATGTGGAAAGTTTTACTCTTGATATTTGCAGTATGCTCTTTGAACAGGTGACATAGGTGAACTTGGAAGCCATTAGAAATGCAGAATTGAAGCCCCAACCCAGACCCATTGAGGCAGAAATAGCAATGAGCAAAAGTTGAAGAAAGTCTTGGTCCAGCTCTCCTTTTCCTTAGCCTTGACTGTGTGCACAGGCTCCTTCCCAGGGAAGCCACAGGTTGCTTCTCTCCTGTACTCCTATCTTTGAATCTCTAGGGATTCACCTGGTGCGGTTGCCAGCAGCCAACAGGGCTGCCTGCAGTGGCATTTTTGACTCTGCACACCATTCCAAAACTGCCTATGACAAGACATGGGAACCCTGGGAACTGGTGGATGATAGTGTCATTTCCCTGGCATCAGTGATTAGATTTGGGCAATAGTGTCACTAGAACACTGGATTTTGAATTAGTGTATGTTAAGATTGGACAGATCCACCTGTGTCACAGAAAGACTTCCACAGATTACCTTGTGAGCATTGTAACCTTGTCATTAAGAGGGCTAGAAACAGAATATTCCACTCCCTGCCCATACACACCAAACTAAAAATATTCAAACAGAGGGTCAAACGTTGCTATTCCTAGCAAAAAGAATATGGCTGATTATATTCTAGAAATGCTTTTGCCTTTCTTTGTATTTCTGCTGCACTGGCAACTGTGCTATCCCAGCTTGGCTAGCCCTCTGCCTACCCTCTTGGCCTTGAATGTGCTTTTCCTGTGTGTGGGATTCCAGATCAGAAACAAAGATGCCTGGAGCCAAAGCCTCCCTCTGGGGTGTAAACACATGAGTGTTAGTGAAGTTTGGACGCCCATGAGCAGTCTGTGGGAGGAAGTGTTTCTCTGACATTATTCTTACTTGGTCCCTACACAAAGAACAATCAATCATCCGGCATATAACAAGGACAGCTCCAAGTTCAAGCCCTGCCTCTGTACCCACACTCTTGGGACTTCTATGTGTCTCTCATTGACTTGCAACTTTGCCAAGTAGGTTAGTTCAGCTGGTTGGCAAGCTCACTGGAATCTCCTGTGTCTGCTTCCCATTTCTCTGTCACTGGGATTAGAAGTGTATGCCAATGTGCCCAGCTTTTTTATATGTGTTCTGGGGATTTGAACTTGTGAGACAAACACTTTAATGACTGAGCTGTCCCTATATGCCCCCCAACCCCAGCCCCGCCAGACACACATCTGCTCTTTCTGCCAGAGTTGCAATGGATTTGTAAATGCATCGCAGGTTACAGACACCACTGGTTTACTCTTCTTCACTTCACACTCCCATCTCTAGAAGGCCCACTCTGTCTGGGTTGTGGTGACATCCATGATGACATCATGATATCCTGTAGGAGAAACTTGGGCATCATCATAGTCTGATGGTTAAGCCAAGGAGAGGGGCCAGCGAGATGGCTCGGTGGGCAAAGGTACTCAGCGCCAGACGTGACAACCTGAGTTTGATACCTGGGACCCAGGTGGTTGAATGAAAAAAAAAAAAAAAAAAAAGCAGACTCCCAGAAGTTGACCTCTGAACTCCACTATGGCATGTGTTCACCATGTGCACACACACAAAATAAATAAGTCAATAAATGTCATACTTTTTTAAGTCAAGGAGAAAGCTAGTTAAACGTCTGAGTTCTGATTCTTCCTCATATACTCAGTTTTTCTTGGTTTCTTGGTCTGTTAGATCTCCAGACCAAGGATTCTTACACACACACTGTCCGTTTTCCTTAGGCAGAGGCTCACTGCTATGGCTAGAATGGAAGCCCGAGAGGCTGGGAGACCTGCTTAAGGGCCATGGAATTCTTGAACGAGCTCCTTTTCTGGTTATCAGCTAAGTGTTCGTTATGCACTTTATTTTTATGTGACATTTTCTAGAGATTTAGTAAATGATGGACTGCATTCATCCCTTAAACCCTGCAGAAACCAGGCTCTATAAAGACAGCAGGAGAGAGAGAGAGAGAGAGAGAGAGAGAGAGAGAGAGAGAGAGAGAGATTTACAGCTAATAGCTTCCTAATGAGAAAACCATGAACACTGTATTTTCAACCCAACTCCTCAGTTTGAATAATTCATGGGGAAAAAATCTGTGGGACTAGAAGTAACTGGGCTATTTTAATGAAAGTAGAGGTTGGGGATGTTTCAGAACTGGAGATCAACATCACTGGTTGTCATGGGGTACTGAGACACTGAGAGAAGTTAGCCCAGCACATAGCAGACCTAAGGACTTGGGCTCCTCTGTCTTGAGTGTTCAAGGCAACAGAGTGACCATAGGCCTGACTCACACTAGAACACAGGCCTTAGAGCATCCTTGTGCTTTGCACTGACCCTCAGAATTTGCCACAGAGACACCAGAGGACAGACAAACTCAGTGCCCCTCTCTACTGTGCTGGCAGGACAGAGAAGTCGCAGGGAGGTTACATCTCCATCACTTTTCCAGTCTTCGAGGATGCAATCCTGTTGGTTCCTGCTCCAGCATATATTAGATTTCCTCTAGCGCGCTTAAGCAAATCCTGGGGCGCAGAACCCACCCATACCAACTAAATCAGTCTTTGCTGGGGCCCAAGCCCAGTCACAACACTCCCCGGGTGGTGCCGACTACCCGCCCCCTACACACACCCAGGTTTGAGAAACCCTTGGTGCTTGCTCCCTTCTCTTTCTTCTTGCAGCCATACTCTTGACTGAATTACTCTTATTCTCTATTGCTGTTCCTCTTTTCATCCTTCCTTTTTAAACAAACAAACAAAAGCTCTCTCTCTCTCTTTTTTTTTCTACCATTACTTCAGCGGACCGTCCTGTCTCCTTCCTGCTAACCCTTGGGTCTGAGCACAGTAGCCACACAGTTTACAGTGGGCTGCTTCCTCAAGTCTTTGAAGATTATTAGCTAAACACAGCCTAGCGATTGCTCTCTCATCTGCTTGCCTCCCCCACCCCCTCAGCTGGGCGGAGTCTCTGGCTCCACCTCCAGCCTCTCTAAAGGACATTCCCCAGGGTCTCCTCAGTGTCACCTCTCTCAGGAAAGTCTCTTTCCTCATACCTTCCTCCAGCCTCCCTTAGTAGCTTCAGCCCCCATCACGCATGCGACTGGACTAGAAGACCCAGTCTGGTAGAGGAGCTTCTGGTGCTGCTTCTGTGATTCATGCTCCCAGCAGCCTTCTTCCCTTGCTGGCTAAGTGTGTGGGTGTGCAGCAGGCTCTTCCTAAGGCAAGCTGGCAAAAAATAAAACTTCTCAAGCTCCGATTCTGTAGACAGATTGCGAGGCCGCACAGCAGTTCAGAACTGCTGAATTGGGCTCTGTCCACCCACCTACACCCCTCCCCCCGGGCCCCCAGGAGGTGGTGGGTCAAGTTCCCTGAAGTTGTGATTTGTTCAAAGCTATCTAACTTAGGGGAGTCGCAATCATAAAGGTGGCACTTTAAGATAAACCAATGCCCATTTAATTACTGGGCTTTCAATGTAGGACACTATTCTTATCAAGAGTAAAATGCAAAGGGAAGGTCACGTGACCTCCGCTAAGGGTGCATTGTAGGCAATGGAGAGAGCTGAAGAGAAGAGAACAGACAAGAAGTAAAAAGTTATAAAAGGTGGGGGGTGGGGGGGGGGAGAAGAGGCAAGATGACAGCTGTGTGTTTAACTTCCCAGGATTTAAAGCTCCGTACTATTTGTCCAGCCCTCTCTGGGCCGCCTGTTGTGGAGCCCATATTGTTTTAAGCCTGCCCTTTGACCTCCACGGCATTTGGCCCTGGGAGCTTAGCAAACAGGATCTTCACAGCTGTAGCTTCTTCCTGGGTCTGTTTCCAGGGCCCTTGTCACTTTCTCGCTCCCTGACTCCACCTCCCTTGCTTTCTCTTAGACACTTACTTAACCGTTTGGGGGTGGGGGAGTTCCCTCTCATGGCTATGTAATGAAGTAAATCCAAGTTTTCAGTCTTTTGTCAAAATAATAATGAATGTTACTGGTAAAAATAGCACCAAAAAAGATTAATCGCAGCTAAAACCGTCTAGGGAAAAATAGTTATCGGTGGAAACTGTGTGAACACAAGATGTGGGCAGCCGAATCCAATCAGGAAGACTTGACTGACTGGTATCCAGGGAGTAAAAGTTCTAACAGCAGATAAAATGGGGGATGCTGACAAATCAAATTCTGTGGAAAGATTTGGTATCAATGACAACAACTTCAGTAAATTAATAAACAAAAAAGGTAAGAACTGGTGCTGACCTATCAATGAATCTCACTCAACTCCACTTGTTCCAGAGACTTGGTAATTTGCCCTGGTAATTTGCCACGCTGAGGTAATCACCACGATGTTATTATTGTCAGTTTTCTGTGAGGGATAGTGTGACCCCCAAACAGCTGCCTGAAGAGGCAGCACCAAGAGGTAGGGCTGGGAATCTGTGTTTCTCTTTTGAAAGTTATTTTACTTATGGGGCTGGAGAAATGACACAATTGTTAAAGACCTGTACTGCTCTTAAGAGGCCTGGAGTTTTGTTCCCATCACCTGTATCAGGTGGCTCCAAAACACCCTTAATTCAAGTAGTCACCTCTATTCATAGAGACATACACATACAGATACACACATAGACATAGAAAGACATTTTAAAAGGCATTATATTGTTATTATTGTGTATTGGAGGCTGTTCACACTGTAGCCGACTAGGAAATAGAGCAGTAGAAACCAGGGTCCTGAGATAACCTTATGGGCTTGCTCCTATGCCTACTCCTCCAAGGTTCCACGGCACCCCCAAATAGTTGTACCAGCTTGGAAACAGTGCCCCAAACAGCCCATAAGGGACATTTCCTACCGAAACCATAACACTAACCCTGATAGCACTTTGATCTGGATTTCTGGCTTCCAGATCTATGAGAAAAGCAGCCTTCTGTTGTGTAAGTCTGTGCTGTTTGTCATGAAAACATTGGCACTCTCAGGCCTTATAGTCAGGACACCCACAGGGTTGCCCGTGGGTAAAGCAACGTGATCTCTAAGGCTTCAAAATACTCCAGAGGGAAAAGTTGAGAGTAGGAGATAAACAAATAGGACTGGCTCAGAGATGGTGGTATGGGAGGTGGGTAGATGTTGCCAGAGAACTATATACAATTCCTTTCTTCTATCCAGTGTTTGAATAAAATAGCAGGCAAATTCTGTTATTTACTTACTTATGTTTGTGTTTCTGGGGATTTATACAGGTGAGGCAAGTGTTCTACCACTGAGCACATCATTCTCATATATATATATATATATATATATATATATATATATATATGAAATTGGCACTACAATATAAGCCCAGATGTGTCCAACCTGCAACCCATGGGACTTGTACATCCCAGCATAGCTATAAACTCAGCCCAGCACATTTATAGACCACAATGTCATGTCACCATGTCAACAGGTTGGAGCACCTGGAAGTGATTTTGATGCATATTCAAGTATATGACTATCACGGAAATTTTCCATAGCCTTGTGCTCTGACTAGACTGCTGTGCTCTCATATTGTTCTTATTACTACCACTGATGATAAGTGTTTTTAATATATGTTTAGAAGAAAAAATTATCAAAATATATCAATCTAATAGAGAAAGAAATCAAAACTGCAATTAGTAGAACTATCAGCATGGCATAGCAGTCAGGGAGGGAGGAGGTATCCCTGTCTAACACATAGCAG
>JANHMN010000001.1:179303804-179318804 GCA_030674055.1 Rhabdomys pumilio | reverse complement strand
TTCTTTTCTTTTTGATAGGGGGTGTCTCACATATTCCAGGCTGGTTTGAATTCACTTTGTAGCTAAGGGTGACCTTGAATTCCTGATCTCTGTCTTCATTTCCTCACTTCTGGATTAACGGTGTATAAAACACTGTGTGTGGTTTGTGCTGTATTGAAGACTGAACCCAGGGACTGGTGCGTGCCAGACAAACAGTCTACCGACTGAGCTACATCCCTAGTGCCTTTATTCTAATTTTAATATAATTTCTAGGTGTAAGCTAAGATCATTTGGTTTTTAATTATGACTCCATTCAACAGCAAATTGGCAGAGCTCCTGGAATTTTAATTATCATGTAGTTCACTTGAGCCAAAACAAGTGGCTCCAGGTTGTCATTAACTCTCGTGGCACTTAAAAGACAAACAGCCCGTGTTTTCTCTGGCTGTCAGCACAAAAGACATTGAAACTTCTGTGTGACTCAGCTACACTCACTCATTCATTCATCTTTTTTTTTTTTTTAATCAAGTACCCCTTGGGATCTGGAAAAGTATGAACAAGAGGCCCTGAGGCTAGACAAGGGAACTGAAGACTGCATAGGCCCTCTGTGTCATCCCAGTGTCTGGCAAGTGGAAAATACGTATTTTTTTTTTTTGTTAACTATTATTAACACAATAAATACAACACAATAAAATTAATACTACCTTTTTTTATATATGAGTGTGAAGGGCATGTGGGTGCCGTGGGGAAAAGGGGGTGTGTGGAGGACAAACTGACTGAGCCTGAGTTTGTTCTCTTTTTCCACCATGTGGAGTCCTGAGTATCAAACTCAAGTCATCAGCCTTGGTGGCAAGAGCCTTTTCCCTCTGAGCCCACTTGCTAGCTCACCACAGTTAAGTTTAACAGGTATCTATTCTCCTATGTGAGTTCTAACACTGGGTTTTTGTTTTTGTTGTTGTTGTTGTTGTTGTTACTGCTGCTGCTGTTGTGTTGTTTTGTTCTCAAAGATGAGTACTTTGTGTCAAGAACGCAGAGCCCATGGCTGTGGCGGTCTCCAGCTTTAGCCATACTGGGTTGAAATATCCACAGAAAAGCTCTTATAACTGAGACTAATTTTGTTTTGTTTAGACTGCAAGGTTTGTGATTTAGCAAAATAAAAAGAAACTCTCCCTGCCTTTTGTCTTCTCAGCAAACATTTATTTAATACCCATGTCCATCCTTATGTTCATTCTATAAAATAATGAGGTGTGAATGAGAGTCAGTGTGATCCACCCTCCTCAGGGTGAGGCTCTGTGAACCCCGACGAGTGCACCCAGTTAGGTGTCCTCACCCCAAGTCACTGAGACTTACATTGCTTTTAAGTGGCATAGGATTGCTAGGTCTGCTCGTGTCATGGAAAAACCTACCTTCCAGATAAATGTGTGCAAAACACTCATCCGTGATGTGATAGTTAATTTTAGGTATCAGTTTGACTGGACTAAGGGAGGTACCAACTTTGGTAAAACATTATATCTGAATATGTCTGTGAAGGTGTTTACAGAAGAGATTAGCATCTGGACTGGTGAAATGCCTAAAGCAGATGGTCTTCCCCAGGCTGGGTAAGCATTTCTCCTTCCACTGAGGACCCAAGTACAGTAAAACCTTAATCCGGTGGGCTTGCACTGTCTTTGTGAGCTGGACAGCATCTTACCCATGGATAGTGGTACCCTTGGGTATCCAGCTTGCAGACAGCACATAGCTCAGCCTCCGTAATTACATGAGCTGCTTCCTATAATCTCCATCCACAGCATACAGAGTACATGTGTGTTTTCTGTTGGTTCTGCCTCTCTGGTGAACCCAGGGCATACAGCAAACATTGATGCCGAGAGTAAAATCATCCGGTGTCTTAGTGTTTCAATCAATAGGAGGTACAGTTTGTGGACTAGCAAAGTCAACATTTGTTCACAATGCCTTATTAAAAATTGTTATAGGTACTTAAATTTGTTGACTTTCCTTCTTAAGAAAGATAAACATCCCTCGGCATACACACATGTGGAGTTGCCCAAGGTACATTTTCCCCACTGAAAATATGAAAGACTAGCTTGCCTGGGCTGCGGGGGTTTCCGTGCAGTTTGGAAGAACTTACTGTGTTTTCTGGGTCACTGTGTTGTGGCTAAATTGGGCTCAGGGTTTCAATCCAGGGCAAGGAGCTCCCTGCTCATTTCCCTTTCCTTTTCCTTAGATAATGTTTCTTCACAGAAGCAGGCGTTGAGGTAACGAGAACAATGGACATAGGCTCCCTCTCAATACCTCACACAGCTAAAACTTGTCACTTCACGTTTGGCTACTAACATAGTTTACTTTTTGCACACTTTAAAATTTTTTAATTTTATTTATTTGTTAATTAAATGGAGCCGATTATACAACAATGTCTTGGTTGTGTGATCTCTGGCTGGCTTCAAACTTGTATGTAATCTTTCTGCCTCAGCCTTCTGTGAGCAAGGATTACAAGTACGCCCCCACCATGTCTGAAAAGATGGTTAGCATTGTTATTATCATGACGCAGGTCTCTCAACTCTGGCTGTGTATAATAATTACAAAGGACCCTGGGAAAGAGATGAAAAATAAAACACTCCAGGATTTGTTCTAGAGCAGTCGAGTAAAACCACCAGAGAGAAGAATCAAACATAAAAAAAAAAAAAACCCTCCTAGAACATTCTAATGTGCCAACCAGATTCCAAAGCACTGGCCCAGCTGTGCATGGCAGCTCTTACTTCATTTTGGAGGTCTTTCCCTGCCACAGTGGTCAAAAATGGCGAGGGGAGGATCCCAGAGCAGAAGCCTGATGGTCTGAAGTAGTTGCAGCTCTGTTGCCAACCAGCCATGTGAATTTGGCCTTTGTGAATAGTATCAGAAGCAGGGCAGGGGTGAGGGTGAGGGTGAGGGTGAGGGTGAGGGTGAGGGTGAGGGTGAGGGTGAGGGTGAGGGTAAGAGAAGGGTGAGGGTGAGGGTGAGGGTGAAGGTGAGGGTAAGGGTAAGAGAAGGGTGAGGGTGAGGGTGAGGGTGAGGGTGAGAGTAAGGGTGGGAGAAGGGTGAGGGTGAGGGTGAGGGTGAGGGTGAAGGTGAGGGTAAGGGTAAGAGAAGGGTAAGGGTGAGGGTGAGAGTAAGGGTGGGAGAAGGGTGAGGGTGAGGGTGAGGGTGAGGGTGAGGGTGAGGGTGAGGGTGAGGGTGAGGGTGAGGGTAGGGGTACAGCAGGTGCTCCCAGTGCAGCAGGTGCTCCCAGTGCAGAATTGAAGGAGACACTGCTAAGGCAGACCTTGCTGACCTGGTTGGGAAAATCAGTGTCTCTTGAGGATGGAGAGCTGAGATGGGTCAGTGGTTATAGCACTTGCTTCATCTGAGGACCAGAGTTCAGATCTCCAGAACCCACAGAAATAGAGGGTTCAGTGACTCTGGAGGCGCAGTCTATAATCCAGCTTCAGAAGGAGGGGCAGTGGATTCGGAAAGTAAGCTGGCTATCAAGATTGGGGTGGTCTGGGTTTGACTGATAGACCCTGCTTCCAGTGACTATGACTAAGAGTCATGACATCAACCTCCATACCTACCCTCATGTGCACGCACTACACAGGTGTGCTTGCATGCATGCAAACACACACACACACACACACACACACACACACACACACACACACACAGGAAAAAGGAATCTGCTTCTATTCTGTACCCTCAGTTCTATACCGTCTGTGTCTTATTTGTCTTCTTGTGACCCCAAGTCTGTTCTCTGTGAAACAAGACGGAATTGCCTCTCTCCACAGCCTTCCCTGGTTCTAATGCTTTATGTCCCATACCTA
The DNA here is from genome assembly GCA_030674055.1 of Rhabdomys pumilio. Taxonomy (NCBI): domain Eukaryota; kingdom Metazoa; phylum Chordata; class Mammalia; order Rodentia; family Muridae; genus Rhabdomys; species Rhabdomys pumilio. Next base: position 179,314,998 of record JANHMN010000001.1, on the reverse strand, counting down.
AAGCTTAAGCCAACAGAGAGCCAATCAAAGCAAGACCCAGGTGAATCTGATCAATAGCAAAGATGAATAGTTCAAACCAGAAAAGGCCCTCTTTCTTTTTTTTATTTTTTTTTGCAATAAAAAGGTGCTTTTTACTGTTGTTTTGGGTTTTTTGTTTTCCTCTGTCATTCAGTAAAGTTGTGAAACAATGCCCAGCCACTCATACCTTAACCCTGCCTCGGCATCAGCCCAGTGGGCTTCAGTCATTTTCTTTGACTTTTATCCCAGACAGGTTGTAATGCCATCTCTACCCTATGATGAAATTTTTTCTTTTGCAATCCTGAATTTTTCAAAATGTGTGTTGATAAGGGCAGATAATAAGGCATGCAGCTATCCCTCCCTCCCCAGGGAACATTTATCTTACTTCATTTTAAATTTCAAATAACTCTGTAGACCTTGGACCATCAGTGTGTAGATTTGATGCCTGCGGGCTGGTGAGAACTAGTCCTTAAAATTTCAAAAATTGGGTCAGCTGCTTGTAAAATACAGTGCCATTAAAATTAAATCATAGTCAGCCCTGGTGGCACATTCCTGGTGGTACTTGAGGGGTGGAAGAGGAATCAGGAGTTCAAGGTCACCTACAGGGGCACATAGCAAGATGGGGACCAGCCTGGGCTCGGTGAAGCCCTGCCTCAAAAGTACAAAAACTCCCTCAAGGCTCAGGGAGCATCACAGGAAAAGGGAGGAGAAGAGTGTAACAGCTCGAGGAGGGAGGTCTGCTGTGAAACCTGTCTTCTGGATGTGACATGCTATACCCATGAACTTGCTGAAGCTATGATTGTATGAACAAGACCCACACAAGAGCAAACTAACAAGGGCATTCAGCATTGTATCATGCAGCACTAATTGGATTTAGTGGGTTACAAGTGGGGGAGGGGTGTCATGGACATGAAGGCGGGAGAGTACTTGGGGAGTAAGAGGAAAGGAAAGTTGAAGGTGGATATGGTCAAGATACATTGTATCCATGTATAACGTTGTCGAAAAAAACTAAAAAAAAAAAAAATAATAATAATAAAATAAATTTTTTTCTTTATAAACTTACGAATAAATTATATTAAAATGTAATAATCACTAATCTTTTTCATTTCTTAATTATACCAAAATTACTATTTTCTTGGGGCTATTACATCTGATGTATCTGTATGGTAGAAACCCTGAGTAGAGTGAGCTACCCACAGATCTCCCTAACTCCATGTTCAGTGTTAGCATCTGACATCTAGAAATCTGTAGGGAGCCAACTTTAAGCAGAAAGCTGCTAGAAAGCAGCTATCAGCTTTGCAGCCATCTGGAACCATTTACCTTGATAGAGACTTGGTTTTTCAGCAGCCTACAACAGCTGAGCACACTCTAACAAATATCTTGTTTATCCCACATAGCTTGTTTTGCTGTTTAGTGACCCCAGCTGCATAGTGCACGTGGTAAAATGTTTTCACCTGTGTTCTCCTGTGTGTGCTTATAAATACCCAGGATTTCCTTGTAATAAGGTTAAGAGGAATATATACAGTCAATAGAGTTAAGAGGTATATGAGTAAATAGAGTTAAGAGGAATGAACAAGAGTGAATATGCGCCAATAGAAGAGAAACAATAAAGGAGACTTGAGACTTGACTCCAGAACCTCTGCCTTGTTTCTAGTCTTCGAGACCCTGACCCCCTGGACCAAAACAGCAGCACAACCCAAGCCAGCCAGAGTACGGGCCACAACAGTTTGGCGCTAAGCGTGGGGCAGAACGGTCCTCAACAGAAATCAGCCCCATGGGAAGTGCTTATACCATGGGCATTGCCAGTGTTCACACACCAGAGCTTTTTTACTTAGAGATCCTGTGTTAAATATTTTCCAGTCTACCACTGGTATGGACTAACAGAAAAGCTAGAAATTATGGTGTGTGTGGTTTTCTTTGCCCAATACAAAGCAATTCCACCTGGAGGGAAGTCTTCATTGATTAGCTCAATACCAAAGCTGTCTTCTGATTTCCCCACTTCCCAAGCAGGCAAAAGCATTATATATTCCTAAGTAATCTTAGAAGATTGTTGTGAGATCTAAATCATAATTCTATGGCTTATGATTCATGATTTTTTTCTCTTAATTGTTCTGAAATAGGGTCTCATGTAACCTAGGCTGGCCTTGAACTCGTCATTTTCTTAACTCTACTTCTCAGGACACATCACCACGTCTGGCAATGTGGTTCACTGACAGTCCTTCAAAAAATAATAATAATAAGAGTCTAGTGGCTAGTGAGATGGCTCACCAGGTGAAGGTGTTTGCAGCCTGAGTAGGCAAATCTGGTGACCTGAGTTCAGTTCCTGGATGAAGGGGGGAACTTGACACAGTTGTTCTCTGACATCTCTATGTGTACTGTGGTGTGCGTGACCCTTCCTCAATAATAGTATACCAAATTTAAACTTAAAATGTGGAAATCTCATATCTTCCCAAGCCATTGTTTCCAAAGCTCAAACACTCTCCAGGGAACAATGTATAGATAGCAGTATCAGAAGCTGGGAAATGGCGCCTGTAAGGTTGATTTTTAACTTGTTTCTAGGTCAGATAAACAACAACACTCTCACACTGCATCCTTGGAACCTGTGCCATGATGCAACCAAGCAGCTGCCTGAGTGTTTTTGAGACAGTATCTCTCTATGTAGCCCAGGCTGGCCTCAAGTTCATGATCTTCCTGCCTCAACCTCCCAAGTACTGAGATCATAGGTGTGTAAGACAACAACCTGCCATAGCAGTTTTTAAGGTGGCAGAGTGTAGTCATTCTGGGTTACCTGAGCATCGGACTTAACTCCTGGCTAAAACTCGGGGTTATTATAATTCATAATTATGTTAAAATTCTTCATTTATAGGCATTTTTCACACTCTGAAAAACATGTGAACAAAATGTAAAGACTCATTTATCACTGTTATCTTGTGACTTATTTGTTGGAGAACCACCTCCCTGGCCCTCCCCGACCCTCCCCGGCCCCCCCCACCCCTCCCAGGCCCTCCCCAGCCCTCCCCAGCCCTCCCCAGCCCTCCCCAGCCCTCCCCAGCCCTCACACTCACTCTGAAGTGGAGAAGTCTACCTCTGGGCTACAGTGAAAAAAGTCCAACCCAGAATCTGGACCTCAAACCCAATCTGGAGTGGTCTGAGCCTAGCTGAGGACTACAGATCCTCAGGGAGACGCTCAGTTATGGCAGGAAGTCTGAATCCAATCCAGCCTCCAAAGCTTTGTCTGTAGAATAAAGACTGGCTGTTTTCCCAGCTTACCCAGGCACCACGCTAGGAATCAAATGATTTCACTTCAAAGCTGCACTGAACTTTCAGTGTCTTCAGCTTACCAGGCCCACACTATGTGCCTAAGGACATCTAGCTGAGGGGTAGCTACAAAGGGTAAACCCCTAGACTCCCACCTCCACAGACTTTTTGTATTATATGAGGGTTGAACCAGCCCTGAGAGGAAGCTGCAGTGTCTTTTAACAGATCCGTCCATCTCAGAGGTGTGCCGTTGCAGTGGATGCCGGATGTCCCTGATCAACAGACACTGGGAAGTGTCAGCTGGAGCTCAGGTATCCAGGCAATTTGTCTTTTAAAATAACAATATTACTATTTTATGAGAGTGTCTCCTGCAGGTGTGCCTGCACATGCTTGGTGCTGGGGGAGGCTAGAAGAGCCAGGGGAGGATTTGCATCTCCTGAGACTGGAGTTACAAATGGTTGTGGGCCATCTTGTGGGTGATGGGAATCAAACCTAGGTCCCCTAGAAGAGGAGCTCAGCTCTTAAGTGCTGAGCCATCTCCCCAGACTCCAGATGATTTTGGTTATCAGAGAAAAGTAGTTTCATGCCCAAAAGAGTAGAGAAACTGGATCAGGTTTGATGGGTTATTCGGTAAAGGTGTTTGTTTCCATAACAACGACCTAAGTTAGGTTCCCAGAATCCACATGGTAGAAAGACAAAACCAGCTTCTGCAAGTTATTTTCTTCTGGGTTCCACTAGGACACTGTGCGAGCATGCATGCATACGTACATGTGTGCATGGGCACACACACACACACACACACACCCATGCCCACATCGTGAAGGTTCTGTTGACATGAAACCTTCAGGTTCACCCACAGCTTGTCAGCTGCCTTTGAGGCACAGCAAAACCAAACACTCAGAATGCATTCAAGCCTTACCATTTCTCATAGTTTTGTGGGTCACGTGGAGCAACTGATTGGTGCTAGATGGAATAACATCACTTGCATAACTGGTGATCGTCCATCGACTTAGCCTGGATCCATTTGCCCAGTGATTGCCTCAAAGTTCCCAAGAGCACACGTGGTGTAAGCAGTTTGACGGCCCCTGCCCGTCAGGGACTATATGCAGTTTTCTCAGCATCATGTGGCTGCTAAGAAGCTGAACCAGAATGAAAACACTGCTGGCCCGATTGCTGTGCAGCCAATGGCTGGTCAGGGAGATAAAGATGGGACTTTTAGATTGCATGGACAAGGAATGGGGGAGAAGAAGAGCAGAGAGAATCACCATGATGCCATGACAGGGAAACAGAAAGATCAGACTAAAAGGACCACCGACATGTAAGAACAGGGTAAGTAGCCACAGGGGCCACTCACCTGACTAGCTCTGTGGCAGCAGAAATAAATTATAGAGTTTGCAAATATTGAATCAGGAATACCAGAGGGGAGTGTGTGCTAGCCAAGGGAAGTATGTGCTAGCCACCGGGAGGGTTAGAGGTACCCAACCATTGAGCTAGTTAGGCATATTAAAAATTAAGTTGGTGAGTGTGTGTGTGTGTGTGTGTGTGTGTGTGTGTGTGTGTGTCTTTGATTCGAGAATCCAGAGAGCTTTGGTGGATGGTTAGAGGCTCTATCACTCGCCCGGAAGGACTTAGGACCTTGAAAGGCAGCCTGGTCCCTAGTTGAGCCAAGGCTAGAAACCCGATGACCCTAAAGGGGACAGTAGGCATTTCACTTGGTTCCCAAGCACCAGGCTCCTGTCATTGGCTGCAGCCCTCCATAGATTTGTGGCCTTCAGTCACATAAAGGCAATACACAAGCCCCTAGCCTCAAGACAGATCTCCTTAATGAGGTACCTAAAGACCTGCAGGACTTAGCCAATAAACTCTACTTCCTAGACACTCCTCCCTGCAAAAGTTATTTAACCTCAGGCCTGCCCTGAGAAAGGGGGTATGGTTTTACTTATCTACTTTCCACTATGACAAGAAATGTCTTAAAACCACGAACTGTCTCTTTTCATCAGGATCTGTCGTGGGGAGCCATGAAGGCCTTCGATTATAGAGCCACTGTCTAATCTTCTGTAGAAGGCCTCTTTGTGCTCCCAGCCAAGGCGGCCATCAAGCCAAGCTCAAACCCACTTCCACCGCCAAGCCAAGGACTCCCCCCACCCCCGCAGGACCAGCCAGAGCTCCCCTCTTTTCCCCCTCGGCCCCGGGCTAGATCATGGGCCCCAACTCCATTCTCAGCTCTTCTTCAGCATCCAGCAGCACCTGGGTGTCTGAGCCTAAGAACAAGATGGCCCCAGTCTCATCGCAGGCCCAGGGACCCCTGAGTCAGCTCCAGCTGTCCTGCACCTCAGACTGTGCTTCCCCACACCTGGAGTGGTGTCCCTAAGACTTCCCTACAGCCCAGCATGGGGTAAGCACAGTCAACTTCCTGCATTCTGCCTCCCCAAGGCCCTGTGACAGAGCAGACATGACACGTGACCTCAATAACCCTACAAAAGAGTTCAAAGAGGATTAACTATTCACTGTTACAGGCATCACACCCTGCTTTGAGATGGGGATCGGTTCTTTTTTCCCCCCTTAGCTCACTGGATCTAGAACTCTGACTTCCAGAACTTTCTATAGTGTAGCTTTTACTGGGTTCTTCATTTCCACTGTTCTCTGGGCTCTCTGGTTTCTAGGAGGCAGAAGAGATGCATCATTCTTACCCCCTCTGCTTTTTAGGGCCCATTTATCAACTCTGAAATGGATGGAATCCTCTTATGTTCCTGGTGGGCTTGATTGCTGGGAAGGTTGTGAGGTTCTCAAAGCCAGAGCTAAACCAATGATTTCTCTCTGCTCTCCGGGTTCTTGTTAGTGGGAGCTCAGTCACTCAGTGACCCATTTGAACTAGAGGAAGGACTGAGACGCTGAGAAGCAACCTCGAATGCCTCTGGGGGTGGTGATCATGAAAGCACCCTCTTCCTGTGGAAAGGAAGGAAGACAGCTGCTAACCATGTGACCTCGTGGTCCTGTGACAGTGAAGCCGGGATCATCAGCGACCCTCAATGGATGCCAGCAGAATGGGCCAGTTGTTCAGTTAAGGTTAAATTGCTTTCAGCCCACAGCAAGGAGGGCTCTGACAGACTGCTACCCCCATGGCATCTCCCACCCACTCCTAAATGGAAAAATTGACAAACACCGCACTTGTCCAAAACCTTGGTGACAGAATGAAAAAGGAACTTAGTGGTGGATGGTTACAAACAGCAGCTAACAGGTAGAGAGAGCTCTGTGAGTTCTATGCTAGCCTGGTCTACATAGCGAGTTCTGGGCCAGCCAGATACACACAAACAAAAAGCCAAATTAATGAATCTTTTCCAAAATTATTCTTATTTTTCTATCCAAAGACAGTGTATTTTCCTACTTCTCTATTCGCTGATTGGAGGGAGGGGGCAATCAAAAACTGTTTCAGTTCAAAAAGACTCTTTTTCACATTTTATGTTTCCTTGTTTGTGGAGGGTTTATTCTTTTTTTTTTTTTTTTTTTTTTTTTCCGAGACAGGGTTTCTCTGTATAGCCTTGGCTGTCCTGGCACTCACTCTGTAGACCAGGCTGGCCTCGAACTCAGAAATCCGCCTGCCTCTGCCTCCCAAGTGCTGGAATTAAAGGCGTGCGGAGAGTTTATTCTTAAAGGTGTTTTCCCCCTCAGATGCCACAGTGGAAGCTTTGGACCTCCAGGTTTTCCCCTTTGCTCATTCCCTGTGATGAAATTAATGAGTATCCCATATGGACTGGGAACAATTGGCTTCGTCCAGTGACCTGGGAGCTGTGGTTGTCTTCTTGGTTCTCACTTCCTTCTGGAAATCCTTCCATAGATAAAGATCTGGCAGGCTCAGCTCTGATGGGTGCAGCCTTTGGGTTGTCAGAAGCTGCAGCATCCTGTTTAGCTGCCTCTGGTAGAGTAGTGTGATCTATAATTGTGTACAGAAAAGACTGTGAAGGGTAACCTCCCGTTTATTGTCTCTTGCATGCTTTAGATAGCTCTTTGATTTTGTTCAGAGATACCTCCAGTCTTGTGTAGACCAGAGGCTGAGGGAGGCTGGTCCTGCTTTTGTATGTCGGTGTGGGTCTATGGGGGAATCCAACTGCCTCACCACAGAGAGGAGTTTAGTAATCCAGATCTTAGATGTGGAATGGATGGTATTCTCCAGGCCAAGTGGCTTGGTTCAGGAACAGACATGTGATCATTCTGGCCCAAACAGACCAATCAACAAACAATTCAAGGTGGAAGAGTGTTCATATGTGAAGAGTACTTTGTGTGTGTGTGTGTGTGTGTGTGTGTGTGTGTGTGTGTGTGCACATGTAAACCAAAGGCCAATGTCAAATGTCTTCTTTAATCACTCTCTATTTATTTAGCATCTCTCACTGAACCTAGAGCTCATCCATTCAGCTAAACCAACTGGCCAGAGAGCAGACTAAGCAGAGCTAAGCACCAAGTGCCTGGCTGTAGCCTTCAAGGGCTCATCCCCAGTTACCTTCTTCCACTACCTCCTAACAGTTTCACAGCCTTCTAAAACAGCATCACCAGCTAGGATCATATGCTCAAACCATGAGCCTGTGGGGGACATTTCACACTCAAATCATAACAACCAGCCCTCTGCTGCCTACACGACAGCTTGGCACATTGGTTCAAATAATCAGTCCAATGCTATCTGGCCTGGCCTCCATTTTCTAGTCCAAAGCAATTTGTCAGAGTCAGAGTGGTTTCCTTTTTTTTTTTTTTTTTTTTTTTTTTTTTTTTTTTTTTGGTTTTTCGAGACAGGGTTTCTCTGTGTAGTCCTGGCTGTCCTGGAACTCACTCTGTAGACCAGGCTGGCCTCGAACTCAGAAATCCACCTGCCTCTGCCTCCCAAGTACTGGGATTAAAGGCGTGTACCACCACTGCCCGGCCATATCATTTAATTCTTAAGTTGATTTAAAAAAAATTAGATCTTAAGTCCATATGGGTAGTAAGAATGTAGGATTTCAGAGAAGAAAACATCGTAGCCTGGAATAATAGAGATTTCAGCAGTGAAACCTGAGTTAGCCTTGTGAGATTCAGATGAAAAAAAGAAAAAGATGTCTCTGTTGCTCTCTGTTTCCTGCTGGAGAATTAGGATGTGAGCTCTCAGCTGTTGCTCCACTGCCTGCCTGTTGCCCTGTTCCCCACATGATGGTCATGGACTCCTAATCCTCTCAAACTGTAAGTTCCAATTAAATGCTTCCTTCTGTAAGGTGCCTGGGTCGTGGTGTTTTGTCACAGCAAGAGAAAAGTAACCAATTCAAATAAATAAAAAAAAAATGTAGAATATATATATATTCACAATAGAATTTTATTCAGCTCTAAAAAAAAATGAAATCATGTTTTTTTTTTTTTAGAAAAATAGCCAAAATTAAAGATTATTGTGTTACGTGAAACAACTCTAAATCAGAAAAAAAAAAATCAATGGTCCATGTTTTCTCTCATGTGAAGAATGGAGAATTTAGGTGTAAAAACTCTCTCTCTCTCTCTCTCTCTCTCTCTCTCTCTCTCTCTCTCTGTGTGTGTGTGTGTATATGTGTGTGTGTGTGTGTGTGTGTGTGTGTGTGTGTTGTCATGATGTCATGCTATGGGGGGAAGAGTTTGAAAAGGAAGAGGGGGGAGAATGTAACAAGATATTCCTGACATAAAAGCAAAAAGGCCTTTATTTTGAAGGAGGGAGGGAACTGGAAAGAGGAGGTTGGGGGATCAGGTAAGCAGGGCAGTGGGAGAGAATGGCAAATAAGAAGGCATATTAATATATATTTGAAATGTCATAATAAAAATCCATCATTTGGTATGCTCATTAAAAATAATAATAAATAAGTGAATCAGGACCCCATTCGCCACTAGAACTACCCTTGGTCTACCCTGGGCACATTTTCCAGAGAGTCTGTGTCTCAAACTAAAGGTCAAAAGGAGATCAGAGTCAGTGCTTAGCTATGGAAGGCTGGGTCTTTCTCTAATGTGATTTGCTCCTGTTGCTAAAACCCAGTCCCTTCAGATGAGACTGCTAACTAGAGGAGACAGCTCCTGATCCTTTCCCCTGGATGAAGGAGAGTAAGAAGCATCGTTGTGACGGCTAAGGAGCTTTATTTATTCCCTGTGGATAGTGACATGTCACCAGAGAGGCTGGAGTGGCAGAGCTGACCCATAGCCCAGGGAGAAAATGACCTGGATCTTTGACAGAAGTAGGCAGTGTCCAGTTCCTCTAGGGAGGAGGGAAGGAGAGAGAGGTTACAACGAGAAAGTCAGATCTATTCCACAGGGCAATTAATGCCACTAGTTTTTTTTTTTTTTTAAACATTGTCTTTCAAGCTATGGAGGCTTTAACCCCCATCTACACAGAATGTACTAATGACTGTTAATGGATACATTCTTTTAATAAATAAAGAGGCTCAAGAAAATTCTCAGATATTAAACAGAGTCCCTTGTGTCTTATCTGAGTCTATAACAGTTCTGTCAAGTGACCTTAGAAGGAAATATGACTCTTCAGAGGAAAACGGAGTCTAGTTTTCTTTGGTGCCATCTAAATTAACTGTGAGGGAGAACAGTGATTCGTTGGCCTGTCCTAAGGATGTGTCAAAGGGGCAATGTTCAAATTAAATTTTACATTTCCTTTTGGTAGCAAGGGAAATATGAAACTGGCACCTCTGTATTCCTTTCTGGGCATTACAGCCTCAGGCCCTGTTGCATACTGGCATCCATTGCTATTTTTCCTTTGTTCTCCTCCTCCTCCCCATCTCCTCCTCCTTCCCATCTCCTCCTTCTCCTCATCTCCCCCTCTTCCCCATCTCCTCCTCCTCCCCTTCTCCTCCTCCTCCCCTTCTCCTCCTCCTCCCCTTCCCCTCTTCCTCCCAATTTCCTCTTCCCCATCTCCTCCTCCCCTTCTCCTCTTCCCCATCTCCTCCTTTTCCCCATCTCCTCCTCCTCCCCCCTCCTCTTCCTCCTCCCCATATCCTCCTCCTCCCCATTTCCTCCTTCTCCTCATTTTCCCCTCCTCCCCATCTCCTTCTCCTCATCTCCTCCTCTTTTGCCTTTTTGTGCTTTTTCATTATTGTTTTCCTTGATTTTTCTGAGACAGGGTTTCATGTGGCTCAGACTGGCCTGAGGTTTACTATGTGGCTAATGCTATCCTTGAACTCCTGGTTTCTCAGCCTCTGTCTCCCTAAAGCTGGAATTGCAGATGTTCACCACAACATCCCTAATTCTTCTTTTCCAGGACCTTACACAGTGTGATTTTACTTGTCTTTTAATTTTTAATGATATTCTTGGGAGTTTCTAAAAAATTACGCATGCCCTAGTATTTTTCTCTTAGGAGACACTTCCTAGCATATAGGAAGGGATCCAATAAATTTATAGAAAAGATTTGCAAGAAAAATAGGGAAAATAAACCAAAAGTTCAGAAAAGAAGAAATGTTCATTAGTTACACAGAAAGATGAGTTGCAGTGTTTTCTTCAGTTGTCGGCTGTTTGTTTTCTGTGCTCTGCATCGAACCTTGGGTTTCGCCATGCTAAGCCAGCACTATATCATTGACATGTAATATTTCATTTATGAATTTCCTGTTCATGTATATGCATATATGTGTGTATATGTATTATTGAAGCTAATGTTTTCTTAGGAGAGGAAGAAACTGATATTGGGAACAGGATGGATGATGTTATCAGTTATCTCTTGCTGAGTAACAAGACACTCCAAAGCCAAGTAGTTTAGAACAACAACCAATGATTGCTGATGATTCTGAGACTTTAGGCAGCAGAAGTGGGAGAACTGTCTGGTCTTTGCTCATATGGAAGCATGTCTTTGAGTACAGTGTTCTTGTCCCGGCTGAGTCTGAGCTGCTGCTCCTGTTGCTGCTGCTGCTGCTGCTGCTGCTGCTGCTGCTGCTGCTGCTGCTGC
>JANHMN010000001.1:179291218-179303794 GCA_030674055.1 Rhabdomys pumilio | reverse complement strand
GCTGCTGCTGCTGCTGCTGCTGCTGCTGCTGCTGCTGCTGCTGCTGCAGGAGTGCTGCAGACTCCACACCTTACCTCTCACCTTCTTTCTATGTCATCATTTCTATCTACTCTTCCGTCTCCTCTCTCCCCTTCCTGTTCTTCTTCCTCATCCTCATTCTCTTTCTCTTCTTTCTCTTCCTCCTCCTCTTCCTCTTCCTCCTTCTTTTCTTCCAAAAAGCTATATATGTTCTTTCTAAGAATACAGTTTCCAAATAATATTTGTGTAACTAAAGTTTGATAGTAATTGACTTGTATTAACTAACAAAGGTGTACTCGTACTGGGGAGATACTCTGTACAGTTCCTCTTGAAGAGACTCGGAGTAAGGTACAAAATTTTAAAACTCTGAAAGCTTTGGAAGGAGCAAAGAAAAACCTTTTATTGGTGAAGAAATATGGAGATATGGCACAACCTCTGCTAATGTAACTTTTATTTGCCTGAGGTAATTGTTTTGTCCAAAGCTTACTGCCTCTGTCTGCTAACCTAGGCTTAGTCCTGGAAGCTTCTAGCCTCTGTGCAATCTTCTCTAAGCCTAGAATGTTTTCAGCCTCTGAGACTTATAGTTGAATAAGCTCACTCTTCCTTGTTCTTTCAGTTCTCTGGCTGATTCAACTCAGCTCTTCTGGCTCAAACGCCTCTCTAAGCTGACTGACTTAATCTGGCCTTTCTCCCTCTCAGCCTCTGACTTTTTGTTCTGCTTGGCCTCGGATTGACTCTGGCAATCTCTTCTGGCTCCTTCCCATTCTCTGGCTCATTCTGTCTTCACCTGTGTCTAGCTTGTTTTTTCTTCAACCTGTCTCTGTACAACTGTCCCAGTAAAACTGCCTTCTCCCTCTTTTCTCTCTGTGCTGCTTCTCGGTAGCTTCCCATTCCTCTCTGCTCTTGTGAGTGTTGGGCATATCCTATTCTGTCAAATCTTTCTCTCATTCATCACTTTGTCTGCCATTCAATTACATGCTACTTTCAAACAGGGTGCTCTTTCTGAAAACTAACTTTACCTTGTTGTTTGTGGTTAAAGGTGTGTACTAAAGGCGTGTCTGTATTCCAGCCAGAGGGGTTAAAGGTGTTTGCTAAGGACTGAGCCACACAACTAGAAATGAATTTTTTCCAGTAAATTACACAACCTCAGGTTCACAGTGTGATCAAATATCCTGCAACAAACTGCCTCTTTCCTTAGGAATACAGGGAGGACTAAGTTACAGACAGATATAGGGCTGTCTTAAGAGAATCTTGTCATCTGAATTCTTTTTCTGTCTCCATCAGGGTCAGGGCTTAACCACAGGTGGTTGTGACAGTCAGGGCCCTACACATCTGTGAGAAGCATCCAGAGAGCTGCAGGAACCAGGTCAGTATCTCCTCTCTTGGGATCAGCTTACTTAGGTCTCTGCCCCTCCCCACTACCCTGCCAGTGACCTTGTCTGAAGTGAGCTCATCTGCTTGACTCCAGTCTCTTGTTTGCTTTATCCTTCTGACCTGCTTGATCCAACCAGGCCGATCATGGACTTATGAACCTTGGGTTTGTCCCTGGAGCTTGATGGTCATAGCCCCTTATACTTTCTTTTTCTACATTAATTTGAAGGTTAGCTTATGTGAGTGACAGTAAATTCAAGCGATCCCCTAAAATAAAGGTCTTTCTTTGTCTATTCCAGTCCCGTAGCCCACACTGTCAACAGCTGAGTAGTCGTTTTTCCCTGTAGGTGACTTTCTATGTTTCTGTAAATGTGTGTGTGTGTGTGTGTGTGTGTGTGTGTGTGTGTGTGTGTGCACAAATGCGCACACACGTATGCGCTCAGACAGAATGGGTCTCAACACAACCATAGTGCTCTGTAATCCCCTTTCTCAGTTACTCTCCTGCCACACCTTGGTCCACACCATGCCTATGCTCTGATGTAACTCTAACCGAGACAATACTGCACAAGATGGCGGCTCTTTCATTTATCTGGCTCTTTTCCTCCTTGTCAATGTTGCACCTTATTTTTCTGGCTTCTGTAAACTGTTGGGAGTGAATCCTACATGGATGGATTTGCAAGCTAGTGTATGTTCTGAAGAGCAACCTTTCAGAAGGGACAGTGCTGACCCGGTATACGTCTGACCTCCAGCCTCACTTACCCCTCACAGCTTGGACACATGTCACTTGGACACAGTCTTGGACACATGTCACTTGCCTGCCTTCCCTGTGCATTCTATGATTTGCCAATTCTGGGGTTTCTCCTTGAGAGCCCATTCTTAGGGCCTCTCTTGAAGGCTTCTTCCTAGAGAGCTATGGGTCTCCACCGTTAATTCTCCTTACTTATATAATCCATGCCCCTTGGCGCTTAGTAAATGAATGGATGGGTGAGGACCAGATGCAGATAGCATTAGCAATAAATAACAGCAAACTTCTTGCTCTTGAATGAGCAGCTATGCAACCAGCAGCAAGTAATTGCAAATAATTGCTTAGATAAGTATTATAGAGGACAATGTGGTGGTTTGAATAAGAATGGTCCCCATAGCTCCTACATGTGAATGCTTAGTCATCATAGTCATCAGGGAGTGTCACTATTTGAAAAGCATTAGGAGGTGTGGCCTTGTTGGAGGAAATGTTACATTGGGGGATGGGCCTTGAGGTTTCAAAAATCCCATTCCAAGTTCAGAGTCTCTCTTCCTGCTGCCTGGATGTAGAACTCTAAGCTACGGTTCCAGCACCATGTCTGCCTGCAGCCTGCCATGCTCCTGTGCCCCATGATGACTAAGCCTCTGAAACTGTAAGCAAGCCCCTGTTAAATGCTTCCCTTTATAACAGTTTCTGTGGCCATGGTATCTCTTCACAGCAAAAGAACAGTGACTAAGACAGACAATGAGGCAACAGACACTGCTAGAGACTTCTATTGTTCACAGTCAGCTGGTATTTGCACACAAAACTATACAAGGAAAGGACCGAGCCGACTGCCATAGGGAGAAGAAGATTGCAGGGATAAATGGAAGGAAAGAGTCTGAAGCAGTTGACTAAGGAGCTAGGTAGGAATGCCACAGCCTGGGCTCCCCAAGAGGAGGTCACCATCACCTAAAGATTGTATAAGCATAGGATACACAGCCCCTCTCTAAGGCTAACATGGAAAACTCAGATGGAGCTTGTCTAGGGGAAGGGGGATAGAATCAGAGTCTCTCTCTCTCTCTCTCTCTCTCTCTCTCTCTCTCTCTCTCTGTCTCTCTGTCTCTCTCTCTCTTTCTCTCTCTCTACCCACCCCTCAACCTCTCCCTCCCCTTCTCTGTGGACAGAAAACAACTTTACAGGGTTGGTTCCTTCCTTCCACCACATGGGTCCTGGGGATGAAGCCAGGTTGTAAAGCTTGCAGGGCAAGTGCCCTTATCCACAGAATCATCTTGCCAGCCTCCAGTTGGTTTTCCTCAGAGGGGATTTAATACGAATAACTGTTGACAGAGTGACCAAGCAGGTAAAGTAGAGCCAAGGAGTGACACAAGGAGCAGCTTTAGGAAGCAACCACCACTCATAGGCTGGAGGAATCAGAGGAAGAAATTGGGGGTAGTAAAGCGTAGAAACTCAGAGGAGAGGGTAGGGGCCTGGGGCCCCACTCTGCCCTCTGAAGAGTGGGCCCTTAACTAGTGCTGATGTCTCAAGTGGGGGTCAGCATGGAGTTGCTCCTCCAGGCACGGAACAAGCTGCAAAGGAGCTGCAGTTGCTGCAGTGGGTAATGCTTAGAGGACCAGTTAAAAGAGAAGCAAACAGGCCAAAGGGCTGGGCATGTAGACCAATGACAGAGCACTTGCCTAGCATCCACCAGGTCCCAGGTTTGGTCCCTGGTGCTAAAAGGAAAAAAGAAGGAATGGAAGCCTAAGAAAAGGGAGCAGGTCTCTGCCTAAGAGCCCAGCCAGGAGCCTGCTGTTAAAGCAGGTGTATATCATATATTCCATCCACTGCGTTGTGAAGCTGGAACATGGCGATGCTCTGCCTCCTTCACCAGTGAAAAAAGACAGGATAAAGGGAAGAGAGAGAGCCACTGGGGCTCATTCTCAGACTGTCCTTTCAGTCACCTTTTTTCCTGTTGCTGAGACCCGGCTGGTGCTAACCTTTCAAGACTAGTAGCTGCCATTCTGCAAGAGGAACACTCTGGGAAGGCTCAGTGCAGTACTTGTTGAGTCTCCTGTTCCAATCAAAGTATACTTTATCACAAAGTTAATTCATGGCTTATCTAATGATACCTCTAAGTATTATGGTGCTGGGTGGCAGGCAATCAGGCATCCATGTGGTAGGAGGCTCACTGAAATGACTATAATTAGTATTTATGTCTACACAGCCAAACCATTTAACATTTCCTGTTTGCTGTGTCTTTAGTATCCTGGCTTCCACCTTGATAGCTTTCTCTGATGCCGCCCACCACTGAATGATCACCCCACGTGCAAACTCTGATATGTAAATTAAATTACAATGATTCCAGTTACTGGCCCACAGTATTTGGGTGCTCTACCTTTTTTTCCTGTGATTGCATTTTCTTCTGTCCCTGAGGGAAACTAAGCAACAAGAGGCTGTGGGCTGAATTTCTTAAGCAAGGTGCTGATAGTGAGCTTGGCAGAAACAGTTCAAGAATGGTCTATGTGCACCAAGAATGGTCTGTGTACACCAAGAATGGTCTGTGTGCACCAAGAATGGTCTGTGTGCACCAAGAATGGTCTGTGAGCACTAAGAATAATCTATGTGCACTAAGAATGGTCTATGTGCGTTGTTAAAGCAGGTTGCCCCTAACTCCCCCCTCACTGGCCACAGATGCCTTAGGAATCATTTTTTTCGGGGAATGTAGACTTAAAACTTCTAGTAACAAAGACTAAACATGTGAACGGAAGCAAGAGAGCATACTGGCATACAAGAAGCATCAGTGTGCAGAAGCTGTTGCTAGAGCCTTTCTTGTAATGGTGAAGAATAAGAAAGGACAGGGCTGGAAGAGGAGCGAGGAAGAACAGTGTAAACAGGTGTAGCAGGACATCATCTCCAGCAGCTCAGGTTTACTTGAGAGCTAAGTTTGGCAATGCTGCCTCAATCTTACCTTTGTCCTGGAACTCACCACCACCTCTAAGCCAAAATGGCTTTATGCTTTTCTGAAGGCTTTCTTCCTGACGTTAATCTTGCCCTCCTTTATGTCCTCCTGTCTCCTGTTTCCAACGCTCCTATGCTATCAGCATCGGTGCAGCTGGCACTGGGCCGGATGTTACATGCTCACTTTGCCATGCTGCACTTGCTTCTGCCTCTGTATCCCAATGATTGATTGATCAAGTGTCTAGCTAATTGGCTGATATAAACTCTTGCTACATAGTTCAGGCTGGCCCCGAACTCATAATTCACCCATCTGAACTTCCCAAATGCCTGATATAGGCCTGTGGTGTAGCCACCTGCAGCTATGGGAACTGGGTTCACCTGAGAGGAAGCCTGGGAATGAATGGGAATGGAGGGCGAGAGAAACGTGGGGCCAAGGCAAAGTATTCTGATCAAGGCCTGAAGTTTAATATTTTGCTTTCACATATAAAGGGGAAGCCCTGCCTCCCAGAGTCTCTTCTCGGTTCAGCCCAGGGGCTAAGTGAGGAGATAGTAGTCCAGAAGGTGTCAAGGCTAGCTCAGCAGGCAGTCCATTCTTCTTAGCTTGGTAGCAGACTGCAGGGCGCCAAGGCTGGCAAGGCAATGCCTCCTCTTAGGTCCTACTTAGGTCCTACTGTTGTTTGTTTGGTGGTAAATGACTCACAGGCCTACTCAGGCCTGGGGAAAGGGCACAGTTCCCCCCTTAACTTTTTAAGATGGCAGTGCCAATATCTGGACAGGCACAATATTTCATCCCGTTTAGGGTCTAGAGTGGCTGGGCGACCGTGCCTGGCTTAGGTTGGCATTTATATTACTCCTATATTACCCGTCATTGAGGAAAACATACATAGCATAATGAGGTATGTCTCTGTCTTAGGTTTATAGGAGCTCAAAACACTCATACCTGTCATTGACTAACTGGCCATCATTGGCACACTCTTTAGACCAAGGCCACATTCAGACCAAAGGACCTGTGGGCATGCACTAGATGCAATTCTTCACAGCGATGTGTAACTGCCATGATGAATAGCTAAACTTGCTGACAGCAATCCTGTGTAAGGGCAATCAATCTACTTAAAATATAAGGTTCAAAGGTTAAAAGTAACATGATTATCCAAGCAATGTAGAAAATAAGATTGGAAGTGAAAATGTTCCAGTATCTAATCCAACTGCTAATTAGCAGGGATCAGACACAAATATGGCCACCAGGTATATAGTGGGTGGCTTTAAGTAATGATAAAAAACACTCTCCAGTAAGAGTGGAGATTATATGTCAAGTTAAATAAGATGATTGATAAAGATTTTGAGCCATCTTTATCATTAGAATCATAATTATTAGACTCAAGATCTGTGTCCACTTGAGGACCAGTCTTCCAGGCAGCCATCAGGCTCCATTCTCTTTTTCTGAAAAAAAAAATGTAGATTGACCCACGACCCCAAATTAGAACAGGATCAGGACCACACCAAGTATTAGTTAAGGTGTCTTTCCACAAGACCCTGACAAATGAGCTGGAAGTAACTGGATGCCAGTGGCAATCCACTGCAGACTGACCTTTAGCATCAGTTTGCAGAAAATTTAAAACAAAACAAAAGCAAGGTGTGCTTTTGGTGACCTTGTGGTATAATTCCCCCTTTCTAGTTTAAAAAAGACAATTTTTTTGAATTACTTGTAAAACCAGGGAAGAAGCACCATTAGCTGTTTTTTCCCATATTTAGAGAGTTATGAAAATATTATTTTAAAGTTTCATAACCCCTCTTTCACAATTTTTTGTCCTTGAGAATAATAAGGAGATATCAGTAATATTAAATTGTATCAAATGTTTGACTGTAGCCAAATAATAGCTTTTGCAATAGCCAGTTCCATTATCTATCTTAGTCTGATATGGAACACCAAGCACAGGAAAATAATATAGGCAATAACTAATTATATTTTTAGTTGCTTCTCTTGTTAAAGTAGTTGCAACTAGAAAGCCTAAAAGGTGTCAACTCACATGTACATATTTTAATTTTTTAAATAAAAATGAGTAACATCTATTTGCCAAAATTGATTACATAAGTCCTCAAGTCTTAACACCATTATGAAAAAATTAAAGATATTGAAAACAAGTTTTTGCAATTTAACTTGCACACTTTCTAGAAATGACAAATTATTGTCTCAAGCTATTATTATTTTGATGTTGTAAAGAATAAGACCGTATGGCCAATTATCTTTGAAAGGCCTATAATATGTCTAGTATACAAATCTGTTCTGGCATTGTTCTGGGGTACAGACAATCCAATGAGCTTTTAAATGTCTTATAAAGTTAAGAAACAGTACATGTTTCATAAATTAAGCTATATTTTTATAAATAAAATTTGAGAATTAGCTATATCTAAAGAAAGGAACAATTTTAAGCAATTATTAATCATGAGCCATATACTGGCCATGAGTATATAAATTGAAAGCTTGATTTCTCAGCATTTCAAACAGTGGCTACAACACATAATTTAATTATTTGTGTTGAAGCAGGGGAAACTCAAGAAAATAAACATGTAATTTAATTGTATATACTGCCTTCTCAATAGATGATGCACCTGTAAATATAGTAAATACAGCAAACATCTTTTCTATGGGTTGCATGAGTAGTAAATTTTAGGAAATATAAAAGCATGCATAGAGAAAAACTGTAACAAATGATCATCAAATTTGTCTAAAATGTTTGTCACGTAATAGGCCAAATATCATTATTTATTAATAACCAATTTAATTGCTATTTGGAATAAGGAATAAACCGTTTATCTAAAATGCTTTTAGGATTTTATCATATAATCTTGTATTAACACAATAATAATTTTATAATAGGATTTTAAACTTTATTTGTAGATGAAGAAAGATAAATCCACATTAATGGTTTCTTTTTCCAAAGGGCTGCTGTGGGTATATGAGTAGTAATAACACAAACAGCCAACAATTTATCATAGTCTATATAATTTACCTGTTGATAACTAACAGCTTACTCTATTTTCAGCAAAGCTATCTCTCCTTTATAGTTAATTTTCAAGGGGAATTAGGACTTGCATCCCCTTGAGAATATCAAACAGAGGTTTAAATCCTCCTGTGGTAAGTTTAAGATAAGATTTTAGCCAATTAATATCTCTTAACAACTTTGAAAATCATTAAAAGCAAATCAGATTAAAAGCAAACCATTTTCTTTTTGCATATACACCTACAAGCCAGAAGAGGGCACTAGATCCCACCACAAATGGTTGTGAGCCACCACGTGGTTGCTGGGAATTCAATTCTTATATTTTTAGTTATGAAAATAGCCTTTAACAGCTGAGCCATCTCTCTAGCCCCAACTACGTATTTTTATTGGAATTTTCTGTGCCACAATCTGTTTAGGATATAACTGAGGTCTCAAATATTGAAAAGATACTGTCTTTGAATCTTTTCTGGAGCAACAAGTACTCCAAAAAATTTTAAAGCTTGTTATATTGGAGCAAAGGCTTGCAGAAAAACTCCTTTAGAGAAATCCGCTAATAAGGTATCACACAACGAATAATATACACTAAAAGATTTAAACTCTTAATTTCTAGTATCAAAGCAACAACAATATTTTTTATGTGTGTGTGTGCGTGTATATATATATATATGTTTTTGTTTTGGTGTTGTTTTGTTTTTCGAGACAGGGTTTCTCTGTGTAGCCCTGGCTGTCCTGGAACTCACTCTGTAGACCAGGCTGGCCTCGAATTCAGAAATCTGCCTCCCAAGTGCTGGGATTAAAAGCATGTGCCACCACTGCCCGGCTCTAGCTGTAATTTCAAGAGAGAAGCACCTTGTCACAGAGATTTTTCTAGGACAAACCACTCTTAGTTTCCTTATTGAATCCAAAAAACCTACTGCTCCCTTTAAAAGCAGCTTATACAGACAATCAACTGTTAGAAAGGCCTTTCTAGCTCAGCTCCAACTCTTAGCTACAGGTGTTAAGAAAACTTACCAGCCGCTGCTCTGCATATTAAAACTGCATTTGAAACCCAGTTAAACTAGACCAAGGGTTGGATCAAGCAATTTTAACGATCTTTTGAACATTAAACATAGAATACCACAAAACATAGACCACCAATCATTCACACAATGAAACAAGAAACACACAATTGAGACACGTGGACACACGTGGACACATGTGGACATTGGTGTACCAAGGACAAGCAAACAAAGAAGGCAGAATTATGGATACTACTCAGTGCTCTGCCCATTTTTAGTTTTCAAATTCTTTTAAACCCCGTTCCTCTCACCTGAGGCCATTCTTGGGCTTGCCAGATATTCTCCTATCCCCAACTGTCACCTCCCTAGATGAGCTTGCATCGGGTCAATGCTCACTCAAATCTAGATCCGTATCCCACTGAAACACACTTCCTGTAAACACAGCCATAACTTAGCTAGCATCAATGCTGCTTCTTGTTTACTAAGTGCTCCGGATACTCTACTTTTTTCTTCCATTTTCCGTGGAGCTCCACCAAGACAGTGTTCCTCATCTGGTCTTCTCTTCTCAGGCCCCACTTTGGGCGCCATTCTGTAGCCGCCTGCAGCTACAGGAACCAGGTTCACCTGAGAGGAAGCCTGGGAATGAATGGGAATGGAGGGCGAGAGAAACGTGGGGCCAAGACAAAGTATTCTGATCAAGGCCTGAAGTTTAATATTTTGCTTTCATATATAAAGGGGGAGCCCCACCTCCCAGAGTCTCTTCTCGGTTCAGCCCAGGGGCTGGGTGAGGAGATAGTAGTCCAGAAGGTGTCAAGGCTAGCTCAGCAGGCAGTTCATTCTTCTTAGCTCAGTAGCAGACTGCAGGGCGCCAAGGCTGGCAAGGCAATGCCTCCTCTTAGGTCCTACTTAGGTCCTACTGTTGTTTGGTCTATTGTGGTAAATGACTGGTAGGCCTGCTCAGGCCTGGGGGAAGGGCACACTGTGGTACCATATCCAGCTCTCTCTGGCATGTTTATAGTGCTCAGCACCGCCCTGGAGGTGTTGAATGTTCAAGTATCAGTACTTGCTATGGAGTATGTGTATGTAGATTCAGCATGACCTATACTTTTGAAACTAACAGGGCCTCTATGTTCTGGTTTAAATGTGTGCAGGTTCTTGCTGTTTAGCTCACGCTAAAAGGAATGAGATCTATTCCTTGGGGGAACAGCTGGTGTCTTAGTCCATGTTTCTAAGGCTGTGAAGACACCATGACCACAGCAACTCTTTTTTTTTTTTTTTTTTTTTTTTTTTTTTTTTTTTTTTTTTTTTTGGTTTTTCGAGACAGGGTTTCTCTGTGTAGTCCTGGCTGTCCTGGAACTCACTCTATAGACCAGGCTGGCCTCGAACTCAGAAATCTGCCTGCCTCTGCCTCCCAAGTGCTGGGATTAAAGGTGTGCGCCACCACTGTCCAGCGACCTCAGCAACTCTTATCATGGAAAGCATTTAATTGAGGTTTGCTTCAGTTTAGAGTTTCAGTTCATTGTCATCATGGCAGGAAATATGGTGGCACACAGACAGATACAGTGCTGGAGAAGTAGCTCAGAGTTCTATATCCAGATCAGCAGGAAAGAGAGAGACACTAGGCCTGGTGTGAGCATTTAAAACTCCGAAGCCCACCCCCAGTGACCAACTTCCTCCACAAGACCACACCTCCCAGTCTCGGTCAAGCAGTGCCACTCCCTAAAGACCAAACATTTAAACACAAGCGTTTATGGGCCATTCCTATTCAAACCCCTGCAGCTGGTGTCTTGCTTGTCTCCAAAAATGTCTTTGAGATGGGGGTTTCTCTGTATAGCCTTGGAATTCACTCTGTAGACCAGGCTGGCTTTGAACTCAGAGCTCCACCTGCTTCTGTTTCCTGAGTGCTGAGATTAAAGGTGACTGCCACTGCCACGCCACCCACAAAGAACCTATTTCAATCATTTTGTTTTTTGATTAATAAAGCAGATGAAGTCACAAGAGATAGTCACATTTTATTGTCTAGGGGAAGTCTACTGCGAAGGAATGCAGAGAAGAGGGAAGCCTTGATGCCTTCGGTAGGAGTGCAAATGAGTGCAACCCTCATAGAGATTCCTCAAGAGATTTAAAACAGAACTTCTGTGTGATCCAGCTAACCAACATCTGGATTATCCAAAGGGATTGAAGTCAGTATGGTGAAAACAACTTTCTATACTCCCATATATATTGGAGCATAAATCACAGAACCAAAATATGGGCACAACATCAGTCATTGCCAGTTGATGAATAGATAAAGAAAATGTGGTACATCTACATAATAAAATACTATTCAGCCATAAAAAGAATGAACTGCTGTCATCTGTGACAACTTGGATAGAAATCATTGCTAAGTGAACTGGAAATCACTGCTAAGTGAAACAAGCCAGACATAGAATGGTTAGTATTACATGATCTTACTGACATGTGGGCTCTGAAAGAGCTGGTCACATAGAGATGGAAAACAGAATGGGGGTTCCCATGGCCTGAGCATAGTGTGGAAAGGAGGAATGGGAGAAGATGATCAACAACTACTAAGTTACGGTTAGACAGGAGCAAGGGGTACTAGTTGTATTGCCCACAAGGGTGAGTATAGACAACAGTAACAAACCGTACACTTCAAAAGACAAGAAGAAAGGATTCCGAACATTCTGACCATCCAGAATTGATAACTGTGTTTTAGGAGATGGAGACAGTTAACCCAAGAATTACCTGATTGAGATATCACAAGGTACCCCACTAATTTAGGCAACCTATATGTATTATTTAAAATACATTTATTTAAAACCAAAGGGAACAGAATCAGGGCCCACAAGGTTCCCGATAAACCAGAAAGTAACACATCCTATGAATAGCTAGTCTGTTCTTTGATTCTTTCCCTGCTTCTGTCTAATCACGATGTTGCCTGGTTCTCAGAGAAAACTGTTGTCTTTGCAGTTGTCCAAATACTGGAAATTTCCTGAATTCTTTGCTGCAGTTTCTCAAAGTCAGTGGACATATGCTGTCTTTTGAAAAAGCTGTCTGTTACTAGGGGAGAACAGAAGTAAAAAGGGAGGATCCTGTGCAGACTCGCCGGAATGGGTAGCAAAGGCTCGCTAGAGACATGAAACACGGTGACCACAATGATTGGGCTTGTCGCCTTAAATCTGAACCCCAAAACACAACCTGTGAGTCCCTAGGTCTCAGAGATATTAAGACAGGGAGGAAACAAGTCACCATCAGACTGTTGGAACCGACTCTGCCTCGTTACTCAGACTCTGCGACAGGCTGCCACCACCCTCCCCCACTTCCCTGTCTTTCCCTCTCCCCTGCAGCCCCTAGAACACTGTGTCCTTGAGCTGCTTCTTCCCCCATCCCACCCCTATGCCCACACCTCTCTGTCCCTCTGTTGAGTTCTCTCCATTCACTTTCCCCTCCAGGCAGTCTCACCCACCTCCAGGCAGTCTCACCCACCTCCAGGCAGTCTCACCCACCT
>JANHMN010000001.1:179267201-179291208 GCA_030674055.1 Rhabdomys pumilio | reverse complement strand
CCCACCTCCAGGCAGTCTCACCCACCTCCAGGCAGTCTCACCCACCTGTCTCACCCCGGCTGTGCCACATCACGAGGTGTTCACATGCGTTCCCACAAGGCCTGCGGATCTCCATTGCTGGATATACTGTTTGTTGCTTTGGGCCTGAAGTTCCTCTGGACCTCATCTTTACACACCTGAATCAATCAGTGTTGGGTCACATGAGGCAGGTGGGGCACTGACTTTTTAATGAACTCTTGAATGTTGCCTTGGATGTCTTCAGGAGAAGCAAAGCCACCAAGAAGTGTGACAATAATGAAGAGGACCCAGCACCTTATTTATGATCCCAAACATCTACTAGACATCACACATTTATCTAGGACAAGAAACTACCCCAACAAAATGCTTTGTTTCTGGCTAGAATACTCTTTAATAGCACCAGATATTTTATAGGGAACAAAATCTATAAGTGTCATTGGAGAACTGTGTGCCAAAGGTTATTGCTTTTTGTTTTGGATGAGGAATAAGTAGAATTATGAGCTATATTACATGGATTAAAAAAAATAAGTTTCTTTGGTGGTAAAAATGGAAGATATCAATTCTGTGGTTTTCCTCATCTCTCCAGGTTTGTTGGACACCCGTTATATGCTAGCTAGTGTCTTTGATGCTCCAGAAACATTAGGGAGAAAGATACTGCCTCTCTTGAGACTACTTTCTATGGGAGAGAAAGACAATAAAGCAATGCGTGCATCTGAAAACACCAGCTACTATGTTCCTGTTATAGATCAGCAGTTCTCAACCTGTGGGTTGTGACCCCCTGGGGGGGTCAAAGCATACTTTCACAGGGGTTGCAAATCAGATATCCTTTGTATCTGATATTTATATTATGATTGATAACAATAGCAAAATTATAGTTATGAAATAACATTAAAAATAGCTTTATGGATGAGGGTCACCACAACGTGGTGTTAGGAAGGTTGAGAACTACCGCTCTAGATGGGTTGGTAGAAGTGTGACCTCTGCAAAGAGGTCATATATACTCACCCCAAGTGACAGAACACTTCAAGGAAACAAAGCCATGCAAATGGCTCCCAGTGCAGGAAGAGACGTGGCTCTTGTGTTGTCTTTCAGCTTATTTTTCTATGTCTCTACTGGGTAATAGTCTCTGTGACAAGAAGAAAACGTCTCCTTCATTTAGCAGCATATGCACAGTGCCCACACGCAAAGCATCTGCTTGGCACACAGTCTATTAATGAATAACAAAGGACCCTTGGCCTACCATTCCTTTTTCCCCAAGGGCAGAGCTGGTCCTGCAGGTATGGGCTCTGTGCCCAACATGTGGGAGAATGGAGAGAGGAGGAAGTTGGTTCCTCCCAGATCCTGGCAGTGGCAGGCTCAGGGATCTAAGACTGCCTGAACGAGGTCACGCCTCTGCCAACCCTTGTACAGCTTTGTGTTGAGGCTGCTTAGTTTCTGAGCTGACAGGAGTGGAATCTTAGGCAGACTTGGTTGAATTCACCTGCAATCTTCTAAAAGTGTGACCAGGGCCTTAACTGTCAAGTAATTTCTGGGTGAAAGGAAGCTTCTGATAGGAGTTCAAATGCCCCTGAAGCCAAGCCACATGCATAAGAGAAGCCCTTGGCTGCCTCCTGTGGTAAAAGGACAGGAAGAGCTAGTTGGTATTCTGTTCTGGGGTAGCTGGATCTTTAACCAAATGACCACCATCATAGCTGCATTAAAGAAATTCCAGCCACACCTTTATGCCTAGCACCCAGGAGGAAGAGGCAGGTGGATCTCCATGAGCTGGAGGCTAACTTGGTCTACATAGCAAGTTCCCAGACGACCAGAGAGCTATATAGTGAGACCTGCCTCAAAAAAAAAAAAAAAAAACACCCCCTCAAAAAAACCAAAGCCAAACCAAAAAACCAAACCAACATACACACACACACACACGCACACGCACACGCACACGCACACGCACACGCACACACGCACACACACACACACAAACTGCTGGGTTTAGTCAGGCTTGGAATATTTGAGGGTCATTTCCCGCCATGTGCCTTACATCTGTTTTGCAAAGTCCCGAGCTATTTAAAGTCTTAAGATACCTGTACTGGTATCTCAAGTTCTACACATACCGATTCAATGGACCATGTTTCGGTCTTTCTCCACATGCTTGAAGTGGGTCTGTTTCATTTATCTAATGCAACGTAACAAGTGACCTTAAAACATTGTGGCTTAAAATAGCAGTGGGTTGTCTCTGACAGGGTGGATCTTCTGCCTTAAGCTAGGTCAGTAAGGATCTGAAGTCTTCTGGAAGCTTGACCAGGGTCTGGGCTGGGGTTGGAATGGCTGGAATGCGGATGTTTTAGGAATTAGATAGATCTTGACTAAGAGTTGAATCAGGACTGTCTGTTGTGGACCTTGGTTCTTCTCTTTGTGGCATCTGCTTGTGGCTTCCTGTATCGCCTCGGAGCGCAGTGGCTGGCTTCCAAGAAGGACTGTGCCAATAGTAAGCATTCAAAGATGGAGGAAGTAGAAGCCGCCAGGTCCATTAAGGGTCAGCTTGGAAACTGGCCAAGTATCACTTCCTCTGTATTTTATTAGTGAATGCGCTGAGGAGTCTGTGTAGGAGAGAACTGCAGAACGGCCACTCCGAGGAATGTGTCCATTTGGGTCATTCAAATAGTAGTTGAGGATGTTTAAAAATAGCTGTTCTTTTGTTATCTCAGTAAATGAAACATGAAATAACCACGTGGCCCAGCAACCCCTCTTCTGGGTAAAGGGATTGAAAGAAAGGCCTTGAAGAGGTGTCTGCACACTGCTGTTTATGCATGCATCATTCACCACAGCCAAAAGGTGGGCACGGGCCTCATTTCCATTACTGGATGCATGGCTAAATAAAATATGATGCTGTCTTCATTCTTTGGGCCTACTGTAACAAAATATCAGTGACTGGGTGGCTTATAAGCAAGAGAAGTTTGTTTCTTAAGGTGATGGAGACTAGGCGATCTAAGATCCAACTATAAGTAGACTTAGTTTCTGCTGAGGGCTCTCTTTCACCTTTCTCATTGCAGGATTTTTACATGGTGGAAAGTGTAAGCAATCTCTGTGTGGTATATTTCAATTCTACACCTGCCTCTGTGACCATCACCTCCCAAAGTCTCTCCCTCTTAATATTACCACATTGGGTGTTAGGATTTCAGCATATAAACGTGTGGAGGAGACAAATGGTCAGACCATTGTAGACTTGTATACACAGGGGCATATTGTTTATCCTTAAAACGAAATGAAATTTGGACACAAATAGTAATGTGGATTGAGACTGAAATACTTATTTAGTTAAAAATAAGCTAAGGGCCGGGCAGTGGTGGCGTATGCTTTTAGTCCCAGCACTTGAGAGGCAGAGGCAGGTGGATTTCTGAGTTCAAGGCCAGCCTGGTCTACAGAGTGAGTTCCAGGACAGCCAGGACTACACAGAGAAACCCTGTCTCGAAAAACAAACAAACAAACAAGCAACAACAACAAAAATAAGCTAAGGGAAAGAAAATAACATTGTATGAATCTCCCAATGGGTGGCGCTTAGAGCAGCCAGATCCACGGTGATAGAAAGGAAAGAGGTTACTAAGGAGCAGGGAGAAGGGACTGGAAGTGAGTTTGGGGACATAGATAAAAATAGTGTAACTGATTCTGATTAATCTGCTGAACTGTACATTTAAAATACTTAAATGCTGAGTGAATTCATTACACATTTCTTATCACAATAAAAACATTGTTCTGAACTATGTGTGAACATGAAATTTTGATGTCACCTTTTTCCCCAGTATATTATAGCCGTGTCAGCACTGACTTGTGTTACAGGTAACTAACTCCCTGTGCCGTCAAAAGGCTGTGGACCAGAAGTGAGGGTACCATTTGGAAGCCTGCCATCCTGATCCTCAGGCTCACTACATGCACTGAATCAGACCCTGCAGCTCAACCAGAACCCCTGACACTACGTGCTTGTTCGTGTATGAAAAACACTAAATTACTGGGGCATAGTGCTATGTTTTGTTTGTGGACACTCAAGTAAACAAATACACTAATTGTATTTTTCCATTTTTTCATTTTGAGATCATTAAACATTATTTAAACCCTTAAACATTTCTTTGAGATGTTCCTGGTCCTTGACAACATGCCAGGAATGCCTGGGGAATGCCATTAGTAAATTCTGGACATAGTCACATCCTCTCTGGTCCTAATGCCTGGTTTTCCTTCTCCATGGCTGTGTTTCTTCTTATCAGCGCTCCGATTTCCACTGGAGCCCTTCTCTTTAAGGCTGCTGCTAAGGAAGATAGAGAAGATCTGTGGCTGAAGCACCCCTTAAAGCAGACCTAATTTCTCCCTAGGACACCATGACCTAAGTCACAGGTGAGGGAGGCCAGGTCAGTCATGGTCTCCCACTTACTGAATGATCTATCTGAACAGTTAACTGTTAAGCCCAAATTTCAAACCACAACAATGTCCTGGAGTTTACTATGCATGCTGGAAGCTGCACACATTAGTCTACAGTTCAGTAGATTTTCTTTGCTCTCTCTCTCTCTCTCTCTCTCTCTCTCTCTCTCTCTCTCCTCTCCTCTCTCTCTCATTCATTCATTCATTCATTCATTCATTCATTCATTCATTTATCTATCTATTGGATTTTCAGGACAGGGCTTCTCTGTCCTTGGCTATTGTGGAACTCAATTTGTAGACCAGGTTAGCTTCAAACTCAGAGATCCACCTGCCTCTGCCTCCCAAGTACTGGGATTTAAGGCCTGTGCCACCACCGCCCGGCTGTTGAGCTTTTCATATGATCTCGGATTCAAGCCCTAGATCCAGTAACAGTTTAATGCTCACTCGCAGGGAACCTTCCCAGCCCCACCGAGGCCTCGCTGCCTAGTTCCTACTTTCGTGCTTTTGTCAATAGAATGATGCAGAGTTTTTTTTTTCTTTCTTTCTTTTTTAATGACTAGTGTTTCTCAAGTCAACTTTAAATTCATGAGAGCCCTTATATGTAGCTGTATGTATTCTTAGTGCTGTATAATGTGCCATTGTATGAATTGGTCACAATTACACATTTATTCTACTGTGAACTATTGGGCAGTTTCTAGTTTGGGGCTCTTACAAACAGTGCAGGTGGATTTATCCCAGTATCTCTGTGGGGAAAAACTTCTGCCACATTCCTGTATTGTTGTAGGCGTGGAATAGCTGGGTCAGAGGGGATGCCTAGGGTTAACCAAGCCATTTTTCATACGGTTACTCCCATTCGAATCTAAATGTGAATGCTCCGATTTCCTTTTTCTCTCAGGAGTCAGGACAAATTTCAAACAAGACGTTGCCCACACATGTAAAATTTACAAATTTCTACCAAAACGTTAGTGCCAACACTTCAAACACAAACACTTCAAATCCGCAGCAGCGGTGGCAGGGTGGAAAAGCGAAGAATCAGTTGACAGCTAGAAGGTAAGATGCTGAGGGTTTCCTTTGTTGCTGAGAGGGCTGGGAAGCCTTTTGCAAAAGCTGCTGCCAGTCAGGCTTGCCTGTCTTTGCAGGGCTAATTACCAAGCATTTGGGCAAGCAAGGGGGCGGGCGCTTGCACAGTTATACCAACTGAGCCATCACCGGGCTTATGACTACTTAGAAATGCAAAGTACTTAAAGGCTCAATATCACCACCATCGGGGACAGGAAAAACAAACAAACAAAACAAAAACAAATTAACGACAACAACAATCACACACACACACACGCACACACCAAACACAAACCAAAATCAACAAAACGCCCCACCTCTTCAGAATTCTAATGTCAGCGTGCTTGTGATTGCAGGTTTAGGAGCAGGGATGCTTGCAAAAAATCTGGCACTGTTGATTGAATCACACAGCGCCCACCTTACGTCATGCAGCCTCCCTCCCAATCAGGCACTGTGGATGAGTTTCCTTTGTGTCGCTCAGGGTTTGCGGGAAGCGTGTCAATTGCATTTCCAGGACGCCCTGGGCCCTAGCATACTAAATACGATATTCCTCTGAGCTCACTAAACGGAGAGGAGCAGACGCAAGGGTAATCCAGGCCCCATGCAGTGGTGGGTGGGGCAGAGGGGTACAAGCAAGCTTTGATCTCCGCTAGCTACAAGCCACCACTTACACAGAAGGCATGCAAATTAGGTTCCAATTAATAGCACTTATTAACATCTCCTGGAACCGCTCAAGGAGAAGCTGGGAGGGTTTGGCGGGGAGAAAAGCAGGAATTATACACTACATTGAAAAGGCATATCTAGTCAGGAGAAAATCCCCGGGCTGGGCTTGCCTTGCTGGGAGGGAAGAGCCAAGCGGCTGCTGCTTAGGTGCCCTCCGGTCATCTGGAAAAGTGTCCACATGGTTCCTGCTTAAGGCTTGATTAGATGGGAGCCAAGGATTCAGACAAGAGCAAACTTCCCCGCTTCCCCCTTTCTCCTGGGACTCTGAGTGGTCTAGCTCTAATGAGTTCTGAAAGTACAATCTTGAGTCTTCCAATCAGCCTCTGAGAGGAGAGGCCAGCACAACCTCAGGCCCTTAAGAAAGAGACTACGCTGGGTGGGGGGTTGGGAGGAGACTATTGTTTAAAGGATTGCTGAAGAATCGCACTAATAGGCTTCTTGCTGTCTCTCTTCATCCCTTCATGGTGAAATTGCTGAATAAAAATTTGAATGTCTAAAATACGCTATAATATTACCTTAAGAGGCAACTATCAAAATATTTGACACGCAGTATAGTAACAAATGTGCTTTAGTAGCAAGAAATACCAAACTCCAGTGACTGTAATAATGTTGAACAATGACACAAGAGGTGCTATTCTGAGTCATTTATGTCTGGTAACTGCAACATTAGTTATACTCACAGGTGCTGCCAGGGCTCTGGTGGGGGTTGCCTATTTTCATGATTGAAGGAAATGCAAAATCAACCTTGGTTAGTGGTTCGGGAGAATAAAGACGCAATGTCTTCCTTTTCAGATTTACAAATTCCCTGCTTTTGCAACACAGGCTTCTGCCTTAAGAGTCTGGGCATTGTTGGTACACGCCTTTAAACCCAGGCAGAGGCATATCTCTGTGAGTTCAAGGCCAGCCTGGTCTATGAAGAGAGTTCCAAGACAGCCAGAGCTACACAGAGAAACCCTGTCTCAGAAAACAAAACAAACAAACAAAAGAAGAAGACGGTTTGCTAACAGCCAATCTCAAGAGAAGACTCTTATTGTATGGAGATAGCAGGGATGGTAAGTTTATTAGTTATTTTGTGTCACTGTGAGAAAATTCCTAGTAGAAACTCCTGAGAGGAAAGAGTTTTTCTGGCTCCTGGCTTCCGAGGCTCTTAGTCCATTATAGTTGAGTTCATGGTCACAGGACCTCAGGGTGGAAGCTCACCATGTCATACAGACCAGAAAGTGTTGCAGGATATTTGATCACACTGTGAATCCCAAGATTGTGTTATTTACTGGAAAACCCTGTTTTAAGTTGTGGTGTGTCTCAGCCTTAGCACACAGCTTTAATCCAAGGGCTTTCTGGTTCAATATTGTAAACAGGATTAAATAAAGTCAACTCTAGGTCAAGAGGCAGAGCAAGCAGCAGTTGACAGGAAGTGAACATAGGATTGTTAACAAACAAACAAAGCATAGAGAGGAAGAGGGAATCAGGAGAAAGGATAGAGAGACACACAGGAAGTAGAAGGGAGGGACATTCCGTTTGAAGCAGGTTTTTTGAGATGACTTAAGAGAGGGCATTCCAGCTGAGCTGAGAAGCCAGCTAAGACAGGAAGATCAGCTGGGGGCTTTCTCTGCCTCTCTGAGCTAGCAAGCTCTCACCCCAGCATCTGGTTCTGGAGTCTTCCTTGGTAAAATCAAGGAATATGATATTGTAGAGTGAAAAATTATAAAGACCATTTTATAAAATATATACAGGCTCGCTAGTTCCAAGAAAGCAGAACTGAATGTAAGATTCCAGGCCTTTCACTGCCCCGGGATACATTTCTCAAGCCTCAGGGAAGAAAATCCACCTGTGGGTGGGGTAGGCCCAAAGCAGGAAGACACATTCCTGGCCACAAAGAAAGATGTAAGTCATCTGGGTGGTTCCAAGAACTAACTAACTTTCCACAGATCTTGGTTACCCCTCCCCCCCCTTAAGGTCTTTTCCAGTGTTACAGTTTGCTGAGTTCAAAATTTATAAAACAACCAATCATATGTAACCGCGTGAAAATTCCTTTCCCTACCCCTTACTATAAGAAGCTCCTTAGCCCACCACTCGGGGTCATACTGTACTCATGCACGAGTGTGCAGTTTGAATGCTGGCTGCCAGCTCTCTTCCCTAATAAACCTCTGCTGATTGCATCCAGGTACGGTGTCTTGGAGTTTGTGGGTGTTTGCGACTTCCCGAGACTTGAGTAAGGGTCTCCCGAATTTGAGAGTTTTCAATATGATGTGTGGATATGTGTTCAAAATTTTAGAACATAGAAAAATTCATTGCTGGAATATAATACACCCTGACTCCTGTCCAATTTCCAACAGAATTCTTGTTCCCATCTGTTTCCTCCCTTTGGATTAGTGCAAGACCCCCATGAAGGGAGAACTTCCCTCAAGCCTCAGGAATTCACGGCTACCCAATAACTCACAAGACTCCCTTCTTGATGCAAACAGCAAGAGGTATATTTCGGGGTCAGTACACTGAGGCAGAGACTCATAACCCACACAGGGGTAGAGGAGTGTCAACCCAGAGGCAGGAGAGTATACAGGGTATATAAAGGAAAAAACCACAAACGGTATGTGTGTGGGTGGGTGGGGGCGGGGGGGGGGGGGGGAACCAAGGAAACATAACATAAAAACAGTGGAAAGTCTGCAACCCATAATTTAGTCAGGGTCATGTGGAAAACATCTTGTACACTTATCTTTTGCAAGAATGTAACGTTGCCCAAATATTTATCATGTGGTCAGCTAGTTCTTGGGACCACCTAGATGACTTTCATCTTTCTTTGTGGTCAGGAATGTGTCTCCCTGCTTTGGGCCTTCCCTACCAGCAGGTGGGTTCTCTTCCTTGAGGTCTGAGGAATGTTAATCAGCCCCTCCCTTCCTCTCTTGAATGTTAATCCAGCAAGTGTCCTCTGACTCTGGGATAATGTACCCCTCCGGGAATGTAGAATGTATCCCGGGGCAGTGAAGACCTAAAATCTTACATTCAGTTCTGCTTTCTTGGTTGAACTAGTATTTTTCATAAGTTTTCTATATCTTTCATTAGCATTCTGGTCTTTTCAACTCCTACAGAGTTCTCCACCTTATAATATTCTATAAGAATACTTGCAAGCATTACAGTATTATAATACTTATAATATTCTATACCATAGTTCTCTAATACTTACAGTATTCTTTAATAATATACTATAGCAGCCTAAGGCTTTGCTAGACTGAAACTTAAAAGTTTTCCAACTTGTTTCTGTCCACCAGTTCCCAAGTCCTAATGACCACATGGTCAGGTTTATGACACCAACCCCACTCCTGGCACCAATCTTCTATATTAGCTACTTTTCTTGTCCCTGAAAAAAAAAAAATATCTGGCAGAAGCAAGTTAGACTAAGGAAGATCTACTTTGGTGCCTGGCAGAGGGATTACTTTCAGTCCATCATGGTGGGAAAGGTATGGCAGCTGAAGCAGCTTGCTGTCATATTTCAGTAAATCAGAAAGAGAGAGAGCACAGGCTGAAGCAGGAACAGGAACCTAGTCTTGGAGTCACGCTCTTCAGTGACCTACTTCCTTCAGCTCAAACTTCTGCAACTTCCCAAAGAAGAAGCACCAGCTGGTAACAAGTGTCCAAGCATAGAAGCCTGTGGGGGGCATTTTACTTTCAAGACATAACCGTTAGTTTTGCATCACCATCTTAGTTACTGTCTTATTGCTGTGAGGAGACACCAGGACCAAGGCAGCTCTAATAAATGAGTGAATTTAACTGGGTGGGGCCTTGCTTACAGTTAGAGGGTCAGTGCTGTGGTTGTCCTGACTGTATTCTCATGTTAATTCTGCTTTCTCAAGAAGGGCTGCTGCCTGACAAACAGTCAGCTGATCACATGCTCAGGTGATCTCATGTGAATCTTCTCCCCATTTTAATTGTTCAATAAAAGCAGAGGTAGTGGAGGGGAAAGGTGTGACTGGATGTCTTTGAGAGTCAGAGCAGGTAGAGGAGAAGAAGGAGAAGGGAAGGGAGAGGATGGAAGAAGAGGAGGAGGAAGGAAGATGGACCAGACCCACGTGGCCAGGAGAAACTGCAAGTAGCAAAGGCTATCATAGCTGGGGAATAAGTTAGTATAGTGTTAGACCTGCCCAATCTAGGAGTATAGCTTATAAATATAATAACTAGATTGTGTGTTTTTTATATGGGCTTATTGAGGTTGGAAATTACTGCTACAGGTTAGTCCATGATCATCATGGTGGAAAGCAGGCAGGCATGGCACTGGAGCAATAGCCAGTAGCAGAAAGAATCTCATCCTATCCACAGGCAGCAGACAGAAGAAGGTGGGGAGAAGAAGGAGAGGGAGACTGAGAAACCAAAGAACTGGGATTGGCATGGTCTTTTGAAACCTCAAAACCTAACCCCAATGACAAACCTCCAACAAGGCCACACTTACTCCTTCCCAAACGGTTCCACTAACAGCTAAGCATTCAAATATATGCGCCTAAGGGGACCATTCTTATTCAAACCACCACAATCTCTGTGATGAAATTCTTGACAGAGTCAACCTATGATAAGAGAGCATTATCTTGGCTGATTGTTTCAAAGGGAGCATCCTCTGGTCACCTGACTGGGCTTGTTGGAAGACTTGACGTCACAATAGTGGGAGTAAGTGATGGAGGTGTTTGTTTACTTCACTGTAGAGAGGAAGTATGCTTGTGTGCATGTGGCTGAGGCCACACATTTTGGGGATAATGTCTCCGTTTTTAAAGCATGCTTTTAATGGCATATCATACTTTTCCTCCTTCATTTTATCTTCATTATAATTGAGAATTAAGTTAAGTTTATTATTCGAGTAGCATTGCACTTTTTAAAGTTTGTTTTTTTTTTTTTTTTGAGAAGCCTTAGCTTCATAGCAATATTGAACAGTAGGTATGGAGATTTTCCATAATCTGTCTACCTCCATACATGCATAGCCCCATTATCAACACACCACCAGAGTGGAACAGTTACTGTAACTATGAACCTGCAGTGATATTTCATTATCAAGTTAACAGCTGATTGACATTATGGTCGTCCCTTGGTGCTGTAGCTTCCATAGACTTAGGAAAGCATAAGGACAGTCTTGGGAAAATGTATGACTGGCATCCTTCATGACATTACCATGTCCCCCCCCCCCAAAATCAGTTCTTTCTTTTGGACATCTAGAAAGATCACTGCTATGGCCAGGGTCATCTAGACTTTTCTTCCTTTATCAGCTCACCTGGCTATGGACATACCTTCATCTGAGCTCTAAGTATTTAAACCTGATTGTAGTCTCCAGGCTACAGACATGACTTGCTGAGGCTTCAAAATAAAAGGCACTGTTCTGTTCTACACAGCGTTGGGCTCATCACTCAGAACATCTTGCTGTTCTGGGACCAAGCACCTGAAGCTGTCCTGAGGGAAGTATCCATTCACAGAGCCCATGCTGTTGCCGGGAACACACAGATTTCGTTATCTCCACCTTAACAGTGTACCTTCCGTGGGCTCCGTTCATCATGTGAGTTTCAGGAGTCAGATTTACCTGATTCTATCCTTAGAAATGCTCTCTAGAAATGTGGCAAAGTCACAAATGTT
Organism: Rhabdomys pumilio; assembly: GCA_030674055.1. NCBI lineage: Eukaryota > Metazoa > Chordata > Mammalia > Rodentia > Muridae > Rhabdomys > Rhabdomys pumilio. The sequence continues at coordinate 179,279,406 of JANHMN010000001.1, read as the reverse complement.
TCCAAGTGTTGGTGTAGATGGCCAGAGTCATCCCATGGTCACCTGCTGGAGGCAATCTGCTGGTGTCACTTGACAGAGTGTGTGAAGTCAGACATGGGTGAGCATGGTGGCAGTGAGTATTCAATGTGGGTGGGGGTGGGAGGTTCCTTAGCCAGCCTGGGAAGGAGGCTGACACACGCAGGGTAAAGCTGGTCTGACATTTCTGGAAGAAAATGAATCTGAAAGCACTTAGACAAAGGATGGGCAGCCACCAGCAGGGCTTTCTGGAAACCTCCTTCATGGGCTTGTTTCTCCTACCGCTGCTAATCTTTCCTTGTTTTTTTTTTTTTTTTTTTTTGTTCTATAATAAAAGAAAACTAATGGTCACATATTGAATTGTTAGTGTGTGTTAGAAGAAGCAGGGTGCAGAAGAAAGTGTGGACAAGCTCACAAGAGCCAAACTCTCGTTTCCAGGAAATTCTGCAAGGCTGTTGTGGAACACAGCCATTATTAAAAACTAAATTATGTTAACCTAATGAAGCTATGTTAAAACAGAGGTTGTGAGTCTTCCATCTCACCACAGTCTAATCAAGTCAGTATGTTCACTGTGGTGTTCTTCCTCTGGCACCTGCACTTCAGAAACGTCATAAGCTAACTCAGTGTTGAGCATCCTTTTGTTATGTTGGAGGTTTGAAATTAGCAACAGGGGCAGTGCTTACCCCACAGCAATCAGTCACTTTCACAAACTGAGACTTGATTTATTATTTTCTTTATGGTTTTGATGTAAAAGAATGGCTGGGTAAATGTTAACAATATAGACTAAATCTTAAAATGCTTTATATCTTCAGAAGATGTACTATAAATAGCATAGAAATCCGAGAGATTGGTTTTTTTTTTTTTTTTTTTTTTTTCAGTATTTGCAACTATTACTTGGTCCAGCAAAGACATTGTAGTGGTTAGTCATGTTTGATGTCACCTGTCTGGAATCCCAGAGCTAGGGAGGCTGAGGCAGGAGGATTATGAGTTTGAAGCTAGTCTGAACTACTTAATGAAATCATATAACCACCTAGGAAGTAGTGGGGTTTCTAATGAGTACGCATTTTTTTTTCTCACTTTTTTCTTGTTAATGTGAGCAAGCAAAAATATCAAACATCTTCATGCACATGTCACAGTTTGTTTATAGGTCAGTGGAGACTATATAGGATACAGGCATTGAATAAAATCAATGGTATTTCGTGACAATTAATCAGCTAAATGGAATTTACAACAACGAATATTTTATGTCTCATTATTTGTAGACTGTGTTCTAAATCCTTTTAGCATAATCTATAGAATATGAAGACTTTCCTCACCCACCTCCACCCTCACCATCTGCAGCACTCAGGAGAGCTGACCCTGCCTCCTGCCAATGGCAGCACTGGGTGGCCTAGGTGGAGTAGTGCTGGAGAGCTCACCCTGGTGGTGCAGATAAGGGAGAGTCAGTGGGCTGACTAGCCTAGCTGCCATCCAGGCCCAGATACAGGACTCTGAGTTGTCCCGCCCCCAAATCTGTATCATCTGCAAATGCCTGGGGTGTGAAAGGCTGGTCCTGCTGCTCCAAACCTGCAGACCTTCATTACACAAGACAACAGCAGGATAACTGGGAGGAGTCCCAGTAAGGATTCAATATGAACGATGTCACAGAAAGCAGAGATTTTGAAGCAGACCAATGACTCATTGCCATGAACATTTGCAAGTGAAGCTGTGTAGACAGGGGGTGCTCTGTGAGACACACTATGACACACTACAGCTTCCACAATGAGATGTTTTCTATGCTTTGTTTGCTTGTTTGTTTGTTTCTTATTTTAGTGGGGAGGTTGCAAGGTCAAAGGGTGGATATGAAGCAATGGGGAAATGAGTGAGACTGGGGTTCATAATGTGAAACTCATAAAACGTCATTGTTATAAAAAATAAATGAATATAAATACCTGTACATTTAATATAAATTACATATAGGTGATGTTAAAATAAACATACTAAGTAGTCAATTAAAAATTGTCAAACCTCATTTTTAATGATGGTTCTTAAATGCTTTTACCTCCCTTTTGGCTCACCACCCACCAGAAAAATTAGGAAAGAAAGGATACAGGGGAAGTGGACCTGTTAAAAAGGTTCTTTGGAGCAACTCCTGTCTGTGTTGTCTGTAAAATGCAGTTCAGCTCACAGGTTAGCAGCAGCAATTTGATCCACTCACAGACACCTCACAGATAACACCGGCAGTCTAATTTGGTAGAGTCGGGTTAGCAGCAGTGGTGGCATGACCTAGCAGAGACAGCCAGATCTCAGTCTTAGCACAAGTCATCAGGAAGAACCAGCAGGAACTCCAGTTCTCGGCTGTGCCTCTCTCAGCGAAGTGAAGATCAGCGGAGACTGGAAGACATGAGATCCACAAGTGTCGCACAGTCAAGCTCAGCATCAGCCACTGGCCGTCGAGTCCTATTTCTACCTTCCAAACTTCACGAGTCCTCCATGGGTCTTGCCTCAGCATGGACATCTGTCTCGGCAGACACCACTCTGCCAATTAGTTCACAGAAGCGGCAAGAAACTGTAGCACACCGTCAGAAGTTTGTTTGTTTTGGTGCATTTCTCATTATGGAGTCCCAACAAATGCAGTTCAACTATGTAATGTAAGGCAGACCAATACATCCATGTGGTCAGCAAAGAATCCTTCATCACGTCCTAAAGTGCTTGCTTTAGTAGAACATCCTCTCTCCTATGTCTGCTTCAGAGAAAAGTCCCTTCATGAGTCTGCCTTAGCCTTTCACACCTGTGTCCACTTTAACAAAATGTCCCTTCATGTGTTTGTCCCAGTGAAGCACCATCCAACACAACTGACTTTCTGAAGAACCCTTAAAGTCTCCACTTCAAGTCAAAACTCAGATTTTTGTGGCTGAGGCCATTGTAGTTATTGCATCACTTTCTCTGCTATAAACATATCCCCTCTTTATCTTAACCTTCCAACATTCAAGTCAGTCCTATCTTACAGCCCTTGAGACAATGCCTCAGCTTCTATGCCACTCTCTGTACTTCTAGAACAAATAAAGCTGAAGGGTAAGGACCTTGAAAACTCAATTCTGAACATCTGTTGGGGAGTTTAGTGCTTGGTACAAATGAGCTAACCAGAAGATGTTGACTAAACACAGTAGAGACAGAAGAGGGGGAGAAAGAAAATAGTGAGGCCCTTTATATAGAGTAAGGATAAGACTCTAAAGCACCTTTTAACTTTTGATTCCTCAGGCCCAGTGTGATTGGTTGGTGGCCAGCCTGGTCTATATAGGAAGTTATATAGAGAGACTCTATCTCAAGAAACAAAACCAAAGATAATAACAGGATGCAAGAAACAAACAGAATCTCCATTTTCTTGGGCTTCCTCCAGATCTGAACACACAGCAGTTGTTTCGCTGACGGACTACACCATCATCACTAGAGCCCTTGATGAAGCCCGTTGGTTTGGGAGTCATGGCTGCTTTGATTTAAGTTAACTATGATTCAACCTAGAGGAGCCAGCCCCCAAATGCTCCTTAGTTACCAGGTAATTATATCATTCCATGTACCTGCCACAGGTGAACCTGGCTCAGTAGCTAATTCCTCAAACAGTGTGCTTCATGTTGGTTTGGTTTTTGAGATACAGTCTCATTACATAGTCTAGACTGGACTAGAAACTCATGATCACCTTACCTCAGCCTCCTGAGTGCAGGGATATATGCTTGCACAACGACACCTAACTTCTTAAATTTTTTTCTTTAATTACATTCACTGACAACCTCGTTGCCCCTGGCAGGTCCTGCATTTCTCCATGTCAGATGGAAGGAGAGTGGCAATGAAATGTCGAAAGCCCAGGAGACATTCCTCTCCTCCCCATCCATTACTTCCCAGCACATCCTGGCTACAAGCTCCTCCTCACACCCCTGTGCAGAGAGCAGGTTGGCAGCTTGCCTAGTCTTTAAGTCTCAGTCATTATTGACTGGCTGTCTGAGTTTCCTCTTCAGAATATCTGATCACCCACCTCCCTAAAATAGCCCCAGCCAGGGTCAGATTACCCCCAGCTGCCAGGTCACACCTGCAAGCTGAGCTCTACCAACAAGCCTAAAGGGAAACAAATCCATTATGCTAAGGGTGATATGTGGGCTAAGTCAGTGGGACCTGTCCAGTCTCCGATAGCTCAGTGGGGAGTAGACATGTTAGAGAGACCAGGGCAATTCATTCACTTCTTGCTCTCTCATAAACCTCCCTTCTCCTCCAAGTCTACTACAGAAAATAAACTGGGGAGCAGATCCTTACTGCTCTCCTGGACTTCCTGCATTTGTCCTTGTTCCCTGCAAGTCTACCCTGAGTTTACAGTCTAAAGAAGTAGAGCATTTGCCTATTACAAATGAAGCTCTAGATTGGATACTTAGCACCCATAAAAGTTTGGTAATCCTAGCACTTGGAAGGTAGAGACAGTAGGCTCAGACGTTCAAGATCATTCTTGTAAAGCTGCAGGCTAACCTCGGCAACATTAGGTAGGGTCTCAAAACAACAATAACAAACACACCTTGCAATACACCAATGCTTTGCCCAGAACCATTCAATGGCTCTTATCCAACCAGAGGTAAAGCCTTACAATGACTGAAGGGCCTGCAGGATCTACCTTCATTCTTTACAAATCTGTCTCCTTACTATAGTAGCACTCTATCTATCTATCTATCTATCTATCTATCTATCTATCTATCTTCCCATCAAGAAAAATCTTGCTGTTCTTTGTATACACAGACCATTCCCACTTCAAGCCCTTTGTCTACCCAGGGCACTCTTCCCCCAGAGATCCACTCAGCCCACTCCTCCCTCGAGTCTTCCTGCAAACCCCAGTGTCTCAGCAAAGTCTCCACTACTGTAAATGGAGCTAATTACTTCCAGAGGCTGTCCCTGCTCCCTCTCCTCTACCCCATTCTCTCCTATTATTTCAAAGAATAAATGAATCATCTCCTGGAATGACATGTAACTTACCTCTGCTCTCTAATCATTAGACATGTAATCTCTAAGAAGACATAGATGTTTGTCATTTTTGTCCAGTTTGTTGGCTGATGCATCTCAAATGTCTACAACAAGTGCACAGTGGGAGTTCAGAAACTATTTACTGAATCCCTCTACGATGAGGAAAGAGAGGCCTACTCTAAGTCAGAAACACCGAGACATCTGGTAGCAGACATCAATCCCTCTCCCTCCTGGAGCCTGTGTCCCCCATCCACTGTTCATCTGCTCCCCATCCACAGCTGGTTTTAGGGGGAAGTTCCAGGGGGTTCACCATTGTGCTCAGTGGACAGATGCTCTTGGGATTACCATATTTACTTGTTCACCAAGGTTAAGAAGATGGTTAAGTCATATGACAATATTTGTTTTTCTTGATAAAAAGCATTATCTGTAAAATGCCTTTTTACTTGGGTGACTTTCCTACATCAGTGCTTGCAGCATACAATTTTAGTAAGGGGTCTTTGTGGGCTTAGAGATCCTGGGGAGAGAGAGGGGGGACCATGGCTGAGGTGGAATATAAGCTAAATTATGTGAACAGCTATATTAATAGAGCCAGGGCCTTCTTTGGGATAGGGAACCCAAGACCACCAAAGAGAAAACTGCTTCCCTATAAAGGAGCAGATCCTTATTGCTCTCCTGGACTTACTAAGTCATCCTCCTTAAGGCCCGCACTAGAATTGCTAGTGACTTCATTTCTGATTTATCTGAGGGGCTTATGAGTCAGCCTCAAGATTTACTTCTGTAAGCTCCTAGTCAGTAGACACTGAGGTCATTGTAACAGCCATTGGCTGCATAACAAATCGTCTCAGAACGGAACGGCTTAGAACAACCACTGAACAGGGGAGACAATTTGGTTGCTAATGGCGTTGCCTTGTAAGAGCAATGACTTGCATTTGATCCCCAGAACCCACATTAAAAAAGAAAAAAAAAAAAGAAAAAAAAAAAAACTCACACCTGTAATCTCAGCACTAGCTGAGAAGAAGCAGGTGGATCCTTGGGGCTGCTAGTCAACTGAACTAGCTTACTTGGTGAATTCCAGGACGTTGACAGACTCTCAATAAACAAGGTAGAAAGCTTCTGAGGAATGGCACCCAAGGTTGTCCTCTGACTTCCACATGTACATGCAAACATGTGAATGGATATTTCCACACATGTTCACCAACTCAAATGGACACACACACACACACACACACACACACACACACACACACTTTGATGTTGAAATTGTTTCCCACAGAAAGCTATCGGGTCTGCTAAATCATAAATTTGGAAGATGGAGATGGGAAACCTGGGCCCCTGTAAGACTAGACTTTGTGAACAGAAAAAATAGCAGAAGCCCAGGTCCTCACGGCACCCACCACAGCTGTGCCAGCTCCCCCACCCCCAGCACACATCTAGGGTCATATGTTGGGCTCTGCAAAGACGAGAAGGAAAAGAAAGTAAGTCCTGGCTGTTTTCATTTGGGTTGGCGCAGCACATGTGCACTTCCTTGTAATAAACACACGCAGGAGCAGCTTAAAGAAAACTGAAACTGGCATAATCTCAACACTCAGGGGGCAAAAGCAAGACGAGAGCAAATTTGAGGCCAGCCTGGGCTACTTAATTCAAGGTCACCCTGGGATGCACAGTGATACCTGCTTCAAGAACACCCACATCCCATCGAGGATGTAACCCAGTGACACAGTACTCGTGTAGGATGCTGGAGTGGCTGGGCTCAGCCTCAGCATTGCCCTTCCCCCATCGAGAAAAAATACTAGAAATAGAGAGTGAAATGGTATTGAAGATCCTCTAAGGCCACCGGGGTCTTCTCTTTGTGCACGCCAGCCCTGCCTGCCAGTGTGTCTCCTGTCACTCCATGCTGGCACAGAACACTCAGAGCTTCTTTCCTCCAAAGGCCTCTGCGGGATAGGCAGAGACTTCTCAAACCTCCTCCCTCCCTGTGTCTAACGGTCAACAGAGCAGGATGAGGAGCAGAGGCCATGTAAACACACATACACTCTCGAATGTGCTCACACACACACACACACACACACACACACACACCACACACACATACACATCACACATACACACACTCACACACACCACCCACATGCACATCATGCACACACACATGCACATCATGCACACACACACACTACACACGCACATCATACACACTTAACACATGCACACCACAAGCGCGCACACACATGCACACACCACATACACACACACACACACACACATGCTTGACACACACGATGCACACATGAGACACACACATGTACACACACACTCACACACACATATGTCTTCCCATGATGGTGGAGGGAACATGAGGAACAATGGGAAAATAACTTCCATACCTGAAGAGGTGAGGAAAGGCAGATGGGACAAGACTGGGATGAGGAAGAACAGGGAAGACATGAGAATGAGCATCACAGGTAATGTCTCGTGAGGTGAGAGCAGGGTCTGTGGAGACGGGAGGGAGCAGCAGAGAGGAGGGAGCATCCACCTCTTCTTGTATATCTGCTCGCTTTTCATATTCACAACAATGCAGTGTGGAATTAGAACAGTAAAGAATCAAATGAGGGAAGGATGGACCTGTGTATTTGATGGTTTCCTTCATCTTAGCACTCAGGAAGCTGAGGCAGGAGGATTGTAAGTTCCAGGCCAGCTGGGTTATATAGCAAAACCCCTGCGAAAAGAAAAAAAAAAACTTTTAAGGTAAGTGAGATGGAGACCCCCCCCAGGTGTGCTGATTATTAAAATTGACAATGAAAGTGTGTGAGAGGGACAAGCAGGGGCCTGCAGACCAGCAAGATGGCTATCAGTCAACACTTAAAATGCCAGCCAAATCAGTTCTATTCAACAGAAGATGAAAAAGAAGAGAGAGAGACTATAAAGGAGTACAAATTGATTAAAATATTACCATTCACCAGTGTGAATCATTTCCACTCCAAGCTTAAAAGGCTGTGTAGTGACTACAGAGTAACTCTGGCACAAGCCGAGGGCGTCCTGGCTGCCAAGCCTCTGCTAAGTGCTTTGTTGGCATGATTTCATTCAAACCTCAAGCCCCTGGTAAGGTGCATCTGTCACTGTCTCTATTTATCAGCTGAGGAAACTGTGCTGCAGTTCCAAGAGGCTTAAGCAGGCAGCGTTGGGTGAGGCAGAGCAGTCCGATCCCCTGAGCCGTTTGTTCTGTAGCTTCACCGGCAAACGAGCTCGCTCCACAAGACTCCAGCCTATGGTGCATATATGTTTAAACACAGTAGTGTTTGTGTAGAACATCAGCAGCCAGTTTGGAAACATCAGGGGAAAGCACATTCTAGTCACCATGGCAACCAGAATTATACATTAGTAAACAGTACACTTAAAAACAGTACAAGGAAAACAAAGTCTTTACTGAGAGGCAAAAAGAAAGAATGCATGCATGGAATGACATGCTCGAGTACAGCTTGGAAAAATTATTGTCCTAACATTCCAATTACCCTAGAGGTTTGTTGTGTAGCCCAGGCTGGCCCTCAAACTCAGAATCTTCTTGCCTTAGCATCCCAAGTAATGGAATTACAAGATGTACTACAATGTAAACTTATAAATTAGTATTTTTGTCAATACAGTTACATGGTTATTATTTATCTGATTTGTAGCACTGGGGTTTGAACTCAGGACCTCATCTTAGGAAAGTGCTCCATCATCTGAACCATTGTCCAGTCCTTGAAATTATTCTCTTAAGAAAATTACTTGACTTCAGAATTTTACTATATTAAATAAATCAGAGGGTCACATAAAACATTTTATTTGGAGTTAAATATGTTATTTGCTAGACCTCTTCCTCTCCCTTTTTCTCTCCCTCTTCCTCTCTCTCCCTCTCTCTCCCTTCTTCCCCCCCCCTTTCTTTCTGTTCCCCCCTTCTGTTCTTTTACATAAGAAAGGTAAGTGTGTTGACCTGGCTTCTGTTGGATCACAGGCACATATTAGTAAAACTTTTAGGAATTTTGTGTGCTAGTTTATAAATAGCTATTATTAAAAATTATATTACATAAACAGGGCTCGGTGGGTAAAAGTAGTACCTCAGCCTGGTGACCCGAGAACAATCCCCAGGCATCCCCTGGTGAAAGGAGAGAATGGGCTCCTGCAGGTTGTCCTCTGACTCCACACGTGTGGTATGACGTGTGCACACATAATAAAATAAACAAAGGTAAAAACTAGCCCCAAACACCAGCCAATATTTGTGCTATTTAAAATGATGGGTAATAAATCCATAAAGTTCATTTCCTTCTATTTTACTGCATTTTGTGAACCGTGTGTGCTTTCAAGTTCATGCACAGAAACTGGGTATGCAGGAAGGCCACATTCTACAATGGCGTGCTGCTGTGCGCCTCTTCTTGCCACAACTCTGTGATCGGTGGCATCCTGTCAGTAGCTGGCGGTTTTCTGTGGTGGGAAGACTTAGGCTATAAGATACTTGTGTTCTGTAGCTGTACAGACACCCGAGATAACCAACTTAGAAAGAGGAAAAGTTTATGTTTGGACCCCTCCTCCTATGGTTAGCTGGCCTTTTGGGTCTATAGCAGCACACCATGGGGGGGGGGCTGTGCATGGTGGAAAAAAAAAACCAGTCACCTCTGCATTGTTGGGAAGCAAAGCAGAGAAAGAGGAGACCAGGGTCCCACAGTCCTCAGGAAGGGCATGTCACCGTGACCCAAATGCCTGTCACTGGACACCACAGTTTAAGTGTCCACCACCTCCCAATAGTGCAGAACCGAGCTTGTGACACACGGGCCTTTGTGGGACATTCAAGATCAAACACCAGCAAGGGCTCCACACAGATTAGGGTCTGCTTGTTTGTTTCTTTGTTTTGTTTTTCCTTTACATTTTTATGGATTTGGTTTGTATGTTTATCTGCTCATGTGTACTTACCACATGTCTACCTGGTGCCCTAGGAGGCCAGAAGAAGGCATCAGCTGCCATATGACTGGAGTTACACGTGGTTGTGAGCTGTCCTGTGGATGCTGGGAATCAAGCCCATGACCTTTGCAATGCTCTCAACCACAGAGCCATACTCTCCAGCCTCAGGTTCTGCTCTTCTTTAGAGAGCTGGTTGCTAAGCATTGGGCAGCAGCTGCTGGCTTAGGAACATGTGAGCACGCCTCATGTCTCTTCCTCCCTTTCCCTGTCTCTCTCATTTTCTGAATGCGTGTGTGTTTCCAGTCTTCTACAAACAAGTGGGAGAAGTAGACCAGATGCAGGGTGTGGGCTTGCAACCCCTACTCAAGACGGCTGGAGCAGGAGGTATAAGAGTTCAAGGCCAGTCAAAGCAGTTTCTCAGACCCTGGCTCAAAAAGAAAAGAAGTGAGTTGGCAGTGTGGCTCAGTGGTGCATGTTCAAGGCCCCATGCTCAATCTCGGAAGAAAAAAAAAAAGAAGAAACGGGCAAAATACTGTGTCTTGCAATCAGTGCTCACAGAGGTGGAAGAATTTCCTTGTAAATACAAGAGTGGTTATGAACTTTCCCTTTATAAATGAGCAGTACTTCAAGTTTGTTGGCCTTTTTTCTGATAAAAGTGAGGTCAGTAAAACGCACATGAAAGACAAAGGCTTGTCCTTTCAAAGAAAGGCCATGTTGTAACAGAGGAGAAAGAGTGGGAGCCTTTAAATAAACTCATGCTTTGGGGAGAGGATGAGGAAAACGGGTAGGTGATCTGAGGCTGAGGCTGATGTAAAACCCAGAGCATGTGGTTTCTGAAGCTGAGGATTCTAACTTTGTCACTGTTAGCTTCAGCTGTCACCTTGACACAAACCTAGAGTCACATGGCAAGACGGAAATGCAGCTGAAGGATCACCTCCGTCATAGTGGCCCATGATGTATTTTCTTATATTTATATGTATTTCCCATATTGCAAATTGGTGTAGGAGGGCCCAGCTCATGGTGCCATCCCTGGGTAGGCCTCGGCTACATAATAAAGCTAGCTAAGCATGAACTAGGGCAAGCCAGTAACCAACATTTAGTCCTCCATGGTCTCTGCTTCAAGGTCCTTAACGGGCTGCAACCTGTAAGCCGAATAAAGCCCTTTCCTCTCCCAAGTTGGTTTTGCTCAGTGTTTTATCACAACATAGAAACCGAAGTAGGACACCTTACAAGAATCTTCTAAAATAAACTAACTTGTATCCAGTATGAAAAGATAGAACCTTCTAATTATTTTGGCATCAGGAATCATGGCAGCTGTTAGCTGATTCCCAAGGAAGACTGTCCATTTGGGTGAGTAGCGCAGGCCTGGAACTTGTAGTCTTCTTCCAAGTGCCGAGATGATAAATGCTGCCGGGAAGGGTCTGGTGTAAGTGCGTCCTCCAGAGGTCAGCTGCTGGCAGCTCAGCACTCAGTGTGGCAATATCTCTTGCAGGTAGAAGCTTCAAGAAATGGTGCCTAGGCCATCAAGGTGGTTCAGCTGATAAAGGTGTCTAATGTCCAGCCTGTGTGAAGTGGAGAGAACTACTCACAGAAACTGTCTTCTGAGCTACACACACACACACACACACACACACACAAAATAAAATAAAATATATAAAAATAAAATGTATAAATAAACATTAAGGATGAATACCTAAATATTTTTATTGATGAGAACATCTTTTAAAAAGCGGCAATATTGGCTTAGGGACAATCTCAAATGTGACACAAAACCTTTTTTTTTTTTTTTTTTGGTTTTTCGAGACAGGGTTTCTCTGTGTAGCCCTGGCTGTCCTGGAACTCACTCTGTAGACCAGGCTGGCCTCAAACTCAGAAATCCGCCCGCCTCTGCTTCCCAAGGGCTGGGATTAAAGGCATGCGCCACCAATTCAAGCCTTAGGTTCCGAATTCCACCGCAGTGACCGAGCATGCTGACAGGCCCCTGAGTTCCTAACCTCTGCCACACCACCCCCCACGCCCCAGTCCAGCCTGCCCTTCAGAGCTTAGGTTGGGCCCTTTCTCCTGCTGAGAGTTTCCGACGCCTGGGCTATGTGTATTTTCTGCATACACCCGTAAGACGTTGCTCCCATGATTTTGTTATCATCTACCATTTAATTATCTACGACCCTTGAGCGTCCTGATCTATTTTCTGGCTGTATTTTAAAAATAATTCTTCTTCTTCTTCTTCTTCTTCTTCTTCTTCTTCTTCTTCTTCTTCTTCTTCCTCCTCCTCCTCCTCCTCCTC
>JANHMN010000001.1:179216178-179267101 GCA_030674055.1 Rhabdomys pumilio | reverse complement strand
CCTCCTCCTCCTCCTCCTCCTCCTCCTCCTCCTCCTTTCTTCTTCTTTTAATAATTTGACACGTGTCTCATCATGTAACTCAGGCTGGCCCGCCATCCCTTCCACCTTTCTCAGCCTTACATCCTACCGTGGAGAGCGGCAGCACTCATTTGACTTTGCCCTAGGACTCTGTGATGTTATTTGTGCAATGACCACCAGAGGGCGACAGAGGAACAGAGTCCACTCTGTTCTAGCCATCTAGAACTGTAGGCAGTGGGTTACAAGATAATTTTAGGGCTGGAAGGGAAGTCTAGTGGTCACATAAGCCTTAACTTGAGACAATGATTTTAAGCAAATCCTTACAAGGAAGCATGATGATATTCAAAGTTTTAATAAATTGAAACATTTGAATATTTTGAACTTGGAATTCAAGTCGGAAAACTCGGGTTCTGCGTCCAGCTCTAACATTATCCAGCATGTCTGATCTCAGATAAGATTCCGGATCTGAGAAGTGCTAGTTTCCAAATATGAGAAATAGGTGGCATGATGTCCTTTGTCTCCCAGGAGTGCTTTGAGAATTGTAGGCAGCGGAGCACACAAATAGCTAGAAAATGGAAAATGCCCACGCAACTGCAAAAGCTTGATCCGAATCGCGAGCTAAATAACAGCAGCTGCTGCTCCGCCCCCTGCCCCGCCCCCGTTCTAAAGTGTGAACTGAAAGCTGGTGTGTCCCTCTTGGTCAGTGGGCCTGAACGTGTGCGAAGGCTTGAGACAGTGTTCATTCCTCTTCCTCCTGGTCCTCTCAGGTGTACTGCCTGGCCAGCTTATCCACCTACCTGCAGCATCTCCTCTACCTGGTAATTTCCCAGGGGCCATTTGCAACAAACTTCGTATGATCACTCTCCGGTGTTCAGTCACATCCACGTGTATTGTTTTAATAAACAAATATTGAAAAACACATTCTGGACTTGCTTGTATTATACACATATGTAACCTAATCAAACTGGACTGTGCAGACTTAGCAAGAACAACAACAATAAAAAAAAAAAAACAAACCCCCCAATCCCTCACAAGTAGCAGACAAAACTATATTTACATCTATCCGACAGCATTGTTGACAGGGTCAGTGAAGGAATGGATGCCTCTCCTGGACCAGGATGTGACCATGTCCTCAGTTGGTCTCGAGTCATACAAAAGGCTCTCAAAATACAGTGTGTTTCTGTGCTTCTGGGTAATTTGAAAGATTTTATTTTTTAATGTATTTTTATTGGATATTTTATATACATTTCAGATGTTATTCCCTTTCCCCATCCCCCCTATCCAGGAACCCCCATCCCATCTCCCCTCCTCCTGCTTCTATGAGGGTATGCCCCCACCCACTCCCACCTCCCTGCCCTGGAATTCCCCCACACTGGGGCATCCAGCCTTCACGGGACCAAAGACATCCTCTCTCACCTATGCCCAACAAGGCCATCCTCCCCTACATATACAGCTGGAGCCATGGGTCCCTCCCTATGTGCTCCCAGGCTGGTGGTTTAGACCCTGGGGAGCTCTGGTTGGTTGATATTGTTGCTCTCCTCATGGGGCCACAAACCCTTTCAGCTCCTTCAGTCTTCTCTCTAACTCCTTCATTGGGAACCCACTGAACAGTTCAATGGTTATTTGTGAGCATCCGCCTCTGTATATGTCAGGGTCTGGCAGACCTCTAAGGAGACAGCTGTATCAGGCTCCTGTCAGCATGCACTTCCTGACATCAATCTGCCTTTGGTGACTGCACATGGGATGGATACCCAGGTGGAACTGTCTCCAGATGACCTGTCCTTCAGTTTCTGTCCCACACTTTGTCTCCATATTTGTTCCCATGAGTATTTTGTTACATTTTTCTTGTGTGTATTTATGCGTGTGTGCATGTTTCTGTGTGTGCAGGTACATTTACTCATGTGTGAGCATGTGTGGAGACCAGAGGTCAACCTAAATATTGTTCCTCAGTTATTGTCCAACTTGTTCTCTCTCTCCTCTCTCTTCTCTCTCTTTCTTCTTGAGATCACACACATACTCTCTCTTTTTTTAAGACAGAATCTTACTATGTACCTCTGGCTGCCCTAGAACTTGCTGGGTACACCAGGCTGGCCTTGAACTCTCAGCCTTGTGTTTTGAGACAGGGTCTCTCACTGGCCTCCTGCTCACAAAGTAGACGAGGCTGTGTGGCTATCAAAGCCCGTGGATTTCTGTGGCCACCTCTCTAGCACTGCCGTTATCACTGTGAGCCACCATGCCCAGTTTTTAAATCTAGATTCTCACCCTCACATGACCAGCACCATAGCAGCTAAATTATCCTTCCAGACTAATTAAAAGGACTTTAAAAGGAATATGGGTAGTAATTCTATCTTATATTTTTAACCTTTATCTCAGCTCACCATGGAAGGTGTCAGCCCACAGTGGAAGGTCTGTGGAACTTCTTACACAGCATAGGAACCTTCTGTGGGAGGCACAGAGTTAGCCTTCAAAAGCTAAACTCTCAGGGACTCCCAGAAATTTAGGGGCGGCCCATGACTCCCACTTTAAGGCCAATGCCCTACAGCTGTGTAAGTTAGCATGCTCTTCATTCTAAAGCCTGCTGGCCTCCGAGCCAGTCCTGCAGATTCTGTGGACATCTCAACTGTGCATTTATTCAGAGCCTCTTCCATGCAGAACCTATCTTCACACAGTTTCTAGTCACAGTCCTTCTTAGTATCTTTTCTTTTCTCACTATTGTGTTACTTTTTAAAAATGTTTTATTTATTTTTATTTTATGTGCATTGGTGTTTTGCTTGTATGTACGTCTGTGTGTGGGTGTTGGATCCCCTGGAATTGGAGTTACAGACAGTTGTGAGCTGCTGTGTGGGTGGTGGGAATTGAACACTGGTCCTCTGAAAGAGCAGTGGTGCTAGTAACCACTGGGCCATCTCTCCAGCCCCCACAGAGTTACTCTTATATTAGATCAGGGTGTGAAGACATTTGCCAAGCCAGTTTTGAATCTCAGCCTAGAAATCAGAGCCATGTGGGGGAAAACTCCCAGAGCCTGGTTAGTCTTGAGAAAGCCAGCATTTGATTTCCTTCCTTCCTTCCTCTGAAACACAGAGGCCAGATGCATCCGATCCCCCAGCAGTGGCTCACACTCTGACCTAACTTCTGAGCTTCCCTTTACTCTTAGGTGAAGCCTTACTTTCTTGGCACCTTTGGCCAAGATTCTTTAGAGACCAGAAGAAGGGAGGCCCATTCTCTCAAGCAGTGGAGGTGTGAACGGTACAGGCAAGCTCATACAGGTCCACTCATATACCCACTAACCCGACCTAACTTGATACGCTGCTTGCAGCCACTTCCTTTGTCCTCCTGGTGGGCGACCACGGTTGTGTGGAAGTCCAGCTTTGAAACTTTACAACGCCAGACTCCAAAACCCAGGGGCTGCTGTGGAAACGTGGGATGCTCGGGGCTCTGAAGTCTTGTCAACAACGTGGAAAATGTAGAAAGAATTCCAAGATGTCGGGAACTTCCACATGGCTTGAGCCTCCACGGGGAGAATTTTATCAGATCTCAAGAAAATGTGAAGATATCAGGACAGGCTGTGAAGAAGTCTTTGAACTTTTGAGGTCTTTAAAAGTAGGGTGACTCTTTTTACTCTGGAAATCCCTGGGATGTCACTCTGTAAAAGGAACTCAAGACGTGATAACCACAAAGGTGTTTATTTACGCAAACTCTTGATTTTAAGCTGTCTTAATTTTGTTTTAAAAATCACCACATTTTGCAATATTAAATTCCCTACACAATATTAAAAATGTATCAAAGACCCTTTGCAACATACTGAAGCTGCAGTGTGGACGGAGGAAGTTAATATTTGGCTGAGAAACGCAGGGACGTAACTTACATAGAAATTGTGTCTACACTACAATTACAGGGTCAAATTCTTCTGTGAGAGTTCTCTCCTGTTAAGTAAATTCTTACCTTCATTGAGTCAGGGAGTTGATCACATCTGACCCTCCCGGAGGCTCCTTCTTTACCTCCACACTTCCTTCTCTATCTAATTGCCAAGTCTTTTCAAAGTGTCTCTGTCCAGATGGATTTTTAATCCCCTATTGCTGCTTAAACTTGGAAACAAGAACGGAGCAGAGCACAGGAGGCAGCTGGGAGGCGTGTGGAAGGGATCTGACCCTGAGGTGCCCGTTCCTTTTCTCGACAGCCTTTAGGATAAAGGTAGAGAATCTTTATCCTCTACCCTGGCCATGTCTGATAAGCCACAGAAAGTATATGAGGCACAAAGGGGAAATGAGATGCAGGGCACTGGAGACCAGCTCTGTCCTAGGGAACCTGGAATCCTAATCATGAGTCATACACACCAGGCACCAGTTTTCTTCCTAGCCCTTGGGGCTGTTGCTTTACACATAGATGAATCCATGTGGGGAAGAGGTCCTGTCAGGGATGACTTTGCGACAGCTGAGAGCTTTTTAAGATGCTCAACAGCACCAGGCTGCTAGCTTGCTGCATCTCACAGCCCCAATCCCCACCTTCTCCTGGGGTGGGATGTATACTGGCCTCACAGAAATCCTCCACCCCTCTCTCCTAAGTGCTGGGATAAAAGATGTGACCCATTACACACTACCCAAACCTCTCTCTGAATTTATCTTTAAAGCAGCCTTTTCTTTTCTCAGCTAACTTTTCGAAGAAAGATGAAGGTGTCTAAAAATGTCCTCGCCCTCCATCTTTATGAGGCAAACTGAGCATGCCCAGATTCTCCTCCTTGACTTTGAGCTAAAACTGTCTATAAAAAATGTGTTCCCTTTCCTTCTTGAACTGGGCATGTTCAGGAGTATGCCCACCTAAGGAGCTTTCATACAGACTCTATGCACCCCTCCCCTCAGGAAAGGAAGCAACTCCTGTGCTATCCTTACCCTCTGCAGGAAATGAATCTTTCTTCATTCTTATTCCGTGGCTTTTCATTCAACAAGGTGTGAGCCCACTTCACTAAGTTACAGCAGTCGGAGGCAGGCATTGGATTGTTGAGGGAAGGAAGAGCCACAGAAGAAAATATATTTTGGCTTCTCTGCTTAGGTGTGAGTGGAAACTAACCAGTCATGCACACTGAAGGGGGAGCAAATGTCCTTCTGTTTGTCTTTACTTGAGGAAACAAGGTGTTTATTTCTTGATGAGCTCAAGAGTTCCTCAGTGCACACACCCACTGATGTGCACGCATGCACACATGCATGCAGAGTGCAGAAGAAAATGGCGGCTCTCTTCCTCTTTCATGCTCCACTTTAATTTTGGAGACAGATCTCTTTCTGAACTTTCCGCTCACCAACTGAATAGGCTGGGCAGCCATCAGGCCCTTGGGATACCCCTGCCACACCTTCTCAGCCCTGACATCACAGGTCTCTGTCCATGCTTGATTTTCATGGGTTCTGGGTCATGTCAAGTTCTTCACCATCCTTCACCTCAACTCCAGCCCCCATTAAAGATTTTCTACCTATGCATAGTGTAAGTGCCTATGTGTCCACATGTGTGTGGGTGTCCATAGAGGCCAGACAGAGGGCATCAGGTCCTCCGGAGCTGGAGTTACTGATGTCTGTGAGGTACTGTGAGGTTCTGGGAACTGAACTCAGGTCCTCTGGCAGAGCAGGAAGTACTCTTACTCACTGTGCCATCTGTTCAGCCTAATATTAAATTTTATTTTATGTGTATGGATGGTTTTTCCTGCATGTTTGTCTGTGTGCCAAGTGTGTACCTGCTGCCCAAGGAAATCAGAAGAATGTCAAGTCCCCTGGTACTGAAGTTCTTACAGGTGGTTGTGAGCCACCACTGAGTGCTGGGAATTGAACCCAGATCCTCTGGATGTACAGCCATCGCTCTTAGTCACCGAGCCACCTCCCCAGTCACAACCACATCTTCATTTTTAAGAGAAGAAATCATAAAGCTGCCCAAACCTGTGACTGAACTCCAGCATAAAATTTAGATTTGGTCTTTACCCAAAGTCAATCTTTTAGGAGAAGTTTAAATTAAGGTTTTGCTGGGCGACACCCTGTACCTCACCTGACTGGACTCTGGGCAGGAGCCTCCGGCTGTAGAGAGTTCATGCTTAGAGAGACCCTTATTTCCTGGAGGGCTGACTATGGTGGCCTGGAACTGGCTTCCCTAATTCAAGCCTATAGCTTTTAAGTCCCATATACAAGCAGGTCATTTTTCTTGTTGATAAACCTTCTGTGTAACTGCATTGACTTCAGGATAAATCAACACCTCAAGAAGCCTTAATCTGGCTTCCACCCACCCCCTGACTCCCTCTCTGACCATGCCCAGACACCCCACCCTCTTCCCAGTCTCTCTGGCTCCATGGTGTTGCAAGAATGTTCACTCTTTCCAGCCCAAGTCCTCGCACATGTTGTTCCTTCTGTTGGAACCACGGCTTAGCCCCAGCTCGTGTTTGTGCACTGAGCACCGTTTCACATGTCACCTCCTCCAGAACGGACAAAGGTCACCTCCTCTGGAGGCCGACAGCACCTGGGAACATGTCATGTTGTAGAATTGTCATCAGGCAGCATCTGTCTCCTCCTCAACAGTCAAGTCCCTACTGCTGCCTTCAATTCTGTTTTTCTAACCCCAAACAAAGAGTACTTGGCTTGTAATTGATGTTCAATAAATCACTGTCAACTAGGAAAAGAAAACTGGACTGGGGATATGGATTAGCCGGGAGAGTGCTTGCCTGGAGCTCTGAGTTCAGTCCTCAGCAGTATGTAAACTGGGCTTCCTGGTGCACATGGAAGGCAGAGTTAGGAGGATCAGAAGGCCATCATTTTTAGCCACATAGCAAGTTCAATAGCAAGTTCAAAGCCAACCAGGGCTGCATGAGACCCTATCCAAAAGAAAAACAAAACCCTGATTCTACATTTCAGACCAAGGGAAGAAGTCAGAGGAAGGTCACTGTATTTTTAGAAGGGCCAGTGTTGTTGAGACCCTAGGACATGGAGATGATTTTGTGTCCCTGTCATAAGATGGGGTCCCAAGACAATCTAAATCCACAGGAAACAAGCATGTTGCTGTTACTGTATATAGAAGTGTTGCTACCATGGACTCTGTTCCACAGAGTTTGGAATTTACTTATTTAATTAACAAGAATATGTTAAGTTCCAACTGGGCCGGGTCTTGTGCAGATTTAAACATGAAGACATGGCTTGTTTTCCCATGGGGTTTATGGCGTGGAGAATGGTAATGGGATTTGGTTTTGATTTGATGCTGTTGTTTACTTAAGCCCTCTGGAAATAAAGGGTTCTCTGGAGAGTGTGCAGGGGAGCACAGCCAACCAATGTCAAGGCTGTTCCAAGAAATTTTTAGATTTTTTTTTTCCTGAAGAAAAACAATGCGCAAAGCTTACCCAAGAAATTAAATATAGACGGATTCCATCTACTATGGGGACAAAACATGTTTTTTAAAAACAAATGGCACATTAGCTTAATGAATAAACAAGAAGACCCAGAGGGCAGATACTTAGAAATTAGGAAGTTCAAACCATGGACTTCTGGTATACCTCAGTCACCAGAAGTTAGTGTGATTTTCTCTCTAGAGGTGTAATCTGTCTCTGAAGTCTATAAGAATCATGGTCCAGACTTTTTGTACAGAGATAAAATGAGTGAGATATTTGCTTAGTAATGGAAGACAGGGGGGACCTAGGATAGGCACACTGCCCCATAAGTCAGACTTTAGGTATACAAACTCCTGTTCAAGGCACAGATGGCATAGGTCTGTGTACCTGGTCAGGAACTAGAAAGGATTGCAACGTGTAGACAATGCCAGCAAGTGGATCTCAGTTGGTGGTCAAAGGAATTTAGGATGGATACTATAGACAGAAGTGTGTTAGACAGAATTGCCTTAGAAGCAAAGATACAATACACCAAAGAGCAGACAAGATTGCGCAAAACTCTTCCGAATGCCATCCGTGCAGCTCTCTGATGTGAGCAGCCACTCTCCACTGTGTATGCTTTAAGATCCAGAAATAAATGTAAAAGAGAATCTGAGGTTGGCTATTTGCTTTTGAATAATCAAAGTATTGTGAATTATTGACCCCACATCTTTCCCCTCTGTCCAGATCCTCTGTTATCTACATTTCCTGTGTGTATTTATTTGTGTGTTCTAATCTAGACTTGTTCTTTGGCCAGTGGGATATAGGAACAATTGATGGATGGCTGAGAGGAGCCTAGATCTTAAAGGGATAAAGCTGGTTCTACTTACTACTCTTGTATCTCCCCCATCATGAGAAAAGTTTAATCTAGCTAGCTGCCGCCCTCTACCTACAATAAACATACACGTTTGCCACATGTATGTGAAGAGCTAAGCTGGATTCTTAGCTGAAAGCAGAGCCACCCATTTGACATCAACCTATGTTCACAGAGTCACAATCAAAACAAAAATGAGCGGTTGTAGTTTAAGTCACTGAATTTCCGTTTGATTTGTTACACAGCAATAACTGACTGATACAAAACCACCCTGTTGGTATACAGCAGCATCTTGACCTATATCTTTTTTATTCTTTCCTATTTGCTCATGTGGCTTCTCTGTGTCTTGATTGGGTGTCTTGTGTAGCTGTGATGAAAAGTCCAGTTTGCAGGTCACCCATGTGGTGAACACTGAAATGAAAGGAGACAGATTGGAGTTGCAGTTGGTACTCGTGGGTTTTGGTTTGTTTTGTGAATGCACATCTTCATAGGCTCCTTGTTCTTCCCTCCTTCAAGCCCAGCACTGGCTCTTCTAAACACAGAGGTGACAGCCTTGTACACACAGCTTCACCAGCCTCCTTTATTTCTCAGTAAATTCATTTTTCTGAATTGCTCATTACAGTAATGCTTCCCTGATCTAACCCTGTCTGACAGCTGTCTCCCTGAGACATCCCTGCAGGTGTGTTTACTGTTGTCAAACACTGGGAAACAAGGCAATGAAACCGTTCAAAGTGCAGAATCCTCTGTCAAACTTCACAGTTACTACAGCTAAAGCATTGTGACTCTGAGCCACCACCCTTCCCCACCCCCACTATCTTCTCAGACCTTCTTTGTGGGAGGGCCAACAGAGAATAACTAATGAATGATGAAATCACCACAAGGAAAAAAAAATCAGTTCTGGGCTTTGGAGCACCGATGGGTGGTGTTAACTATGGATTTGTCATCCGGTTTTAAATTCAAAGCAGCAGGAGTTCCCTAAAAGGAAAAGAGAAAAATAACTTTATTTACTGCGGTATTGCTATTTTCATAGTTTCTCAGAACAGGTTGTACAGACCAATACAAATGTTATGAAGGTGGAGTTCGACGGAACACAGAATCATAACAAGAGGATGTTATGTTCGTAACTCAGACCAAGGTGGCCCCGCCCCCTGTGAGGTGGCCCCGCCCCTGTGAGGTGGTCTCAGAGCAATGAAAACAAGCTCTATGTGCACATCGGATAAACAATCTCAGCCGCTGACCTAGGAGTTGAGGAAGTGACTCATTTCCAGGAATGAGCCCCTTTGGAGACTGACAGACATTCCTTTTATTTTCCCCTTGTGACTTGGACACTGGGAGACGCTGCTGCAGCCATGTGCGCTGTCCTCCAGCATTTACTGGGTAGTCACTGGCCGTTCTTGCCCCATGTTGTCTGGTCTTTTTGCTCTTGGCATCTCACTGTCCTTAAGGGTAGCCATGCTCTAAAATCAATGAACTTCTTGATCTGTGGAAGAAACTGTGAGGGGATATCCTCTTGTAAGAAGGAGCCATTGTTAGGGACTTTGGGGTTGAGATGCTGAGTCTGAGTTCCCCCATAGAGGCACTGAACACAGCCGAGTTCCTGGGTGGAGGTGGAGCCAGGTCAGTAGAGAGATGTCTGCAGCCTAGAAGTGATGGCTGGGGCCAGAGTCACAAGTGGGGAGGACTGGAGCTTTGCAGGAGAACCAAGGCAGGAGACAGTGGAGCAGAGCTGACAGGTCTGAGGGAGCATCCCCAGAAGTTCCCACTGGTGCAGCAGCATCCTTTTCCTCCTACTAAGTGCGTCTCGTCACCAGGACCCTTGAGATGTGTCACCAGGGAAAGCAGGCCCCTAGGAACAGGACGCAGAGAGAAGAGTGCTCACAGTTGTAGTATTCCCAGCAGCTTTGATCCTGACAGCAAGCTAACAACTTCAATTGCAGAATGGATCAGAAAGTGGTGGTGTATTATTTATAAGCCAGTTGATGCTGAATTCTATAGTGCTTTCTAGGCTCACCAACTAGGCAACTGAAGCCAAAAGATTTTTCAGACACAGGGTTTCTCTGTGTGGCCCTGGCTGTCCTGGAACTCACTCTGCAAACCAGGCTGGCCTTGAACTCAGAGATCCACCTACTCCATCTCCTAAGTTCTGGGATTAAAGACGTACCACCACTGCCTGACACAACCAAAAGAAAATTTTAATTAAAAAAAAAAAATCTCTTTTCCAAAACACCATCTCTAGCCCATGCTGGCTCCAACTCTAAGAGGAACAGGGTGACATTAAACTCCTAGTCTTCTGGCCCCCACTTCCCAAAGTCTGGAATTACAGGCATGTGCCACCACCCCTGGCTTACGTGGCACTGGGGATCAAACCCAGGGCTTTGCACATGCCAGATACTGTTCCAGCTGAGTTACATCTCCAGCCTAAAAATTCATTCTATCTAATCCAGGAGCCAGAATAGTCAAATCAAGGATCAGCAGAGTCGGTTCCCATTGGAATCTCTGAGGAGTGTTTGTTCCCTGCCTTGCCCCTTGTAGCAGCAGCTGGCAGTCACTGGATTGGCATTCTGTCACTACTATCCCCACACCTGGCCCACAGGGTCTTCTCCTTCCTGTCTATGTTCACATAGCCTTTCCCTCAGGACATGGAATTAGGAGCCCTCCCTCCCCCATCCTCATCTAACACGATCTCATCCTAAGTTAACTGGTCCTGTTTTCTAATCAAGTAACTGTCTGAATATGAACCCGGGGATACACTAGTCTACCCAATGCAATATCATATCGCTGTAACATGATATGCCACATTGTGTGCAACACTGTGGATGAAGCAAAACAGCAGAGAAAGAAGGCACAAAACCCCACAGAGTGTGACGTAACATTACCAAGTTCAAAATCAGGAGAACTGAGCTGTGACATTTGAAAACATATGCTTGACTGATGGTTGAAACTAATATCATAAAATCCCAGCGGTGGTTTCTGCCACCTGCCTCAGTGTTTTATGTTTCCAAATGAAAGGCACACATACAGTCTTTATATTTTAATATACCTTAAACACCACAATAGCTGGGCCACTGCCTAACCTCCATGTGGTTAATACTGAGTTATTACTTACTAATTTTATGTTCTATCTTGGCTGTCCTGGACCCAGTTGGACAGCCCTCTGGGCTGCGCTCTCCTGGCTCCTCCATATGACAAACAGATGCAGGATAGGCGATTGCTAAACTCTGCCAAGACAGGGTAAGCTAGTTCTTTATGATTCCTGCTTCACTTAGGGTCTGTCAGATGGTTCTGGGCCAGAAGGCTGAAGACAGATGCTTCAACATTATAAGGAATATAGGGGACTATTTAGGCAGTCAGCTGTATGTACAAATTGTTTAAGTTTTGGAAGCTATGTCTTTGTGCCTCCTACATATTCAGGTAATATTTAATCCTTTCTCAGGTCTCTGACAGGTTTGAAGACTCATAGTTACAGTCTCATAATCAAATATAAGTTGTTTAGCATTAAAGAAGATGTTCTAGATTTGAAAGGATGGTTTTCAGATGGCAATGGAAGATAAAATCAGACATAAGTGAGGTGAACTGTAAAGTCTTTAAGTTACATGATAGGATGCTTTATCTAAATTGCCAAATGTGATTGACTGGCTGTTGTAAATGTGTATTATAGCTTACAAATTACATAATTGTTATAGTTATGTTCAATGTATATCTGAGAGAAAAAGGGCCTTTTTAATTGGACAAAAAGAGGGAAATGTAGCTACTTGTTTTTTAATGCTGATTATGTTCCCCACAAAAACAGTTTGCAAAGAACATCTGCACATAGCTTCTGGGAACCTGCCCCCAGTTGGTTCTGATTGGTAAATAAAGATCTCAACAGCCAATAGCTGAGGAAGACAGAGAGGTAGGATTTTAGGATTCCCAGGCTTGGACCAGGGAAAAGAAAGAAGGAGGAGACTGTGGAGGATAGGAGAGATGCTATACCTGAGGAGAATGCAAGACAGAAAGGCATAGCCACCATGTGAAGGAGCTAGGAGAGGGAGAGTGTGGCCCAGTGGGCTGCCCAACTGGGTCCAGAGCAGCCAAGATAGAGCATGGGATTAGTAAGTAATAACTCAGAATTATTGGTGGGAGGTAGGTTCTAAGAGCAGTGGAGGTTAGGCAGTGGCCCAGCTAGTGTATTGTTTAAGGCATATTAGAATATAAAGGCTGTATGTGTGTCTTTCATTCAGGAACATAAACCATTGGGGTGGGTAGCAAACCACACAGTTGGGATTTATCACAGCAGCTGACATCACAACAAAAGCCAATAGTGGAAGGGAAAGAAGAAAGGAAATGTGAGAGCATTTGGGAGTTGCTGGAACATTCTATTTCTTGATATGGCTGCTAACTACAGGAGAGCTCAAATTTGAGGTTTTGTTAAAGTATTTGTGTGTGTGTGTGTGTGTGTGTGTGTGTGTGTGTGTTTCAATAGAATAGGGGTGTTAGGATACCCAACTGGGGCTTAGGAGATGTCCTCTCTGGACTTCAGTGTTCCCTTCTATGAGGTGAGGAGGATACGGTGATCCCTGAAGGCCCATCCTGGGCACAAAACTCATGATTCTGTGAGAAGACAATGCCTCCATCAGCATGAGAGAGGTTTGATGACACCTAACTAGACTTTAAAGTCGGAAGGACCCAGATTTGAGTCTTTACTCTTTTTCCCCCGGGGTTCCTGGTCAGAATGTATACTTCCCATAGTTGTAAAACATAGATAGTGAAGAGCCCTCTCACAGGCGGAGGAGCAGATCAAGACGGGTGCTGTATAGGATGCCTAGAATCTAGAAAGCCACAGTAACTGGGACCCAGATAACTTGGCAAAAGCCGGGTATGTCATTTCTAGAATATCAGTTGTGTAGCCAAGAGTCTTCATAGAATTTTATTTTATTTTATTAGTTACTTTTAATTTATTTTGTAGATTTTAATTTTTAATTATGTGTGCATCCTAGTTAAGGTTTCTATTGCTGTGATGAAACAGCAAGACCAAAAGCAAGTTTGGGAGGAAAGGGTTTATGTGACTTACACTTCCGTATCATATTCCATCACTGAAGGAAGATAGGGCAGAGCTCAAGCAAGGCAGGAACTTGGAGACAAGAGCTGCTGTCAAGGCCATGAAGGGGTGCTGCTTACTGGCTTGTTCCCCATGACTTGCTCAGCTATGGTGAGGTCCCAACCTGGGCTGCTGCTGAGGGCCAGGCCTGGGTCTGTGGCTATACAGCAGCAGGGGTCCGTGGTTCGTATTACCACTAGAGAACATGGGATGTCCCTAGTTAGGGTAACAGCCAGGGACCATGTGGACATGCAGAGGCTGTATAGAACAGGCCCCGCCCCCTCACTGATTGTGCTCCTCTGGAGAGCTGGCCCTAATCTTTCATCAGCATCAGCTCTCAAAGAGCAGGTCCTACACCTAGCCCAGGTAGCACAGTGGAGCTAGCCCTGGCCTGGTAGCAGGGATGTGGGTGAGCCGACCCTAGGGCGTGAGTATGGGAAAGCTGTGGTGGGGTGGCATAGGTGCACCTGTGGCAGTCACTAGAGCTGGCCCTGGGCTCATGAGAGTAGAGCAGGAGAGGTAGCCTTGCCCTTTGCTGGCTGCAGCACTCAGGAAAGTCAGAGGTGAAGATGAGCCAGCCCCAAGGGCAAGAGCAAGGGAGAACTGACCCTGCCACTCATGTCCTGTGAGATGGTGTGGGTGGGAGGGTGATTCTCTCCCCCCTCCCCCCACACACACCCTTACCATCTGCAGTAGTCAAGAGAGCTGGCCCCAAGGTTATGAGAGTGCCCCTTTATTTGTTGTGATACTTGGGAGAATGGGCCCTGCACCTCGCCTGGACAACACAGTGGAGCTGGCCCTGATGAGAAAGGCATAGGTGAACCAGCCCTGAGGGTGTGAGAGCAGGAGAGCTGGCCACAAGGACATGAGAACAGGAGAGCTGACCCTGCCTCCTGCCAATGGCAGCATTGGGTGGCTTAGCCAGAACAGTGCTGGACAGCTTGCCCTGGTGGTGCGGATAAGGAAAAGCTGGTGCACTGACCAGCCCAGGCCCAGCTCCAGGGCTCTGAGTTGATCCGCCTCAAAATCTAATCATCTGAGAATGGCTGGGGCGCGTGATAGGGCTGATCCGGCTGATCCAAGGCTGCAGGGTCTCCACGACACAGCAACGACAGGGTAACTGGGAGGAGCCCCGATGAGGATCCAGTACTGACAGTGTCACAGAAGCCAATCTTTAACCAGACCAATGACTCGTTGCCATGAACATTTGCAAGTGAAGCTGTGTGGACAGAAGGGTGTGCTGTGGGACACGCTGTTACACACTGCAGTTTACACAAGATGTGTTCTAGGCTTTGGATTTTGGTGGTGGTGGTAATGTTTGCTTGTGTGTGTGTGTGTGTGTGTGTGTGTGTGTGTGTATGTGTGTGTGTGTTTTATTTTGAAGGGAAGTTCTGAGGGTGGAGGTAGATATGAGGGGACAGAGAGATGAGCAGGACTGAGGTACATGATATGAAACTCACAAAGTATCAATAAAAAGTTTAAAAATTGTCTGTGTGTTTATGCCTCTCTCTCTCTCTCTCTCTCTCTCTCTCTCTCTGTGTGTGTGTGTGTGTGTGTGTGTGTGTGTGTGTGTGTGTGTGTGCAGGTGATGTGCCCGTGCACAGATGAGGAGGCCAGAGGAGCATGTGGGTATTGTACTCTGGTATTCTCTGCTTTATTCCCTTGAGATAGTATATCCCACTGAACTTGGAGATAGGCTGGTGACCAGCAGGTGTCATTGCCCTCGTCCTGACAGTGCTGGAGTTACAGGGGCAGAGACAACCTAGAATTGCACGAACAGCTATACCCAGACTTTTGTTATTACTGTTGTTTTTCTAGACTGGGTTTCTCTGTGTAGACCTGGCTGTGAGGAACTTGCTCTGTAGACCAGGCTGCCCTCAGACTCACAGAGATTTGCCTGCCTCTGTCTCCTGAGTGCTGGGATTAAACATGTGAGCCACCATGGCTAGCCACACCCAGCTTTTTATGTAGGTGTGAGCATCTGAACTCAAGTCCTCACACTATACAGCAACCAGTCTCACCCACTAATCCATCTCTTTTTTTTTCCCTCTCTCTAAAAGAATCTCATTTGAAGACTTAAAATATATAAAATCTATTGGCAAATAACCCCCATCAACTGTCTGTGCTACGCAGGTCATGGGCAGGCCACTGCCTCTATACAGGCCTATCTGATGTGTGGCCAACCATGCCAAGAATATTCCACCAACTCTATTTTACAGTTAGGGAAACTGAGGCATGGGTTCAGCAGCCAACAGGTAGAGCTAGAATTCAGAACTCTATGTGCTGTAGCTCTTTCTATCATGCCTCACCACACTGTGGTGCAATATTCTGCACAGTGGGAGAACAAGGGGGAAGAAGCCAGTGAGTGGAGCCTTCTCAGACTCAGGGATTTTACCATCTTCTCGTGACATCGTCTCCCAATGCCTCAGTTGCTTCACTGGTCATACTGACAATGGGAAAGCTTGCCTCTGCTTGTGGCCATGGCTGGTAAGTTCTGAAGTAACAAAGGGGGCTATGAGCTAGGAGAGGGAGTCCGTTGACTGGGTGAGTTCCTGAGAGAACCTCACATGGACACGTCCCTTTGCCCTGCTATTTGTGCAGAGATTAAATGTGACATGTTCTTTGAAGTCCCTGGTTCCTGTTATTAACTGTTTTCATTTATTTAAAAAAGTGTTAGTCAGGGGGACTCACGCCAGAGCAGGGAAGAGAGTGACTGTCTGGGCATTTGCTTGGCTGTGCTTTATCTCAGAGTTGGTCCACAACATTTATTTGATTCTCAAAAAGAGCTCACGACCCCCAAACATTTAAGAACCACTGCAATTAAAGTTGCTTTTTGATCCATGGTTACAAACCACCGAGCTAAGAATACATTATGTGCACATATTCCTGGAGTCGAGCTGAGGGCTATTCAAACACACAGAGCCTTCAGTGCCTGTCTTTCCAAAGTTCACATTTTTGAGTACAGTTAGAAGAGTATGCAGATGTGCTGGCAGGATTGTGTTACGGGGCAAGAAGGGATATGATGGTTGAGGTAGAGACCTACATACATAAACGTTAGGAATGATATGGAGGGAGACAGAAAAAGCAGTCCCTGTATTAAAATGATATGTGCTCACTTTTATTTTATTTTCCTAAAGAAATATCTAATAGCCGGATAGCCAGTTATTGATTTTATCAGACATTTGCTGTGTCCTCGTAGGCTGCTCACTGTGAAAGTGCATTCCCAATTAAGCCTATGACACTACCTTCATTTCCCACAGAAGAAAGCTGTGATTCAGAAAGATCCAGTGCCTTACTATGCAACAAATAAATCGCAATTTTCAATTATCTTTAAAATTATTTCTTAGGCATTTTATTCGACCCAGAGAGAAGAGGACATCAATTAAGATGCTCTTGACAGGAAGTGACAGCAATCCACTTGAGCTGAAGGGAAAAACATTTGTTCATTAGAGAGGCTGCAGGCAGAGTGGGCTCCTGGCAGGACACAGGAAAGGCTTTGCTGCAGTCTCTGTGAGTCTCTTTGTCCTGACATATTCCTGTTCTTGCGTCTACCCAGGAACCAGAAGGGCAGAAGTCTGAGGCAACCATCCTTTTCAGACCCAGACTTAGTAATTTGGAGAAATCATTGGGAACAGTCTCTTCTTGAGTCTCTCAGGAACAAGGAGATATTTCCAGAGGGTCAAGACAGTTCTCTGAAGTTTCCAAGTCAAGGGTGTGGTCTAATAGCTTCTAAGGGGCGTGTGTCATGGTTTGAAGACACCCCCTGAGCCCAGCATGTTGGGACACTGGGAGGTAAAGTTTACTTTAAGGCTCCTGAGGGCAGAGTTAATTGGCCAAAGTCATCACAGGATTAGATTCACCACAGTGGTAATAAGTTCCTGTAAAATAAGGAATTCTTCTTCATCTTCCCCCAAGTCCCTCAGAATAATGACTTCCTTTAGCAGGTATTGACCCCTTGCCATTGATCTTCAGCTTCCAGAATGGCAAGGTTAGAAGTTCTACCATTTTCATTCAGCCAGCCTGTGGGATTCTAGAGCAGAACAGGGCAGGTGAGGGGCACAGGTTAGTCCTGATGGCTTTATGAGTCTCGTGGAAATAGAATGGCCTAAAGGAGAGTCAACCCTGCAAAGTAGGGGCTTTGAAACAAGAAATACGGGAGTTCAGACTAACCACTTGGCTTCTCCTGAACTGTGCCTCAGTTTCCACTTTTATGATGACTGTAGTAGCAATTACTTCACAGGCTGTCCTGGGGAGTGGGTGGTACAGTATTGATGAAGCCAGCTTTGTTGTTTTTTGTCAAAGCATTCAACTCTAACCTTGAAGAAATAGAATAACTTGGTAGGAGCTGAAGGAGACCCCTTGTCCTCTCCCAGCACAAAGATGTACATCTGACCCAATGGAGTAGCTGCGGGGGACCAGGAGGGCTTTGCACATAGCTAGTGCTGATTCATCCAGAGGACATCACACAGAAAAGACTACCTGTCTTTCTCCTTGGCTCTGCTCTGGACTCTCCCAGCTGCTGTGGTATTGTCCTTTCTCAGATCTGTGAACTGCCCAGGGCCCTTTATCTTGAACTCCCTAGGAATAGCAAGTGAGGTGGGGATTGTAGGATCATTCCTACCTTTTGGTGAAACTCTAATGGCAGAGAGAACAGACCAGGGAGGGAGAAACCCAGTGAAGATGCCTCAGGGCTTCAGCCCAGTTTCAAAGGCTGTAGATGTGAATGGCTATTTTGACCCCCATATTTGTCAAATGGGAGCTGCAGGGTAATCCCCCAGGGAGGGGTCCCTTTTGGCAGAGGGTGCATTTCTGGAGAAGGGATAATTATCTATATGTTGTTTATACCTGGAACCTTCAGTGGTAAATGCAGAAATGACCCAGAGGGAGCACTCAGACATCTGTCACAGGTCCTCAGGACCCCCTTTTCTACTGAAATTAGCTAGAAGTAACTTTTGCTGCTTGTGACCAAAAGTACCTTGGCTAATTTGTCTTGTAAGGGGCTGGTATTTATTATAATTGTCACTGATATGATTACTGTTATTATTTTTAGTAATGATCTCCCAGAACTGCTCAGGAAGGTACATGACTGGTTTCTAAAGAGAGGGATAGAGAGCTTGCTAGAAACCTCAGAGACTCAAGACAGCACCAGACCACTTTATAAAGAGAAACAAGAGCAAGTTAGAATTTCTGTATTAATGTTCATTTTGATTAGAGACCCTGTCTGCTCCTGACAGCTTCCTGTCTTAGATTCTAAGAAGAAATTGAGCATCTTTGGAGTTATTCCAGTTGTGGTGAGACAGTCACTAGACAAGAATTGCCTCTTTTCATCTACAGACAAATCACTGCCCAGCAAAGGACACACTTGTGGAATAGTCGACTGATTATATCTGCCAATACAGAGTAATCAGCCCTTAATAATTCTGCATCACTATGGTCTGTCAGATGATCCTGGGCCAGAAGGCTGAAGACTGAATGCTCCAATGTTTTGTAGTACAGGGACTATCCAGGTGCTCAGTGGTCTCTATAATTTGGCTAAGTTTTAGAAGCTATGCTTTATGTTTCCCATAATTTCAGTTAACTTAGTCATTCTGGATTTCTGACAGGGTTGAAGACTTATAGTCTCATAGCCAATCCCGGCTATTTACTTTGAGAGAAAAGGTTTGAGAGAATGGTTTTCAGCTGACATTCATTCTAAAGCCAAGAAAAAAAGCCAGGTTCAGAACTAAGTCTTTTAGTTAAGAAGGATGACAGAGGTTCTGGTTAGTCAACAAAATGATGGACTGGGTATTAGGTCTATCTTGTACCTTACTGACACAAATTGGTATAGTTATGCTCTAATTGTATTTTAAGAGAAAAGTTTTATTTTAACAGGAAGGGTGATATGTAGGAGGAGCTAAGGGAGGAGTAAGGAGAGAAAGAGGAGGAGTAAGGAAAGGAGGAGGAGAAGGAAAGGAGGAGCTAGGTGACAAGTGTGTGTGTGGGGGAAACATGGAGGCGGATGTTCACGTGTCTCTGCCAGTCAGAGATAGTTGATATATCTAGCTTGGGTATTGGGTTACACTTCTAATTGTATGGGCATCTTGTTATTAAGCATTACCAAACTTATAAAGCCTTTGATTAACATTTAAAAAATAGTATAAAAGCAAAAAGGAGAAGTGGGAATAGGATAGGGGTTTCCTAGGGAGGGGAAATGGGGAAAGGGAATGGCATCTGAAATGTAAATAAAATATCCAATAAAGATTTTCACATCTAAAAAAAAAAAAGAGTAAGTTAGAAATAATTTGAGTTTTCCTTCAAAATTCCATTGATATGTAAATAAGAAAGGAAATTGAGGAATCTTTGATTCTGAAACAATTCCTATAAAGTATTCTCTCATTATGCTTTGACTTTTAAGACAGGGTCTCACTTCATAGCCCAGTCCAGGCTAGCCTGGGACTCACTATTTAGCCCAAATTGACCTGGAATTCATAGTAGTGCTCCTGTTTCTGTTTTCATAGTAGTATTCCTGTTGGAATTCATAAAAATGCTCCTGTCTTAGCTTCTTGAATGCTGGAATTCTAGTGATAAATCACCATGAAAATCTTCTCTTTTAATTCATTAATTTGAATGTGGTGTTTGTGTGTGTGTGTGTGTGTGTGTGTGTGTGTGTGTGTGTGTAGGTATGCAAGCATGAATGTGTACACATTACAATGGAGGCCAAAGATCAACATTAGGTGTCTTTCTCAATCACTCTTCACCCTATTTTTTTGAGATAGGGTTTCTCCCTAAACCTGGAGCTCACTGACTTAGCTAGACTAGCTGGCTAGCAAACCCCAGGGATTCTCCTATCGCTGTCTTCCCAGCGCTGAGATTATAGGTAAACAGATCACACCCAACTTTTAAGTGAGTGCTAAACTCATGTCTTCATGCTTGTGTAGCAAATACTCAACTTTCCAACTGAGTCATCCCTGCAGGCCCAAGTCTTCTCTTTGAAATGGAGAGAGTCCATAGGTTTGAATATACAGAGGGACCATGGATGTCCATATTCATTGAAGGACAGAAACTGAAGTGTAAATTTTATTTAATTCAATGAGTAGGTTTTCTATCTGTCCTATAATTCTCAAGGGTTTCCCCCCAACAGGCGCTACCATTTTCCCAGGTATCTTTCATTCAAATATACCCTCCATGCTAGGCTCTCTGCAAATCAAATCAAAGAGGCTCGCTGAGCTGCTGTGGTTCCACCTTTGATAAACTTATGGACAAGAGAAGAAAGCATGAACATAAAGAAGAATGCAATACACATCCTTCCTAAGAGGGCTGTGTCTCTGTCACAGCATGCACGACAGAACTCAAGAGGGGAAACATGATTTGGCTCATGACTTCAGATGACTTAAGCCTGTCATGGTGGAAAAGACATACAGCAGAATGGTCTGTGAATCTATTGAGGTAGACCAGAAAGCCAGAGGTGGAGACCTGGAACCAGAAGTGGGAATGGCCATTAGAGGCCTGTTCCTAGTGACCTACTTCCAATAGCTAGGCCTTACCTTCTAAAGGTCCAATGCTTCTGTGATAATAAGCATTTTTTTTAGATTTATTTATTTATTTATTTTATGTATATGAGTACACCATTGCTCTCTTCAGACACACCAGAAGAGGGCATCAGATCCCATTACAGATGGTTATGAACCACCATGTGGTTGCTGGAAATTGAACTCAGGACCTCTGGGAGAACAGTCAGTGCTCTTAACCACTGAACCATCTCTCCAACCCCGATGGTAAGCTTTAATTGTCAATTTG
Source organism: Rhabdomys pumilio (assembly GCA_030674055.1). Taxonomy (NCBI): domain Eukaryota; kingdom Metazoa; phylum Chordata; class Mammalia; order Rodentia; family Muridae; genus Rhabdomys; species Rhabdomys pumilio. The sequence goes on along the minus strand of JANHMN010000001.1, from coordinate 179,246,035 downwards.
ACAAAACTTAAAATCACTTGGGTCTTAATGAAAGTTTATCAGCATTGGGTTGGGCTGTAGGCTTGTCTATGGGAGACTGCCTTAACTAATTTCACTGATGTGGGAAGACCCAGCCCATTCTGGGTGACACCGTTCCTTAGGTATGTGGGTGGCAGAGTGGGGTATCCTGAGCTGTATAAGAGTGGAGAAATCAAGCTGAGCACAAGCAAGCAGGAGAGCATGTATGCATTCATTTCTCTCTGCTCACAACTGTGGGTGTGCTGTGGCTAGCTGCTTCAAGCTCCTACCACTGTGACTTCCCCACAGTGAGGGACAGTAATCTGTAATTGTGAGTCTATTACCCCTTTCTTTCCTACTAGACAGACATTCAGTACATGAGCTGTAAAGGGCATCATTTTTTTTTTGGTGGTTTGAATAGGTATGACCCCAATGTCTATAAATGCTTGGTCATAGAAAGTGTCACTATTAAGAGGTGTGGCCTTATTGCACTAGGTGTGGACTAGTTGGAGGAGGTGTCACTGTGGGAGTGGGCTTTGAGGCTTCCTGTGTTCAGGCTTTGCCTAGGGTAGAAGACAGTCTCTTCCTGGCTACCTTCTGACCAAGATGTATAACTCTTGGCTCCTCTGCACCATGTCTGCCTGCCGTGATGATCGTGGACTAAACCTCTGAAATTGTAAGCCAATCTCAATTAAATATTTTCCTTTGTAAGAGTTGTCTTGGTCACGGTGTCTCTTCACAGCAATGAAACCCTAACTAAGACAATATTTAAACATAACAGTTTAAGGCATGTTAAGGCACAGAACTGTAAATGTATCTGGGAAGCATCCAGTGGCTTGGCTCAGTAAAGAGCCCCCTTGAATACAGGTTTGGCCCTGTTGGTTCAGCTGACAGACATCCATGTCCACTTATCTGCCGTCACCATGGGTCAGGGTAGGCAAAGGCCAGATGAAAAGGATTCAGAAGTGTGAGAGCAACCAGCAGCAAAGAGTGAAGGAGCCTTCAGTGTCTTCCTGAGGAGGAATGAATTTGGCTGTCATACGAGGTAACAGGAAGCAAGGGGATGGCAAGATGGTTCAGTGAGTAAAGGTGCTTGCTGCTCAGCATAACAGCCTGAGTTCAGTCCCTGGTCCCTCATGGCGGAAGGGGAGAACCAAGTCCTGGAAACTGTCCTCTGGACCTTCACACATATACTATGGCCTGTGTGCCCATGCACATGCATGCACACACGTGCACAAAAAGAATTAGTGTAACAAAAAATAGTAGAAGATGAGATGATCCAGAAAAATTCGAGAGCCAGGCGCAGGAACTAGAAGTTGGAAACCAGCCAGTATTCTCTGGTATTCTGAGTCATGCTCCCCAGGGGCCATTTGTAGAAGACCACAGCTCAAGTACTAAGATTTTGGATAGAAGTACAGCTGTATAATTTTAATAAATCAAAGCTAATGACAATTCTAGTATTGAGAATTCTTTCTTAATCAGCCCATCTAGCCCAGCCTTAGATGCCCACCGGGGTATCCAGGGCTTTCTTCTGTATGGATTGCTCAAACTAAAAATGTCACTACCTTTGAGGACCTGAACGATGCCTGTAGCTTCTCTGTGTCTCAGCCTTTCATCTCCAGCGTGAGACTAACCACAGGACTCATGCTGTAGAATCATAGACTTGCAAGGAAGCAACACATTAATGCCCAGAAGAACTTAGTACACATCAGTCTACTTCCAAAGCTTGAGTTGGGGACAATGGCTTGCCAGAGGCAAGAGCAGAAGGTCAGGAGATGAGACACTTCTCCCAGGTTAGACCGTGCTAGAAGTCAGTGAACATAGCCAGGACTCCAGGTCAAGTTTGACATCCGGGGCTGGAGAGCAGAGTCTTGAGGTCACTCTCAGCATCACATAGAAACTATCCAAGGATGAAATTATTCCATGCACAGGAAAGGAGGGAGCGAGTGTCTCCCACTTCTCGCTACCACCACACTTGATTTCCTATGAGCTGCAGCAGCGGTTCAACCATGCGAGAAGATGGAATGGTTTTCTTGAAAGAATTTCTTGGAGAGAAAAGTCTCTTTAGAAGGCTACATAGCCTGGTTAAAACATCTGAAGTGAAAAGGCCTTGGTAGTCAGGATCCATATTGGCATCAAGTATTCCATGCCCCTGGGACAAACAGAGAAGGTGTACACCTGCTTTCAAAGAAGAGCATCCTGTCAAAATGAGTCTGCCTCTTTGTGCTTTGGCTGCAACAAAGGTTCGGATAGCCCTAATGGAAAGTTAAGATGACCGTCTTGTTATTGAATGTGGTTGATGGGTCGTGCACAGCCCTGGAGCCAAGAATCACAGGACTTCGGGAAGGCACATGCTTGGTTTTCCTGAGGGCTGCACTCTGACATACTTCTGGTCCATTCTCTTTCTGAGATATGCACTTGCTCTGCAGCTGACATACTCCCTCCCAGAGGCCCCAGGGAACAACGTGGCATGCACAAAGCTCACTAAACCAAAAGCACACTTACTCTGATGGCTCTGCTTTCTGCTTTAAGGAATTGGTTTTTGAATTTTCTTTTTTTTCTCTAGTCCCAATCCATCTGGAAGAGGCCTTTACATAGCCTGGTTGAACCACCAGGCCGGCAGCACCCTGATTTGTATCAGCTATTACTGGCACAATTGTTAGCATCGTCTTCCTCCTCACCCTCACAGGTCATAAATGACATGCTTACCTGTTCATCTTAGTTCTGATTCCTGCTGTAGGAGGCATAGAGGCAAAGATTTAAGTTCAGGTGGCTTGAGAAGTGCAGAGAACACAGTGGGTACACTAGATGACAAGAGAGTAGACACAAGTCATAGGGAGACGAGTAGTTGATGAGGAGTTACTCAGCCAGCAACCATCATATTCAGCGGACATGAACCCAGTTGGGAGACTCTGCGGAATGGTCCAGAATGCATGCTTCCAAATCATTCTACTGCAGGGGAGGTCAAAGGGCTGCCCCTGAAGACTATTAACTCTCTCACACATGTGGCGCACTTGTTGGGCCTCAGGGAGGAAAATCCCTTGAGCAAAGAGAAGTAGATTGCTTCCTGGAAAGTCAGCAAGAGCTTACTGCGAAGCTGAGGGGCCTAAAGGGATAATTCTTTCTTCATTCAGCTGCCATTCTGCCATCTCCGAGGTTACCAGCATCTCCCTGTTACCCCAGTTCAACTCCTCCTAAATGTTCTCGGTGACTTAAGTCTTAGTCTATCTTTTGTTGCTGAAACACAATTCTCACTGGGTACTTTATAAAATTGCAAGGCTCATTTTAACTCATAGATCTAGAGGCCAGTCCCCCAAGAATGAGAATTAAAACACCTGAGAAAGATAATAATCCCTTCATGAAGGGCGGTCCCCCCATGACCCAAGTATCCCCCACTTATGTCAACCTCCCAGCATTGCCACAATAGCAATTAACTTCAAGGTGAGTTTCAGAAGGGACCAAGTCCAAACACAGCTTTCCTGATTCTTTTTTGCTCAGCGTCACTGCCTTCACACTCTGCTTCCATGGCTTTTGTGATCCTATTTCTTCCTCAATTCACTGATGCCCCTAGTGTCTTTGAGTAGCTGAGTAATTTTCAAAGGCTGTCCTCTTTTCCCTGGTAACTTTTGTTGTGTTTGTTTTGTTTTGTTTTTTGAGACAGGGTTTCTCTATGTAGCTCTGGCTGTCCTGGAACTCACTCTGTGGAGCAGGATGGCCTTGAACTCAGAGACCTGCCTGCCTCTGCCATCTGAGTCCTGGGATTAAAGGTGTGCGCCACTACACTCTGCTCCCTGGTAACTTTCAATGTCCATGGTGTCAGAAATTACTTGCATGCAAATAGCTTCCAAATCACTGGTGCTGGCATCAGAGACCGACTTTACAGTCTCCAGTCACCTCCAAATCCAGCAATGACAGCACCCCTAGGCGACAAGGACCCACCTGAGTCTGTTGCCATGGCAACCACCCCACATTCCCAGTGTACACTTCACCTGAGCTTTACATCAGGGCCCAAATAAAAGGCAGAGACCCCCAACCCTTCTTCTTCCTCGCTGCCCCCATCTTTCCTCCTTCTCTTCCCCACGTCCCCAAATAAACCTCCTCCTGGAGCTGTGCTGTCCTGGTGTGACCTGTCAGAATAGGAGTCGCCTTCTACCACAACTAGCTTCTCTTAAACTCATGCACTTCTCCAGTGCACTCGGAACCCCTAGCTCCTTGAAAGAGTTTTCACTTTGAGCCTGTGCTCTTTCACCAGAGTTGCACTAGTCAGAAGGGTCTAAGGTAGCATCCATTCTGATGGAGGAGGGAGATGGCAAAGCCTTTATAAGTATTTACAATCCTCTAAAACTGTATGAGTCAGGGATGGGTGGCAGCTGTAGCAAATAGCCCCATCTTTTGGGGGTAGTAAGGTAATAAACATTTGCTTACATTTGCATTGAGTGATGTGTACTTGTTCATGGCTGTTTGTCTCATTTTCAAGGAGTGGCACAAAGATCCAGGTCCATTCACACCTATGACGCCGGCATCTTCCACTGTATCCTCTAAGATCACCAGGAAAGAAGATGGTGACAGTGCAGGCAAGTGCAAGCCATGTTTTCACCTGTCCTCGGAACTCACACAGCATGGCTTCTGCCAAGTTTTATTCATTGATGTGGCCACAAAGTCTTGCCCAGACCAGGTGTAGTGGCACATGCCTTTAACCTAACCCTAATCCAGAGGTTTATGAGGAGAAAAATGAGGAGAGAAGATAGGGAGTGAGTCCCAATTAATGACCACGGAGCCCAGATGCCTCTCAAGGGACTCCCCCAGTTGGTTTCCTCGAGGTTCTCTGGCTTGGCCCAACCTTGATACCTCTTCTGACTCTGGGGGAACTGAGGGAGCAGAGCTCCAGAGCCTCGCTCAAGAAAGCCCAGTGGATCCCGAGAAAGCATAAACATGGAGGAGCCAGAGAGAGGAAGGGCTGTTTCCTTGGTAACATCTCCCACATGGAAACTGTAGAGGAGCTGTCCCTGTCCCTTTGTGTCTCCCCTGTGGCACTTCCATGAGTTCCTCTCAGTGTGCCAGTGGGAAATGGCACTAATGATTTCCAATTGCCAAAGATTCACCCATGGGTCTATTGCACTGGGAGAAAGGAACAAGCCAGGCCTGACTTGATAATAGCCATTGTAGGCAGCAGAATTAACGTGGGAGAAGATACAGAGTATGTTTCATCACTGCCTGTCTTAGTTTGGGTTTTATTGCTGTGAAGAGACACTATGATCACAGCGACTCTTATAAAGGGAAACGTTTAATTGGGGCTGGCTTACAGTTCGGGGGATTAGTCCACTTCACTGGTGTGAAGCATGGTGGAATGCAGGCAGATGTGGCGCTAGAGAGGGAGCAGAGGGGTCTGCATCAGAATTGCCAGGCAGCAGGAAGTGAACGCCATGCTGAGCATGGCTCGAGCATCTGAGACCTCAAAGACTGGCCCCAGTGACACACCGATCCCAACAAGGCCACACCTCCTAATAGTGCCACTCCCTATGGGCATATGGAAGCCATTTTTGTTCAAACCATCATACCACTAAATACATATGTATGAGCATAAGCATGTACAGATACACACACACACACACACACACACACACACACACACACACAACATATTCCTAGGTCATCCTTGCCACCTCTTCATACTTTCCCACATTTTATAGTATAAAGCCATTCAACCATTTTGAATTTTGTCCTTATATCAACCCTAGCATTGCGTGTTTGTATGTGTGTGTGTGTGTTTCTGTGTGTGTGTGTGTGCTTACATGTGCATATGCCTTCCCTTAAGCCCCTAGGGGTGTGACACAGCAGCCTCTGGGACCTCTGTGATATGCTCCAGTCCTTCCCAAATTGTCCCCATGCAGAGTCATGGCTCCTTTTTGTCTGTTCTAATGTCTCTGTCAGTGGTTTAGTGAGGCCTTTGTCTCTTCTATGTCTCCCCTGGCCAGGTCGAGAATTTCCTAACCCTTCTGGTTTTGCTTCTACTGAAATCACTCTAGAGGCCATGAGTGTCTGTGCTATGGTCTGCATACTTTTGTTCTTCTGGAACTGTCTTCTGTCACATGGTCCATGATTCTGAACTCCAAGCTTGGGACTGTTCTAGTCCTTCCTGACCTTCCTATCATGGGAGCCGTGAGCTGCCTACCTGACCTTCCTATCATGGGAGCCGTGAGCTGCCTCCACCCTGAGTACAGCACTACAGGCTTGTCTTACCTGCTCCTTCAGACTCTGTACCACACCCATCCCAGAGCTGACCCAACACGGCCACAGGCCCCTGACCTCACACTTCACTCCTGTGCTCCTCACCATAGCAAAATAGCCGAGGGCAACCTAATTTTGTTTTGCAAAGGGGGATTTATTTCTAAAGGGGGTTATTTAATCCTGAAAGTTATAAGCATTGGTTGAGCTCTGGTGAGAGCCTACTTGGCTGAATCACATCATGTGGAGAAAGGATCTCACCTTTAAAACAAAGACAAGGAGACAACAGAGGCTTCTCTTGTTTTCTTTTCTGTTCCATCTCCAATCTATCGATGGTGCCTGCCCACATTCGTAAGAGTTTCCCACTTCGCTCATCATCACACATGTCAATATTCTCAGACAACAACCTCACAGACCTGCCAAGAAGTATGTTTTACCAATTCTCTAGGCACCTCTCAAGGTGACCCATTTTACACCCCAAATTAGCCAGGCTGAGGATAATGGAGAAGGAACAACGGCTCCAGCCTGAAAGTCTTCATGATAAGGACGTTTGTTGGGTTGGGATGGGAATCTGGGTCAGTGGGATACAGGTCAGGATGATGACAATGAGAGAGAAGTCTGGGGAACACTGCAGGACAAGAGAAACGGGGTTGATGAAATAAAAAACAGAGGCACCAAGTTTTGGATCAACTCCAAGACAGACTGCAGAGTTAGGATGGAGAAAGTGTACGGAACCAGCGCTAGAAACTTCCTGGTTCAGTGGGAGATCCCGCCTCAAAAATAAGGTGAAGGGTGGTAGGGGAAGGCACGTTAACCTCTAGCCTCCATGGCAAGCATGCCTGCATACACACACACACACACACACACACACACACACACACACACACACACAGAGAGAGAGAGAGAGAGAGAGAGAGAGAGAGAGACAGAGAGAGACAGAGACAGAGAGAGACAGAGAGAGACAGAGAGAGACAGAGAGACAGAGAGAAACAGAGACAGAGAGAGAGAGACAGAGAGACAGAGACAGACAGAGACAGAGAGATCAAAAAGAATAAAAGAAACCATACTGTTTAGAACTCATCACAGGGAGTCGCTTTCCTGAAGTAGCTCAACTGTAGTTTCTGTGTGGTCTTCACCAAACTTGTCCTTTGGTTCTGTGACCTCTGCCCCTTGGAGGCACATACCATCAGGATAAGAAGGGATAGGCAGGTAGTGCTGGTATTGCAGTTTGTGAGGAAGCCGGGTCATTTAGGGCATGACTTCCTGCTTTTCTGGCCTTCTCTCTGGCTCTTGAATCAGTACATTTATTTTGGCCGTGGGAAGTTTGGACCTTTAGGAAAAGGAAAAAGACTGGTTTGGAAATATGCGGGAAAGAGGCCAAATTTTCCCCAGGTTAATGACTTAATGTACACTAAGACAGCTGGGTGAGGGAATTGTTGCCCTAGGGTGACAAGAGAACAACAGAGAGGGGCCAGCCACGGTGGTTCTCTCCTTTAATCCCTGCAATCGGGAAGCAGAGGCAGGCAGACTTCTGTGAGCTCAATGCCAGGCTGGTCTACATAGTGAGTTCCAGGCCAGCTAAATCTATGTAGAGAGACCCTGTCTTAAGAAAAAAAAAAAAAAAACCCAAAGCAAAACAGCAACAAGAAAGACAGAAGGGATGAAAGTAGGAGAGTCACAGAAGCCCCTAAGTGTAATAAACACATCTACAAATAGGAATACAACAGATTAGACCCACCAGGGACACCCGGGCCCGTGCTAGGCCGCAGCCTGCCACCAACAGCGTGTGCTAAAGATCACAGGAAAGAAGAGACAGAGGAGATTGTAGTATGTTGTTCTTTATTAACAATCTCTTAGGGACCATTTTCAGAGTCACCATATTTAACTACTGTCTACTATATCCAGGTATTCCGAGTCTTTAATTACACAGTTGTGAGGCAGGAGTAGGCAGATCTTTCTGAGTTCAAGGCCAGCCTAGATAGGGCCTTCCAGGCCAAGACTATACAATGAGACCCTGTCTCTAAATAAACAGACAGACAGACAAGTAATAGACGGACAGATGGATAGATAGATAGATATTATACACCAGAGTGATCTCTGTGAATATGTATAATTATTTAAGCATGTACATAGCACATATGTGCCCATGCAAGTACCAGCCCCCTTTTGTGTCAATCACAAGAGGCAAAGCTGGCCAAGTCTTTGCCTCACGTATCCTGGGTCTGGCAATAAGATAAAAATCCTTCCAAGTCGGATAGCCTGTAATGTCGCAAGAAGCTTCGAGTTGGTGTGTGTGGCGGGAGGAGGGAGGCTGTGAGACTCAAGAAACTACTTTTAAACATCTCATTTGCTTCACTCGACTCTTCTGTCCAGGTTTCCCCCTGACCTTCATGCATGACCACAAGGCAGGTCTTTTCCTAGGTAGGTACCCCACAAATGTGGAAGCCAAGAAGCCAGGAGTGTGCATCTCTGTACACCCAGGGCAGAGCCTGTGGTCTCAGGCTCACTGGATTTTCTTCCTCCCTGTAACGAAGAGGTCAAGTAGGATGGAATCTTTAAAAACAGTAAAGAAACCAAGTGCCTGGGAACATTCCACAAGAAAGGGTTGGTGCTTGACAAATTTCACCTAAGCTGTTTTATAGAGCGCCACTGCCAATTTGTGGAAGCTGTCATGCGTGTTGTCAGGAAACTCACAGATAACAGCCTGCAGATCTAAGGTGAATGCTCAATGGACGTCGTAAGAGACTTCATTTTCCAGAACATTCTAAGGACAGACTGGTTGCTAAATGCTTGAAGGAACCAACCTAAACAAGCTGAAAAACTTAACATACGTTAGGTCATAAAATCAAGTGGTTTCACCAGCTGTGCTTGACCACCTCTCTCCAGATGAACTCCTGAGCTTCTCCAGAGAACTGTTCAGAACTGTCTGCAGTTCTTGGGGTACAGATGCAGTGTATCCCTTGCGAGGGGCACCTCTTGCTGCTCTCAGCAATTGTTGAGGACCGTTCTGTCCCACACTTGGCCGCCACTCTGTTGCGGACCGTTCTGCTGTTCTGGTCAATGGGTCAGGGTCTCAAAGAATGGAGACAAGGCAGAGGTTCTGGAGTCAAGTCTCAAGTCTCCTTTATTGTTTCTCTTTGACTCCTCTACTAATGCATATTGTCCTCTTCACTTGTATTGCTCTTAACCATATTGACTCATATTCCTCTTAACTCTATTGACTGTATATATATATATAAGATATATATATATATATCTTAACTCATATTGCTTCTCATTCACACTAGTTCAAGGAAATCCTGGGTATTTATAAGCACACGCAGGAGAACACAGGTGAAAACATTTTACTACGTGCACTATGCAGCTGGGGTCACTAAGCAGCAAAACAAGCTATGTGGGATAAACAAGATATTTGTTAGAGTGTGCTCAGCTGTTGTAGGCTGCTGAAAAACCAAGTCTCTATCAGGGTAAATGGTTCCAGATGGCTGCAAAGATGATAGATAACTGCTTTCTAGCCACTTTCTGCTTAAAGTCGGCTCCCTACAAGCAATACTTTTGGTTTCTTGAGATGATTCAACCCTCGTGCTGCACAGACCTTGCCATGGGCCATTCTGAGCTTTCGCCCACCATGCACAAAGGCAAGTCTTCCTATAGGTTGGAAGCAACTGCAGTTAAAAGCTGCTCAGTGTGGAAACCCCTGTGTTCCTAGAAAGGACGCCTCTTCTCGATGCCTGACTTCATCCTCAGGGGTGACTTTGCTGTTTACTGTATTTTTCTTTGTTTCTTATAAACCCCGGTGAGTGGTGCTCACTCCAGTTATCACAGCTATGAGAAGCAGGGCTGTAACAAACACTATTGGGGGATGGGAGTCTTTCAGTAAATCTTCTTCCTTTCAATCCCAAAGATGTGTAGCTTGGCAAGGCCGCGGCATTCATGCATCTGAAGGTTTCTCTGGCCACAGTTTTTTTGTTTTGTTTTGTTTTGTTTTATGAGACAGGGTTTCTCTGTGTAGCCCTGGCTGTCCTGGAACTCACTCTGTAGACCAGGCTGGCCTCGAACTCAGAAATCTGCCTGCCTCTGCCTCCCAAGTGCTAGGATTAAAGGCTTGTGCCACCACTGCCCGGCAGCATTTCTTTTTATCTCCTCTGCTAGTCTAAAATGTATGAGGTGTAAACAAATTAGTATATCTCTTTGCTAGAATCTGCTTTTCCTATAATGCACATAAATACATTCTTCTTATTTTCTCTCTCTATTCTTTTTCTTATTACATCTATTCCAGGAATCTTGGGAGAATAGCCCCCCTCTTTCATCCCAATATCCTTTGCAACTTGAAACCAGACTGTATTAGTCAGGGTTCTCTAGAGGAGCAGAACTGGCAGACTGAGATGGCTTCTTGCAGTCCCTATGGACAAGTCCTAGAAAGGGGCATTTTCCAGATCAATGGCTACATACCATGTACCAGGAGATGTGTTAATCTGCTCAAATAATGACACCACATCTGGCAGAGCAGCTGCAATTGGAGTCACTACTTGATCTAGTTTTTGATAGTCAGCTGTCATTCTCTGTGATCCATTTGTCTTCTGCACTGGACAGTTAGGAGAGTTAAAGGGAGATGTGGTGGGAACCACCACCTCTGCATCTTTCAGGTCTTTGATGGTGGCACTAATTCCTGCATTTCCTCCAGGGATATGATTCTGTTTTAAATTCACTATTTTTCCTGGCAGAGACAACTCTAAAGCCTTCCATTTGATCTTTCTAAATAACAGCCCTCACTCCAGAGGTCAAGGAACCAGTATGGGAATTCTGCCAACTTCTAAGTATATCCATCCTGATTGTATATTCTGGAACTGGATAAACAACTGCAGGGTGGGTTTGGGGATGTGGTGGACTTACTGTGAATCAGACTTCAACCAAAACTCCACTGATCACCTGACTTCCTTAAGTCCACACTGTAACTTGAGGACCACGATGTTTCTTGAGATCTCCCAGAATCAGTGTCAATTCAGAACCAGTGTCCAATAGACCCCAGAAAGTCTTATTCTCCCCTCCCCACTGTGTACAGTTACACTTGTAAAAGGCCATAGGCCTTTCTGAGGAAGGACAATAAAACTCTTAGGTTTTTATCAAGGTCCTTCCTAAGGGGAACATGCTGTCCCTTCAATCAAGAATTCTGGGTCTGCAGCTGGCGGTGGTGGAGCACGCCTTTAATCCCAGCACTTGGGAGGCAGAGGCAGGCAGATTTCTGAGTTCGAGGCCAGCCTGGTCTACAGAGTGAGTTCCAGGACAGCCAGGGCTACACAGAGAAACCCTGTCTCGAAAAACAAAAAACAAAAAAAAAAAAAAAAAAAAAAGAATTCTGGTCTGCAAACTGGATTGAGTCTGAAAACTGGTTCATAGGCAGAGATTCCCTTTTTCCACGAACTAATATAGCTTTTCTTTCACTTACAATTTTTTCTGCTTATACTTGCCAAATAAATGTGCAGTAGGCTTCTTATATAGCTCATCCTGGAACTATATATATTAATCAATATGATTGATTAGCCAGTACTAAAGGTAAGTCACGCCATCATAGAATTTACTTTGTCTGTGCTGCCCACTACAGGTCAGGCTGGATGAATGTTGCTTTGTCTGTGTTGCCCGTTATGATAACCACAGTCACCTTGCCTTTGGAGATTCAGTGCTGCTGTCTGGCCCCTTCTGCTCTGGGGCCCAACTAAACCCATTGTGTTTAATTCATCCAGCAGCATCTCTAACTCTAAGGTGTGGCACAAGGAAAAGGGGGACAAAGGGAGACAGCAAGGCTCTGCAAGTGTGCAGGCATCCCTCTTGTCAGTCTGTGTCTTATAGAATTACAAAAGGGTGTGTCTTCTGTGCCTTCCCATTGTAGAGGATTGGGTTCTACACAGCATACCCACTCCAGCATTGCAATTTCCCTGAGCCTTAAAATCCCTTTATCAACCCTAAGTCAAGGGGTATCAAGCATCTCCAGCTCCTTTTGACAGTAGGCTATCTTTTGACAAATACTTCAGCCAACTATTCAAATTTTTGATACTTTTTTTTTTCTGAGAGAACATCCACATTAAACCTAGAGTCTCCACCCAAAGGGCCCATGTCGATCAACTCAGCCTGATCCAGTTTTATGTTCCTTCCACTGTTATCTCACACCTTTAAAATTCATGCCCATGTATTCCCCAGACTTCTGCTCGAATGAGTTAACTCATTAAGCTCTTCAGTAGTGTCACACACCTCCTTGTGGACTATTCTTTTTGCCTCCTCTCTAGGAGCCTGCTTAGCCTTCAGTCTGGTTATAGGTCTAGAGGCCACTATTGATGGGCCTTCAGTGTTCTCAGGGACATCATTGATGTCTTGCCTGGCATCGCTTTCAGGGAAAGTCACTGCTGGTTGATCAGACAATGAAGGATTAATTTCTTCAGTCAGCAGCCAAAAGGCACTATTTCAGTGGTGGGGGTGGGAGAACATCTTTTGCTGAGGGTGGAGAGGCTACATCCTCAGGTAAGATGAGCCCTTGAGAATCTGAGAGTTCAAAGTTCTCAGCTTCAATAGGATCCTCCCATACATCTCCATCCCAAATACAGGATCTCATTCTTTGCCAATTAATACCAGTGTCCTCCAAGTCTGGGACTTGAATTTTCTTTGTAATTCACTCTTACCAACCAGGGCTTCCATTTGATTTTCTACAACGTCAGCTCTTTGGCTGCTGGAGATAAGATCCTATTCCAGGGCACACTTAGAAGCCTTTAGACTGCTTATGTTCGTCTGGAGGTGATCAACTTTATCCTATTCTGAGATGCTACAGGTTGGCTAATTTTATCACTGAGATGATGTTTTTCCCTTGTCCGTTTAGCCAGAGATTCCAGGTGCAACCATCCGGCAGCATCATTTTATTTTTTCCCACAAGTTGTCAAAACTTATAGTCACCAAATCCACTGTGTCACACAATTGGTGAATCAGGATAATCAAATGCATTTGTCTCCTTAAGTGTGAAAAATAGCTCACACCATGGGCTTTCAGTACTCTCTTAGCTCCCAGGAGAGGCTTTAGTAATTGTATTGTAGGTACTGGTAAATTGAAAAGCTTATTCCAGATTCTTAAAAAAGATTCATCCTTATACTTCTGTTGATGTAGAACCACTCCTGGTACCAAAACCGGTGTTAGTCAGGGTTCTCTAGAGGCACAGAACTGATACATATACTGGATTTATTAAAGTGGCTTTCAGGCTGCGGTCCAGCTAGTCCAATAATGGCTGTCCATCAACAGAAAGTCCAAGAATTCAGTAGTTGTTCATTCCCATTCCATGTCTCAGATGGTCTGGAATTCTGAAGAAGTCAGCTCAAATGCCAACAAAGAAACAGGCTTGCTAATGAGAGCGAGGACAGAGAGAGAGAAACAGAGACAGAGAGAGACAGAGATATAAAGAGACACAGAGAGAGAGAGAAAGAGAGGGGGAGAGAAAGAGAGAATTTCCATGTCCTTTATGTAGGCTGCCACCAGAAGGCTGCCCAGATTGAGAGTAGATCTTCCCACCTCTAAAGATATGGATTAAAAGTAGGTCATCACACTCCAGATAACTTAAGAAAAGTCTCAGTTGTTAACTCCACATGTAGTCAAGTTGACAACCAAGAATAGCCTTCCCGCAGATGTTTCATTCCTTACACATTCTCTTCAAGATAAAAGTCTCCAAAGTCTTCGATCATTTTGTTTATGACCTTGGAGGCCTTCATCATTTTCTAGACTTTGAATGTATTGCTTTTTTTTTTCTCCCTCTCTCCCAGAGGTGACTGTCAACTGGTCACTGTGTTGTGTGGTAGATGTTCTTATTTCCTGTCTGTGGCTATGATGAAACACCCTGGGCAAGGGCAGAAAGATGTCTTTCGGTCCCCACTTTCAGATTGCAGTGTGTAACTATCAGGAAATTGAGACAGGGACTTTAAACAGCTTGCCACATCACACCACAGTCAAGAGTGTGGAGAAATGACCACACATATGCTTGCTTGGACTCAATTCATTTTCTCCGCATTTTACAACTTACTACTGTTAAATACTAAAACTTGACAACAGCTCTGCTGTATTGTCATTTTGTAGCTTCCTTTTGTAGCTCATGACCTTAACTTGACCTACTGTTCCTTCCCCTGACAAAAACCCCTTGTTGCTGTACTTTGTCACCGAGCCTCAGAGCCCCGTGGACTTCGGAGATCCCCTTGAAAGGTCCAAAAACCTAGGAATAAAAAATTTTCAATTCCCAGGCAAGCAAACAAGACTCCTCAGTATAAGCCACTGGCAATGGGCCTTTAGTCAATGACTGCCCTGACTTAGGGAGGGCAAGTCTGGAGCTAAGTCAGCTCCTGGGACACCTAGCTGCAGGACACATAGCAAGGCCAGAACTGAGCTGGTTTCTGAAATTCTTCAAGGCCTTAGCAATTATACTAGAACTAACATAGCAAACAATCAAAATTGTACTAATGCCACAGCTTTGCCCCCCACCAATCATACTAGAGATTACCTAACCCTTCTAGAAAATTCCCCTAGCCCTGTCTAATAAGGAGCCTGCAATCCCATTAAGGGGGTCACAATTTTGATGAATGGCTGACCCCTACATGCCAGTAACATCTGCAGAATAAGTGTTCTTTACCTTTGCATACTATTTGAGTCTGGTCTTCCTTCAGTAATTCTTGGATCCTAACACCCCTAGCCTCTTTGCCTCTATACCCAGACTATCAGCTTATGGGTCAGACAGTGCTGCTTTGTCTAGCTAGCCTATAAGTTGTAAATGCCACAAATGCACTTGCTCAGCTGTTTTTCCCATATAAAAACTGGTTCTGAAGACTGCGTGTGGTCCCAGCTTTAGATCCTTACTTCTGTCTGCATCCTTGATTAATCAGTCTTGGAGTGTTTGCTCAACAAACCATCCACACCTGACTGGGACTGGTGTCTGAGTGGTTAGGGTGGCTATTCCTGGACCCCTGAGACTCCCTGCCTAGATTCTGCCCAAGTGGGCTGGATCTTCCCAATTAACTTTATCAAGATAATTCCCACCCCACTGATATGCTGTGGTCTAACAAAACTTTTCCCGGGGAGATGCAACACACAAGCCTATTTACCCACAACAGACCTACGTATGAATACCACCAAAGTCCTGCTTAATGACTCATATTGGGTTTCTTTACAGAAGCAGAAATGATTCAAAGACAGCTGCATCACCAAAGCCACCCTAGATTTCCACAAAGTAGGGAAGCTGGGACACTCTGCACAACCTGGAGGCAGTTAAACTGGAGTGTTCTTTCTGCCTATCACAGTTCGCCTAAAGCTCTCCCAGGCAGCTGGTCTGATGAGGGAGCCGTTGTCAGAGCTTGGCTTGTTCAGCTCCCAATTTTGACTGTTGACTCAGGCAGGGAGGGATTGCTGGATCTGGTCAGTTTCACAGACTTCCCGGTGCTATTTTGAGTTGTTTACTTTCCTGATTAAGGAATTTCCCTGTGGGATGGAATTTTTCAATCTCAGATGAAACAGTTACATAACGCACAGCCTCAAGCCAACCCAAGGTAGACGATCCTGGATTGAGACTCTTTTGCAAGGTGATTATCGGCTGTGTCAAATGGACAAAGCTAACCCATCACAGAGCATTAAACAGAATGGACAACCAAGGGCTGCACAATCATCTCTGTTATTAAGCCAGTTAGCATCAAACTTGCTTAACTGTGAAGTTTTTCAGAAATTATGTCACTAATGTAACTCTTAGGATCTTATATCCATGAAAATCTCTGTAAAGGTTTTCAAATTTTTTCACTAACCTCTGTGTTTTGAATGTGTCTCCCCAAAGGGCATGTTGGAACTAGTCCTCGATGCAACAGTGTTAAGGGTTGGGGTCTTTGGAAGGCTTCCTTCATAAATGGAAGGGTTTGACCTCTGAGCTCAGTTCAATCTCTTGCACTCCGGACAGGGGCATCCCCTGCTTTGGAAGAACAGAGTAAACAATTCTTATTTTCTCTCTCCCCTCCTCTGCCTTCTCTTGTGTCTTTATCTTTTCTCCATGACTTTCTTTCTTCCTTGAGCCAGGGATTAATTAATGCTTCTTTTCTCCAGAGTCTAGTCTGATGAAACCTTTCTCCCTCCCTTAACAGAGAGAGCTGCTATGATCTAAGTCTGGCTAATGAAATGGTCTCACTCTGTATTTTAAATCAAAACAGGTTCATAAAAAGACTAAAGATAAGCTGATATTTGGCGGGAATCCCCACCCCACCAGGCTGTTTTAAGAACAATTCCTGTCATTTTAACTTCCTGGATTTAGAGACATCTTGTTCCTGTGTGCTTCCAAGCCCTGCCCTCTGGCCTAACTCTCTTCCCCAGAACCTTCAAGCAGACTCCCTGTTCTTAGATTAACCAATGGTTTCTGTTGCTGATATCCAAAACACCCTAAGTAACACTAAAGATGAGAAAACAGGGTCCCAGATTTCAGACCCAATTTTCTTGGTACAGACACTAAACAAACAGGCAAAACAACTATAAAATTACAAATTATTGAAAAATATATAAACTGGGTACTCTCAGAGAAAGCAAGAGGGGGGCCTAGTTAATATTATGGGGTCATACACTGTGAGCCTCAGTTAGGATCTTATGCAAGACAGGCATAAGCCAGACAAAGAGTGCAGGGAAAGAGCCTCTCTGCAGAGGGCGCAGAACAAGCAAAGGCCCTAAAGCAGGGATGAGTTTGTTGCTGGGGTATAGGAGAGCACCTGAGCTGAAGCTGAGGGAGGAGGCAGGGTTGAGTTTGACGTTAGACAGGAAGGCACTATAATAAAACCTAACTAGGGGTGTGTGTGTGTGTGTGTGTGTGTGTGTGTGTGTGATGTGAGCGTGTGTATATTTATGAGTGTGTGTGCACGTGCACATGTATGTTCATGTGTTGCATGTGTGTGTGTAGTGGGCAGAGGACAACCTTGGGTGTCATTCCTTGGGTACTACACTTCAACAAGACTTGTCACTGATCTAGAGATCGCAAGTATAATTAGGCTGGCTGGCCAGCAAGTCCCAGGGGTCCTCCTATCTCTCCTTCCCCAGTACCGGAATTACAAACATACTACCACCACACCCAGAATTTTATTTATATGGGTTCTCTGGCTCAAACTTAGGTCCTTATGCATGCAGAGCAAGCACTGTAAAGATCTGACTTACAAGAGATAGGAAGTTAACAAGTAGCCTGGTGAGGATGGGGAGGAGGGGCAAAGGGCAGGAGGGAATGTCTTAAACACACCTACAGCTGATGCAGAAGGACAGACAAGCCCCAGTTAGAACGGAGGGAGTCGGTGTGCAGACCTGGTACACCAAAGTGGACCTGCTTTTGGGGTTTGAATAAGAAAGCCCTCCACAGGCTCATGTGCTTAAATGCTTGCTCCTCGGTTGTTGGAACTGTTTGGGAAGAGTTAGGAGACACGACCTTGTTGGAGGGGGAAATGATGGTCTTTGACAGTTCAAAAGACTCTTGCCGTTACCCGCCTGTTCTCTGCTTGTGATTGTGTCTCAAGGAGGGAGCTCTCAGTTGCTGCCCAAACCCTGTTGCCTGCTACCTTAGCTCATAGAATATAGTTGTAGGCAATAGAATGGGCTGGTGGGATGGCTCAGTGGTTTAGAGTACTTGCGAAAGAGCCTCGTTCAATTCCTAGCACCCACATGGCAACTCACAAACATACGTAACTCCACTTCCATGGACCCCAATGCCCTCGCTGGCTTCCTCCCTCCACTTCTTGCATCCATGAGTACTAGACACTCAGGAGGTACATGTCCATGCAGCAGACAGAAGAGGCTTCCGTGTGGCTCCTCTCCTGCAGTGCTGCTAGCTTAGTGATGGCCCTGGAATCTGCAGAGCCTGAGGATGTGATGAGGAGCCTCCAGCCACTGCTTTGTGCAGGCCGCTCCTGTGCTGCTGAACTGAGGCTCTGACGTATGATTACTGAAGGTCTTTGCAGTCATTTCTATCCCTTACCTGTGGCTTATGTAACCACTAGCAGGCTTTGTCCAGCACATGAGCCCTTTTGGCTAAATGGTACAGGCCCATCATTTCTTATCCCAGCTCTGCCTGGGTCTCCTTCAACATCCTTTGTACCATTATAGGTACTCTTTCTGGAATCCTTTTACCCTTCGCCCAGTCAGTGTCTGGACTGGTGGCATCAGCATCTCTGGGGCTGCAGTGTCAGTATCACATGGCGGCTTGTTAGAAATGCAAAGTTTCTGGGCTCTACCCAGACCTCTGAAAGAAACTATTGGGCTTGGCTTGACCCTGCCAACTCTACTTGAGTAAGCCTGACAGGTGATTTTGAGACATGTCAGAATTTAAGAACTACTGCCCCAAATTTTTCCAGGAAAATCCACTTGGGTTGTAGCCAGCTAAGCTCAGCTGAAGATATGTTTTATATATCTACATCAGGGGCTGATGTCACTGACATCGGGGTCCAGATTGCCGAAGGTGGTGACAGCTCAAAGCTGAGGAAACAGGTGAAGTTGTACAGGGTCTCCACGGGACCCTCGCAGCAGCTCTTTGCCCCCTGAAGCCAGAGACCAAACAAATCTTCAAGGGGAACACAGGGCAGAGGGTCAGCAAGGGAGGGTATCGAGCACTTATGGTCTTTGGCCTTTGGCCTCATGTTCCTGTTTCCCAGAACACTAACTGGGGTCAAAACTGGCTCAGGTTGGTGGCCCCTTTTTGAAGAAGGAAATCAGGCAAGGGAAGCATAGGAATCTTTGTGAGTTCTTGTTTTTATTTTTGGGACCTCAATAAGAAAATATCATAGGCTAGTGGTTTTAACAATAAAAATCTTAATAAGTAATTTTTTTTATCTTTTATGCTTGGTGTAGTGTGTGTGTGTGTGTGTGTGTGTGTGTGTGTGTGTGTGTGTGTGTGTAAAGGCATATGCATGCCAAGGCATACATGTGGAGATCAGAATACAACCCTGGAAGTTGGCCGTCACCTTCTACCTAGTTTGGAAATGATATTTTTGCTGTTTGCCACCGCATACTTCAGGCTAGGTGGCCTTGAGCTCCCAGGGGTCCTCCTGTCCCCATCTTTTTTATAAAAATGATTATAGCTGTGCACTACTGTGCCCAGCTTTAAGGGGTTCTGGGGATCTGAACTCTGGTCCTCCTGTCTGTGCAGCAAGCCCTTTATCCATTGATCTATCTCTCTGAATTTGATCTTGTTCTGACTGGCTCTAAAATCAAGGTGTTGGGAGTTTTAGTCTTAGGCTACCTTCTGATCATATCCTCTTTGATATCATGTAGTCCAGGCTAGCCTAAAGAATTCTAGTGATCCCACCACTCAGAAGGTTAAGGCATAAGGACAGAATTTCAAGGCATCATGGACATCACCAAAGAGAGTCAGAATAGGAATACTGGTGTAAGTAAGCATGGTGGCCAGGAGGACTTTTCAGGGATCACATCTGAGACATTGCCTGTGTATGTGTTCCCAAGACAGGATGTCTCACAGAAGATGGAGATCTTAGATGAGCAAGCCTGGGTGGGAGCTGTTAAGCAGGGCTCCCTCCATCTGTGATCCCCAGTGCCCACGGCACTGGTTTCTCCCACTAAGCCTGTGACAGTGTGAGCTCCTCCACTCACAGAGCCACCCAAGGCTCGAGAAGTGATTCCTGAATTAAGTTCTTATTCATTTAACATTAAGAAACAGAGAACTTTCTGCCTGAAATTTCTCCAAGCAAAGTTTCCCTTGGGGTAGGTTGTGGGTCACTGTGTCAATGGCTGGGAAGGAGCAACACTTGCCCAGGAAAAGGAATGTCTTTTTCTATTTTGAAGGGTCAAAAAAGATGATGATCTATTTGCTTCACTGCTGCTGTGGTAGCACAACGACTGTGAGCAAGCTGACGGAAGAAAAGGGTTGTTCGCCTCACAGGTTACAGTCCAGCATTACAGGAAGCTGAGGCAGGAAGGCACAGGCCATCAGATGGGGGCAATTACTAAGCTGAGGTCCCCTGTTTCCCAGTGTGTCAAGCTGACAACAAAACTAAACGGGACAGATGGGGATGGGACAGAGAATTTAGCTGTCCCTTAACCTCTGTAGAAAGATGGAAACAGGAGGTTTTTCTGTCTCCCGGCATTTTCATTAGTCATCGTCCTCATAGCCACTGACTAGACTGGAATCATACCGAGTCTCTAGTCTCTACAGTATTTTGACATGATAGAAGAAATTCCCCAAATAGCATTTGTTGAGTGAGAGTCAAAGTGGAGGTAAAGGTGAGGAAGACACACTGGGTCGTCAGATGATAAAGACACCAAGGAAAAGTTATTTTGACTCGTGGTTTCAAGGTTATAGATCATGGTTGACTGACGTCATTTTTTCTGGGAGGGCTAAGCACCGAAAAGGTAGCTGGAAGCTTGCCTCTAATGTTTCTCTGTCCTGTGCACCTGGTTCCCACAGCTGATTTAATCCATGTCTCTTGTCTGTTGAAATCTGTTAGACCGTCTTGCAAACACTGAGCCCTCCCAGCCAGTATACATGACAGCACGCATAGTGTGACAGTTAATTTGGATCACCAACTTAATGAACTAAGAAACACCTGATGCCTTATTGTGGCACACCTTTGGAAGTGTAAAGGCATTTCCAGAGGGTAAGAAGGCAAGCAAGCTACACAGTGGGTGGCATCATGCAGTAGGCTTGAGTCCTTCACTGAATAAGGAAAGGGAGAAAGCTAACTGGGTGATGGCGTCCTCCTCTCTGTTTCCTGTCTACTGGGATGTGAGCAAGCAGCCTCACGCTCCTGCAGCCAGAGCTACAAGCTGTTCCTGTTGCTGTGCCTCCCCCACCACCGTGGACTGTAACACCTTAAACCATGAGCCCAAGTAACCCTTTCATCCCTTAAGTTGCCTGTTATCAGGTATTTGGTCACAGTAACAATGCAGGTAGCTGACACTAATGCAATGTCACCAACCAGGTGAGTCACCAGAGCCTTGGGGAGTTATCTACACAGGCATGCAGCTGAGTCGTTCTCAAGCTCTGTGGTTGTTTGAATAAGAATGACCACCATAGGCTCATAGATTTGAATGCTTGGTCACCAGGGAGCGGAACTGTTTGAAAGGATTAGGAGGTGTGGCTTTGTTGGAGGAAGTTCATCACTTGGGGAGGACTCTAAGGTTTTTAAGAGCCCATGCCAAGCCCAGAGTCTCTCTCTTGGCCTGCAGATCAGGATGTAGCTCTCAGTTACTTCTCCAGCACCATCTCTGCCTGCATATTGCCATGCTTCCTGCCACGATGACAATGGACTAAACCTCTGAAACTGTAAGCAAGCCCTCAGTTAACCACTTTCTTTATAAGAGTTGCCTTGGTCATGGTGTCCTTTCACAGCAATAGAACTATGAATAAGACAAGCCCCTTCTGTGGTCAGGCTGATAACACATAGTTCAAAACCCCTACTGTGAGTCACATTGTTAGCTTAGACTATCTGGAATGGCCTAGAGCCCCTAGATAAACAGTGACACTTGGTCAAGCAGGATCTTTCTATTCAGGGTGAGAAGATGATCAAGAGCCAAAGGTTTCTTTGCAATGTGCAAGCCCTGTACCATTCAGTCTTGATGAGCTGATCTTTTATTACACATGTATCTTCTTGCTCATTCTACCAGACAAAGGTGAAAGCAAAAGTAGGAGTTGGGAGAGACTTTATTTATACAACAAAAGGCATAGATACAGGGAGAGGTGCAGGTCTGAGGCCAGTGATGCAAGTGACTATGAAGGCCTTTGCCTGGTGTGAGGTCTGGGTAACACCTTAGCTGAAACACAGGCCCAACCATCTACAGTCCTGTCTGAGACTTGCTCTGACTGATCAGTTCTGATACTGTTTCTAGTCCAGGTTGTCTTGACTCCTGCCTGCCTATGAACTGGAGCTATTTCTATGGCTGTGTCGTATTAGTTAGAAACTTCACAATTCGTGCCCCACTGCCCAGGCACGAACTTGCTAGCAGCTCTATTGCCTTCTCCTCGGCAGCCACAGCATGGATGTGGGATTCTGTACACGTGGTTCAAATCTGACAAGCCTTGGGCTACCATAAAGCAGAGCTACACTGAACAATCACACAATCTGATCCCAAGTACGGCCTCTGTCACCAAATTCCACCTCATTGAAACCTGCCTTAGCCTGAAATATGAAACCTCATATGTGTCTCCAAAAATAACCCTTAAAAAAAAAAAGAATTATTTATTTATTTATTTATTATATGTGATTATACTGTAGCTGTCTTCAGACACACCAGAAAAGGGCTTCAGATTCCATTATAGATGTTTGTGAGCCACCATGTGGATGCTGGGAATTGAACTCAGGACCTCTGGAAGAGCAATCAGTGCTCTTAACTGCCATCTCTCCAGCCCCCAAATCACCTTTTTATTGTTTTCTTCTCTCTCTAAGTGCCCTGTTTCCCCTCTGGTTAAAGGTCATGTCAGTTCAGGACGCAAGCCAACAGGGAGTGGCTGGGACTGGAGCCAATGAGAATACATATGCTTGGGCTGGAGAGATGTCTCAGCCGTTAAAGGCTAGGCTCACAACCAAAAATATAAGAGAATACATATGCTCGGTTCAGAGATCCAGTGTCCAGCGGATGCTAACAAAATGCTTTGCTGGTGCAGCCCTGTGCAGCTAGCCATGCCCCACTTTCAATGTCATATATCCCCCCTCGAATGTGTTAGCGACTTAAAGGAAATTTAAGCACTGCTCAAACTAAACAAAATGTCTTAGATATAGAATTCAGCTTACAGTGTGCTCTGAGATCCATAGTTCAAGTGTCCATCAAGAAGAATCTAATACCCCACACTCTGATCATGGCTCCATGTCTTCAACAGTGGCTTTCTTTGCCAAGGTCCTCCAAAGCACCCAGAGCAGAGTTCCTCTGATGGCCTTTAATGGTGCTGTATGTCCTGCTCCTCTGATAGCCTTTAATGGCACTGTGTGTCCAGTCTCCTTCTTGGGCATTGGTTGAGGAAGAGGATGAACTCAACATAGTGAAGTTGACCTTTTGACAGGAGCTGGATGGTGTAGCATATGTGTCTCTCACTAGCTCAGACTACAGACCATAGCATGCACCTCTCACCCCTGGGAACCATTACAGAGCAAACAGCTGGGAAGTTACTTGGTGAATTGTCTTGGAACTGGGAGAGCAGAAGAGCTTCTACAGATGGCCCCTCCAGGTGATATACTTACGCTGGAGACTTTCTACAGCTCCTGATCCAACAACTGTCCATGGAAGGCTGGATATGATGGCCCTGTTCCCATCAATCTGTTCTGTTGTGTGGCTTGGGCAAGTCACAGCCCCTGTCTGCACTGTCAAATGTTCCCTACCAAAGGAGATTACTGTCAATAATTTTGCATCAGCAAAATAGTTTTTTTAGTGAATTTTTACAACCAAAATCCCCCAAATAAATCAAACACAATAGAAGACTTCCTGGAGCAGGTTCAAGGCTGACCAAGACTTGCTCAACATCTCATACACTCATTAGATTCCAGGGAATAGAGTTTGAAAAGCAGGAGGACTGCTTGTTTTCCTGGTCTCTTCCCAATCTGGAGATGCCACACTCTGGATGCTTACGAACAACTTCATGTTTTAACTAAAACCACAAGGAAGGCCGCTTCTCTAGACAGTTGCTGAAGCCTCTTGGTTATAGAAAGCTAAGCTGGACACTATATTGGAAACTAACTCTCAT
The DNA here is from genome assembly GCA_030674055.1 of Rhabdomys pumilio. Taxonomy (NCBI): domain Eukaryota; kingdom Metazoa; phylum Chordata; class Mammalia; order Rodentia; family Muridae; genus Rhabdomys; species Rhabdomys pumilio. The sequence continues at coordinate 179,222,106 of JANHMN010000001.1, read as the reverse complement.
TGGATCCTTCAACTCTCAGGACTACAGTTGACCTGTATAGTGGTGATTGATTAAATGAGTGTCCCCCAGCAGGAGCAGATGGAGTTGGCTAAGCTTCTGGAGGTCCCCAGAGTCCCAGACAAAAAGGAGTTGACACTGTACTGCCCTCACTGCCCCCACTGCCCCCACTGCCCCCACTGCTCCCACCTCCCCTCTCCCCTCCCCCACCTCCACCTCCCACTTTCCCCCTTTCCAGCTCATGGCTGTCCTATGACTCTGGTTTAAGGGCATGTGACCACGGATGTATATAGTTCTAAGCACACAGGCCCTGACTAAGAGGGCATATTTGGGAGCAGGTGACCCTTGGCTCCTCCACCAATCTGAAATCACTCACCTGAATCCTGAATGATGCATAAAAGGCCTCAGTGAAGCTGGATGCATCAGAAGCTGGACAGGGTAACCTGGGATAGACTGGGAGGCCAGAAGCTGGTACTAACTGAGATTCAGTGCGGCTCAAATGAGGGGGGAGGGGAGCAAGCAGGAAACCCAAACATCTGACATCCAAATAATCTGCCTGTGACAAAACGGCTTCCAACTAATTAAACACAGAAAACCCTCTTTTAGTAAAGATAATCCTACTGAATCAACTTGCATGATTTTTTTTCCAGCCAGCTTCTGTCTCTTGGAGCTTCAATTAAAAGCTGCTTAGCAGATGGTACATTCTGAGTCACAAAGTTAGTCTCTCTGGCAACCATATGCGCTTCTGGTTTCTGGGGGATTCTGGCCACATGGACAGGAAAGAGAGCTTTTACTTGGTACCCAGTGGCATGCATTCATCCACTGGAGAACACAGACCATAGGCATCTTACATCACTTACAGGGTTAGCTGGATGGGATCTCTGCTCATTCAGAAATCTGGGGCCTTTGGAGTCAGAGCAGGCTTTAAGGAGTTTGAACTCTAGAATAAGAGATACTGTTTAAAGTTCCCTCCTTGCAAGGGAGACATGGAGTCAGAGGAAGGATGGCCGGGCCACTTGTCTGTACTTTGGGTACCTAATGAGTCTTCTGTACCTTTTCTTGCATTCAAGGAACTCCTGAGGGAAGTTTATCAAAGACGACAAACTGGCTGGGGGAAGGGGGCTTAGAAAAATCACCGCCTCCTGCCTTTTAACAAGATGTGGTGTGTGTGTGTGTGTGTGTGTGTGTGTGTGTGTGTGTGTGTGTACATATGTGTACACACATATACATATATATTACAATTTCATCTTTTTCTCTTCAAGACTCCCACTAGTGCTGAAGTCACAGCCATCAAATAGCCCCAAAGTCAGAAACTGGTTAGAGGCAGCAAGGATGAGTTTACTCAGGACTACTGCTGTAGTGGAGATAGCCTCAGTCAGCTCGACCGAAGTCCAAGGCAGGAGGGGTATGGGCCAGCAACACGCACTGGGTGAGCTAAAGCAAAGGTTCTGAAGGGTGTGTGTTGGGAGGTGGGGGTGATGATGACAGCTGATGTGATGTGGCCTCTCGCATTTGCCAACTGAAGCTCACTAAAGATAGATTCCCACTCCTCCACAGAGCCTAGGAGATGGGGCAGGAGCCCCATCTGTCTTGATGTTTACAGTGTTCTGGATCCTTGAGAAAGATATTTCTGAGCCGTAGAAGACACGCTGTAAAGGGTCAGAGAAATGATTCACAACGAGAAGGTATTTTGTTTATTAAGTAAGCATTTAAGGCGAGGGAGGGCAGGGACTGGTGAATCTTAGGACAAATAGTAAATTCTTTCAACAGCACTGAGCTTTCTTGGAGGGAGCTCAAGAGGCCTGGGGTTGTCACTGTAGGGATGTGGCCCCAAGCTGCTAAAGACTATTGTAAGTTCAAGGCTGTTAGTGACCCGTGGGAGAAATGACGTAAAGACTGAGAAGCTACAGCTTCACAGGCCAAGACCAGGGCCTGTCTAAAGAGAGTTTGGAGGGGCCAGACACAATTTTGCCCAAGAGTGTCACTCCTTACATTGTGTGTGCATGTGTATTTGTGTCTGTGTGTATATGTGTGTGTGTATGTGTATGTGTGTGTGTATGTTTATGTGTCTGTGTATGTGTGTATGTCTGTGTCTGTGTTTGTGTGTCTGTATGTGTGTCTGTGTGTCTCTGTGTGTGTCTGTGTGTGCCTGTGTGTCTCTGTGTGTGTCTGTGTGCGTGTGTGTGTGCATGTGTGTGTATGTGTCTGGCTATGTGTATGTGTGTGTGTGTCTGTGTGTGTGTGTGTGTGTGTGTGTGTGTGTATGCTCACTAGGGCCTTGTAGCCTTACAAAGTGCTCTACCACTGACCTATCTCCCCAGCAACCTGTCCCACTTTTAACTTATACTTTGAGGCAGGTCTTACTGTTGCCCAGGCTGGCTGGGGCCACACTGTAGCACAGAAAGGTCTCGTACTTTAGCCCCTTGCCTTCACATCTTGAGTAGCTGGATGGCTGCCTGCACCACTGCCAGGCAGAGCGTCTTTATCAATGCTAATCAGACTTGACTGCCTTGTCTGTTGATTGAAGTATTTTCTCATGCAGTTTAACCCTGTTTCTGCTCGTTCTTTGCTGTTTGGAAGCTGGTCTATGTTCTATATAGACTCTTCATATTCTTAAAATCATGTTTCCCAAGCTGGATTTTGAATTGTTTGAATACAAAAAAACACACATTACATCCTCAAAAATTAACCCTCTCCTGTACCTTCTAACCAGCCTCAAGCTCCAGGTTGCGTTCTGGTCTCAGAGCCCCACTGTATACTCCCTGCCCCATTTCTCCAGCCACCTCTGTGATTTGGTTTTTCTCCTTGAACTCTTTTTTTAACAAGAGACAAAAATAAGATTCACTGACTTACTCTTTTGTTTTGTTTTAACACTCTGTCTTCCAAAAAAGGCTCCAAAGGATTCGGATCCTCAAATATTCACTGAGGCCCTGGTCAGCTCTCACTGGCGCCTTGACACAACCCAGAGTCATCTGAGAGAAGAGACTTCACTGAGCAAGTGTCTGAATCTGATTGGCCTGTGGGCACTTCAGTTGGTGAGGATAGTCTTAATTATTAATTAATTCAGGAAGACCCACCCACTGTGAGAGCCACTGTTCCCCTGGGGAAGAGGGCTCTGAGCAGTGTAAGGGAGGAATAAGCCAGCTGAAGGCAGAAAGCAAGCAAGGGCCCTTGCCTTTAGCCTCTTTCTGCTCTGGATTGTTGGACTGTGAATGTGATGCTTTTAAATTCCTGCCTTGACCTCATAAAAATGGCCTGTGACCTGTAGCGTCAGCCAAGTAAACATTTTCTGTGTTGTATTTCAGTCAGGATATTTATCACAGCAACAGAAATGAAATTGGAACGTAAGTCCTGGATGCTGGGGAGGAAAGAGATCAGCAGACCAGGCTTCCTGCTCTTAGACCAATCAGGAAGGCTGGCAAGTCCCTCAGCAATCCAGATTCTCAGTGAGAGCTCAGAAGAAACCTAACTGTGTGCTGCTGTTGTTGCTGTTGTTGTGGTTGTTGTTGTTGTTGTTGTGGTGGTGGTGGTGGTGGTGGTGTGTGTGCGTGTGCGTGTGCGTGTGCGTGTGCGTGTGTGTGTGTGTGTGTGTGTGTGTGTGTGTGTATTTGTGTGTGTATGTGTTATCACTGTTGGCATTCCTTCTAGGCTCTGCCCAACTGTTACCTGGCAATAGCCAGGTAGGCCTAGCTTGCTATAAAAGAGACTGTTTGGCTTCTCCTTGCTCTCTCTGTCCCTTTTCTCTCTCTGATTCTTCTCTCCCTGACTCCTTTCCCCTCCCCTCTCTCTCTCCACATGTTTCTGGCTGGCCTCTCCTCTTCTATATTTTTCTTCTTCTTCTTCTTCTTCTTCTTCTTCTTCTTCTTCTTCTTCTTCCCCTTCCCCTTCCCCTTCCCCTTCCCCTTCCCCCCTCCTCCTCCTCCTCCTCCTCCTCTTCCTCTTTCTCTTTCTCCTCCCCCTCTTCCTCCTCCTTCTGCCTGTCTCTGTCTCTTTGTCTCTGTCTCTGTCTCTGTCTCTGTCTCTGTCTCTGTCTCTGTCTCTGTCTCTCTCTCTCTCTCTCTCTCTCTCTCTTCTCTTCTCTTCTCACCTTCCTATGCCCTAAATAAACTCTATTCTATACTATACTATGGCTGTTACCTCTGGGGGAAGGAATGCCTCAGCGTGGGCTCACTGAGGCACCCCTCCCACCTCACCATAAGATGTCCTACAAAACATATCCTGACTCTTTTTATAAAACACAACAGTTGCTACTATTTGTTTGTTTTTGTGGGCCTCTTAACAGTGACTCGTGGAAACTGTTTTGTGGACTTTTGAGTGGCTCCAGTTTACAAGGCCTACTGTGTCTGCTCTCAACAGAAGAGAGATTTGTCAAATCTCTGTCCTGATTTTTTAGAATAGGTGCTTGATTTGTTTAACTTGTATTGAACGGCCTCTGAAGCTCCACTACAGCCATCTATTGCTCTGTAATTATTTACTCAGCCTGTGTATCCCTCCTCCTCCCCACATGTCATTAGCTGGGCTTGGCCCTAAATCCATTCTCTTTTAGCCAAACTGGTTGCTTAGGACCTAGTTCTGTCTGGAGTTAGCGATTGATAAATTGGTATTTTGTTCTGTTTTTCTCTTTTCTTCAGAATTTGTTTTCCTTTGGAAGGATAGACACTGTGGCAGCCTTTTCCCCACCTCTGTGACCTCAGTCTCTCACATGTTCTTGGCAATAGCACTTCCTGGAGCCCACGCTTGACTTTTGCACATAGCCATGCTTCCCTCTATGTAGTTTAACCTGCCCTCCCAGGGGAGTCACCACCCCTGAGGCTGGTGCTTGTTTGTGTTTGTAATTATACTTCTATCCTTTATAAATACTTGAATAAAGAAAGATTCAGGAACCTAGAACTTACTATGAATCCAACAGGTGCCAAAGGAAGATAAAAGGCTTTCATTGTGATGGTGTTGAGAATACTTAAGAGTAATTGGAATTGGCTGAATTCATACAGTTAAACAGGTGTAATGCTGGTAAATACAAAACAAGTTAAACATGGTTTGCTAACTTGACAGTTGTTTTGCAATGTGGAATCTCTTCTCTCACGTTTCTCTCTCTCTGCTTGTATGTATGTATGTATGTATGTATGTATGTATGTATGTAACTATGCATGCACATATATGGGTTGCATGTGAGTACACTATGTGCATACAGTGCCCACAGAGGCCAGCAGGGGATATCGGATCTCCTTGAACTGGAGCTACAGATGTTGTTAACCACCACGTGGGTGCCAGGAATTGAGCCTGAATCCTCTGGCAGTGCTCTTAACTGCTGAGCCCTCTTTCCGATTCCAATTCTCCTTGTATTCAGGCTGGTCTAGAACACTCTATGTAGACTAGGATATATATATATATATATTCCTACCCACTGTGGGAGGCATAATTCCGCTGGGCAAGGGACCTCTGAGTAGTGTAAGAGAGAGATAAGCTACTGAATATGTATGTGTCATATATATGTATATATGTATACACACATATGTATGACATTTCTGTGCAGTAGGGTCCAGTGCATGAAATAGCATGGACAAGTCACTTAGGGGCCTGGCTTTCATGGTACTTATATCTTCAAACTAAAAACAGACATTGAGAAAATCACTAAGTAATACTTATATAGTTTCAGCTGAAATAATTTTAAGAAGTCAAAGCAAAGTACACTTGTACTCAAGCCCACAAGTTCCACCTCTGTGAATTCAACAAAACAAGGGTCAAACTTGGGACTCAGTTGATAAAGACCCTGAGCTCAGTCCTCAGGACCTCCATGGTAGAAGGAGAGAACCTATTCATCCAAGCTGTCCTTGACTCTATGTGTGCTCTGTAATGTATGTACACATAGATAGATGGATGGATGGATAGATAGATAGATAGATAGATAGATAGATAGATAGATAGATAGAT
>JANHMN010000001.1:179187905-179214653 GCA_030674055.1 Rhabdomys pumilio | reverse complement strand
TCTCTCTCTCTCTCTCTCTCTCTCTCTCTCTCTCTCTCTCTCTCTCTCTTATTGAACTGTCCCTTGGTGGAGACATCCATCACAGCTCCTGTGTGGTCAGACTTGTCATGAGGTGGCTGATGACTTCCATAGTGAGTTTCCCAACACAAACCAGAAGAGGCTGTCTGACCTTTTCAGTTGAAAATCTGACACCATGGTTACTGCCACATGTCATTTGTCATTTATCCAGGCATTCACAGAAGCCCATCCACCTTCATACAGAAAACTCGGAGATTTTTTAATAGTAGGAGTCTCCAGCAGGTATATGTATAGCTCACAGTCCTTAGCAAGACTCTTGGAAGTCAAAGCGAGTGCTTCTTGGGCGTGAATTAGAGTGTTTTCTGATAAGCAAGGCTCACGCTCACCCTGCTGCAGTGTCTGCACAGTTAAGAGCCCCACGTTCCTTTGGTTCTTTTATCCTGATGTTTGCTGTGTCTCTTGTTTGTTTAGGACATGTTCTCACTAGGTATCCCGAGCTGGTCTCAATACTGAGATCCCCCTGCCTCAGCTTTCCAAGTGCTAGGATTACAGATGTGCACTCACTGTGTCTTTTTCGAGGGATAAGGTGCATTTGTGCATGTCTATGTAGAGGCCAGGGGACAACTGTTTGGGTCATTTCTTGGACATCTTACCTTTTTGGTTTTTGTTTTTTTGTTTTTTTGTTTTTTGTTTTCTTTCTTTCTTTCTTTCTTTCTTTCTTTCTTTCTTTTTCTTTTTTTCTTTTTTGACAGAATCTCACATTTGCCTGGATTTTGCCAAACAGGCTAGGCTGGGTGTCCAGTGAGCGCCAGTGGTCCTCCTGTCTCCACTCTCTCACCATTGGATTACAAGTGCATACCACCATGGCCAGCTTTGTTCTTCACGTGGCTCACAAGGACCAAATGCAGGTCCCCACATTTGTCAGGCAAACACTTTACAATTTCAGCACCACTGCAGCCTGAGTGTGTCACTTTCAAACACACCCAACAGCCATTGACATTTGTGTTTTACATTTCACTTCCAGTTTTGGGTTTTTTTTTGGGGGGGGGGGTTAGTTTGATTTGGTTGGTTTTTTTTGTTTGTTTGTTTTTTGTTTGGGGTTTTTTTTTTTGTTTGTTTGGTTTGGGTTTTTGTTTGTTTGTTTGTTTGTTTGTTTGGCTTTTAAAGCATGAATATTTAAATTGATGTTTTTCACAAAGAACTTTGACAGCTACAAATCTCTCCTCCCAAAGTTTATCATGTGAACTCTGGCAGCTGCTGGCTCTGGAGGTGCGTATGGGGGTGGGGGTGAGACTCGTCTCTCAGAGGATGGCAAGCCAAGCAATGGAAGAATTTGCCCCAAGTGATGCTTTTAAAAACCTCATTTTTTTTGGCTAAGTGGGGGGGGGGGGGAAACCACATTGATGACTCATCAGCTGAAATCAAATCCTTCAAACTCTGAAAAAGTGTTTTTTATAACAAAATAAAATGTTTTTGTTTTTTTAGGTGTTTTTCTCCCTCCTTTCCCCAGACGGCATAATATTTGGGACATCTTTCCTCTGAGTAATCCATTCCATCTCTAAGGAAAGTGATGGCTTCACCTTCAGAGCTCTTTCCTGGAGCCCTGGGTGAGTTCAGGCAACCCCTTCATCCACACCAACACAGCGCCTTCTTCCCTCCCTCCCTCCCCCTCCTTCCCCCTCCCTCCCTCCCTTCCTTTGGCTGTCCATCAGCCTGTTCTTCTGAAGACCCTAGAACGGAATAAAGCACTGAAGAGATCATTCACAAACAGTGTCAGGGTACAAACGAACATGGCAGGTCTTCAGTGGCCCAGTCACACTCAGTGTCTCTCTCCAAGCCAGATCCCCACATGGGAGCCATTGTTCTTCCCAGAGTTCTCCACACAGAACATTTTCTTCCTAACATTTCTTTCCTGAGCCTACGATTCTGAAAGAAAGCAATGGCATACAAAGAAAGCGTACATTTCTGGTCCAGGGAAGCAGATATCCCACTCTGTTCCTCTTGTCTCCTTAGATGTCCACACACATCTCCTCCCTGGAAAACAAAAAAGGCAAAAGTTCTACTCATTTCTGTTCCAGAATAAAGCACACAAGGGAAAACAAACAAATCCTGTGTGAGACTCAGGTCTTCAGAAGCAAGAGGGTGTTTAGGAGGGACACACATCAGGAGAGTGACAGGCGGGAGCCAGAAGGACAGAAGTGGGGGTGGATTTAGAGTGACCAGCTGCTGAGAACTGAGTTAGACCAGACTCCATGTGCTGCCGCCCTAGTGTCTGTCCATCCGTTGTGACTGTGCTTGCGGGTGGGCCTTGGGGATGTTGTTAGATGGAATTGTAACTGCCAAGCTCCCAATGGGAGGGAATTGTGTGCTCTTGAAGGAGAAGGCAGATCCTGTGTTTACCGGTTTTCTCCTGCTCCCCCTTCTCCTCCCTTCCCCCCTTTCTCACCTCTCTCTTTTCCCTTTACACCCCTCACCTCAGCACTGAAGACACAGTGGTAAGGCAGCTGTCCACAAGCCAGGGAGAGACGCTCACTGGGACCTGAGCATCCTGGTTCCCCGACCTTGGACTTCTACCTTCCAGAGCTGAAAGATCACAGTTTCCCTTGTTTATACCCCCAGTCTCAGTGGCCCACACTGACCCAGGGAATCACAGTTTTCTGGGACTCCAAGTTTCCTGAGATATTAAATTTCTAGTTTTCCAGTCCAGAAGATCCCAAGAACATAGGGACAAGTGGTATTAAGATGGAGTCTCCTCTCCAGGTCTCTGCATCTTCAGACAAAGTCTAAAAATTGAAAAAAGATAAAAATTTGCATGACTTTCATTATTCACACTGCCTAAGAGACACTGACTTTCTTGTACTAGTACTTACGCTTTCACAAATCTTAGAGCATCTGTTTACTCGTACATGCGTGTGTGTATTTATCTGAGAACTATGCATCTTGGGAAATCAGAATGTAGCCTCCTTCTCCCTGGCCATTTTTGGCTTCTGTTGGACTCTCAGAAATGCAGCTCTGAGGTAGGAACAGAGGTTCACCCCTGTAGTCCCAGTACTCAGAGGGCAGAGGCAGGAAGACCGGGAGTTTGAGGCCAGTGTGGGCTGTGTAGCAAGACTCCATATCAAAAACCAAAATCAAACCAACAAATCCACGGAGGAAGTGTGGCCCTTCCACACAACTGACATAAAAAGTCGAACGCTCTTTTGCAAAAGGAATCGGTCCATCTTGGAACCACACAATTGTAGCAAACTCTGACCAGTGTGATGTCTAGTGATGAAAAATGGAAAACGATGGTACATCTCAGCATGGTTATAATGCAAGTCTTACATCGTAACTTAATATTGTGCAACTAAAGATACAGCTACCATAAGGACTGTTCCAGCCACACAGAAAACACTGGAGCTCCAGGAGAGAGCGTCATGTGCACTGTGAGAAGGTAAATAAACATGAGCTCATCTGCTGGGAGGGGTTGTCTGGAAGTTTTCTTGTTTTTTTTTTTTTTTTTTTTTCAAGTGATATTGCTCAACATTTCAATGAAAAAAATATTTAAAAGAAAAGCTCAAAACTGGAAGAAGCTGCTCGTGGATTTGATGGGATACCACTTACACACACTTCTGATCCGTGTGGTCCTGAAACCAAGACCTTTGCTAATGACCTGAAACCTCCCCACTCTTCCTCTCCTCCCCATCCCCTCTGAAGGCTGTGAGCTCTGACATTGCTCTGGTTCTGTGGTGCTGTGTGACTGCAGCGAGGAAACGCCAGATCCTGTCATGATGTGTGGATTTGGGGCAGGGGGGTTCTGAAGGCTAATGAGGACACAGGAGAGCTCAACTCTCAGAACCAGGGATAGGTGCTTGGGTCCCCTTAGCAGGACAGCCATGAATTCCATCTGTCCACTCTAGACTTCGTAGCACCAATCCTAGTACCAGAGATCCTACTTAGCTGACTCCAACACACCCTTGAACCAGATTGGTAAATAGACAGTCAGCAGACCCCCCCTAGCTGGGACCCCAGGCTTACACTCCATGCCCAAGTGTCCCAGGCACTCAGAGTACTCCTGTCCAAGCTGGCTGGATGGGAGGTGCCAGGCTGCTCTTCTGAGGACAGACCTTTCCCTCCCCACCCTCTTGGAAGAGACCACAAAAACAAAGGCCCAGCCAGCTTTGATCTAAGAGGACTGTTTTCACCCTGAACACTGTGCAGCTCCTTGGCCTAGAACACAGGCAATAAAACCTTTACGAGGCTCCCCATGCAGCCGGCTAGCACCTGCCAGCCCTGACCTCTCTTGGCACCACTTTCCTTTCCCTGGAAGCTGCTATTTTCCTGTTTGTTCATCTTCTAAGTGCAAGTATTTACAAACAGATCTTACTGCTGCTCCTAGAAGCATGCCTTTCCTCTGAATCCTGGTTTCAATGAGTCATTTTCTGCTTTGTATGCTGGTCCCTTGGCGGTTGTACAAGGTCACACATTGCTCATGGGTCGTGGTTTTACATTTCTTTATACTCTGGCTGCTGGCATAGTACTCGGCATTAAAAACAAATGGCTTTTGGCAATCTGGAACTAACCCAAAATGATCATCAGGAGAAGAATGGGTAAACAAAGTATGGTTTGCACACCAAAATAGTTCTCAGTTTTGAAAAAGAATGAACCTTGACATTGTATCCATGCAACAACATGGATGGATCTCAAAAACAATTCCACTGAGTAAAAAATGGAAAGAGAGACCCCAACTGACATGCAAGAGGACAGACTGCATGCTTCCGTTGGCATGAAGCTTTAGAATCACCAACACTAATCCACGTACTGGAGGCCTGTTGTGGACTGCGTGTATGTTCACTCCCAAATTCATAGGTTGAACCCCCAACCCCCAGTGAGACTCAAACCCGCAGCTTCTGAAGAGCAACTGAAGGAACAGATGTCTGAAGTACCTTGATCCAATGGGACTAGTGTCCTTATTCAAAGGAACACGCAATCTCACACCTTTCTTCTTCACCAACATGATGGTGACTCTATCATGTACTGGACTCTCTGAGACTCTGGGCCTCTGCACATGCCTATGAGGAAGTGTCTTGATTAGGTTAATAGAAATAGGAAGACCTGCTCACTGTGGGAGGCATCATTCCCTAGGCTCGGATCCTGGACTATTATAAAGGAGAGCAATGTGAACATCATTCCTTCCTCTCCCTCTAATTCTTGACTATAGCTATAATGGTGGCTCTCTGCTCCATGTTCCTGTCCCCATGCCTTTCCTACCACAGGAGATTGACTGTACCTTGGAACTGTGAGCCAGAATAAACACTTCTTTCCCTGAGTCATTTTTGTCAGGTATTTTATCAGAGCAACAGGAAAATCACCAAGACAGAAAGCCATGTGAGGCTGGAGAGAAAAGGGCCATCTGCAAGATACAAAGAGGCTGGTCTTGAGAGAACTGAGCTGTCCAGAACTTTGACCTTCGGATTTTAGCTGCTAGAACTGTGGTATTTTGTTTTGAAGGTGTGAATAGACCAGACTAAGGGAAGGTCAGAATAATAGTGTCTTAGTCAGTTTGGGCAGCTGGAACAAAAATACAGCAGACTGGAGGCCTAACTATGGGTTATCTGTACCTAACTATCTGTACCTGGTGACGGCTCTCCTCCAGTTTTGTCAGTGAAAGTCCTCTTGTTGGAAGGGGTGTGCTCTTGGCCCTTTCCTCTTCTTGTAAGAACACAAATCACATTTTGGATCCACCTTCATCACATTTTAAACGTAATTGCTCTCAAGGACTTCAGACACCATACACTTGGAGATTGGGGCTTTAACACACAAGGACTGAGGGAAAACAGTAAGTAGAAGTGGCTGCCCAGGGCCAGTAGGTGAGGTGTTGACTGACCAGACAGGGAACTTGTACAGTGGTAGAAATCTTCTGCATCTTCGTAGGATGTGCTCATTATCCAGTAGGCTTTTATTTCTGTTCTTTATTGAGGTGCGATTTATATGTATGTGAAACACATACATTTTAATCATAACAGTGTGGTTTCTGTGCATTGCACACCCTCTATCAGTTTGGGAAAATTTATCAAGTGCAGCACAGTCTCTGGCACCATAGCAGCGGGGGTGGGGTGGGGGGCGCTGGGGAGCAGCAGCCCACTTCCTGGGTCTTTGGGAGACTTTTCAGCTCCAAAAACAGTTTTTGGAAATTCTCAGATCACAGCCACAGAGCCAGATTGTGCCAAGTGCTAACAGCTCGTTAGGAGAATCAGGCACCAGGGAAACAGCATTAACTCCTTCATGTTTCCATGGAGGCAGCTGCAGCCCAGATCTTTTGAGAACCAGCCAGAACCTAGATCTACTCAGCTGCTGGCCAGTTCCATAGGGAGAAACAAAAAGGAGCCCAGAAAGCCAGTACAGACTATCTTAATGAGGCTTTAAACTGTGATTCTGACTTACAGACAGGTTGTACTCAAGCAAACCAGGCAGAAGACAACTATCCTGTCCTTCAGCACGGACTCCCCTGGATGGTGTAGCATTTAAGGGACGTTGGTACCTTGAGACGAAAAGGACCCTTCCCAGGCTGTCCATATTCCTTTTTTCCCAGGACTTTGTTAACACTAATGAGATGCAGTTAGTCAGCATTTTGTGACTGGAGACCGACAAGGGATAGGGAAATATGGCCTTTCCTTTGGGAACTTCAAACTGAAAATTACACACATATCACACCCACATTCTCTCGTGTGCGCTCTCTCTCTCTCTCTCTCTCTCTCTCTCTCTCACACACACACACACACACACACATACACACATACACACATTCTGCCAAAAACTTTACAATCTATTTTCATGAATCACTACATGTGGCATGTAATATGTGGCACATGTGTTCTTTACCCACCCTCCCATCTCTGTGCCTTACCAGACATTACAAATAGATCACAGCACTAATTATCACTGAGCCCAGTACTGGACTGGGCTGTGCTGATCCAACTGGTACTAACTCTTGAGAGCCAACAGGGTTTTGTTTTATGGTTTGTTTTGGCTTCTTTGTTTGATTGATTGATAGCTTGATTTTGGTTTGGTTTTTGTTTGCTTGGTTTGCTAGCCAGTTGTTAAATACATTGATTAAAAATTTATTTGTGAGGTTATATCTAAATAAATTATACCAAAATATAATGGCCACCCCCAAAACCTTTATTCTTTTTTTTATTTTACACTTACATCCTGAAGTTAATTACTTTTGTATAACTGAAAGTCTACAGACTGGTGGATGCACATCTTTTCTCAGCCTTGTGTTCAATTATCTGTGGCCTGAAATAAACAGCAATGTCTGTAGAGTAGTATTTAATTCGTGGAATTGGAAAGATGTTATGACTCAGTGCATTTACTTCCATAGCCTTTGTTTCCTACTGTGAGCCACTTAGATACTCACCAGCACAAGCTGCTTCACACAACCGAAGGAATGTCCAAATATAAATACAAAAGTGATTTAAATTTATTTATTTAAATTTTATTAAATTTATTTAAATTTTATTTTTGTCAAACTTCTATTGATTCTTTGTGAGTTTCCCATCATGAATGCTAGTTCCAGTCTTCTCCCCATCTCTTCATAGCTATCCTCCGCCCCAACGTACTCCCCCAAAAGAAAATAAAAAACAAAAGCAAACAAACAAAACTAATCAAAGCATAGAAAACACGTCATCGTGGAAGCTGTAGTGTGTCAGTTTGTCTCACAGTTACCCTCTGTCCACACATCTTCACTTGCAAATGTTCACTGCAAGGAGTCATTGGTCTGGTTTTTCCAGGCCTCTGGCTTCTGCTACACTGTCAATACCGGACAGACCCTCACTGGGACTCTTCTTGATTATCCTGATCCTGTTGTTGCCGCTGTCATGGAGATCCTGCAGCTTTGGTTCAGCAGGACCGGCCCCTTCACACACTCCAGCAATCCACAGAATGAAGTAGATACTGAGGTGGGTCAACCCAAGCCTGGGCCTGGGTGGTAACTGAATTGGTCAGCCTGTCGCTCTCCCATACCGTGAAGGTGAGCTCTTCAGCACTTCCTCAGCTGAGCCAACCAATACTGCAGCCAGAAGGGGGCAGGGCCAGCTCCTCCCCAGCTCATACCCTCAGGGCAGGCTCACCCATGACCCCAGCACCAGGGCCAGCTCTACTGTGCTGCCCAGGAGAGGCGCAGCAACCAGTGAGGGGCAGGGCCAGTTCTGTACAGCCAGTTTGCTTTCTACCCTGGGTTTGACTCTCTATCACCTGATACAGTAACCAACCTGTAACCAATAAATTTACTCAGCTGCTTCCCCCAGAACTGAATACCTTAGCATCACCAGGGTGACTGGTTTTAAAGAAATCAACTAGTCTTTATTCCCCTACTCCCTTGCATCTGCTCTGCTTTTCCTGCACACCTATGGACTTTGGAAGTTCTTGGGTCTGGGGTGCTCACTCCCTATGCCACCATGATAGTTAAAATTGATTGTAAATGTGATAGGACCTAGAAGCACCTAGAAAACAGAGCTCTGTGCTTATCTGTGAGGGAGTTTCAAGACTGAGCAGGGCACACTATTCCATGGGGGAGGGTCTCAGATGAGAAGGAGAAACTGGGCCAAACATCAAATTTCTCTCTCTGCTTCCTGATCCTGGATGCAAGTTCAAGGCAAGTCTGTGCTGGGAATCCTGACTTCCAGAAACCCACTGCAAAGGACTAGGACTTGTATAGGCCAATCTGTCACATTGGCCAGGATGGTTATGAACCTTACTGCACAAAGCTGCACTGGGGATGACAGGGAACTTTGGACTTTTAACCAACAGATTCCACCACACTTGCCTTGGGATGAATCAAAACATAGGTACTCAGGCACCCTAATGGTAAAGGAGGTCTGCCAGACTTTGAGGTAAAATACAGGAGACCCTCAGAAGCAGGTGGGCAGAGGAGATGATGGCCACTGTAGTTCACACACGTCGCTGATCTGCTGATGCACCTCAGGGCAGGAAGCAGTGGCTGGCAGGGCTGCGCTATCTTCCTGGCTGTTCCTCCAGCAGCCTTCTCCCACAGGCTTGGGCCTATGTCCAGCTCCATGGACACTTGCCTCAGCTTCTCCAGGATGCCTGTTCCAACTGTCAGAAGCAACAGGAGTTCACATGAACTTAGTCTACCTTCATGGGGCTCTGCTTTGGTAGAGCCAGCTACTTACAGGTATCTCCACTGAGTATCCATCTGCCCTACCCAAGAGCCTACCCTACAGGTGGAAAACCAGGGTGGCAGCTTTATTCTCAGCTGTTCAGAGGGCTGGCTGGTTGTTTCAAGAATTCCTTCCCTAGGGAGACATAAAGACCCTCTATCGCCTCCTACGAGGCAGGTTTCAGGGGCAGGCAGAGACGCTAGCGCACTGGAGCTTGGGATTCAGAAAGTTTCCTGCTCCCTCTAATCTAGAGTGGTGCTGAGAAGCCTAGACCACGGGACAGACCCCTTCACTGCAGTGAAGCCTTGGCAGGGCCCTCAGGAACCCACTAAATGAAAGTCCCAGGCGCTTAGAGGGATCTGGGCCTGGAATAGGATGACTTAGCTCCTCGGTGGCAGACACACCTTTAGGGGAGTTTCCCTAATTGTCTGATTGGGTCAATAAAGATGGCAGAAGCCAATGGCTGGGCGAAGGAAAAGGTGGGATTTCCGGGCTGTACAGGAAGAGAAGGGGACACAGAGGGGCTTGGGAGTTTGGACCAGGCTGTGGAGCAGAGAGGAGGTACAGGCATGTAGGTCTCAGGACTGATAATGGAAACATGGCAATGGCTGTTCTCAGAGCATAGCCAGGAGCTTGGGGACGCGTTAGCTAGCTGTGGGGGGTGAGTAGATGACAGGCGAGTGGTGTATGATCCAGAGCCTAGCCAGAGCAAGCATGACTTCTAAGGCTACGCACAACATACACCAACACCATTTATTGAAGTCCTGAGCACCCACAGCAGTGTGGAGAGGTACAAGCATTTTCTGAGCCTACTGTCTGTTTTGGAGAACCTAGGAATCCAGCCTTAAAATACCATCCCATGATTATGGGCTGTATGAAACCATACCAAGCTGATCTCTATCCCAGAGCGGGAGAAGACACTGAGACATCATATCACCTAGATCATAAGGGACGTATAACTGACTCCATATTCATTCTCCAAATCTCTGTGGAGCAGTTTTTCCATATAGATGTAGGTTTGGTCACTGAAAAAACAAAACAGCCAGAAACTAGTCAACCACTGTCTTTGATGAGCATACATCTTATACGGGTGGGTGAGAACATCAGACATTCCAAAGATCTGAATGTTTAACTCGTCAGGTGTTGAGAGGGGCTACATCCCCAAAGACAGCAGGGAAGGGGCTGGAGAGGGCTGTGCATGAGCGGAGAGGCGCAGGGATGTAGAAAAGAGGAAGCTCTGGTATACAAATCACATGAGACACGGAGGTGAAACAGTGGGCTGCATGAGTAGAGAGACCACAGAGCAGTCTGACTAAAAAAAGCAGATAAAGCCCTGGACTGGGAAGGTTAGAGTTTGAAGTGAGCAACACAGGAGAAGAATGAGCAAAAGAAAGCTCTGACCAGACGATGCTGACGCCACCCTCTGAGCTTTCCATTGTGGAACCTTTGGTGGCAACATTCTTGTTTACCTCAACATGTCTCAGAAATTCTATACTACATGGCCCAGGGTCCTGACCTCTTGAACTTGAAAGGCATACAAGCTTCCCTGCCCCGACTCTGACAGTCTGAGATTGGAGACGTGGAGACCAAGATCAAAGCCTACGTTCTGAGGTCTGGGCACTGTGTCAGCACTGGTCTATTGGGGGAACATCTACATATATCCTGTTGTGTCAGAGAGGGAGATAGGGAGGGAGAGACAGAGAGACAGAAAACCAACTGAGTCAAAAGTAGAAACATTTCTACCTGAAAATTCAAAGCTTACGTTCTAAGGTTAAAATCAAAACAGAAAATAACGATCAAACTCATTTCAAAAATTCCCCAGTGGCAATGTCACCCACACCACTCCCACATCCATCAAAAGATATGCAGCTCACAGCAGTGGTCAACTACCCTTCACCAAGGTCGCCCAACATCCTCCATCCCTGTGATGGTTCATCTTAATTGTCAGCTTGACTTTACCTGAGATCATCTGAAGAGAGAATCTCAGTGAAGGACTATGTTGAGTTGGCCTGGGGAATGTCTGTGGGATATTGTCTTAATTAATTGATGTCAGCCCACAGTGGGTAGCACTATTCCCTATTCAGGGCATACTGAGCTTTGTAAGTAACTCTAATTTAGCACAGGCAAGCCAGCATATGTATATTTATTTATTCCTTCTTGACTGGATGTAATAGGACTGTTTGAAGTTCATCCTTGACTTCTCCACTGTGAGAAACTGAAACCTGGAACTGTAAATTTAAATAAACTCCTTTCGCCCCTAAGCTGCTTTCTATCAAGCTATTTTATTATAGGAGCAGATATGAAACTAGAACTTCTGTGTGTTGTCCGCACCTGCTGTTAGTAGCCTCAGATCTCAGACTCAGTCACCATCTACATGTGACTGAGTTCTCAGCACCAGAGCTATAAGCCAGGCCTGTCTGTTATCATCTAGGAAACAGAGTGGACATTTATCCCACAGCCAACACTTTCCTTGGCCATTTCCTGACCTTGCCAATGTCACATGTCCCCAGATAATCCATTTCTATTCACCTCCTTCTGCCTGCTCCCTGCATTCCTCACGATGGGGACCTCGGGCTTATGACTTCTCATGGAACCCTTCCATGACCTTCCTCTCCCGAATGCCATCTTTATTAGTGCACATTGTGGGTTCTTTCTAAAGTCTGTCTGTTGCCGCCCAGTTCTCTTGTTTCTGTTGATGTCACTCTGAGCTTCGCCAATGATGTTTCTCTGCCTCTGCCCTTGGTAATCTCCACCCAACATGCAGAGGGATTCAGTTAAAACCCAAGTCAGAGGTCTCCCTCTGCCCACAGATCTCCAAAGGCTCTCATGCCAATCAGAGGGAAAGCCAAGGTCCCTTCTATGCCCTATGGAGATGTCCTCCATCATTCCCCACTCCGCTCTGTCCTCTCCAGTAGTGAGTGATCCACTTCCTGTCACTCCACAGTCCACCCTGCTTCACCTTCATTGGTGCTTCAACTCCCATGATGCTCTACCTCCCATCATGCTCCACTCCTTACTATAAATTGAAACATTCCCCAGGGAGGGAGGGAGGGAAAGGCTCAGGAGGTAAGCAAAGGGGTACATGTCTGGCAAGTGGAACTCAAAGCTTCTCTGCTTTATAGAGGTCTCCCCTGAGAAGGAGTCTGAGCAGCTGAGCTGCAGAGATTCGCTGGACTGCTCAGCTGCCTGAAGGTTGTGCAGAGAGCTCAGGGGCACAGGATTCATGAGCTACCACCCATGGTGGGTGGGCTTTTCAATGATGCTGTTGCTTTTCTGCACCATTCCTCCTCCTGTAACCCCTGACCCACACTCCTGTTAGTATCCCCAATTAAAACTTATTGACCACCAAACTGGACTTTGGTGCAGTTATTACTTTGGTCTGCTGTGGGTTCCTTTTCTGGGGACATGTATCTGTCACACAACCATGTTCCATGTCTATTTTTCTTCACTTCCATTGTTCCATGCTCCCTCCCATTGTCCCGCCTCTGACTAAACTCCACCTCCCATCAGCTCTACCTACTGCCCTGTGTCATCTCCCATTGTACCCCACTTCCCATCATGCTCCATCTCCCAGCATGCCTTACTTCTCAGTAATCCACCTCCCACTGTTGGACTCTGAAATCCAAACCAGGGGATGCACTCCTCCAGGGTCACACATGACAGAGGATTCGCTGCAACAACATGAGGCTTAATGATTCCGGTGCACCGGGGTTCCCTTGCATGCAGGCAAGAGAACCCCAAACAAAAGCTGGGAGCAGTTCTTATACAAAGTTTACAAGGGCAACCACAAAGGCTGACCTTCTCAGGTCCTCAAATAGATGACTCAAATTCGAATATTATTTTCTTCCTGACCACCTCCCATCCTGGAATGTGTCTCCGGTCTCTGGGCCTTCCCCACCTACAGGTGAGTTTTCCCTGTGGTCTGAGGAATGTTAATCAGCCTCTCCCTCTTCTGAATGTTAACCCAGCAAGTGTCCTCTGACTCAGGAATAATGTACTCCTCCCGGAATGCGTCCTGGGGCAGTGAATTCTAAGTTCGAACAGAGACCTGACTATCTCACATTTAGTTCTTACACCACCATGCTCTGCCTCCTGTCGAGTCTCCTTTTGCCTTCGATCCAACCATGCCCTCCCTATCTCCCTTTGTGCTTCCTCTCCTATCATGGCTCCACCACTCTGCACTTGATCTGCTCTGTTCTGGCCACACTGACTCTTTGCTGTTCCATATAGCAGACCCACTCCTTTCAGAACCTCGCCTTTGTTATTCATTCTGCCTGGCTCACCCCATTACACAGATGCTGGCTCTTCTAGGAAAACACAGTGCCCCTTCAGATTGAGTTTTAGCCTCCAGACCATGTTCCCCAGCTTCCATCTCTGCCTTATTCCCTCCCCCCTTGGTCCTTGATATAGTCTGACCTGCAAACACCAACAGACCATCTCTCCATCTCCCTCATTGTCATGTAAGCACTGGGAGGTCCCAGCTTAACTATTTTCTGTATACTCCTGGTCCAGGGAACAGTTTGGGGCATACAGTAGCTGCTCACTACTTGTATATGAGCTAAGTGGAGTTTGAAGACTGGAAGAGCTTGAAGTATGCTTCTCCTCCGTCAGCATCCAGGTGCTTCTGTGGGAGCCAGGTAGCCAGACTTCCAAGGGCTCCCTCAGCTCCTCACTTTTAGAAAGGAAAGGCTAGTGGGCCCTAGGAAGGAGCACAGCATAGCCGGGCAGATTGCCTAGGGAGATTGAAGGTGCTGACAGACAGCTGGCTCCTGGCATCTGCGTCACCTTGGCAGCCTGTCTAAACCAGGAGGGAATTCTCCTTCCTGCTTTTCTGGGTGGGGAGAGGATGCCTTCCTATGAATGGTGCTCAAGTCTGAACTCCTGGGAGGGTGTTGTTTTGGACAGGCTCTTGGGGTGACGCTGTGTGGCTGTGTAAAGCCTGGAGAAGTGAGGGCATTAGGACCAGGAGCGAGCTGCATGCTTGGCTCCCGCTGTGTCTGGCAAAGGGTTCCTGCAGAGCTGGAGGTGTGTGTGAAAGGAAACCCGGACAGTGCCTGCCGCTTTACATCTGTTACTCTGACCTGACTCAAGGCATCCGAAGGAGGATGTCTGTCATCTTGGCTTGACTGAACCCCCAGCAACTCGCCCCAGACAGCCTGTGGGACCTGATCACTCATGCAGAGGGGGAAGGAACATGGGGCAAATCACCAGAGCAGGATGGACAAGAACAGGGTGAGAGGGGAGCCAACAACCAGAGATCCTTCTCAGAAGACAACTAACACTCAGAGAGGACCAGGACCCCAGGCTCCAGTGGCTTTCTGATTCCAGAGGGCAGTGGGTCTCACAAATGCTGTTAGCAAATGTCTGGTGAGATAAAAGGAGCAGGTGACTGGCAAAACGCCTTTTGGCTGAAATGAACAGCCCAGGTTCAGTTACAAGCTTGAAGGTACCTGAGTAACAAGGAGGAAGCAAACTTGATCAGGACCTGTTGCTTCCGGCGAGTGGCTGCATACATACGACATGCTCCTAAGGAAGCGACCCAGGAGTAGACGTTCCAGGCCTTGGTTCCTCCTACTCTTCCTGACTCTGGGATGTGTCCTGATGATGGTGACCATGCTGCACCCTCCCCCGCCCACTCTGCACCAGGCTGTCACAGCCCAGGCTAACAAACACAGCCCTGACACGGGGTATCGCCTGGACTTTGGGGACTCTCAGGAGTGGGTTCTGGAGGCTGAGGATGAGGGTGAGGAGTACAGTTTCTTGGATGGCCTGCCACCCTTCATCTCCCTGCAGGAGGATCAATTGCTTGTGGCCGTGGCCTCTCCCAGAGCTAGGAGGAATCAGAGCCAGGGCAGAAGACAGGGCAGCTACCAGTTCATCAAACACATGAGCAGGAGGCATGAGAAAGCCCCTGAGAAGGATTGGAGGACCGAGGAGGATGGGAAGGAATCAGAAGAGGCACTGACCCCACTCAGCCTGGACTCAGATGGCCTCAACAAGGCATCCAGAGCCCGCCTGCCGCTGAGGAGCGTATTGCCTGAGGCACGGCACCCACTGTAAGTAAGGGCCCTACAATCCCTTCTCAGGTCTAAGTGTGTGTGACTCAGTGGTAGTAAAGTACCAGGTGCTGACTCTGCCATCTGCCTCTCCCATCCTTGGGACAGTGCTCCTTAAGATGTGGTCCCTGGGGTCAGATATCAACCTTGCTGATGAAGTGCCTGAATTGGAGATTCTCAAATCCCATCACAGACCTGCTCAGTCAGAAGCCCCAGAACCACTGCTCTGCTACTAACAAGTCCCATGGGGAGAGAAGGTCTTATTCGTTCATTCTTTTCCCAGTCCTGCCTTTAGTCCCCCTAGGTCACACAGCTTTAATAGTGAGAAGGGAGCAGAAGCTCGGAGGCACCCTCCATCTCTCATGCTGACCCCAGTAGTTTTCACGTTGGGTTATTATCAGTGTTTACCTTTATCTGGGATCAAAGAAGCAGCTGCAAAACTTGCCAGAAATGCCTATGTACTTCTTGCCATGTACCTGGTTTTAATCTGAGAGCTTTTCCTGTGCAACCTATAAGGCCCTAGAAAAGTCCTCTTTCACCGAGCTAGTGTTAGCCCCACACCTGGTTGTACAGTTGGAAAGTAAGGCACAGAGGCCCTGCAGCTTGCCCACTGTCATACAGCTAGTAAGTGTCAAAGGAGAAATTTGAATTCAGGCATTTAAGTGCCAGGGGGGCCTGTAGCATCACTTTCTGCTACTTTCCTTGATCCCTACAAGAAAGGAAGAGTTCCAATGCCTGGGATGTCATGTGCTGCACTGCCTACAACTCAGCCTGCAGGCTGTCCCACTCCCCAGGATGCAAGCTGTGAGGTGTATGTGACATGCAGATTAGTGCCCAGGGAGACGGTGGCTCATTCTCTAATCCCTGGTCCCCTTCCACCATGGATAGCCACAGAGACAGACAAGAAATTGCCTGCTCACACCCAGAAGCACTGGTTGAGTAGCTAGAGTGGCCTAGGGCCCTGCCCTAGAAATTGTGGCTCTTTCTACAGCCCACTGAGCTTTCTGGAAAGCAAACAGATCTTCTACCCCTGGAAGCAAAACGACACGTGTGAGATAGCTGGGAGCAGGGCCATGACTCTTTGGGCACCTGACCCCTCTCTGCCCAGCTGCCGAGATGCTTACATGCACAGATGTGCAGATCACCTGGGAGCACGGGCAGCCTTAGGTTGTGTGTCCTGGAACACTCACCTGCTCACAGTCACAGCTCTGCTATGCTGACTGCACACCTTGGCTTTAAAAGTTCTGCCCAGGAAACTCCTGCCCTACTCTGGTTTCAGGCTGTCTTTGAACTCACAGCACCTTGTAGAGCAGACACTACATGGCTCTGAATGTGTTCATTTCTGCAATGCCTGCTTCCCTTGCTGTGTTAAGTCTGCAGGGTCAGGAGCCATTGTACACTGTGTGACCCAGCATCCATCTCACACCACCCCACACAGAGATGGCTGCTGGATGAAGGACCAGCTAAGCAGTTTGTGCTTGTTTTCCCTGGCTGAGAGCAAGAGTGAACATCTCCACTCTGTAAACAATAAACTTTAGCTCTGGCTTTGGGGATGTGTGTGTGTGTGTGTGTGACTGTGTTTCCAAAACACCCTGAACATGCACATTTGTGCTTGTGCACATATGACCTGTGCATGCACTGTGTGTTGAGTGTACAGTATGCTGTGTATATTAAATGGGGGTGTGTGGGGTATAGTACATGTGTATAGTAGTTTGGGGTTTGGTATCTGCAGGTTTTGTGTGTAGAATGGTAGGCACAGGTGTGAGCTATATTGATATGATGCCATGAGTGTTTTCAAGCTGTGGATGTGTACAGTACATACATTATACATCGGGGCATGTATTATGTGGAACTGTGTGTGTGTTATGTTGTCTTGTTTTTATGTAGTGTTTATGTGTATTGTGTTGGGACAGTGTTTCATACGTATTATGGGCCTTTGTGTGTATAGTGCCAGTGTATATGCGTGTTATAAGTATTGTATGTGTTGCATATGTGTTGTAAGTGCACTGTATGTAAGACACATGTGCACATGTTATGCATTTATTATGTAGTGCATGGATATGATGTGTATACAGTACAAACTGGATGCATTTTGAGGCGTGATTACTGGGCACAGGTGTAGATGTACTATGTATGGCATGCAGAAGTATAATGGTTATACATACGGTATATGTTGTGTGTTTGATGTGGCATGTACATGTACTATGCCTATATGTATACATTATGATACAGTATTTTTTATGTTCTATGGGGCATATGTGTGTTCTACGTATGTGTGTAATACTTGTGTCATAAATGTTTCTTGCAATGGTCATTTGCTTGTGTGCAAGTGTGTTTCGTGTGTATATACTTGTAGTGTGATGTGCATGTATGCACAGGAGTTGGTGGTACAAGTAGATACAGATATACCAGGTGTGTTTGATGTAAACCACTTTGGATATGTACATATATGTTGGGCAGGCCACTTCGTTGGCTGCTTCTTCTCTCCATGGTAACCAGTGCATCTCAGCAGTCTGGGACCTGTTCCATTTCCACACTGAAAGGTCTCTGACAGTCAAGAAACCTCTTTCCTTCAAGAGAAGCATATACTTGGCTCTCCATTCTGGGATCCTCAGTTACCAGCTCTATGTAGAGGTGGACAGCGCCCTCTGCTGGCAACTAGCAGTGAGTGCAGGTGACGCAACCAGAGCTCATAGCTGCAGTCAGATACCAGGGTCCTGCAAAGGCAGTCAAAAGCCCTGCCTTCTATCCAAGTTGACAGTGACCCCCCCCACCCCCGACCCCATTCTATTGGGTGGAAAAACAAAGGACGCCACATATAAGCATCTGTACGTGGTGTGGAGACCTGAGCTTTCCTAACAGGTCTGGGAGATCTCTGTCTCTCGTGTCCTCTGTCCCACATGCCTCCCAGCTCCTCCTTGACTCCTAACCCAGACATGTCCTTCTGACCTTCACTCAGATCAAACACCACCCTGGTTTTTGTCACTGTCCTGGCTAGGTTCCAGGCCTCCTCTAGAATCACAGCTGGAGATCAGTTTGCATATAGGACATTCAATGGAGTGACCAATAATGAAACACTGAAATAGAAAAATGTACCAGAGTAAAAGAAGCCAAGAGACAGGCTCTTGGGCTAGACATGATGGTACATGCCTGTGACGCCAACACTCGCTGGAGGAGGATGGGGCAGGGAAATTGTGAGTTCAAGGCCAGCCTGAGCTACACCATGAGACCCCATCTCAGAACAAATGTCTCCAGATAGAGAGGCAAAATTCTAGTAAGCTTTTAGTAAGCATATAATATGTACTAGGGACTCCCCCAATAAGGGGTTTTTACTTTCTTGATCTGCTTCACAGATCTGTTCAGTGGGTTTCATTTTATGAATGAGGAAGATCGAGGTGTGGAAAGGGGAATGGATTGGTGCATGTGACCCAATAGCCTGTTTGACGCCAAAGTTACACTCTTAACCATTATGATAAACTCCAAGTCTGCCCATTTCTGGACCAGACCTGGGAAAGATACCTAAACTGCAAACATTTAAAGATTGCCAGTCTTAAAGCTGGTCACCTCCCAATCCCTGAGAGCACGTTGGTAGATGCCTACCACAGAATCTTCAGTAGTCCTAAGGAGCTGAAGCTGCCCAGCGTCTCACTCATCCCAGGACACCAGAGGGCCAGATGTAACCTACAAAATGCCCATCTGGCTTAATAATACTTATGGTGTCACCCAAGCACCCAAAAGGCTTTTTTGAAGTACAGGTTCCTGGGTACTGCAGATGCTTTGGCCAGGTTAGCCAGAGCAGGGATCTCCAACCTTCAACATGCCTGTGCATATGCAGTAATGAGTTGACAGGCAGAGATGGCTTCAGGGGGTCTGGGTTGCAGCCTGAGGGAGGCTAAGTCTGCTCTGCTAGCTCTACTTTCAGCAAACAGGGGCTGCACCAATGGGTTCCAAGTATGTGCAGTTCTCACACTGTGTGTTAAAACAACAGACATTTGGTCTTTGTGCCCCACCTCACATCTGATCCATGAGGGTGAGATGGCTCTTAGAGACAGCCAGGCTGGGAACCAGGGTCCAATTGCACAAGGCTGGTCCCCAGTCTTGAAAGCTAGTAGAAAGCTGGGGAGGGGTCTCTTCTCCTGAGCCAGGATCGGAGCAGGGAAGGGAAGCACTTTGGAGATAGCTGTGTTGTCGAGCAGAAAGCAGCGTCATAATTCACAGGGTCTGTTCCATTCCCTGAGATGCCTGGGACATGCCAGACAGTGGGTTACCTGATGACTCTCTGCTCCCCTCCACCTTGTGAGTTCAACAGCCTGACCTGTGAGAGACAATGAAGCCATGGCTGACAGGGCATCAGTTAGTCAGAGAGCGATCTGAGAAGCAGAGGGAGAAGAAAAATAGGACTAGGAAGGGACCCAGCATCCCCATTCCCACTGTAACATTGACAGTGACGTATGTATCTGGGCCAAGACGGCCATGTCATGGGGACAATCAGCAAACACTGTGCTTCTGTCCTGTGAGGCTCATGTGATATGGCCATGGGGGACAATGTTTCTTCTGATCCCTCCAGCTGCTACATGGCTGTGGCAGAAACTGCTTAGGATAACCCACAGGTCCAAAGTACTTAAGAATGCCAGTGTGAGGGGGGCTTGTTCTGTGTGTCCACAGTTCCAGCTGGCCTTAGGGATCTGAGTAGAGGAAGGCAGCCTGCACGTGATTCTCTTTAATTCCTAAGGAGGAAGACTTACTCCAGTGTTAATTGTCTGGCCACACCAAATGGGATCCACAAACCTACAGCATCGACACTGCAGACACCAAGGCACCACTCAGACCAGTGGGGTGGCAGTAATGTCTACTTCAGATGTTCCCTGTGGCATTTACACTCATATGAAAGTTTGGTGCTTAGGACATAGCTAAGTGCAAGGGAACTTGCCTAGCCCATACAAGATCCAAGCATCAATCCCCAGTACTGGGGGGTGGGGAATATGAGGAACTGGAGAGACGGCTCCGCAGTTAGAGCATGCAATGTTCTTGCAAACAGCCTGAGTTTGGATGCCAACTCCCATGCTGTGTGGTTCACAGCTGTCTATAAATCCAGCTCCAGATGATCCAATGTGCTCTTCTGGCCTTTGCAGGCAACTGTATGCACATGTGCACACACAGAGACACACAGACACACACTCACACATACATATACACTTACATACATACATACACACACACACACACAAACTGTCACACATACCATTTGTTTAGAATATTTTTTCATTAATCCATAGGAAAGCAGGCAGTGACCAAACTTCTATCTCAGTTGTATTGTTAACTCCTCAGAATAATTCACAATCTTTTCTGACATATACGATCTGAGGTTACTTTTTTGGAAATGCACTAAAATTATATATATTTGCCTGAAGCTTTTTAAAATGCTGATGAAAGTATATTTAAACGTGCATCCTCGGTGTCTGAGTTGAAACTCTTCTGGTATTAAGTGGAGGGCTCCTATGGGTCAAGCTGTTGTCATGGTAAGAGTCTAGGGTGGAAAGGGATAAGGCAAGCCAAGGGCACCAGGGGCACTGGCCACACACACACTCCAGTTAGAGCAGACTATCCAAGCCTCTCTGTGCTTAGAGGCTGGCCTGGCCTGGGAGATAAACCTTACTTTATTGTGTTCTATTTTGTTCCATACTTACTTGTCCCACTATTTTGTAGTTAGGGCAAAGTGAGAGGTACAGTTAGTCAAAGAATGCTCAGCCACCTCAAACTTACTCAAATACTTTTATCCTTTTGAGCATACACAGAATTTCTACCTACAGTTATTTTTAAAGATATACAGTAAGTCGGCTGAAAAGACAGGTGGAACATGGGGCTAAGAATCGCTACCACCCTCGGGCAGAGCAGTTGTGAGTGAGCTGCCTAGCGGTGGTGGGCAGCATGGGCTAGTGAGTCTTCCCCAGGAAGACCTGAGGCATACTGGTGTGCCGGTTTGGGGGTCAGAGTCATCGCCTTAACAGGGATCTTTAGAATGAGCTGTTTCTGTGGCTCGCAGCCTAGTTTTAGCTCTTCAGTTTTCAGCTTGATTGCCTTTTCCATCCAGATGGTTTTTCTCTCAGATGGTTTCCATCCACACACAGTATATAATCGAACATGGCAAATGAAGTCTTCTCCCATGGTCTGCCAGCTGCATTCCTATCCTCCAGTTATCTGAAACGTTTTCATCAGTCACTAGTTTTCTGAAAACTACCTCTGCAGTGGGTGAACACCAAATGTTACCGAGGCACATGAACAGCGCTGACTCGGGCTAACCTCTGCCACGTTTCAGTGTAGATGCTGGCCCAGTGACCTCATCAGGACATACAATTATTTTTTAATGTGTGAAAAATTAATGCGTCTCCTACCAGATCAACAAGATTGGCTGGAATTTGCCTTCTGATTCACTCCAAGATGTGAGCAGCTAAGAACATTCACAAGGTCCTATTAGGTATAAAAACAGAGATGTGCAACTTACTTAAGGGACTGGCCTTAGCCAGCCTAAAGTGAGGGCGTGAGGGATTGGCAAGACTGGAGAGCAGACACATGTGAGGGACTCCCGCCCCATCGCCAAGGCACAGGCTTTTCTGACACCCCCAAAACAGGCATTCTGGCTCCTGCCCAACTACTCAGCCCTCACTTGGTAAGGTCACTTGGCCTGCTACTATCCTGCTACTGCAATTACAGCTGTGGCCCAGGCTTCCACATCACCCAGGAATTTGCTTGAAACACAAGGGTTCAAGGCCCCGTGCAGACATGCTCAGTGTGACTGTGCATCTAACAGGATCCCATGGACTGTGATGCCCGCTAGCATCAGAGAGCTCTGAGCTAACCTTCTGGGGTTTCCTGCTTCATCTGTGGCCTTCTCTTGGCGGCTGATCCTCTTGGAACTTGTAAAGAACAAACTCTTCAGGTAAACACCTGGAAGGTTTCTCTGAATGTTATCCAGGGAAGGCTGGCCCTGACAGGAAGAGCTATTGCTTTAGGAAACTTCTTGGGCCTCTGGTCAGGGTCATGACTCGATCTGGTGCCCATCTGTGATCCAGACCAAGGATCCAGAGTCAGAGGTAACAAGGGATTTCGTGGAGTCCCTTAGAGAAGGTGCTATTGCCCTGAGAGTGTGTGCGCTGGTGGAAGACAAGGGGGCAGTGGTGCAGAGGGCACTGGTGCAGGTGGCAGTAGTGCAGGTGGCAGTGGCACAAGGGATAGTGGTGCTAGGGGCACTGGTACAGGAGCAGTGGTGCAGGAGTCACTGGTGCAGGTGACAGTGGTGCAGAGGACAATAGTGACTTCCTCCAAAGACTGTCTTTCCCATGTACCTGTGCCACCTGCAAGCACCTGGTCCATTGTCCTCAGGGTTTCTCTCCAGCCATGTCCTGGCCCTAGCACCCACAGGCCTTGTGTAGAAGCCATTGTTCCCAGTAACTACCTACAGGTAGGGTACAAACTTAGGATTTTCTCATGATGACGAAAGTTGGCTTCATGGTACCGACTCCTGTCAGTCAGTGCTGTGTGCTCCTTGAGTACACAGCTGTCTGGGATAGTTCTTGAGCACACAGCTGTCCTGGATACTCATTGAGACCAAGAGCAGTTCTTCTTTCATTCTTTGAACAAACTCTTTTTTCATATAATTTATTTATTTATTTATTTAATGTGTGTTTTGCCTATGTGTATGTATGTGCACCACATATGTGCCTGGTCAGGCCCAAGGAGGTCAGAAGAAGGCATCAGATCCTCTGGAACTGAGGTTAAGGACATTTGTGAACTGTTTGTGGTGTGGGAACTAAACCTGGGGCCTCTCTCTGCATTAGCAACAAGTGTTCTTAACTACAGAGCCATCTCTCCAGCCCCAGAAAAGATTTTATTTAGCAGCTATTACAAGTAAAAAGATGAGCAAGACCAGCCCTAGCTCCACCCCCTAAAGAGTTCTGGGGACACTGAGGGACACTGACAAGCAGCTGCAGAACGAGCGATAAGATGTGGAAGGCCACTCAGTGGGGGCCCCCACTGGTGTAGTGGAGCAGTAAAGCCAACACAGCTTTAGGGAACTGACAGAAAGCTCTCTACCCTGGCCAGGCAGCGTGGGTGGGAGGGACCAGCGCTCCAGCCAGGCCATCTGGTACACTGTGGTGACTCAGCCTCTTCAGAACCACCATCCAAAAGCATTTACCAAGTTCACAGGGGAAGGGGGGGCAGCAAGAGGAGGAGTGGACTAGAACCTGGCTCCTGGGGTCTTGACCCAGACAGTGAGTATGCTTTGGCATGCTTCTCAGCATGGGGACTGTCCCTTTGCATTCAGGCCACACCCCTCCCTGAGGAAAAGTGTGCCTCCATGCTGGCTAATTGGTGATGTCAGTAGCAAAGGCAGGCTCCAAACCTGGGTCAACTTGGTTCCAAAGCCCTCTGTTTAAGCCTTCCCAGTATTCCCTCAGAAAGTGAGGCAGTGTGGGCAGGGCTGGGCTGTGGAACTCCAGCACTTAAAAGTTGGGTAGGTAAGATATTTGCCGGACAGTGGATACAAACTCAAAGCAGTCCCACCATTTAATAAAAACAATGCACGTGTCTTTCAAGGTCAGCCTAAGGGCCTGGCCACCTGTACAGTCCCAACGTCTTTACAACTTACTCCCTCGCTGATAAACTGTGCTGTGCCACAGAAGTGGCCAGGACTCACGTCACACTCAACACGGATGTTTTAAGAGGCAAAGTGACCTACTGGCCCAGGGCCTCTGGCCTGGATCAATATGTTGTTCATCGGCCTTTGTAGTTCAATCTCTTTGGAATGACCTAAGAAACATACGTCACAAAATAAAAAATTGTTGTTATTGTAAATTTGTTGTAAGATAAGTTAAATATAGATAAATTTGTATTTTGGAATATGTTATCTCAGCTCTGGGTACAAGCCGAGTCCCTTCCCCTACCTGGCCCCTAGCAGAGGGACCTGCGAAGGACCTACCTGCCCGATCCTGTCTGAACTGCCTTCTCCCTTCTTCATGCCTCCATGTCCTGCAAGTCTCCTTTAGGCACTTGTATAGCTTTTGTATTCGGATTTTGTTTTCTGTGGTTGAATGCAATCTCCATAGTTTTAGCAGACCTAATACGAGGATGATTTGGTGAGGGTCCTGGGAAGCCCTGGCAGAGCCTGGGAAGATGTACCAACCAGAGAAGGCTACCAGGGCAACCTGTGTCTTCAAGGTGGTTGCCCCTGGAAGCAGCTGGAGTTCAGGCCTGCTGGGAGTTCTGAGAGATGGTGTAGTGCAGAACTCTGGAGTTGTCAGCCTTACAGATTTCACACCACTTGTCCAAGTCTCAGAAGGAATAGATCCAGGATTCAAACCCAGTGGTCACTCTTGATTCCTTCTCTGTTTGTTGCACAGGAGTGAACTCCCAAGATGCCCTCAGTCAAGAGCCTTGGAGAAAGAAATTGAAGTGTAGTCTGGCTTCAGAGTATGGCACACTCTTTCTACTGCACTGATAGCCACGGGCATAGTGAGGCCTCTTCTCGTTGCCCACTAGGTGACGGAGCCTACATCTCTGGGGCCACAAAGGGCCATAAAACTATTCATATATATTCAAAACCCCTCTGTGCACAATGTTGGGAAGCTGTACAACCTGTATCATACACAGGCCCCTCCTCCAGACCCTCTGTCACCAGGAGCAAATTAATAAATCCCTGCTTCCCCTAGAACCATCTAGCATGCTCTGAGTCCCAGGGCTCTGCCAACGCTTAACTTACAATGTTTGGTTCTCCACTGATGAGGTGTGTGGAAGGCGCTAGACCTTTGCACACACCACAGGCAGACACCATGGTGTCCACACCACTCAGAGCTCTGTTGGTTTTCCCTGACACACCCAGTCATTCCATGGTGGTCTTCAGCTCTGGTTTCCTCTGACCTGAGGAGGTGGTCCACATGGTCTGTGTGAATCTTGAAGGTTGTGAGAACTTCCAGGGAGAGGAGGTAGGTCCTCTCTACACTGCTCCAGGAGTCCCACCAGGTCTTTGAAGAGTCCTGCATACTTTGCCCATTAAACCTATAGAACCCCTGTCAGCCCATACGCTATAACCATTCATACTTCCCATCCATCTGCTCACCATGTCTCTCAATCTGAAGAAAAAACATACACATGTCTGGTCATCAAACTCAGAAATTTGGGAAACAGAACACTCTTTGAAATTCTACCTCCTCTAACTGTAAAGGAACCCTACAGAATCAAGAACACTAGCTGAGTGGTAGTGGAACACGCCTTTAAACTCAGCACTCAGGGAGGCAGAGACAAGCAAGTCTCTGTGAGTTCGAGACCAGCCTTGTCTACAGAGCTAGACCCAGGACAGCCGGGGATACACAGGGAAACCCTATCTCAAAAAACAAGAAAGAAAGTCACAAAAAGAATCACTGACATCAAACTCAGAGCTCTGTTTCAGAGTCTCCAGACTGAAACAGCCTTCTGCCGCTTACCGTCAGGTGTGTGTGTAGATGATTACTGGCAGCAGTGTTCTCCCTGAGGCGTTATGAGGGTCATTCAGGAGATCATGGCAGTCAGAAGCTAAATCAGTGACAAGGCTGGGGTCATTTGCATAACTGGGAAGTGACAGGGCTCCAGGGCCGACAGCCTAAAAGAGGCTGCTGTGCTATAGAGAATGTTCTAGGAAGTCAAGAAGTTGTGGCCTGACTGGTCAGCACTCTCCTAGCTCACAGCTGTGGGAGCTGCAGCCAGAGTTGTCTGGAAGAACTAGAACTAAAAGGTTGGCTTCTCAAAGGGGTTGCAAGCCCAGGCCTGGCTTGATGCTAAGCCCTTCATCAGACTTGTTTGTCACAAAATTTCTGAAGTGACATCTGTTGGCATTTGCATCATGAGAAGAGAAATTCAACATGAAAGTAGTCAGTGAGTGTT
Organism: Rhabdomys pumilio; assembly: GCA_030674055.1. Lineage (NCBI taxonomy): Eukaryota > Metazoa > Chordata > Mammalia > Rodentia > Muridae > Rhabdomys > Rhabdomys pumilio. The sequence goes on along the minus strand of JANHMN010000001.1, from coordinate 179,188,504 downwards.
TGTGATGGTTTGAATACGCTTGGCCCAGGGAGCCGCACTGTTAGGAGGTGTGGCCTTGTTGGAAAAGGTGTGTCACTGTGGGTGTGGGTTTTAATACCCTTTTCCTATCTTCCTGGAAGCCAGTCTTCTCCTGTCTACCTTCAGATGAAGATGTAGAACTCTCAGCTCCTCCTGCACCTGCCTGTCTACACGCTGCCATGCTCCCACCTTGATAATAATGGACTGAACCCCTGCACCTGTAAGCTAGTCCCAATTAAATGTTGTCTACAAGTTACCTTGGTCATAGTGTCTGTTCATAGCAGTAAAACCCTAAGGCAGTGTCCATGCTGCAGACTTATTAATGATAACAGTATTCAACAGCCATGTTGATCCATACTGCAGTCCTGGCAATGAAGAGGCCGAGGCTTCAAGACTAGCCTGAGCTACAAAGAACCACCTATCTAAATAAATAAATGAACAAGTAAATAAATAAGGACTAGGGATGTAGCTCATTGGTAGAGCACTTACCTAAGTGAGCTTAACACAGCACTGACAAATTACATACATATATATATACATACACACATATACATTCATTCACACATATACATGCATACACA
>JANHMN010000001.1:179176900-179187895 GCA_030674055.1 Rhabdomys pumilio | reverse complement strand
ATACATACACACATATACATTCATTCACACATATACATGCATACACACATATACATTCATACACACATATACATGCATACACACATATACATGCATACACACATATACATTCACACACACATATACATACATATATACATATATATTCATACACATATATACATACACACATATACATGCATACACACATATACATGCATACACACATATATATATACATACACACATATATATTCATACACACATACATACATACATACACACATATACTTACATATAAAATAGCACCTTATGAAAATGATGACAGAGAGTTTGTGCTCATATTTTTTTTCACACCTGACTCCAGGAGAAAATGGTCCTATTTTTTTTTTCTAGTTAGAAACATTTTATTTAAATGTGTCAAATAAAAACCCACATTTTCAGACCATAAGATGTTAATACATTCAATAAAAACAATATTTACTGCTGTGACTTTTACAGAGTAATAATCCAGATCCATTTTGATTAGGTGGTTGATGACCCTTCCTAGGTTACACTTTACAGACATAACAAATCCCTTACAATAATGTAAACAAAATAACTTTTCGTTAATGGGTAAGCTTGAGAACTTCAGTCCATTCTTTCTGGACTTGCACTTCTGTGAGGACTTCCTGATGGAGAATGACTTTTTAGATGGAGATATGGATTATGACCGGCTGCTTCTTGGTTGTGAAATAGACCTGGATCTGGATCTCGACCTGAGTGGGACTGGAGATACCTCGATCCTATTACAGAACCAGACCTAGACCTTCTGAGCGAGGCGGATCTTGATCTAGGAAGAGACACAGACCTTGATCGTCGAGGAGATGCTGATCTTGACCTCCTTCTGTGGCTCCGGCTGCATGAGCGAGAGTTATTGCCTTCCCCTGGAGCGGGAATGTGATCTAGATAGAGACCTGCTTCTTCATCAGCTGTAGCAATGACAGTCACAAGCATAATGTCCCTTTTCACCACACTCATAGCATCTATCATTAGGATCAAGGGGACGATGGGCTTATCAAAATGAGATCTCTGAGGCATGCCTGTTGATTGTTCAACCCTCACTGGAGGAGCACACATCACTCTCCCAGCCAATCCTCAAATAGTATTCTCTGCATCTCTAGGTCTTCAAAATCCACCAAGGCAAATCCTGGAGGATCTCTGGCAATCCATATAGTTCTTAAGGGCCCATAGTAACTAAATGGCCTTTCTAACTCTCTTTTACCAGCACCAGTTCCCAGGTTACCAACACATACCTTGGTTTCTCCTCCATACCACCCATAATGTGACATGATGGCCAGCCTGCATACTCAGCTCTAGCTTGTAATGTTCACAGCGAGAGTAGCATAGAAACAGCTACACAATCTCCTCTGTCAGCAATCCTGGAGGCTCCACAGGTCCTAACTTTTAAAATGAGGAAACTGATACTTCCAAACACTGAACAAGCTAGCAAAATGGCATAGTCGTTAAGGGCACTTGCTGCCAGACCCAAAGACCCATTCAGTTCCTGGAACCTACATGGTATGAGGAGAGAACTGTCTCTAACAAGTTGTCCTCTGACCTCCACCCATGTGCTTATGTACACACACATGCACATACACACATATACATGTGCACACACGTAAGTGTAAAAATCTTACAAATGTTGGATGCAGTGGTTACTTTTCTCATCTGTATGACTGTTTAACAGAAGCACCACGGGAAGGCAGACAGATTTGAGCTTATTTTGGTTCATGGTTGATGAGATGAAGTCTATCATGGCTGGAAAGGCATGAGGGCTGGAGCAGTTTGGGCCACAGATCCCAAACATCACTGGTCTTTGTCCCAAGAGTCACTACTACTCAGTAAAAGCTTCCACTCTGGTGAGGAAGAGACTAGGCTAGGCCCAGACTGGTGGCTCTGATTTCCCTCTGAGGAGGACCCGGGAAGAAGTTTCACTTTAGGTAGCTCCTTTTATAAATGTGAGTGCCTGGCTACTTTGTGTCTTAGGCTGTTATCAGTTTCCTTTACAGTGGACTCCCTTACAGCCAGTCGGGTAGATGCCGAGCCCCTCCTTCACCTCAAAGCTGAGGTGTAAGGTGTAGACAATACAGCGGGGCAGGGTATCCAGCCAGGGATGGCTAAGCAGAAATCGCCCAGGAATTCTGAATGTAGAGTATCTGGGGCTCTGCCCTGTACCACCAACATAGCCTAGGGGAACCTGCCCCCTGCTGAGTTCCCTTGTCTGACAAGTTGACTTTGTCATCCAGTCCTAAACTACAGTTGAGGGCCACCATCTCAGCGAATGGGACCAGCTACCTGAAAACACAAAGAAAGCTGGCTGGGCTCAGCAGGGCTCCTGTGATCTGAAGGATGAGAACTAGAAAGTGCTGCTCTAGTGTGTTTGGGGATTTCTGAATCCCAGGAGAGTCACTGAACTGGGAGAAAGCTATGGGTGCCATGGCCCAGCCATGTATGAAGAGTGAGGAGTGGCTGACTTCTCTGCAGAAGAAGAAGCCTTCTCAGCTTCCTCTGGAAGGCTTCCTAACACTCTTCCCCTGCAGGTGTCTGCAGCAACACCCTACAAGTGGCCTGCCTACAGCCAGTATCATCCTCTGCTTCCATGATGAGACCTGGCCCACGCTCTCGAGAACTGTGCACAGCATCCTGGACACAGCACCCAGGGCCTTGCTACAGGAGATCATCCTTGTAGACGACCTCAGTCAGCAAGGTAACCCTGGATCACTGGGAGGAGGCTGGCCTTGGACCAGAAGGGAAGAGGGAAGGACAGAAGGAAGGCCGGAGGGTTTCATGTAAAAGAAGGAGTTCAAGCCCAAAGGCCAGCTTAGACAATTTAATGGGAACTTGGAACAAATTTTTTAAAAATATGAGCCAAGCCTGGTGGCACACACCTTTAATCCCAGCACTCTGGAAGCAAAGGCAATTGGATCTCTGTGAGTTCAGGGCCAGCCTGGGCTACATATTGAGACCCTGTCTCAAAGAAAACAAATAATTAACATGCCAAACTGAATGGAGAAGTTGAGGCCCATAAAGCTTCAATGTGCCACAAAGAGTGAGGTCACTGAGAAAAGCTGAGAGCAGGAACGGTGAGCCTCCCCAGGGAAGAATTACCAATTGGTTGTTCAATGCCAATTAGTCAGTCCTGAAAACATACATAAATAGCATTATATGGACTCAACAGGTTACACTTAGAAATACACATAATTTCTATAGGTAGACAGACAGACAGACAGACAGACAGACAGACAGACAGACAGGCAGGCAGGCAGGCAGGCCCGGCAGTGGTGGCACATGCCTTTAATCCCAGCACTTGGGAGGCAGAGGCAGGAGGATTTCTGAGTTCGAGGCCAGCCTGGTCTACAGAGTGAGTTCCAGGACAGCCAGGGCTACACAGAGAAACCCTGTCTCGAAAAACAAAACAAAACAAAAAGATAGACAGATGTGTGCGATAATAATTAGTGAAAGGAGGCCACGAATTTGAAGGAGAGTGGGAAGGGATATATGGGAGGGTTTAGGAGGAGAAACGGTGGGAAGAAATGTTATAATTAAATTATAATCTCAAAAAGAAAGCAGACAAAGGGCCGGGATGCAGTTCAGTAGTGCAGCACTAGCCTGTCCAGGGTGAAGCCCTGGCCTCCATTTCCAGTGCCTTCTGGATCACCTCAGGAGCTCTAGATCTCAGTTTACCAGGGGAATCTGCAGCCAGGTGAAGTGACACCATCATCCAAGGGCCCACGTTTGTATAACCCCTGATCTAGTCTTTAGCTGGGGTCAAAGTCCTCCATCCTTGCTCAATTCAATGACATTTAGCAGCCCCTCCCCCTGGCTTCAGGCAAAAGCAGAGCCCTTGCTGAGGTCCAACAAGGGAGAATGGCAAGTAGGGACCGAGCCTTTCTTACTGCTTTTTGAGGTTCTCCCATGTTAAATTTGCCAGGTTAGCCATGGCAGAGGATCAGAGCAGCTGGAGGCACGGGAATGGTGTGAAGTGAACAAGGCACATTGGCTAGCATCTGTTGAGGCTGATAGGCAGTAGATGGGCTGGGTCTAAGTACTAAAGAAAGACTCTTCAGGCCCTGGCGGGGGCAGAGTCATCTGAGAGCCCACCGTCATCCCTTCCTATCAGCTGCTGAACTGACTCAGTTCCTGCCATGAATTCATGCCCTTTCTTCACTCAGTGATAAACTATGACCTGAGAGATATAAAACAAAATAAACCCTTCCCTCCCCATGGTGCTTTTTTTTTTGTTATGTTTTATCACAATAGAAACCTGAGACAGGATTCCTTCCAGGGCCTCAGCTTCTGTCTTTCCCACCAAAGAGCACCTGGATCCTTGGCTAGCCCCTAAACACAGCCTTCGCTTCCTTCCAAAAGCACACAGCTAGAAGTAGCCCTGGTCTCTCATCTCCTTCCTCTTCTCAGACTCAGCCTGCCCATGGGGTGAATCCTCTGGCACAACAAACACCTCAGTGGACTACCAGCTACAAAGTTTTATGACCCCAGGTTCTTAACTCCATTGTCCACTGTCTCAGTTGGGGTTCTCTGGGTAAGAGCCTGAAGCTGAGATGTAAAAGCAGGTTTTCTTAGGTATACTCCCATTCCGAGATCATTTACAAGGTCTCTCCTGGTTTTCCACTCTATCCCTCCTGGTGGTTAATAGTTCTTATAAGCCATCCTAAACCTTAGAAATGACTACCCCTTAATAAAACATTGAGAGCTGAGAATCTGGTACTCGATGTGGTTTCTGAGAGAGTGACCTTTGTAATGCTCAGTACAGACCTGTTCCATGTGGCATCTGTGACCCCCATTGACAGGGCCCTATCAATTCCAGAACCACTGAAGTCGGCTCTCAGTGAATATGTGGCCAGGCTAGAGGCTGTGAAGTTGCTTAGGAGCAACAAGAGACTTGGCACCATCGGAGCCCGGATGCTGGGGGCCACCAGGGCCACCGGGGACGTGCTGGTCTTCATGGATGCCCACTGCGAGTGCCACCCTGGCTGGCTGGAGCCTCTCCTCAGCAGAATAGCTGATGACAGGTAATTCATTCCACCCGGGAGCTGCAGAGTCAGGAGTGGGTCTGGGAGAGATAGCCCATAGGTGCAGTCGCTCAGAAAACAGAGCATCCACCCACCATTGAGAAGTACTTTGGTCTCCACTATTTGCTGCCTATTCCTTGGGGCTTCCAGATGCTTGAGTCTTGTAGTAAGCATAGAGAGTTCCTACTGGAAGGGAAGCTTAGAGGTTTTCCAGCATTGAGAACAGCTTGTGTCATGTTTAATGCAGTCAATCCTGTTGGGCTGCACAGGAAGGGCTGCTCATACCGTACCATACCATACCTGTTGATGCCTCTGACTTTGACACATATTCCATTGAGATTGTAACACACCATGAGGGAGCACATTTCTAAAGTAGCCTCGACCACAGGCCACTCATGCCCAGGAAGAAGACATTAGAGTCCCCCATTACTAGTTTCCTTGACAACTTTCTTTGCTCCTCTGCATCACGCTCAGTGTGATGTTCTAACTAGGCCAAGCCTTGGGCCTGTGGAGTTGAGAAGGCCTTACCACACCCCATGGGTTAGCACTGCTCTGGAGTTGAGAAGGCCTTACCACACCCCATGGGTTAGCACTGTTCTGGAGTTGAGAAGGCCTTACCACACCCCATGGGTTAGCACTGCTCTGGAGTTGAGAAGGCCTTACCACACCCCATGGGTTAGCACTGCTCTGGAGTTGAGAAGGCCTTACCACACCCCATGGGTTAGCACTGCTCTGGCGATCGCGTTGCTTTTCCCATGCCCTCTTTCTCATCTCCGATCCTCCTGAGCCTGTCTATCAATCATATCCTCAATCTTGGTAGCTAGCTCACCTAGGAGTGCAGGGAGGGGCCTCAGCCACCCACCATCCGTGTCCCTCAAGCAGGCTTGAGACATAGTAAGATCTGGCTCCCAGCCAGATGGAGCTGTTAGATTAGAACTGGACCCCACGGTTCCAATTCCTGCACTCTGTGGTTGATTGCATTTGTGGATGATCACACAAAAGAAAAAAAAATTAATGAACCAAGACAGACCCACTTGGCCCAATTTCAAGATGGATATCTCTACCTGCTCTTGGCCTGCATCCCGATAAGAAAAGAACATGTGTAATAAGTTTAGCATCAGACTGAGGACAAGAAAAGTTCACCAAGCCTGCAAGGAGGCCATCTTTGATTCTGTTCTATGTGTGCTAGTTCTCTCAACATTGTGGAGCCCTTGCTGATCAGAAGTTTTCTGGGCTATTCTCTGTCTAATCCCCACCCTGGTGTAACAGACGGATGCCTCTAGGGCACCTTGGAGGTCATCTTGCCCTGCCTCATGATTTCATAGTAAAGGACATTTGGGAACCAAGTAATGTTGTCTCCTGTTCTCCAGTGACAGCTCCCCCACCCCATGAAGTGCTCAGGGCATTTCTTTCCCGATTCTGTTTCTTGTTTTCTGAGGGAAGCTGAGTCTCAGAGAGGTGAAGCCATATGCAAAGAGTGTGAAGTACAGAAGTCTGTCTGGTCAGGTTGTCTGGTACTGAATGTGATTTCTTCTTATGAACCACTGAAGCTGTTCAAAGATAAACAGCCCCTCCCACCCTTTCCCTCATGCTGGAACATGTTAAACATGGATGTCACCCTTCATGTCATCTCAGAGCCCATAGTCCTCATCATAGGCTGAGAGAGGGGGGGGGCATAGCCAAGCCTCTGCAATCCTTGGAGAGGATGTTCTCAATGCTACGTGACTCCCTCTGGTAGCTTCTGTTCCAACTCCTTTGTGTCCGCCTTTCTCTATTTTATGCCTGCCCCCATCTGATCTTGGGGTCTTGATGTCTCTGGGTTCTTCTCTTTACATGCCCACTGCTCTCTGAGATTCGACCATCTTTTTATCCTCCCACGACCACTTCATGACTTTTGCCCACTCTTTCCTCTGGCCCACCTTGTCTAGCTCATTGAGAACCTGAAAGAAAGCCACCTCTCAGCCACCTGAGTTATCCTCTCCGAAATCTCTACACAGTGGCACTCTGAGAACTGGGCGAGTCTAATTTGTGTAGGACTCAGTCCTGTCAGCTCTTCTGAGCTGCCTGACCCTGCTCACAGCATACACCACACCACACCTCGCTATACCACACTTAAGTGAGAGCAAAGCTGCTCTGGCCTTAGTGTCAGAGCTAATAGCTGCTCTCTGAGAGAGAAAGGAACCCTGCTGCCTCTGTGTCAGGAGACATTCTGTCATCAGGTGAGGACCCAGTGTCTCCGAAGGAGGACAAATCTCCAGGAGCTTTTACTATGTAGGTGCAGTGGGGGTATAAAGGAAACAGTGTGGCAGCCAGTCAGCTGCTTTGAAGAGCCATAATGTCCTCCACACCCTGGCCAAAGGATCTAAAGTCTGTTATCGGCCATGGTTTCCTGGTCCTGACATGTATCTTAGTAAACTCAGTATATTCAAAATATAATATCAGTATGTAACCAATATAAAAATTATTTAAAGTTTTTACATTCCTTTTTTATATTAAATATTCTAAATCGACGCCAGGCAGTGGTGGTGTACGCCTTTAGTCCCAGCACTTGGGAGGCAGAGGCAGGTGGATTTCTGAGTTCAAGGCCAGCCTGGTCTACAGAGTGAGTTCCAGGACAGTCAGGGCTACACAGAGAAACCCTGTCTCAAAAACCAAAAAAAAAAAAAAAAATTCTAAATTGAAATTTTTACCTGGGACAAAGCACAGTTTCAAGTCCAGCAGGCTGGAGTGACCCATGGCTGCTACACTGGACTACAAGTCCAGCAGGCTGGAGTGGCCCGTGGCTGCTGCTCTGGGCCACACATTACACAGATCTTGCTTCTGTCTAGTGAGTGGCTAGCGGCTAGTGAGTGGTCTGCATTGTTGTTTGATCCTTGATTCTTTCCAGGAGCCGAGTGGTGTCTCCAGTCATCGACGTGATTGACTGGAAGACACTTCAGTACTCTGCATCCAAGCTGCAGCGAGGGGTGCTGGACTGGAAGTTGGATTTCCGATGGGAGCCTCTGGGAGAGCAGGAGCAGAAGGCCCTCCCATCCCCCATCAGCCCTGTCAGGTGAGGTCCTGCTACAGCTGTCCCTTCCCAGAGCTCACACTTGGAAAGCAAACCATTTCTTGAGTATGTGGCAGCTTCCTAATGACAGGCACATTGGAAGGTTGGGTTGTAAAAACCAAACAAGCCAATACTGTAAAAAAGCATTCAGCCAGCTACAATGCTGCTATTGGTGTGGTATCAATGGAGTCCAATGAAGCTTTTCCAGAAGCTTCCACGGATGGCCAGGGTGAGACTGTGGAAGAAGCTGAGCTGGACTTGACCCCAAGTAACAGCAAATGCCCTGGTCACGGGACCCTGCTTGGTGAAAAGAAAGACTTAGCTGGATGAATGCTGTGACATCATAAAATGAAACAAAGACTGACAAGCAAACAGCAACAAGAAAAACAATAGTCCTATGGATTCTAGAGAAGAAGAGCGAGCTCAGAACAGTCCAGTTTAGTATTTAAAATATGGCGTATACTGTGCCTGGCACTGTGTACAAGTTTGTATTTTAACCCCCAGAAAGCTCAATTGCAAATTGGTTTGTTTGGTTTTTGTTTGTTGGTTTGTTTGTTGTTTGTTGTCATTGTTTTGGTTTTTTGTTGTTTTGTGAATGGTTATTTTGTCCCAGTTAGAAGTGAGGAACTCGGGGAAGTAACATGTCTCATTCAAATACCCACAAGTAACTAAATAGCTCAGGTGGAAACGGGATCAAGTAATCAGTTCAATTCTGATTGGCAACATTCCTGACTGAATTAGTGTTTTTAATGGACTGCCTGACTTGGATGCTAGACTAAATTTGAGTCCTCTGGACAAGCAGCAAGCACTCTTAACCACTGAGCCATCTCTCCAGCCCCTAGTTCTCTTCATAAGGTTCTTGGATTTCAAACATTTTTGCTCTGCTCCAGTCTCGTAATTCAAAATATTGAGCTTCACCAGAGCCCAGCGTCATCTGTCTAAACCACTGGACCTGCCTCCAGGAAGCCCTCACCCTGGCCCTGTTTCTGTGCTTGGGGTAGAACTACAGTTTCCTATCTGGCTTCTCTGTGCAGGAGCCCTGTGGTACCCCGAGAGGTGGTAGCCGTGGACAGACATTACTTCCAAAACACTGGAGCATATGATCCCCTCCTGTCACTGTGGGGTAGTGAAAATCTCGAAATGTCCTTCAAGGTAGGTCCTATGTCAATGGTGGCCGTGGGTGGTATCTCTGAAGACATGTATGTAGCTCGGAGGCAGGCTATTGCCGACAGGTATTGGGAAGAAAGTTGTGGGCAAAGTATATAAAGTCATTGCAGGATATGTCAGACCTCTCTTCTCCCTCCCCGGCCATATCTCTTATGACCTACCTTGATTTTACTCTCAGCCTCTTCTGTGAACTTGACCTCCCAAATCCCCACTGCTCCAGAGAGGGCATAGCATCAGCCTTTCCTCTCAGGGCAGAGAACTCAGAGCTTTGGGTACATTCTCTGTTTGTGGCACCCTTAGCATCTGGGGCAGCGGTTCTCAACCTGATGACCTTTTCACAGGGGTCACCTAAGACCTTCAGAAAACACACATTGAGATTAATAATAACACTAGCAAAATGACAGTTGTGAAATAGCAATAAAAGTAATTTTATGGTCGGGGGTCACCACAACATGAGGAACTGTATTAAAGGGTCGCAGCATTAGGAAGGCCGAGGGGATCATTTACAGTACCCACCAGGCAATGTGAAACTCTTAGCACTGAGTAGTTACATCCCAAGACTGAGGACTTGTGGGTGTAGCTCAGCCTCTCCATCCTGTGAACCATGCTGAGCCTGGACAGCCACCACCTTCCCAGTCTGCTCCACACTGGTCCTAGTGTATGCTTGTGCTTCAGTCACACCAACTGTTCAAAACCCAACCCAGCAAAGATGTCCATCCTGTGACATGGGCAGACCCATCTAATGTGGGCACGTGAGTTCCGTCAGGCTTACCATCTGCGTATTGACCGAGTTTGCTGCTTCTCTAACAAATGACAGATGTCTGCAGTGTCCTTTGAGTCCTCTGACGTATCTTGGAGCACAGGCTTTAAGAACCCCATGCCTAGTGTGCTTTTTAGTTCTCAAACCAAGGCCTGTCCCAGCACTACTCCACTCTAAATTTCTGTCACCAACTATAGAATGAAGGCTTCTTGTCCAATGAGCAGTGGGGAACTGGGAGAAGCTTCTGGAAGGAGTGAAGAAGGGGGTGTGCTTTCATCTCTGGTATCTTTGCAGCAGGAGACAGCACTGGCCATTAGAAATTCCCTAGTCACTGCAGACATAGTTTTCCGAGAAAGCATTCCCTGGTAGATGGGGGTGCTGACCCCTGAACTGCTTTGTGTACTGACTCTGTGCTGTTTCCAGGTGGTGGTATTCAGGAAGTTGCATAGGTGTGGGCCATTATCCCTCAGTTCCAGTCTAGGGCAACTGCCCTCTGCCATCCTGCCTTGCTGTCCAAACTCTTAGATCTCAGGAGTGCACTCTGAGCATTTGAAATAGTCACACTGGCTTATGACTTGCCGGTGTTCTGCCAGTGGCTTGCAAACGGGGAGGTGGGAGGGAGAAAGCCACTCATCCTCTCCTTCTGTGACAGGCCTGGCTCTGTGGTGGCTCTGTTGAAATTCTTCCCTGCTCTCGAGTGGGACACATCTACCAAAGCCAAGACGCCGGCTTCAGGACTGATCCCAACGAGGTCATCTTAAGGAACAAGATCCGCATTGCTGAGACCTGGCTAGCTTCCTTCAAGGAAACCTTCTACAGGCAGAACCCAGAGGCCTTTGCCCTGAGCAAGGTAAGGAGGGACTGGTAGGGGTCTTTGGCCAACATAAGGCTACCAGCTTAAGGTCAGCCAAGAAGGACCTGCTCCCTTATTCTTGCCTGAGCTTCCCTGAGTTGGCTCTCTGGAATGA
>JANHMN010000001.1:179076753-179176890 GCA_030674055.1 Rhabdomys pumilio | reverse complement strand
TGCCTGGAATTCCCAGACTGTTATAGGATGCTATGCCCTGGATGCATACACTCTTTCACTACAGAGTCCGATAAGGGTCCAGCCTTGTCTCTGAGGGCCCTTTCATCAGGGCTCAGAGGTTATGGAATATCCAAGACAAAGAATAGATCTGAGTATAAAAATTACTATGAAACTCAAAAAAGCCACAGAAAGTTGAAGTTTTAACCACGTAATTAAATGCCCCTCAGCGTGGTCTGTGAATTGGTCAGTTCCTGTGGAGTGACAAACACATGTTATCTACTGTGAGTCACATGCTGCCATGACACTTGCTACGCTGCAAGTGGGGGCCCAAAGGACCAGCATAGGCAGGAAACCACTCCCACCAGTCTCTCACCAAACCACTGCTGGATAGTACAGATAAAGACAGGGTCCTCAGAGAGACACACCCATGCCCACCACACTCAGGGAAAGTCACACAAGGTTGAGCCATGAAGGAGCCCTGGTACCCCCTTGTCTTGAGGTCGTTAGGATTTTTTTTTTTTTATCCAAATGCAGACAGCCTACTGCAGACAGCCTCCAGACAATTCTTAGAACTTCTTGAACTTGTATCTGTGGTCTCTTTAATGGAAGATGACACACAAAATTTCAACACAGACCTAAGCTTGAGGTAGCTAGAGTTCCCTCTTGGTCCCCATGAGTGAGTCTAAGTATCACCCAGAGTAGTGCCAGCTCCTTTTGCACACAGGAGGGACCCCACCCACTACTATAGCTTCTGGCTTGGGTTTGTAGAGGAGGATTGGAGATAAAAAGGCGATTCTCACCAGGACTCTACTTAATCCTAAGTCTAGGCACCCTAGAAGTATGCTTCAGCTATGGCTGCCTGGGATCACTCAGACAGCAGTTGGAGGAAGATCCTGAAGCCACTGAGGGCTGAGCTAAAGAGTTTAGAGTTTACCCATTTGACGGTGGGAAGCAGGCATCCTTCTGTGGAGTTCTATAGAGTACCACAGAGCAGCTCTGGCTTTTACCTTCTGGGCTTCCTTCAGGTTAGAGCATCCTTTTTCTTTCTTCATGTGTAATAGGTACCAATTTAGTATTTTCTCTTTGCTTTCACAAGGCCCTTGTTTAATGTCGATGCAGATTTCATTTATAAAGGACCCATTAAAAAAAAAAAGAATTAAATATATTCAGACTTCTGATGTACCCAGGCCAACCTTCCATCAGACAGGCTCATTTGGAACACAGCATGTTGAATGTAGTTCACCCAACACAGCATGTAAAGTATTTACAGCCTACTGGGCCCCTCTGTGTCTTACTAAAAACCAGAGACCACCAACGTGGAAACCCCCACATACACTCCTCTTCTTCCCCTTTCCTCTTCCCTCCTCCCTCCTTTCTCACCACCACTCCTCCATATTTGGTTATTTCAACCCCTCCCTCAAGCCTCTCTCCCAGGAAACTTATTCTAACCTTCTAGATGAGCTTCTTCACCAAGCAGCCGAAAGCACTAAAGTAGCACTGAGTGCTGGTGTTCATCTTCCTACAGTTGTAATATAAAGGAGAACATTAAGGATAGGGCCCAGTGTGGCCTAAACAAGTGGTTCATCAATGGAGAAAACTGAGATTCAGGGAAGAAAATAAGTCAGCTTGCCTTTCCTCATCCCCTGACCCTAAAACGTCCCAGCAGACTTTGTCTCCACTGCCTCTGGGCCAGCCCTTGCCTTTATTAGGCCCGTGGTACAACCCAGGGAGAGCCCATCATTTCTTCACTGCAGAGAAAAGTCCTTAAGGAATAGACACTATGGTCTACATAGGCTGAAGATTTGGGGATCTGTGAGAAAAGGCAGTGCTGCCTCCAATTTCAGTGGTGCCACACCTCTTTCTAGAGAAGATACCCAACTCTGCCTTCTAGGCCTCTCTCAACACAGGACCCTTCTTCCTGTTTGCAATCCAGAGATATCTGAGGGCTCTGGTCCAATCCTTCTGCTCCGTCACGTCTACATCTATTGCTCCCCTGCTGTGTGAGCTTGGAGTGGAACAAGCTTTCCTGGCCTTACTCCCCATGCCCTTCTCTACCTGCAGGTTGCAAAGCCAGACTGTACAGAGCGCCTGAAGCTGCAAAGGAGGCTGGGATGCCGGGCATTCCACTGGTTTCTGGCCAATGTCTACCCTGAGCTATATCCATCTGAGCCCAGACCCAGATTCTCTGGAAAGGCAAGGCACAGCTCGGGACAGGGAAGGTCACTTGCCAAGACAAGGTCATGCATCCTCTACACTGGGCAACCAGTTATAGGCTCAGCAGGGTCTCAGAGGCCTTTGGACTCCCCCTCCCTCCCTGCCTCCCTGCCTCCCTGCCTCCCTGCCTCCCTGCCTCCCTGCCTCCCTGCCTGCCTGAGGAAGGCAGCCATGTTTCCTTATAATCCATGCTAGATCCATGGCCTGACTCATTCTGAAGGTTTGTGTCTTAAGATAAGTGGCTTAGACTTGACTCATCTCACTGTGACTGAACCATACACACTGGGATAAGGTCTAGAGAGGACAGGGGATTAGAACCTGTTTCAAGGCATCTTCTATGTGGATTTCCATTTTCAGCTCCACAACACTGGATTTGGCCTCTGTGCAGACTGCCAAGCAGAAGGTGACCTCCTGGGCTGCCCCATGACACTGACTCCTTGCAGTAACAACCGGCAGCAACAGGTGGGTGATGACATTTATTGGGATGGATAGCATCCCAACTTATAAGTCGGTGCTGTTTCCTAGGATGTCGTCCAATTCCCTTCAAAGTAGCTCCTTTCTGTGGTCCTGTGTCCCTTGACAGGCCATGGCCCCCACTGTGATGACTTGTCACAAGTCTACCCACAGCATCCTCACCTTAGGACTAGCATCAAAGAATGGAGCACCTCATCAGAAGAAATGAAGGGGCTACTTATCCAGACCTTGCATCTGCTACATGAGGAAGCTGTGTCATAGAACCACCAGCCCAGGAATGCCTACCTCAGGTCCTACAACACTGAGGAAATCTTTTATTAAGATTTTATGTGTTTATTTTATGTATTTGAGTACACTGTTGCTCTCTTCAGACACACCAGAAGAGGGCTTTGGATCCCATTACAGATGGTTGTGAGCCACCATGTGGTTGCTGAGAATTGAACTCAGGATCTTTGGAAGAGCAGTTAGTGCTCTTAACCGCTAAGCCATCTCTCCAGCCCAAATACTGTGCTCCTTACAGTATGTCTTACGTACTTTAATTTTTCATCATAGGAATAACTGTCCAAGGTAACAGAAAGTTGTCAGTCCTGGCCATGGGTCCGCTTCATTTCACAACTAGAATAACTTCTCAGTGTAGCTCCTCCCCAGATCTGATTCAGTCTGTGGTAGGGGTTCTTTGAATTGAGCTGTCATACTCTAAAGATGCCTAAACAAGTTAAGTGAAAGTCTGAGAGCCTGCGGTGAAGGTGTGTATAACCTTCAGAGGCTTGCCTCTAGAGCTCGACTTCTAACAGTCAGGCCCCACCTCCTAAGGCTACACTGCCTTCAAAGCAGGGCCACAGGCTGGGGAACTGAGCACGTGAAGCACAGGCCCATGGAGGATAAGTCACCAGTAACACCAGACACAAGAGATAAAGACATAAAGAGCCATAAAGGAGGTCACACGTTAGGCTGACAACTGTCCAAGTCTAGAGCCAGGTTTGGATCAAGTTCCCACTGGCTAGCTGTGTGATCTTGGTGGGCAATACTGGAAAATAAGTAAGCTGACCACCCTTCCCCCCTGGCCTGGGAAAAAAAAAACTAAATATATGCCAGATAAAAAGAATATGAAAGGCCTCTTTCCATGAACAGGTCGAGTTTATGAGAAAGAAAGGGAAATAGCCAAGAACGAAAACTCAAACTACAACAGCGAATTTGCCATTTGCATGAGCTGGGCTTCCCCAAGAGGGCACAGGGGTCAGTGGCCACCAGCCTCAGGAGTTCAGGAGTGTGGCTTCAGACAGGGAGAAGAAACTTCAGCTCACGAGCGATGATGCTTCATATGACCCTGCTTTGACGGTCACAGGGAAGTCTGTCCCGGCAAAGCTGCACTAAAAACACCTCCCCCGTGACCAGGGAAACAACAGGGAAGCTACCTGCTACTACAGATAGGATTTTGAGTGAGAAAAAAATGACTCTCTCTTTGCCCACAAGCTTGCTTCTGAGATGTGTTGAGGGTCCAAATTTATTCCAACTGTGTAGTTTCTGAATTTTCAAACAAGGCATACCACTATATTTAATTTACACATTAGCAGGGCCCCATGCAAATGGAAGATGTGATGCCTATATTCAACAGTTATTGAGAATTTGGGACAGAGGCAGCAAAGTATAAACTATATAGATTGAATCAAGAACAGGAAACCAACCTTTCTGAGCATAGAGCTCACATGACTGCACGGGCTGTACACCATGATGCCAGCACTGTCTCAGTCACAGTTAACATAAAAAGAAGTTCCAGACTGTGTGACTCTCCCTGCCCCAGGAATCATCAGCCAACAGGGTTCACAGAAACAACGGGAGCAGAGGGGTTCAAGGAGTTCAGAGGCCCCTCGAGAACATATGGACAAGGATCACACTAGGACCAGTTGCAGGGAGTCAGAGCTACTTTACTTGCGGTGATTCAAGGCGTATATAATTTGGGGGATGGGGAGGTAGAAACATTCAGGATGGGCAAAACTCATTGGCAGAAGGCTTAGGGTACCGAAATGCCTCGAGTAGGGAAGAATTTCAGGAGTATCAGGTGTTAGCTGAACCAGTTTGGAAGTTGATCCTGTAATCTGAGGCTACCTGACTGAGTGGGTGGTGAATTCCCCAGACAAGGTCAGAGAAGGAGAAGCCCCACTAATTAAGGGAGTCTTCCCTCGGAAGGCTATCTGCTCAATGCGGACTTTGACCTTCATTAGCAGAGTTTTTCCCACAGACAGAATCTGGCAGGAACAAACAAAAGGTGGGGTTGCCAAAACTGCACAGGTCCCTCACAGTTAAAGCCCCTCTGTAAAGATCTACATACCCCAGCTCTATAAAACCCTAGAGGCAATGGAACCCATGACCAAGAGTCCACAGACACCACAAACAACAGGGGAATTGGTTAGGGCTAGGTAAGATGTCCCCAGAAAAAAAAAACCAGCCTGGGCCTCAGAGAGATCCCTTGCCTGGCCTTCCAGCAGTGTACTGGCAGCTTTTTAAAACAGACTTATCTGCACACAGGAAATAGAATACTAGGAGCATGGCAGAATGTGGAAATCAAATCCTGAGAAAGGCCAGGATACCTTTCTTGGTTTCTGAAATGGTTCCTGAGAACCCAAGAAGAGTCTTGTTGCTGCCGCCCCTGTAGAATCTGAAAATGGTCTCTAGAACTCGGTTCTTCTGTGTGTTCCTTTGTCTCCCCTTGGCTGTGGACAGTGTTCTTTTAGCTACACTAACTTCCATCCCCTCTCCCCAGAACCTGGAGCACACCAGCAGGAAGGAGATTCTCTTCGGCAGCCCACAGCACCTGTGCCTTGATGTCAGCGGAGAGCAGGTGATTCTGCAGAACTGCATGGAGGAAGGCCCTGCTATCCACCAACAGCACTGGGACTTCCAGGAGGTAAGTAACCCATTCCGGAAACACAGGGTCATCACAGGGAACTTCTGGTCAGTTAGAACATCTGGGCAGACTGACCTTGTTAGCATGGCAACCTGGGCTCTTCCTAGACCCCCAGTACTCTCCACAATGGTACTTCTGTTGTTGAGCTTAGTGGCTTAACCTTGGGGTGTCTGGTCCCCAGCCTTAGGAGATATACTGACTTGTCCCCCAAGCCATTACAGATTATTAGCTTGGATTAGCTTGGATGCTGGAGTATGTTACAGAAACAACCCGCTCAGTGGTGTAGATTTAGGAGTGACACAATCTAATATATGTATACCTGGAGAGATAGCTTGGTGGTTAAGAACACTGGCTGCTCTTTAAGAGGACCCAGGTTCAATTCCTAGCATGCACTTGGAGTGTAGCAACTGTCTATAACTTCAGTTCAAGAGAATCTGCTGCCCTCTTCTGGCCTCTGCTGGCACTGCATGAACATGGTGCACAGGCACTCATACACATAAAATGAAAATAAACATTTTTAAAGTATTCAAAAATAAATATATGGCTGTCGTCTTCTTCAGTAGAATGCACATTCCATTGTAAACACTTCATCATTTTTGTGAAGTTCTTACCCCTATATTTCCCTATATAGATAAATTCTAGATCCTTCCCAGAGAATACATATTAACAGAGAGAAAATAGAGGGATTATAATACTTAGATGAGTGAGTGGCTCCAGGTACTGAATTGGGGAAAGGCCAGTCTTACATGTGTCTGTGGACTTGAGCATGAGACAAGTTCTTACTGCATCACAACAATCAGGAGACGGTCCCTAAACCTCATTCCTACCGTGTGTCCCTCTTGTTCTTCTCTGTTGAGGGTCCCTCAGTCTCAGGACCACGCTCACCATATCTACAGTATGTGTCCATGCACTTTCCTTTCTTCACATCCTTCTGAGTTCAGTTAGGGTACCACTAGGCAAATAAATACACATTCACATATTTTCTTCAAATCCTGACTGAGAGTAAAGCAGATAAAATTAGTGGAACTCCACATTGGTGATTCATAAGCAGAGGTGAGGCAAATCCCATCGTAGAAACTTAAGCTGAGTTCTCAACAAGCAACAGAGACAAAAGATCAGTAAGAGACACACACGGCAATATTTCCAGGAATCAAAAAATAAGATGTGTCTGGAGATTCAGTTCAGTGGTCGAGAGACCTTGCCCATTGTACATAAGGCCCTGGCGCCAATATCCAGGAGTATACATACATACATACATACATACATACATACATACATACATACATATGGTGCGTGCGTGTGTGTGTGTGTGTGTGTGTGTGTGTGTGTGTGTAAGGTGTGCTTCAGTCAGAAAAAGAGTAAGGCACTATTCTTGGTGGACTATTTATAACATAAAAGCACTGCAGACAATCTAAACATCCATCATAGCTGAATAGACAAAATGTTGGTACATGTCTATCCTAAAGCTTATTTCTTAGGTATGGCCACTTATCTCCTAGCAGTAACTCCATGTGATGAAATATTACTCAGCCTTAAAGTGAAGGAAGTTCTGTCACGTGGTGCAACAAGAGTGACCCTTGAGGACATTAGGCTAGATTAATAACTAACTCACACACAAAAATACACAGGCATGCGCACGCACACATACAGACACACACAGAGACAGATTCACACACACACACACACACACACACGCAAACTGAATCATTTCACATTATATATAATTTTTTCACGTTATACATTTTATGTGAAGCAGTTAAAGTCTTAGAAACATGAAGTGAACAGTGGTTATCTGTGACTGAGGAAGAAAGATTTATTGTTTAGTGAGTAGAGATATTTTTACCATGAAAAAGTTATGGAAAACTAACTTTTTAGTTATTTAACATATTTAACATTTAACATTTCTAAATATTTGACATTTCTAAATATTTAACATTTTTAAAATTTAACATATTTAACATTTTTAACATTTATTTAACTTTAGGATTAAATATTTAACATTTAACATTTTAACATTTTTAACATATTTAACATTTCTAAACTTTAGGATTGAAAATGCTTTAAAAGTAACAAGTTTTAGTATGCCTTTTATCACAGTAAAAAAGAAAGAAAAAAGCAATGAAGTACTAGTTTTTGCCTCAACCTGAATGTCTTAGGGTTTTATTGCTGTGAACAGACACCATGATCAAGGCAGCTCTTATAAGGAAAACATTTAATTGGGGCTGGTTTACAGGTTCAGAAGTAGAGTTCATTAACAACAAGGTGGGAGCATGGGAGCATCCAGGCAGGTGTGGTGCAGGAGGAGCTGAGAGTTTTATATCTTCATCTGAAGGCTGCTAGGAGAAGACTGGCTTCCAGGAAGCTAGAATGAGGGTCTTATAGCCCACACCCACAGTGACACACCTACTCCAACAGGGCCACACCTCCTAATAGTGCCACTCTCTGGGCTGAGCATATACAAAACCATCATATTGAATAAATCAAGAAAACACCCATAAAGAAGGGGGCTAGTTATAAAGGAACCACACTATACAATTGTGCTTATATGAAATGTCTAGACTAGGGGAATGCAGACCCACAGAAAGGAGAGTGCTGATTCTCTGGCTAGAAGGAGGGCAGAAGGGCAAATGGCTGCTAGTGGGGAATGGTGTCTTTTGGCAGTGATGGAGATATTCTGGAATATACTAAAGACAACTCGTTTGTATATTTTAAACAGTCTGTACATTGGAATATCTCAATGAAGAAAAATTTATAACATTGTGGCTTAAAGTTGTTTAATTTTGTAAAGAAATCAAATTTTTCTTGAAAGGGAAGTGCTGGGTTGATACTAAATCTGCTGCAGTGGGGTCACACCTTTGTCTCTTGGGTGTGGCTGGTCTGAGTAGACCTTCAGGATACGCTCAGTCTTTCTTGCTTCTGCAACCTGGAGATCACAATATCAAATTGCAGGTTTTGCAGAGAGTAGCACCACTAATGAAGCCCCGTTAAAAGCACAAACTCATGAATGCAGTGGTAACAGTGTCTCTGACAATACAACAGGAAGACTGGACACTCTCTGACCAGAGTTATCCTGACCAGAACTTTCTAAGAAATGGCACAATAGTATAACAGCAATACAAACAATGGAGTTTATGACCCTATAGGCTTGAGTGATATCTAAATGTTAGGGTTAATTAAATTATATTTTCCATTAACTAACAATCCTATCATTCCCTCCAGAGTAGTTTACACCACCTCCGACAGTCTTTAATGCTCAGCAGAAATCTTTAAAATGTCCTTCTTTGCCGACTGTCAGGAATTGGGCTTCCTCTTTCTCTTTTCAGGATGGAATGATCATCCATGTTCTCTCTGGAAAATGCATGGATGCTGGGGTTCAGCCAAGCGGTAAGAATTTGTACTTGCGTCAATGTGATGGCAAAACCAGCCAGCTGTGGCGATTCGACCAGATCCACCCTGTAGATGAACGATGAGTAACCGTAATGGAGAGCAAACAAATGCTGGGTATCACATTTCCCAGCTCCTGTATGTCCTGAGGCAGCCCCTACTGTCTGGGCCTCTGGAGTAGAAGAGAAGAAACTTCGTTAAAACAAACAAACAAACAAACAAACAACAAAAACATAGGAATCTCTCCAGGTACATCACGCCATTGACTGTCGACTGGTTTTTGTTGTTTGGTATGGTTTTTCAAGACAGAGTTTCTCTGTGTAGCCTTGGACGTCCTGAAACTAACTCTGAGGACCAGGCTGGCCTCAAACTCATAGCAATCCACCTGCCTTTGCCTCCTGAGTGTTGGGACTAAATAAAGGTGAGCACCACCGCCGCCTGGCTATGTTGGCTGGTTTTTTTAGAAAGAAAAACAATGGATTCATTGTCTTCATCACCAGAAGTGATCATCATGAAGGAGAGCAGAGTCTTCCCCTGCCCCCTCCCACACCCTGCCCACACCAAGCACTTAACATTTGCTTTTGTCCCTGACTGTGGGAAGAGGCATTGTCTGGCAGCACTTCTGGGAGACATCGAATCCAGTAGATAAATTTCAGTAGTCCTTATTTAGTGTATGAGACCAGTCATGAAAGTCAGAATCAGGGCTGTGCAACAGCCTGGCAGGCTCCACCTTCTGACTTGGCTTACTAGCATACATTTCATGTCCATTCATTAAACCGGAGCTCAAAAGGAAGCAGTGAGGTGCAGGGAGGAACGGGGTGCGCCTGGGAAGAAGACAGGAGAGAGATTTGGTCCAACCGTCCAGCTCAGCACTGCCCACTGAAGAGTCAGCAGACCTGGTTAAGACGTTTTCATCTTCAGGACAGTTTCCTTCAAACTTTCTACCTCCGTTCACCTCTGGCTCTTCTCTAGCTCACAACCAGGTTTCCCTGCAATGTATTCTTTCTTAGGTCACCAGTGCTGGAAGGGTCAACACATCTGAGCATGTTCATGAGCAAAAGTATTATAGGAGATAAAGTCTCTTAATGCCCGCTTAGGGGAGTTGTGTTGGCTCGAACAGAAGTAGCAACTTTTGAAAGGAGGAAACCCAGAATCTTTACAAGGCAAAATAGATCTGGCTATTAAATGTCCCTGAGGTTTAACAGGCCACCTATGAGCCCATAACAATTGTTCAAGACCCCCTAAATGTGGCTTCTGGTTAAATGTTCACATGGTTGAAGGAAATCCACCTTAACCAGAGAAGAACCTAGGCTCAGCCACAAGAGTAGCTGAGTGAGTTAGGGTGCTGCGGAGAAAAAAAAAATCTTGCCCATTTCTTTCTGAATGGAATTAGCTCTCTATATGGTAAGCTTAGAAACTTTCCATTCAAGATGTCTTTGTCCTCTGGGCTAGCTTCAAATGCAGTTGTTTCAAATAAGAACTGGAGACGACGTGGGGGTTTCTGAAGTACCTGAGTAACGTCTGTTACTTCTCCCACTTCCAAGTCAATGCCCACTGCTTCTCCAGCCTTAGAGTCACTCCAGACTAATGCTATCTAATATCATGACCACAAACCCAGTGGGGCCATTTTTTTTCATCCATAATAGCAAATATTTATTCCAGTGGGGCCATTCTGATGGAAATTCACCACAATTCTCGAAATTTTCAAAACTGTCCCGTGATTGTACTGGCATTTCTGGAGTTCAGTGGCCACCTGTGGCAAATGGCTACTGAACCTGAGAACACAGGTCTGAAATAGCCCACCATCACAAACAGTAGCCCTGGAGAGCACTAGGTAGCCTCAGCCCCTATGTAGGGAAGAGGTTTTAGCTGTCTTCTTGCTTTGGACCTGCCTACGTTTAAAACAAATTCTTCTGACGTGATGAAACTGGGATGGAGCTAAATTTTTTCAAATGACAACCTTGTAAAAGGTAGTAATGGCTGAACAATATTTTTAAAGATCTTTATTTTGATATGAACTCCGTTATTAGCACTGTGTGTAGCTGAAGTTGTTGGAATAAATTAATATAGCTAAATGAAAGACTAAATTTTGTTGTGTGTGTTCTGGTGATTAACAAAAGGACCCAGATGGCTCATTGCTTAATTGTTTTAATGAAAAAGAATGTGGTATTTCTTGGGTCCTTAACTATCCCTGTGATTTATTATTTTATTACAGAAGTGGCCATCAATTCAGTCCCTGGCTGGTACTTATAGACCCTTAATATAAACAGAACAGATGCTCAGATGCTTCCACTTGCTTCTGAAAAGCAGTCTCCTTACAGTGTAACTAGTGTAGTAAATCCTTCCCCCCCACCCCCACGACATGGTTTCTCTGTGTAGTCCTGGCTGTCCTGGAACTCACTCTGCAGACCAGGCTGGCCTTGAACTCAGAAATCTGCCTGCCTCTGCCTCCCAAGTGCTGGGATTAAAGGCGTGAGCCACCACTGCCCGCATGTAGTGAATTATTATCAATGGTGCGTTTAGAAGGAGAGAAACTTGGCAGTGAATCGGTCTGATTCCTGAGTTTGGTTTTGTTTGTCTGTCTGGACTTTACTTTATGACTCTTTAAAACAGGAGTTGTTTTTGTGATTTGTCTCACAAACCCACCTCCATTATTAAGCATTCTCCTGGAGTTGATAAAGAGAAAGAAGTACCCAGCTGACCACAGTCCATGGGGGCCTCAATGTCATAAAACCATAGCAAAGTCAGACATCCAGCTTCCACACGTATCTGAAAGGTCCCAGAACCTGTAATGATGTTGCCTTGGACCAGGACTCAACAGCTCTAAGGTCCACACTTGCCTTGAAGGAGCTCCATTTCCAATGGATGTGCCATGAGAACACTAGTTAGACACAAAATGACTCACCAAATCCGGAAATGCAAACAGACTGCACTTGGAAGGGTCTCTGGAAGAATAAACAAGCAGTTTAGAGCCGAGCAAACAGGGAAACTGCAGATGGCTCTGGAGTTAAGAACACACACTGCTCTTACAGAGGACTTGAGTTCTGTTCTCAGCACCCACACAGGGCAACTCACAACCACCTTGAATTCCATATGCTCTTCTTTGGTATACATATATACTCATCCCACAGACATGCAAGCATATATATACATAATTAAAAACAAAATACATTTTTAAAACCTTTTAATAGGGTAGGAGGAGGAGGCAGATAAGCACAAAGCAGACAGGTCAACCCCACTACAGCTGAGGCTTAGAAAGGGCTTTGAGTTTTTCTAAAGCGCGACCTTTATGAGAGGCCACCAGGAAGGAACTGCTGCCCACAGTCCCTCAAGCACAGGCCATTAGCACATTACATGCACGTTCCATTGTACGCTTACATATGGTCCAGAGGAACCTGAGCAGCTGTTTGGAAAGTCTCGGTCTTCCCAGATGTATCACTACATGTCCTACAGGTGCAAGAGGCAGCCTGGAGCAGCCAGGATGCAGGAGCACCATCCATCCTGTAATCTCCAGCTCTGGTCACATGATTATCATGTGACTATCGTGGGAGCTGTTTATTCCTGCAAGAGGATTCATTCCTTTCTCCCATCTAATTGGCCTGGGAGAACACCTGGCCCATGGTGGGCCTTTCAACACATTGGCATAGATTTGTTACTAAGAAATGGGTCTCTACAGGTAGGTGAGCTGCGAGTCAATGTGGAAATTTATGAGCCTTTGGAAGCCTTAGTTTCTGCTTATGGCCCTAGGACAGAGAATTAGAGAGGAAAGATGAGGGTAGACCTCCTGACTTACTCAGAGAGGATGATGCAAAACAAGACTGAGTAGGGAAACTAAGGGGGCAGAGAGCTGCCAGGCTGGGTGAACACCAGTGAGACTGGGTATTTTGAGCAAGCTGGACCAGAAAGCCAGAATGACAGAGGAGCAGGAAGAACTGATATAGGTTCCTTCCACACACCACTGAGTGTTGCCAATCGGGATAAAGCACTTCAGGGAACCAGTACTAGAAAGTTATGTTAGACTGTGGACAAGGGTGGGGTTGGGAACTCTTCTGTGCCAGGCCCGATAGCAGTATCTTGTCCTGTGGGGCCATGGACTCTTGAAAATACTCAGCTATGCACTGCTGTGCAGAAAGAGCCACAGATAGAAGCAAACAAG
Organism: Rhabdomys pumilio; assembly: GCA_030674055.1. Lineage (NCBI taxonomy): Eukaryota > Metazoa > Chordata > Mammalia > Rodentia > Muridae > Rhabdomys > Rhabdomys pumilio. Next base: position 179,163,757 of record JANHMN010000001.1, on the reverse strand, counting down.
CGATCAGAGTTGTGTTTTAATAAAACTTTGTTTGCAAAAATACCTGGCTGGTCAGATTTATTCAATCTCTGTAGTTTCCTATAATCCATTGTTTGAGAGTTTGAGGCAGGAGACTTATTATAAGGCAGCTTGAACTAGATTGAAACCCTGTCTCAAAAACACCAAGAGAGGAGGAGGAGGGAGGGAAGAGAGGATGAAGGAGATAAAAGTGATGAATAAGATACTACCGGATTATAAACTTTAAATGTATGGATACTGATATACTTCAGTAAAATTATTAGAAAAAGAAACCTTTTGGATGGAAAACAACAACACCAGAATTGTTCTTATCATTAACAAAACAATCAAAACCATTAACAAAACAGCAATGAGGGGAACAAGGTTCTCTCTGTTAGTAGATGCTAATCGATTTGAAATACAGGAATAACACTTTGAAGGTAGAAGCAGGAGGATCACAAGTTCTGAGTCATCCTGGGCTTGTAAGTCTGAAAACAGCCTGGGATACAAGAGACCATGTCTCACACACAAAAAGTGGAAACAAGCAAAGAAATCTTTTTTAAAAATCAAAGTAACAAAGCCCCGACGCCTGGCTTTCTTTCTTTAGACTTGCGGATTCCAGGTTCTGGTTAGAAAGGTTAAGGAACACAGACTTTCTTTACAAGATGAGAGGTGTTTTCTTGATTGATGACTGATGGGAAGGGCCCAGCCCACTGTGGGCAGTGCCATTCCTGGGTAGGTCTTGGGATGCATAAGAAATAAAACTGAGCAAGCCAGGGCGAGCAAGCCAATAAGCAACAGTCTTCCATTCTCTCTGCTTCAGTCCCTGCGCTGACCTTCATGGTGGACTGTAATCTCTCCAGTTGCATTTGGCCATGGTGTTTATCACAGCAAAGAAACCTAACTAGGACAGTGAGTGGTGCATGCCTGCAACCTCAGCACTCCAGAAGCTGATGTAGGGAGGCCTGAAAGTTTGAGTCAAGCCTGAGCTACATAGCAGAACCTTGTTGTTATAGTTAACCTTTAAAATTTATTTTTTTATTTATTTGGTGTGTGTGTGTGTGTGTGTGTGTGTGTGTGTGTGTGTGTGTTTGTGATCAAGCTCTCAAGCACACATACATGAGCCATACCACAAGTATGTAGGTCAGAGGACAACTTGTGAGAGCCAATTATCTTCCTCCACCATGTGGGTTCCAGGGACCCAATTCAGTTCCTCGGGCTTGATGGCAAAGCTTAGCCATCTTGTTGGGCTTATCTTGATTCTCAACTTGACTGGATCTGGAATTAACTAAGAGATACGCTCTCAGAAGATCTTCAAAGGTATTTTCAGGAAAGATTAACTGAGTGGTGGAAGACCCTCCACCAGAGTGGGTTAGTGTCTCTGTCACAGTCCAGATACAAACATTTTCACAGTTAATTAATTAATTAAATTAGATTCTATTATTTCTCCTATTTCACATTCTCTATTTTTATTTTTTTTATATTTATTTATTTATTTATTTTGTTTTTTCGAGACAGGGTTTCTCTGTGTAGCCCTGGCTGTCCTGGAACTCACTCTGTAGACCAGGCTGGCCTCGAACTCAGAAATCCGCCTGCCTCTGCCTCCCAAGTACTGGGATTAAAGGCGTGTGCCACCACCGCCCGGCCACATTCTCTATTTTAGAGTTGAGGATCAATGCTTCCATAGATTAAATTTTTTGAAGACCATTCAACTAGAAGGTGCTAGAGCTGGATCACAAACTTGAGGTGAACTGGTTTCAAGACCTTCACTGTGAACCTCCTCACTTAACTGCCTCCTTGGTTTAACCAAAAAAATTAATAAATTAATAATAATAATAATAATAATAATAATAATAATAATAATAAAAATAAATAAAGCAAAAACAGTTACCTTCCAAATATAAATGGGCAAAAAATAAGGCCCATGTTGTTTTAGGATACGCCAGAATTAGGTGCATTCGTTTGGATGAGTTTAGATGGAAGTAGCAGAATGGCCAACTGGGGCTTCAGTCTACCAGTGCCTAGCCGTGCCCAATCTGAAGGTAAGCGACCCCTTACTAGGTGCGATGGACCACAGACACTGTGATTTAAGCTTGCTTTGCTCATTTGTTGAAGGTCTCCCTGTATAACTCAGGATGTATCCCAGGCTGGCTTTGAACTTGCAGTGATCCTTCCCAAATGCTGGGATTATAGACACAAGTCACTGTACCTATCTATGCATTTAACTTTCCATCCACCAGCCCTGTTGGCATTTGCTTTGAGGATCTATCTCTTTACTGTGGCTCAAATGAGAATGGCCCCCATAGGCCCATATATCAAAATGGTTAGGAAATGGCATTACTTGAGTAGGATTAGGAGGTGTGACCTTATTGGAGAAACTGTGTTGCTGAGAGGGGGCTTTGAGGTTTCAAACGCTCAAGCCAGGACCAGTAGCTGGCTCTTCCTGCTGCCTGGAAATTCAGATGTAGAACTCTCAGCTACTTCTCCAGCACCTTGTCTGCATGCAAGCTGCCATGCTCCCCACCACAATGATAATGGACTAAATGTCTGAAAATGAACGCAAGCCTCAATGCATTCAATGTTTTCCTTTATAAGAGTTGCCATGGTTGTGGTGTCTCTTCATAGCAACAGAACCATAATTAGGACATAATCCAAGCACGAAAATCAAGCAAACTCTATACCTGTTTCTATAAGAGTTCTGGAAGAAACATAAAAGGCAAGCAATTAGGGTTTATAAAACAGGGAAGGGGTGGAATAATAGTTCAGTGGTTAAGAGTACTTGCTGCTCTTACAGAAGACTATTTGGCTCTCAGCACCCATGTCAGGCAGTCCATAGCCATTTGTAACTAACTCCAAGGGACCCAATGTTCTCTTCTGGCCTCTGAGGGCATATGTATTCACCTGTACATATAATTTAAAATTAAAAAAATTAAATATAAAAATGAAGGAGTTTCACTGGGGTTTCTGATGGTTTTCTTTTTTTAAAATATGTACCTAGAGCAAATGACTGAGGAATTCACTTGAGAATCTTCCTTAAAATAGCAAGGACAGACCACTAAGCATTGTTTGCATATAACAGGAAGCAAGCCATTCCAGGGTAGTGTCCAGGGACCTCTGGATTTTCTCAGGTTTCCACCACAAGGTAGGTTGCTTAAGATAAAATCCTCCAAGCCTTCGGTTCTAATTCTCCCCTTCCTGGTATTGTCATGAACTGCAGAACACACAACATCTGCCTGGTCCCAGGGAATGTGCATTGTCCTGCAATCTCAACAGCTGTGTCGTAGGTGGTCTGCAGAGTGGAAAGCCAGGTTCTAGATGATATACTTAATGTTAGCAGCCTGGATTGTAATGCTTTTCCAGAATGAACTCTAGTTCTGAAGATGGCTTTCCAGATTACAAAGCAAGGACCACTAATGAGTGTCTGTCAGGTGCCAACGGTCATCCTCGGTCTTCGTCTCTTGTACTTCCTGTGCTGCTGGCTTGGAAAACCTGATGAGTCACCAGAAATCAAAAAATTATGAAGTCTCAATCTTCACTGCATTTTCTCTCAGGGCAAAGTGAGAGAGAATTGATTGTATACTCTGTGGATTCTGGGAAGGAAGGAAGGGCTACTTAAAAAACAATTCCAGGAAAGCAACTAAATGAGAACTTACATGCATTTGTCAAGAGAGATGCAAAATAGCTCTAGACTTGTAAACAGTGATTGTTTCCAAAATTGCCCTGAGGGCATGTCTGGTAGGTACAGTAACCCTTAAAGCACATCTTTCTGATGTAACCATCTACCCAAGTGTGGATTGCTCCCAGGTACCGCATGGGCCTTGCCCTTAAACCTCAGATTCACACAATGAATGTCTTAGTTAGGGTTTTACTGCTGTGAACAGACACCATGACCAAGGCAACTCTTATAAGAACAACATTTAATTGGGGTTGGCTTTCAGGTTCAGAGGTTCAGTCCATTATCATCAAGGTGGGAACATGGCGGCATCCTGGCAGGCATGGTGCAGGAGGAGCTGAGAGTTCTACATCTTCATCTGAAGGCTGCTAGGAGAATATTCACTTCCAGGCAGCTAGAATGAGGGTCTTAAAGCCCACACCCACAGTGACACACCTACTCCAACAGGGCCATGCCTTCTAATAGTGTCACTCGTTGGGCCAAGCACATACAAGCCATCATACTGAAGCAGCACCACTCTTGACGAGCCCCTTGTGGACTGTCAAAGTCTCCCTCCCTGAACGCTCTTTAGTGACTGCCCACCGCAGTCAGAGCAGGGTGGGCTCGCTGACCCTGCTTGCCTACACGCCCTTCTTTTCTGTGCTAGCTACTTTTTGTTGCAAAACACCCAAGAGGAACAACCTAAATGAGAATGGGTTTATCAGAGAGCTTAGCCCATGCTTGCTTGACTATGTGTTCTCAAGCAGAAGGCTCCAATGGCAGAGGCACGTGGCAGAGGGCAGCTGTTAGCCTCATGGAAAACAGGAGTCAGAGAAGAGGTACAGGAGGGGACCAGAGCAAGACACAGCACCCAAGGACACGCTTTCAGTGACATGCTTCTTTCTAGGACTCACAGCCTCCTAAAGGAGGACCCTATTAGGAATCAAGTATCAAACATATGAGGTTAAGAAGGATGCTTCACATTAAAACCATAAGACCTTTCTAAAATCTCCCCTCCTCTCCCTCAGGGCATCATTCTGAACTAGAGCTGGTTCTCATTCTCACATACTTCTTGTCTGTTTAGCTGTTCTGTGTCCTGTGCCCGCAGTGTCCTTCTTCCATCTTCTCCATCCTCTGTGGTGGTTTGAATAAGAATGGCCCCCAGCGGTTGATTTGAATGCTTGGTCTTCAGTTGGTGGAACTGTTTGGGAAGATTAGAAAGAGTGGCCTTGTTGGAGGAGATGTGTCATTTTCTTTTGTATCTAGAATGAAGTAGAATGGAAAGGGGAAAAAGATACAGGACTGGGTTCAGACACCAGAGGGCTCTTGTCTGAGATCAAATTTTTAAAGCTTTGTCTCGATCACTTTCCAGGGGTTTATCTGACACAGGTTCTGCACCCCAGCTAAAGTGGTAGGCATGTGCATTAGCTGACAGGTGGCTCTAAGCAACAGTCTCCTCAAGGAGCTCAGGGGGTACAAGAGTAGGGGCAGATCCAAAGACTCTTCTGTCCCTAGAAAAGCCCTTTCAAAATCTGGTGAGCCATTTGGGCAGCACCTCTCCTTTTTTAGTGACTCATGGCCACATGGCTCATGGCCGAACATCAGAGTGACATCAGCAACAAGGGAACTGACAAGGCTCACCCAAACATTTCCTGCCATTCATGCGAAGGCTGGATGGTGACAGCTCAGATACTGTGCCTGGCTACAAGGACCCTGCTCAAGCTAATGGAGCCTGGGTGCTGGGGAGGAGAGTGACAGATACTCTGTTACAAAATCTGCTGCTGGCTGCCACCTTTCCCAGGACAACTTTACATATTCAGAATACGCAGAGTGGTTTCTGTGACAGCACTGATATCTAGCCAACACAATGACTTAATGTCATTCAAAGGCCAAGTTAGGGCACAGAACAGGCATCCTTAATGCCATCAGGAAACCAGAGGCTAAAGGAAGTCAGCACAGGTACACAACAGAGGTTGGCTCCGGTACCCTGTGCCCTTGAGTAGACCATCAAAGTGGTAGGAGTATGTGGCAGAGGAGTGTGTCCACCTCTCTACAGGAAGCTGAGGAAAGAGACTATGGGAGAGGCCCATGGCTTCCTCTAACTCTGCCATACCTCCAGCTAACCCCCTGGGGCTCACATCAGCTTCACCGCCAGCGCATAGACCATGTAAAGTTTAGTGAAGACCCCAACACCTGTCTGGAAGCTCAGCTTTCACTCTCGCTGCAGACTGGATTCCTCCAGAGGTCAATATTCTGCACAGAAGGTGCACATTTCCCCTGGGCCTGGGCCACACCACCCACCCCGAGACCATGCCATTTATAGTATGACTCTCCAGCTTAGTAAGCACAGCAGACACAGATGGCAGCATGACTCCTGCGCATCCTTTGCTCACAGCACAGCCACTGAGTTCTATGCTGACTCAGATTTCCTCTAGGCCAGAACCAGAGGTCACCTGCACTCTGTTCTGTGGTATTCTCTGAAGGGAGAGCAGTTCATGCAGCAACTGAGTTCATCAGCTCTTCATTGCTGTAACAGACTACTTGAGAAAGCCAACTGAAAGGAAGAAGGACTTATTTTGTTTCAGAGACTTCAGTCCATGGCAGGCTGGCTCTGTTGTTTCAGGCCTCTGGTGAGGCAGAACAGCATGATAGGACATGATGGAACAAGGCTGCTCACCATGTGCTGTCCAGAAAGCAGAGGGGAGAGGCCCAGAACAAGAAATCATTCCAAGGTTGTAACTCCCAGGACCAATCCTCTTCAACTAGCTCATGTCTCTTAAGTTCCCAGTACCTTCCAGAGGTCTTGACATTATGAAACCATAAATGGATTAATCTGTTGATGAAGTCAGAACTCCCATGATTCAATCCCTTCCTAAAAGTCCCACCTCTGGCTTCTACTGTCTTGAGGAGCAAACCTGCAACACACAGCCTTTCAGCAGACACCCAGTCTCTTTCTTTAAGGTAAGTAATTCTAGATGCATTCTGTGTACTTTTCAGGATGGCGCAGCAGAGCTGGGTAGTGGCCTTAATAATATAGCTTTTCTTCAGGCCCTGATCATTTCCCCACCCCACACTCCTGCTGTTCAAGCTCATCACCTGTCCTCAAACCACCTGCTTCCAAGACCTCACCCCAGACTGCTGTCGGGGCAAACCCAACCTGAACTACACATCAGCGCAGCCCTCCTCGGTGTGTCTCCTCCCCAGCTTCACAAGTTGATGCCCCGGGCATCCATTCTCCTACTTAGGACCACAGAAAGCCGGATACAGCTGTCCAGGTGCCTCTAAAATCCTGCCACATTGCGGCTGGTCCACATAGGACTGGTCCCACTCTATCATCACCGGTGAAGTCTTTCCTGTTTGTAGAGCTGGGAAAAGAAGTGGGAGCTTCTGGGAGAGGACATCTTGCTGGAGATGAGGAGCCTGTTTTCATGACTGCTTTCATTGCTGTGGCCAAACCCCTGGCAAGCACAAGTTATGGGAGGAGGGGTTTATTTTGGCTCATGGTTTTAGAGAGTTCTGCCCTGTGTGCACATGCACACACGCAGTGGCAGAGCAGGACAGAATTCTCTGAATCCCTTGAGTATATGGGTGTCAGCATTAATAACAGTTTCTCCTACTGTCTATTACTGTGCTCCACACAGTAGAAGCTTGTGTTGGCAGACTCTTCTCTGTGGTGAACACCTGAAACAACTGAAAAGGAGGGGAGATCTCCTCTGGCTTACGGGTTCATAGGAGTTTGGCCCATGCTCATTTGATTCCTGTTTCTGGGCCTGTGGTTATCATGGCAGAAGCAAAGCTGATCTGCTGATGGCAGCCAGGAAACGGGGAGGAGAAGAACAAGGTCCCCTTTAAGGACACGCTCTAGTGTTCTTCCTCCAACCACAGTCCACCTCTCAAGGTTTCCATGGCCTCCTACGGAGAGGCCCCTGCAGCCCATGGCAGCTGCCACAAGTCACAGTTTATATAAATGTCTACTTGGCTACGGAGGAACAGATTTCCTAACATCATCTGAGTGGTAAAAGCCACATGGTATTTGGGGTGACCATGTTGGGCAGTGCTAGTTTATAACATAGAAGCACTGATAGTCTTTGGGACTTTGAGACATAAACATTGGGAGATATCACTCAAGCCAGTCGTAACTACCAGGCTGTTTGCCCTAGGCCTCAGGATGAAGGTCCAGCAAATGTCGGTCACATTAAATAGACTGCCTCTTGGGAATGAAAACACATGGGCCCAAAGATATTTTTGGGTGTACAGGTCTTGTTGCAAGCTGGCCTGGCCTTGAGCAGGCAACACAGGAGTCCAATGGAGCTCTGGCTACCTCTACAGGCCACAGTGAGATTGCATCCATTTCATTTCCTCCCTTCCCCCTCATCAGACAAGAACATGGCCAAAGAACAGAAATCAGCTGGAAATAAACTACTCAAAGTCATATCAGAACAGAGCAAAGAGTGACTTAAAAAAATCATTTATTTGTCGGGCGGTGGTGGCACACGCCTTTAATCCCAGCACTTGGGAGGCAGAGGCAGGCGGATTTCTGAGTTCGAGGCCAGCCTGGTCTACCGAGTGAGTTCCAGGACAGCCAGGGCTACACAGAGAAACCCTGTCTCAAAAAACAAAAAAACAAAAACAAAACAAAACAAAAAAATCATTTATTCAACTCCCTTATAACTGTTTCACAGTAGAGAAACCAAAGCTAATTGAGGTGACCGGTATCTCTTTGGCTTCTTCGCCCCTGGCACAGACCTGCTGAGCCCACAGATGGGCTAAGAGCATGTGGGCAACAAGAAAAACAGGAACCATCTGGACAAGGTCAGGCCCTCCTTCTGCCTCTTTATGACCACAAGGTAATTCCTTTAAGATGCTGATGAGTAAGGTAAATGGTCAAGAAAACGGGACAGCTGTCTGCTAACATCCACAGAGGACGGGACAGCCATTGTTAACATCCACGGACAACAGGACAGCCATGCGCTAATGATCCACAGAGAACGGGACAGCCAGCCACTAATGATCTACACATACCTTTCAGGCACTTGTCTAAAAATATCATTCCCACTTTGTTTTTAAAGATTTCTGTGATATAATTTTAGTTTTTGAAAACTCTTCTTTAGGAGAAAAAAGTAAATAGTGAGAACTGTTAAGAAAATAGTAAAATAAAAAGCCATAAGTGATGGTACATGCCTTTAATACCTGCACTCAGGAGGCAATGGAAAGCAGGTATCTCTGAATTCAAGGCTAGCCAGGGCTATACAGTGAGGCCTTGCCTCAAGATAAAAAAACAAAACTCCTTTCCTACTTCCACTCCTCCACCCCCTCACCCCACTTAGTTTTTATAAACAGTAACAAAATGTTTTCTGCTTATTGATTGAATGGATGCTATTTATCCGGTTTTGGGTAACTATGTGACCTTGCCCCCCCCCCCAATTATTTTTTATTGGTAAAAAAAGATACCAACAGCCAATAGCTGGGATGAAGAGACATAGGCAGATTTTAGGGTTCCCAGGCCTTGGGGCATTGGGAGAGATTCACCACAGAAAGATACCATGGGTTAGGAGTCAAAAAACCATGGCCCTGAGAACTGGCCAATTAGAGTTAAGGGCAGTCCAGATGAAATATAGTAGTAACTCAATAGAAAATAGATTTTAATAGCATAGAGGGTAGAAATCTGCCCAGCTCTAGTGGCTGATTAAGGCTTATTGTAAATATAAAGGTTGTGTGTGTCTTTTATCCAGGAACTAAATGGTCAAAGTCAGGGCAGAAGCCCTGGACTGGGACTAAACATTTCTACCACACTACGCTGCAACTACACCAATACGGCCTGAACCAGTTTTGTGTGCACAATAAAACAAGCTGTCCTCCAGTGAACTTGAAGTGATAATCCCCTATCTTACCTTCTTAAAACTACAGAGCATTCAGTGTGGGTATGATTAAAATCATATACATTTGGGGGACAAGCACAGGGAAAAGTGATTATATAAACTATCACTCAAAACAGAGAACCAGCCGGGCGGTGGTGGCGGCACAGGCGGCACACGCCTTTAATCCCAGCACTTGGGAGACAGAGGCAGGTGGATTTCTGAGTTCGAGGCCAGCCTGGTCTATCGAGTCAGTTCCAGGACAGCCAGGGCTACACAGAAAAACCAAAAAAAAAAAAACCAGAGAACCATTCAAACTATTTCGCTCCCTCCTTCTGGACCCTATGAAAAGAAGCCCCCAACAATCTGGAGCTCTTGGGTATGTTGCCCCGTGCAGTCTCCTTTCTAATCCTTGCTACTTTTGCAATGAGCCTTTGTTTCAGTTTCTTGAATAAGAGGCCAAGAACCTGGAAATCCAGCCTAGATTTCAACCACTGTAACTCCCAGACTAGAAACCTATTTACGATGGCCCAAAGTTAAGAGTTCTACCTTATGTAAAATCATGACAACAAAACCTTTTTTTTTTTTTTTTGGTTTTTTGAGACAGGGTTTCTCTGTGTAGTCCTAGCTGTCCTGGAACTCACTCATCAGACCAGGCTGGCCTCAAACTCAGAAATCCGCCTGCCTCTGCCTCCCAAGTGCTGGGATTAAAGGTGTGCGATACTACCGCCCGGCCCAAAACCTTATAATGTAAAATTTTAGTATTTGGTGGAATAAAGGCTTCAACAAAACATGAATTTGCACGTTCTCATTTTATTAGCTTGGCAATGCAAGTCATTCTAATGAATTGATACATACTAAAAACTGTTGGCTGTGTCTGAATGCGTATGTAAACTTATTGATGTAGGTCTTCTGTGAACACCAAGGAGCAGGAGTCCCAAGAACTGACTAGAAGCTTTTCACTCGGAAGTGTGATGTTGTGAAAGAAAAATGGAGCTTCCATTCATGATAGTTTTGGGTTTATGAAAGATCTGACAAGGAACCACAGCTGAAACGAGAACTGACAGCTGAGAGATCACCTGACCCCATCACTTTGCTGTATAGACGAGTTGTCCATCCACAGGCCCTGTCATAACAGGTACACTTACTGGTTTTCAGAGGCACTCTGGAAACATCTGGGACTCCAGTCACATCTGAATGACCTTGGGTGTTTCTGTTTAACAGGGGCTAATAGCTGGTCATTTCTTCTATAGTTTATAAACTTGCTTGGTTGCTTTAAAGACAAAATCACATCCACACCGACCAGGCACTTGCCACTAATCTGTTCCTGCTTTTCTCTCCTGAGTGTTTGAACTTGGACTCCTGCTCCTTTGTGTTCACAGAAGACTGACATCAAGACATCTGCTATGGAATGCAGCAGCAGCAGCAGCAGCGAAAGACTGTTAGTGGAATTTCCAAAACCATCCATCTGATGAGCACAGGACAATGTTTCTCCATGTAGCTCCTCCTCACCAGAATTACCCTGTTCTGCCTGTCTGGGCAGTGCCTTTGTTTTGTAAGATAATTTGGGAGACACCAAATAGCAGTACAATTTCCTATGAAAATGTGCTGGCTGAAGGTGCAGCCCAGTTACTGGAGCATTTGCCCAGTAAGAGCAAGGCCCTGGGTTCAACACCTTCCCACCTCCCACAAACAAAGAAATCTGACATGTACTGTACAACATTTAACTTAGTCTCGGCCTAATGGTTGCCTAGAATCATACTGGTTAAAAAACTTGGTTACATATTTTAATTCAAACTTCCAATGAGTGGATACAATATATTTATTGGCCATCCCCCTTTTTTTTTTTTTTAAATATATATTTATTTAGTTGTATGGGTTTTTTGTCTGCATGTATGTCTGTGAACTATGTGCATGCCTGTTGTGGATAGCCCTGGTCTTGTATTTTGATGCTGATTCCACTTTCCCAGGAGGGGCTGCAGACGGAGTGAATCCGTACACAGGTAACTTCTTGTGAACCTTTTGCCCACCTTAATTTGTAAAACAAAGGCTAGAGCCAGTGATTGGGCAGTAGAAGGAGAGGTGGAGCAGAAAAGTTTGGGAGGAGAAGAAAGGAGGAGGAGAAGCAAGATGGAGGCAGATGTACCTGTCTCTAGTAGTCTCTAGTAGTCATCAAGGTTAGGTAATTGGGTTAGCAATTCTAAATGTGGACATCTTGTGTACTGAGTATTTGCTAATATAAAATCCACTGGATAACCTTTACGCATTAAGAGTCTTATTTCTACTGGGTACTGGGAATTATTATATCTACGGCATGGGGGTGGCACAGTTGGCCCAGGAGCCATGCTTAGAGCCCTAGACTCCACGGAGCTGACTGGCGGAGGCAGCAGCCATGCTAACATTTCGTGGGATTGGTGGCCACTGGCCAGCCAGAGCCACCTTTAGTGTGGGAACTTAGAGCGGGAACATGGCAGAGGCCGGGAGCTTGCTGGACGTGCCAACTTTTCTAATACCTCTGGCAACACATGCCTGGTATTTATGGAGGTCAGAAGAGGGCATCAGAACCCCGGGAAATGGCGTCACAGATAGCTGTGAGTGGGTGCTAAGAACTGAACACAGGTCCTCTAAAAGAACAGTAAGAGCTCTTAACCCATGAGGCGTCTCTCCAACCCTATGGGCTTTTCTTTTAGTGACAGGAGCCATACTCCAATCTGCTGGCTAAGTGAACTTTCAAAACCTTATGCATTCACAGCAAAGCTGTGTTTACAAAAGGACTTTTCAAATTTCTGAATAAGTGAGTCTAACTTCTCCATGCTCTCAGACTGAAGTGAAGAAAGACTAGTAGTCCATCTTGACATACACCTCTTTTTTCAAGGGAAGAATTGCTCAGCAGGGGTGCATGTCTGACTTGGCTACCATTATGTGCAGTCTTCCTAGGCATGCTGTCTTGGGCATGTCTGTCAGAGGCAGCTCACACTTCCAAGCTCATCCTCTGTTGTGGAGCCTGCACTCCTTAGGACTAACGGTGACACAAAGCTGTGCTACGCTACAACCACTGCATTTGAAGATCAGCCTCACCCATCTGAGATGCAATCCCATCAGGCATTTCAAGAAATAAAGGCCCTGATACAGAAATACTGTTTCAGCTGGCAATTATTCATGTACTTTCACTTGCCAAGTTAGCAGGCTTCCCGGCTCTCCAGGCTGCCAGCAGTGCCTCTTGGCTGTTTCCTTCTAACCTGTCCTGACATAAGGATGCATGCACAGGGCATTAGGAGCACTGCTTCTTTTACCATTTCACTTCAGAAGGTCCTTTCTTCCTCACTAACTGGAAGCTACAGAGAAACTGTGGCCTTACAATCTAATACCAGGACTGTACTCTGCACATGAAAAGTAACAGAAATGACTGAGAACAGGAACCACGCAATTGCGGCAAGCCCAGGCTGACAGCTGGTGAAGGAGCCGCAAGTGCAGCACTGGAGAAGGCAGATTGCCTTGTTTCCAAGAAAGGCCTCATCTGAACCACCTCAGAAACTATGTCAAAATGTCATCTTTTAAAGCTCCCATCAAGGGCTGGAGAAATGATTCAGAGGTTAGGAATGTGTAGTGCTTTCAGAGACCAAAGTTTGGGTCCCAGCACCTATGTCAGGTGGCTCCCAACTGCCTGTGACTCTTGCTCCAGGAGCTCCATCTTGAGCAATGGTACTCACATGCACATACCCACACACAAATGCACATATACACACAATTAAAAATAAAATAATACATCTTAAAAAAATAGAAGACTCTCAGGACTGAGGCGGATGATGTTATTTTCAGAAAATGAATTTTCAGATATTCAAATGACGCAACCCATTGAAGGAAAACCACCAGTTTACGAGGCTCTCCTTAAATTCAGATGGACTATTAGGAATCCTTCCAGTTCCACTGAGTATGGAATCCAGGTCTGACATATCACAGGCTCACTCTGTCATGCTGAGTTCAGTGGCTGATGAAGATCATGAGGCCATCCAGAGGACAGCTGGCCATGAGGAGGTTGCTAACTCCGTACGGGATCCATCCTCCTGGGCTCAGCCCCCGCTGTTCAGGATGTGGGTTCTTGAGAGTTTCTTCAGCATTTAACTAACTCTTTGTTGGCTGAAGGTGCTGGGACTGTTTCTCCACACATGAACTGATCCTAAGAAGAAGAAGAAATGCTATTGACCACCAGGTGTTTGTCCCACAAATGCATTAATATCACTTTCATTTGGCTACAAAATCAATTTGGCTATTAAGTTTTTTCACTGTTCTATCACCTTTCTTTAACTTCCTTCTTTTAATACTAGCAATGGAAAAAATCACGATGTAAAATTTAGAGGGAAATCCAGTAATATTATAAAAATGCCAACAAATTTAGTTTAAAAAAAGCCTTATGCCGGGTGGTGGTGGCGCACGCCTTTAATCCCAGCACTTGGGAGGCAGAGGCAGGAGGCCAGCCTGGTCTACAGAGTGAGTTCCAGGACAGCCAGGGCTACACAGAGAAACCCTGTCTCGAAAAACAAAACAAAACAAAAACAAACAAACAAACAAACAAACAAACAAACAAAAGCCTTATGTACTAGGACTAACTTGCTCAGGGATGGACTATGTGCTGTATGGTCTTAGCCCTTGATCTACCCAATAGATATTAGTGACTATCCCAGTTGACACAACTGGAGACAAAGGAACATTCTAAAGACTTACTTTTACTTTTTCACTTGTGTGTATGTGTACCCCACATGTGTGGGGTGCCCATGAGGTTAGAAGGCGGCACCAGATTCCCTAGAGCTGGAGTTGCAGGTAGCTGTGAACCATCACTGTGGGAGACATAAATGTCCACTTCTTTTGGAAGCTCTTAGCCACTAATCCATCTCCCCAGACCAATAACATTTTATTTTTGTACAGAAAGCTGGTGTCAGCACTAGAACCAGAATCTAAAACTATGCTGAAGTTTAGCCCTGAGGTCATTAGTTAATAAGCAGTGTCTCATATCTTAGCTAGGGAGCAACCAGTTCCCAGAAATAAACATGTCACATCTTTCAAGTTTTTATTTATTTATTTATTTATTTATTTATTTATTATTTTTATTTATTTATTTATTTTTGGTTTTTCGAGACAGGGTTTCTCTGTGTAGTTCTAACTGTCCTGGAACTCACTCTGTAGACCAGGCTGGCCGCGAACTCAGAAATCCGCCTGCCTCTGCCTCCCAAGTGCTGGGATTAAAGGCGTGAGCCACCACCGCCCAGCTCTTTCAAGTTTTTATATTAATCAGATCAGTATCTGGCCATTCAAATATGTAAGCTCTTCAAAATGAGTAATAAAAAGACTGTCTTTGTGTGTTTCCCAACACATACCTGCAACAGTAACTACTTGTACATGAAGTACAGACTCTGACCTTTCATCCTGGTGAAAGCTACCACAGAACTTTCCCAGTTATTACACATCTCCTAGAGTGTGATCCCCAAAGAGTCAGTCCCTAGTCTGTCTCTGTTGTTCTTTGGTCCATAAACCATTTTAATATAAGAATGAATCATTACATTTCTGTATTATTGTCTAAATTAACACCTGCTTCTCACAAAGTTCTGTGCTTTGGCCCAACTTACCCTATATTCATTTTAGAATTTATCCTTAAGACTGTTAAATTCCTTACTTAAGATTCCAAAGCACTAACAACTTTGGGTGGGAAGTAAAGGCATTTACCCCTTTCCTATTGCCATTCTTTTTTTTTTTTTTAAAGATTTATTTATTTGTTAGTTATATGAGTACACTGTTGCTGTCTTCAGACACGCCTGAAGAGGGCATCAGATCCCATTACGGACGGTTGTCTTTGTCCCACCATGTGGTTGCTGGGAATTGAACTCAGGACCTCTGGAAGAGCAGTCAGTGTACTTAATCACGGAGTCATCTCTCCAGTCCCCATTGCCATTCTTATTGGATACAAAGGAACATGAAACTATTAACATTGCATCTAAGAATTAAATCTCAAACAAGGTATACTCTATACATACATTAGGCAAGCAATAAAATCTTCTGCCAGGCAGTGGTGGCGCACGCCTTTAATCCCAGCACTTGGGAAGCAGGAGCAATTCTGAGTTCAAGGCCAGCCTGGTCTACAGAGTGAGTTCCAGGACAGCCAGGGCTACACAGAGAAACCCTGTCTCAAAAAAACAAAACCAAAAACAAAACAAAAGAAAGAAAAAAAAAGAAAATGCAATCTTCTAGAAATGTCCTAGAGCTCTAAACAGACTAAACTAAATATTAAATACAAGAAAAATGCCAAAAGGAAGAACATCAACTAAAATAACCTTTATGATAATTTTTCATTCATCAACTTTCATTACAAAGCAATTTCTTTATTGCTCTCTCCAAAGTGATAAGTTACATAATTTAAACTTGAACAAGATTAGCATACAGCTACTGACAATTTTTAAAAGCATTTTATAAATAGCCCTTCATATAGCACAGGTTAAGAAACTCTTCTAGGCTGGGTGTGGTGGTGAACACCTTTAATCCCAGCTTTTGGGATGCAAAGACAGGCAGATGTCTGTGAACTCAAGGCTAGCTTGGTCTAAATAGTGAGTTCCAGTACAGCCAGGGATACATAAAAGTCCCTGCCTCAAAAAACAAATAAACACACACCCAAAACTCTTCCACTCTATCAGACAGGCTGCTTTAGGTCTTTGTCATTAGCTCACACCACCCATCATCCCCTTTAATATAACCCTTACTTTGTCATAAATCACTTTTATAATGAGTGAGCAGCTAGGACACGTTGCCACATCTTCTCCATTTTCCAAATCTTCCTACAACGCAATCAAACAACATATGGTCAGCATAGCCAACTTCCCACAAACCTCTCCTACGTCTATGTGAAAGTCTTTGGTTGGGTAACAGTACAAAGAACTTTACCCCAAGTCTCATCTAGGAAAAGAACCAGGGAGATTAGGTTGGTTCAATCGCCTCCAAAACCCTGGGGAAAATCGAGTTCCCTTCTCTAAAGAAGCTCCAAGGGCCTGGGGGCGGGGGCTGGGGGAGTGGGAATTAAGGGCCGGCCTAGGGAGAACAGAGCTCTTGACCAGACCATGTATCTAGGGGCGGGGGTTCAGAAGAACACGTGGATGACTGAGCCGTCTCTAGGACACCGGAAGCGAAAATGCGCATGTTCAAGGAGTTGCCGGCGGGGCCTTTAGAGTACCTTGGTGATGGAGAAGTTATCTCCACAGGGGCAGGGGTAGAAATATGTCTCCGAGTCCTCGTCATATTGAAAGTCCTCGATCTCCACCTCGTCGTGAAACACCGCCATGGTCACCGGGTCAGCACCGCATCAGTTTGCCTTAGCTGCGCCCAGGCAGGGTAGGCCGGGGCTTCGCGGCCCACCCTGGAGCAGAAACAGTCACTTCCGGTCGCACAGGCAATGACGTAACTTCGACCGCCGCTGCCAAATGGGTGACCGGGTCGCGGTCGCCATGGAGATAACGCTATTAAAGACGGCACTTCCTGCACAGCAGGGTTGCGCAGTTCTCCGTCTGGGTGCCAACGACCAATGGTGTGAAGGGCTCCCTCACATGGTGGTTACGTCACTCCGGGACCCGGGGAGTTTGGGCTTGGGATCTAAACAAGTTTTCTAAGCCGGTGGAGTCTTGTTCTCCATCGCTGACTTCAGAGAACATTTAAAGAGTTGTCAGAGGCTACTCCCTTTTGAGATGGGGATCACTGAGGCTTAGGGAGCCACACAGCGTCCTCTCCAGTCCTCCTCGACAAACAGCGCTCCTGCAATTGCGTTTCAGGCGACCTTGAGCTCCGAGTGACTCCTGGCCTGTTATGAGTTCCTGCCTGCAGGTACATCGCTGCCTCTCCCACCCCAGCCACCTCCAGATACCCCGATTGTGTTGTAGAGGCCCAAGATCTGCAAGACAGGGACGAGTTCTAGCCATATTTTAAATATTCACTGCAGTGGTGGGCACAGTAGCAGTAATAACACCACTTTTAATTATTAATTTTAGTAGGTCAACTATACATTAAACGTAAGTCTGTTGATCTTGAGGTTCAAAAATCCATTTTATTCATCCTTAATATAGATTCAGAGACTGGGCATCTTGCCCAAGATTACATACCTAGGCTATAATGAAGGGCCTGACTGTCTCTAAAGCTTAGGAACAAATTATTTATGTGAACTTTAGTTCTTGATAAAAGGAATGGTGTCCCTGGTAGTTTCGTCAGCGTGCAGCCTCTTCTTTGAAGCTAGAATCGAATATCAGATGAAAAGCACTTTGTTCTGAAAGCTGTACTGGGCTTGTTTTGCTTACAACCAGGGACTTCAGATAGTAATACATTGCTGTATTACTAAGCAATTACTCATCTCACTGGAAGAGTGCAGTGTAGTGAAAAGCCATTGTGGCAGAACTGGATCAGAGTCCAACTTGAAGGGCTCTGGGAGTTGGAAAATTACATTCTTTGGTTCTTACTTCCTCTTCTGAGAATAGATCCTTTGGAATCTAATATTCTTTTGCACGAACGAGAATTAATAGTTCAGCAATCATGTGTGGCTTATAGAGTTTACATTTCTGTAACAGTGTTTAAGTATGTACAGTTGTTTGCATAAATTACCAATTTTATGCTTGTTGAAAGGACACTATATTTTGAAGCCTTTTTGAAGTGTGAAAACCTAAAGGCAGAGAAGCCTTTGGGAGGAAAAGTCCAGAACTTAAACAAGTGTATGGAAGGTTATTTCAAAGATCTCAATTTCTTTTTTTTCTTTTTTCCTCTTTCTTTCTTTCTTTCTTTTTTAACCTCAAGATCAACAAACTTACATTTAACGTATAGTTGACCCACTAAAATTGATAATTAAAAGTGGTGTTATTACTGCTACTGTGAATATTTAAAATATTTCTTTCTTTATTTTTTACTTTTACATAATTGGAGATCTACACAGCAATTAGGAGATATTTGTGGCCTGTTACGGGTTAACTGTAGCCTGTCTAGGCAGAAGAGAAATCCAGTGGAAGTCTTCTATCCTTGTAGATATAAGTACCTCCCAGGTGGCCTATGGGACACAGGAAGAAAACTGATTTTTTAGTGTCTATTTTTAGGTCAGATGATCGTTAGTTCTTAAGAACCATTCTTGAATGTGCAGAAAAGGATGCAGTTGTTGGTAGGGAATGGCTTGGCAAGTATATCAATCTGTAAGCCCAGCACTTACACAAGCAGGGGCAGAGGCACAGAGACGGTGGATTCCTGGAGCACAGTGGCCAGTTAGTTGGTGAGCTCTAGGTTTGGGAAGAGGCTATGAGCCACATGAGGCTCATAGTGTGTGTAAATTGTTAGATCCTTTACTTAAAAAGCAAACAAGCAAAGGACTGAAGAGCTTGTTCATCAGTTAATAGCACTGCCTGCTATTCTTAAACACCCAGGTTACATTCCTAGCACCTTCATTCAAGTTAGTTATGTCTATAACTCCAGTTCCAGGACACCCTTTTCTGGCCTCTGAGGGCACCAGGCATGCACATGGTGCACAGATGTACATTCAGGGAAAATACCCCTGCACAATAATAATAATAATAATAATAATAATAATAATAATAATATGGAGTTGGAGAATTGGCACACTGGTTAATAGCACTCATTGCTCTGCTAGAGGACCTGGGTTCGATTCCCAGTACCCACATGGAGGCTCACAGCTGTAACTGCAGTCCCAGGGGATCCAGCTTCCCCTTCTGACTTACATAGGTATCAGGTACACACACACACACACACACACATATATATATATATATATATATGTATGTATGTATGTATGTATGTATGTATATACATATGTATACATACATATATATGTGTGTGTGTATATATATATATATATATATATACACACACACATATATACCTGTAGGCAAACACCATAAAATACTGAAATAAAATGCTTTAAGTAATAAATTTTTAAAACATTTCTTTTTACCAGTACTGGGAATCTAACCTTGGATCTTTTGCATGCCAAATTCATGCTCTACTTGCTTAGCTAGACTCCAAGTCCTGATCTTTTAGAAAGCAATTCAGACCCATCAAAAACAATTTTCTGGGGCATCTTAAAGACTGAAGTTATAGCCAGCTAGCTTTTCTCTGTAACTTCTCAACAAATCATTTGCACATACATTATTTAAAATAGAAAAAGAAAAACTAATGAGCCATTTATTTATGGTAGTTTATGGTTCTGGATAATTCTTATGTGTGTTATATCATTAGGATAACACAGTGAGGTGCAGATGGGGTGTATCTTTAGTACTGGGAAACGAGGTTTAGGGACTAAAGAATTTGCTAAGAAGTCATTTGCTCAAAAGTCATGGTGCCAACTTGGACTCCTTTAATCCTAGAACCAGACTCTTAATAAATAACTCTGCTATGCCTGGTCTGTTTCTGGCAGAATGAGAGGAAGCCAGCAGGGCTGAAGCTAGTAGGAACCTCTCAGCAAGTTGTAGGGCCCTGATCCCCAAACGTTTTTTATACTCTCCTGCCATCTCTGGCTCCTGTTTTGCCAGAATCTTAAACTAGAGTCTTGACTTCCTGCTTCAATTGGGCAACCATTTAAAATTACAAAGATCATGTCCTTGTTCTGAACTTTCTTCAGTTGCTCCAGGTGCCCTTCAGGGAAGTTTCGTACCTTCACATTAGCCTCCTCTGTGACCCAAGGACACATATACAGCTTCCTGTCATTCTCACCTAGCTCCTCTAACTCGCCAGGGTTGTTTCTTGCTTGGGCTTTGTTCTTGCCAAGATTTCTGCTGCAGTGTTCTTCATGTCTCCCCTTCATGTCTCCTGGCTGCCTCAATCGGCTCTGCTCTCAACTCAGCTTCTGTCACCCAGCAGAGGCCTTCACTAATACTCCCCCCCACCCCCTTATCACTGGAGTGTATCTCCAGCCCCCAAACTCTTTTTTACCTGCCCCTAATACAGTCTGGCATTTCTCTACTTTGTCTGAAAATGATTTTAAATTTCAGTTCCATTTGCTCAGGAAGCACCATGGCCCATGCTATCTTGATTCCTGGGCTGTCTCGAGGTTCTGTGGGAGCCATCTGCACTCAGGCTGCTTTGTGGGGATTGACTGCCAGCACTTTTCGCCACCTTACCCTAGCCAGGTGAGTTGTCAGCCTGTGGTGTCATGTGGGTTGATTCTCAGAAATCTGATCTGCTGATGGTTTGTGGGGGAGAGGGAGTCCTTCGAACTGAAGAGAGACAGCATGCTGGCTTTAGTGTGCATGCCATCAGATTGGAAACTCTGTTGGGTGTGCAGCTTATTGCTAGTAGAGTTTCAGTATTTTGTACTATCCACAATTAATTGTATTTTAAATAGCCATGATTTGGCGGGCAGGGGTAGGGTGTTGACAGGGAAAGCTAGTTTTATTATTTTATAAGGATAATGCTTAATAACCCAATTTTTCCTTCTTTTAAAAAGCTTAATGAAATCCAGAAGGAAAACTGACCACCTAGAGAGAACCGCCAGTGTCCTCCGCCGGGAGGTTTGTGTCTGTGGGGAGTGGGGGGTTCCTGGCTGGGCAGCTTGCACACTGACTGGCTTATAGGAAAGGCTTTAGGTGAGGCTGGACCCCATGAGGGACAGTCAGGGAAATTTTATCCTCCTGAGCAGGGTATTTGTACCTAATTAGAAAGCAATGGCTGAATAGTACTAAGATTGTCTACCAGGTTTGGCATGAGTGGGTGTTTTGGTGAGGGAGCACAGCCATGGCCAGGCCCCTCCTCACAGATACACTGAGGCGTGCTGCAGGAGAGGGAACTTGTAGAGCCTACACACTGTGAATGGCTTACCTTCTTTTCTTTTTTTGCCATCATGTGTCAAAGTCCTTGTTTGTCCTGCTTTTGAAGCACCTCCTAGCTCATCAGAGCAGCACTGACGTCTGAGACAGAAAGGTGGCCGAGCTCATTGCCCCTCCCCTGCAGCCTGTCAATCATGCCCAGGCTCTAGAAAGCTAAGCTGCCACCTGAAGGGTGCTGAGGCCTGGGAAATAGAGGATCCTCACCTTTGTCCCAGTGAGTAGCCCTGTTTCTGTTTCAGACACACAGTGGATATTTGCTTTGACTTTGTTGAGTAGTTCACACATACTCAGATGTATTTAGTTTAGTGCTGTACATCTCTGTAAAGCAAGGAAAATCCTATATCTATGTACTTCTACAAACATGGTCAGAAATTGTGTTGTTGCCATAGTTTCATTTTATGTTTCAATATAAGGAGACACTTCAACATATATACTGTTTAGGCCCTACTTTTAAAGCTTAATTCTGCTTCAAAGAATTGCTTTGGTGCTAAGGTGATTGTTGCTTCCACTTTGATTTTTTTTTCTCTTTGAGAAGTATTCAGCAGAGTAAGTTAATAGACATATAGGAATCAGATGTTTCCCATTGATAGATCTGAAAACACACACAAAAGCGCTGATCGTGTGAATATATAAGCTTCATGAAAGTGAAATCTTGTCAGATTAAAGAGAAAATGGCTTACATCACAAGCTTGTGTGTATACTTTTTGTGGCCTATGGAAGCGGGTGGATAAATTAGGACAAACTTTGTCCAAAGGTCTGGGTAGTTAAGCAAGTTCATCACTGAACAGCATCTTTGAGGTGCAGACAGCCATGGACGGATGTAAGCCAATCAGGCTTGCTGTGTCCAATCAAACATGACTCACCAAAGTACTGAGGTCTGGCCTGCAGGTAATCGTTACCAGAGTTTAAAGTAGAATCACCATTCAGGATCTTATAGGGCAGAAGAATCGGGGCTTTGAGGAGGTTCTTGTGATCCTGGTGTAGGACAAAGAAAGGCTACAGTAAGTCTGACGGTGTGACTGAAAGCTGAGCACCTGATACCCAGGACAGGAAGCACAGGACTACAGCTCTGATCTTGTTGCTGTCTTTAGGGGAAGAAATTTCTAACTTAATTCCCCCCTTTATATTTCTAACTTTTATTCTCCCAAACCGAATGAGAAGTGGGAGGAAATGGGAGGAGCTGAGGAAACTAGATGATCTCTGGGGCAAGTACCTCAGCATTGTGTGGCGTTGAGGAAGACTCAGTCCCCTCCGGACGGTTCTCCCAGCCACAGAGATAGGGCAATAAAGTACATGGTAACAAACAGCATACACTTGCTATGGGCCAGCAACATTAAAAGCGCTTTTGTTTGTATCATCTACTTCAGCGCCCCCAGCAACCCTATGAAGCAAAGGTGTTACTGGTTCAGTTCATAGTCGAAGGCACCAAGGACATTAACTTGAGTTACATGGTGGTAGTAGTGCCAGCATTTAAGTCTGCTCTTTCTCACTGTGGAGTCCATCTGTTGGCAGCTATGCTCTGCTTCTTTCTGAGCTGTTCAACATAAAGCCAGTGGCATGGTAGGCCATGTCTGATGATACAGGAAGGTACTAGAGAACTGTGAACAAAAGGCTGACTAGTAGTTGATAGAATAGACTATGTCACAGAAAGAGATTAGGATCGGGAGTATAGGTAGAACGGACATTGCTTGGTGACACAAGTCTGTAATCTTAGCACTAAGGCAGAGGATAGCAAGCTCCAGGCCAGCCTAGGCTATGTAGACAGACCCTGTCTTTTTTTTTTTTTTTTAAGGTACAGGCATAGAGGGCTGTCATGGAAATCACCTACTTGTTCTCCAAGACAGGAAGAAGAAGGGATTAACAACAAGCAGAGAAAGAGAGGCAAGGGGTTTTACAGCAGAGGACAAAGGATAGAAATTTCAGGAGCTATTTTGAGGTAGTAAGACTTTTTCTAGTGAAACTTTTTTAAGTGATCTCCCTTTGAGAGTTGGTTAGACCTGGAAGTCCTGTTGAAGAAAAGGCCAGACTGAGCTAGCACCAAGGTGGCAGGTTTCCAAAGCATCCCCTGGTGGGGCTGGTTGGAGTCCTTCCATTGAGGGGACTGCATTTGATCAGCCCCTGACCAGTGCCACAGTTGGAGTTGAACAGAAGAAAGTTGAGGGGAGTCATGTGTGTCTTCTACCCTCGGTAATATCCAAGTTTAGAGGAGGAAGAGGAGTACAGAGCAGAGGCGGAATGAAGGACGTGGAGACATCTTCCATGTGATGGGTTCTAAGGCATGGATAACCTTCACTGAGTACTTCCCAAGTCACTCAGCAAAATCAGGCGGAGAGTAGTGTGTCCCAAAACTCCCAGTAGGAAAAGGCTCTGTGGTGTTCTTGTTTTAAGGTCATGAACGCTTATATTTTGGAAAAATATAATGATTTAAGACATAAGCACACAAGCCAAGCATTGTGGTGCACATCTTAATCACCACTCGGGAGGCAGGGTCAACTGAGTTCAAGACCAGCCTGGTCCACTTAGTAACAGGCCAGCCAGGGCTGCATAGTGAGACCCCCAACTCAGAAAACAAAGGCAAGAAGGAAGCAGTGAGTACACACCCAGTGTTCTGATTCTTTGTTCTTTAAAAAGTGCTTGATGCTTTCTCTCTGCTGTTAGTGTGCTGTGGACTTCTTACTCAGAAGCAACTGTGCCCTCCCTCGCCTGGCCTACTCTGAAGGGGACTTTAGATGCCAGGCAGGGTTGCTGAGGGCATCGCACCACAGAGCTCTTCAGGATGCCAACACCCAGATGGATACTGGTTACATAGTCCCTGTAAGGACGTTTGTATTCAGAGTGAGACAGCATTGTAGTACGTCTTACAAAGTTCATTCAGTTTACACACTGATGCAGAGCGAAGCCATGTGTGCTGTGCCTTGTTGGGCTGATTCCCAAAACCACATGTCTCTAAGCCCCAGACCTCTCTGCTTCAGGTCGTGGCTGCAGCTAAGGTGTGTGAAATCACTCACGAGTCTCCATCAGTGAAGAGCCTCTGTTTGCTTGTTGCTGATAAAGACTTTTCCTTTAAGGCTGGCCAGTGGTGAGTGGAATTTCCCTTGTCCAAGTGTGTGCATTTATGAAAGTGCTATCAGGCAGCATATTTTCTTCTGGAAAGAACTTTTCCACCAGGAGAGGAATTTTGGGTCATTTCTGTTTTGGCATGGACAGCTTGATTCTTTTGGTTGGAACCCATGTGTTCCTCTGTCTGTCTGAAACCTACTTCTTGTAGTTCAGTTTTGTATGAAGCCAAGTGTTGATCTGTGGAACCACAGCTCGACAGTTGTGTCTGCAGATAGTCACCTGATGTGCTCCAGTTATGGTTGCTGGGCACTGATGTCTAAAATCAGTCTTTGTTTTAATGGAATAGATAAAGTGGCTGAAAAGGGCCTTGGCCTTAAACTCGGAAGTCTGCGTGCACCACACCTGGCTACCTTATCTTTTTGAGAAACAGGTCTCATTGAACTTAGCACTTGTGATGATTAAAAAATTAATGAGGACAGATGTTAAGCCAGCCTTGTATTACTGGAATTTTCCTGTCTTTATTTGAGTGGACATTGGTCTATAGTTTCCGTTCAGTGTCTTTGATCCTCAGGGTAATACCAGCTTCATTAGAGTAAGTTCCACAGTGTCCTTTCTCTTCTGTTTGGGGCAGTTTCTGAAGGGTTGCTTTTAATTCTACTTTAAGTGTGTGTTGCATTTCCCCAGTGATGGACGCCACCTGACCCGAAGTTCTTACTGTAACTTACATTTTATTAGTTCAGTTCTTGAGCTGGTGTAGATCGGATCAGGTTTTTCTGTTTCTTTTTGGTCCATCTTTGCTAGTTGATATCTTCTTAGTAATATGTGTGGTTCATCTAAATTATATCTTAGCATAATAATTCATCATAAAATTCCTGAAGATTTTTTTTTATTTTTGTAAGATTAGTTATACTTGTTCATCTTTTATTAATTTATAGTTTATCATTTTATCAGTCCAACTAAAATGTTGTCAGTTTTGTTGCCTGCTGTTGACAACTTTTTAAATTACTGCAACAGTGATGGTTTGTTCGTCTGTCCTTTTAGGGTTGATTTCTTCATTCCAGGAGTCTCAGTGGTTGGTGGGTTTTCAATTTGCTCCAGTCCCCAACAGCTAGAACGAGAGAGAATGATAGAATTGGCAGTGAAATACACAGATCACCCTCCTGCTGTCTGGGTTCACAATAAGGTGAGCAACTGCTTTGAAAACTTTTTTTTTTTTTTTTTTTTTATGTGCATGAGTATTTTCCCTGTTTGTTTGTGCACCATCCACGTATCTCTTTCTCTCGGAGACTGTCAGAGTCTCTGGAATTGGAGCCACTGATGGTTGTGAGTCACTGTGCAGGTGCCCAGAACCAGATCTGAGTCCTCTGTAAGAGGGACAAGTGTTCTGAACTGCAGAGCCATCTCTCCAGACCCTCAGCTGACTTTTTTGTAGAGACCTGAGCATCTCTGCCTCTCATTAAGTTTGTGTTCTGGTCAGTTGGTTTGCTTGTAACCTGAACCTGGACGGACAAGGGTCTTGAATGGCAGGTGTTGAGTGAGAGGACCAGGGATGAGAAATAAACTTAGGCCAAGCAAGTCTATTAAGAAGTACAGCATCCTATATACTAATTAAAACGGGGAAATGCCCAAGGTCAACAGAGAGCTACATCAGACACTGTTGGCCAAAAGAACACAGGATACCTCAGACACAGCTGGCTAAGGACTGATAACCGCAGCCCCGGGGGAAGAGTCAGGTTCCCGAAACTACAACCTTGAGTCCTTCGAGGCACTAGCTCCAACCTCAGACAGGCCCTACCAAGTTCATTCCTGGACAAGGACACAAAACTAAGTTCCTTTTGTCCTTTAATCAGGACCTCTGAGAAAGTCTTGGGTCAGTCTGGCCCCATGCACTTGGCGTTGGATGTGCAGGGTACAAACTCACACTGAGCTCCCCGGGAGAGGTGGAGAAGAAGCTCATTTGGTGAATTGTCTTAAAGGGGTTGGTAAACGTTTTCACCGAGCAGTCTATACAATGTTTGAAAATCACCTTTGTTATGTAAATAATCTTTCTATAACCATCCTAAAGTAAGGAACTTCTGCCTAGTATTTGGAGGGGAACCATGTGCTGTTACTGATAGTCAGTGAACCTGAGTCTGTGGTGCTTACTCTGTCATGGAGGCCTCTTCACATGGGGTTCTGAGAGGGCCCAGATCTAACTTGCTTAGACCTGGTGCTGAATCCCGAGGCTCACCCTTGACCCTGCACACATTGCCCTCCATATCTGTTAGAAGCCAGGAACAAGATGAACTTTAATTTTGGCCTTCTTTCTTTCTGTTGCCCCTTGTTCCTTACCATAGCGTGACTTACGTTTACCTACAATCTCCATCCCATCTCAGCCTTTGATCATCTCCTTAACCAAAGTGGCCCCAGAAACACAGCACCGTTTCGTTCCCCCCACCCTGGGAATTATTGACAGTCAACAAAAAGAGAACAGAAAACAAGAACTAACTTAATTCTCATCGCTGGGTTTCTAAAGGTTGCAGAGAATTCTTGTTTGTGTAGGAACTGCGTGTAAGGAGAGGAAGGAAGGCCGGGTGGTGGTGGCGTACACCTTTAATCCCAGCACTTGGGAGGCAGAGGCAGGCGGATTTCTGAGTTCGAGGCCAGCCTGATCTACAGAGTGAGTTCCAGGACAGCCAGGGCTACACAGAGAAACCCTGTCTCTAAAAACCAAAAAAAAAAAAAAAAAAAAAAAAGGAGAGGAAGGAAGCCAACAGGAGCAAGTCTTACCTGAGCACCAGGACAAATGGATGGTGGGGTGGACATGGAGCATTGTTCTACAGAACAGCTGGGAGAAAAGGTTGACTGTAGTGGCTACAGTTTGGTTCACTTAGGACAAGAGCCACCCAAAGAATCAGAACCAAGCCGTATTTGTAGGAAGTAACATGCCCTTGTGGCTGAAGAGACCTTCTGGGCAGTGAAAACTTGCAAACTATATCACGTTCTTGGTCCATCCCCTGGTATGGATCTTCAAAACAAGGAAACTCCTTCTCCATCCTGCGTGGGTCAGTGCAGTCAAGGCATGCAGTGTTCTTGGACTGGGAGGCTCAACACAAGGAAGGTGGTTCCCCTTAAATTGTTGGTGGATTTGTTATAACATTCAACAAGAGTCAGAACTGGTCTTACGGATAGACAAGTGACTAGAGTTTACGAAGGGCTCTGGCTGGCCAGAGAATGGCAAACTTGGCTCTGGCGGGCCTTGCTCTCCCCTCCCCCGCTCCCTCTGCTTTGCTAGAAACCATTAGATCACATTCCTCAAGCTACCTGCCAAGGTCTATTCCCTTATTGACCACTTCCTCCTCCTGAGGCTGACTGCCAAGGTCCAACTGTCAAAGTATTGAAGCCCAGCAATCAAAAGTCTCCTTTTGGCTCACCTAATTAACATGCCCAATTAAAACTAAACACCTCATCCTAACCTGGGGTTTCCCTCTTCACCTTTGTAAACCACCATTTGCTCATGGGCCTTGTCTATCTCCTCTCTATCCAGGAGCAGTCCTTTGTTCCGCCCCTTCAGAACAAATAAACATTCCCCTCTCCCTTGTGCCTTTCCCCTTCTCTCTGGTCCTCTATCTCCTATCTTTGTTTCTTGTTCCATGCCCTCTCTCCCTCTGGGGCAAATCAGTCTCCTTTGTGCTGAGAAGTTCGTCTTACTCCTTTCAGTTTACTTGGGACGGAAAGAACTGGAACAATTCTGAACAAGAACAGGACAGGAAGGATGTGGACGGCACACACCTGTAATCTCAGCTGGAGGTTTGTAGTTCAGGGCTAGCCTGGTCTACTCAGTGAGCCCTGTCTTAAGCCAACAGTGACAACAAGAAGATCACTTAAAATTTTAGGAGTAAAGTAACGTGATAATAATCAAAACAGTGCAGAATTGGTAAAGGACAGACACAGGAGTTCAGAAAGACACTGACAGGCGCCCCCATTCCAATTTGAATAAAAGCGCTAAAGAAGCAGGTGGAGAAGGGATAGCTTTTCCAGCAGAGAGCATAGGAACATAGTATGTTTACATAAAGACATGAAAACCTTGGGCCTAAACCTCATACTTTACATTCAGAATTTAAATGGCTGTAGATAGATATGAAGCATGAGACTATAGTTCTAGTTAAGAAGACTGGAAATATTTGAAACTTAAGTAGAGAGTTATATAGCACCAAGAGGAAGGACTGTAAAGGAACAAAGATTAAACCTTTTCTGCAAAGACAATTAACAGAATTAAATATAACCTCCGGCTGGAGGGGAGAGAAAAGATGTTGACCATTCATTAACTACCAGGGAAATGAAGACTGCAGCTGTACCTGGTCGGGTACAGACAGTTGCCTGGTCTGCTCTACACGGTGGGAGTTGCCACCAGCCATTATGAAGTCAAATTTGTCCTGAAACCATTTTCAGGAGGCTCCTTCCCTCCTGAGCTGACTCTTATTGAGCTGTTACGGTGGACAGTGGGAATGTGTCTGGTAGCAGCAGGCTGCTCAGTTGTTGTGGGATGGAGTGCTTAAAGTCATCTTCCATGGCCCTGGCAGAGCAAGGAGTTCAGGACAGCTGTTTCTGGTCTGCACCAGTTGCTGTGGAAACAGAAAATCTCTTCAAGTGTAAGATAGTGCTCTGAGTAGCCCAGAGGCCCTTTTACTGCTTGTGTTAGGGAGTGCAGTGGTTTGACTTGTGTGTCTGTGCTCCGCTGGCAGCTTCTCACACTCTACTTCCTAAACTAGAGTGGCTTTCTTCGTTGCTGTTACACATAGGAAGAGGCATCAGAGAAATAGTCTCTTGGTCTCTTTTGCTCTTGGCAGAAGAGAGAAGCGCATATGCAGATGAGCAGGGCTGCAGCAGGGGGCGGAGGCTGCAGCAGGGGGTGGAGCCTCTTCTCAGGGCTTGAAGGATGGAGCAGGTTTTCAGCAGCGCTGTGGCCAGTGCAGCCACACCTCGAGTTACATTCTGAACCAGCAGCTCCCTTGCTGCTGCTTCTGTCAAAATGAAAGCCCACTCCTGTCATGTTACACTCCCACATATTTAAAATAGGTACGTTTAGGAGTTTTTGCCCTAGAGAAAGGATTTCCATTCACTTAACAGTTCTCTACCAAACACCTATTTTATGAATTAGAGGTTTTCTCCCCCTTAGATTTTTATCTAAGTTTGGTCATCTTAAGTTGTAGAATCTTGAATTAAATCCCTGTCCAGAGTGTCTCCTGCTATCTGGTTTGTGACGTCCAAAGACTGAATGCCAAGGCTTTACCCTCCAAAAGCATGTGGTGTGATACGTTACTACTTCTAAATTCTGTCCATTTATGCCAGGAGCTTGCTGTGAGGCAAAACTGTGCTTTCAGTGTATTCACAGAATCTTCCTGGATTCTGGTTTTAGAAGGAGGCAAGAAAGAGGTAGACACACCGGTAGTGTTTCTTCTCTGAGAGCCATAGTGACCGAGACATCTTTTCCTATAGAATCTGATGGAGTGTCATGGTGGCTGGGGTCATCCAATCTGCTGTCCTATTTCCACACTTGGCAGCAGAGGCTCAGAAAAGTTTAATGATATGTGGCAATGGTAAACCTCTCAGATTCATTGCCTCCATCCTAGAACCATCCTGAAACAAAATTTATAGTTATAGTAAAGAAATATAAAACTGAAAAAAGCACCCTAAACTCACAATTCTCTAGCTGAAATACAGAGGAGTAAGGAAGGAAAGTGACTCACAATTAAAGAATATTTCCAAACGAGTCAAGTTTGGGCATATGGAAACCACAAGATAGAATGAAGTACCCAGAGGACTTTAAAAGCAGTTACCACAAATATATATGGTCTGTCTGTGCGGCTGATACGGGCCCGCTGTGTGTGGACAGAGGGACATGCATGTCACCACCTAGGCTGTGGTCTTCAGAACAGTGAACAGAGCCGAGTGCAGTCTTCACACTACTTAGGGTCTGGGAGATTCCGGTGAACTTAGATTTCTGCAAAGCTGTCTGAGCTTATTTATAAATTATTTACATTGTTCATGTAAATCTTGACTGAGCTTCATGGAGAAGGGAGTATAGGATTTGCTAGTAAGGCTCCCCTCTGGATGTGTTCTGAGGCCGTTTCCAAAGAGCATTAGGGTGGAATATACCCTCTGAATGTGGGTAGGCAGCACCATCCTGTGGACTGAGTGGGGGAAAGATACAATACAAAGGGAAGACCCCCTCCTGGGCATTCTCTTCCTGTACTTCCAGGCTGCAATGTGCTAAGCAGATTGGCTTCTATGTCCTTATAGCCCCTCTGCCTCCCCACAGCCTAGAAACAATGGCTCCAGCTAGTTGACCATGCACGAAGACCTCTGAAGCTGGGAGCCAAAAGCAAACATTTGTACTTTTTCAGTTGTTTCCTCAGATAGTTGTTCACAGCAACAAAAACATTTGACTTAACAAATTTAGTCTGTGGCCTCAGCTCATTACAAATTGGCTTTGCCCATGTGAACAATCTGCGGGTCACTCAGAAATCCTCCTGACAGTCCCGTGCATTGCAGTGATGCCTTGCAGGTGATCAGAGCTCTGAATCTTAAAAAGCCCTCGTTTGTATTATGTGCAAATTTTTATGTTCTGAAAATTCCCACAGTGGCTGATTCCAAACTACCAATAAAGAATAACTCACAAAATTCTTGCAGATTTAGCCATCAGTTTAATAGGAGCCAGATCCAGGAAGCTACCAGTTATATGGGACATCTAGCCCTATCCTCTGGGTGCCACTTAAGTTCCCCAAATCACTGTGACAATGAAAAAAAATGTTGCCACAGGTTTCCTGAACACTCCATTAGAGGCATCTGGAGTCAATTGTGGTGTAAGTGACCTCACCAACTACTGGTACATTACACAGGCAGGGTGGTGTGAGACTCGGCCTGCGTGTACAGCCTCCTGCTGCCCTCCTGGCCACTAGAGGGAGATGTGAACAGACAGCTAGTGCCACAGTGCTGGGGCAAGTCTGCCCACTGGTCTGACTGGGTCTGCCAGCTCAAGAGCGACCCCAGGGCCTTACAGCTTGAGGGCACACCAGTCTCGTCTGGTCTTTCTCAGCTCAGAACATAGGAACTTGGCCAGTGAAGGCGTGCATACCCCAGAGGTTGCCCTGCCTGAGTCCATTGCTGCTTTGTCATCTCAGCGCCTCATCTGTGATGCTAATGGCAAATCTCTGAAGCAAGTTCCCTTGCTTAATACAGAATGGCTATGTCATATGGACCACAGAGTTAGAACAGCAAGCCGCACAAGTGTGCTGGATACGTAGAATCAAGTCCCAAAGCTCTGGGAGAATTGAAAACAAGCTGTGTAGATCGTACCAAAACTGATAGGCAGCAGAAAGTCAGCCTGGTGGTTTCACTTACATAGACGTTTGGTCTAAGACTTGCCCTGCACAGGACCAAAGGATCTTTTCTTTCTTGCTTCAGTGCACACTTGACTCTGAAGTGGCTCTCAGAGTAGGTGGAGAGTTCTTCTTTGACCCTCAGCCCACAGATGCCCCTCGAAATCTCGTCCTGATCGCTGGAGGGGTCGGGATTAACCCCCTGCTTTCTATCCTGCGCCACTCGGCAGATCTCCACCGAGAGCACGCAGACAAAGGAAGTGGCTATGATATAGGAACAATAAAACTCTTCTACAGTGCAAAGAACACCAGCGAACTCCTGTTTAAGGTAAGGTGGGAGAGGTCTACAGTGTGCTCCAAGCATGTGTGTGAAATTGTGTAGTCCATAAACAACGGGCAGTATGACGTGACGGGTGCAAGGGGACTGCTGAGCTGAAGGATGCAGGTGAGAGCTTGGGGCAGGAGGAAAGGAGTGTGTGTGGTATGCGGTGTGGTGCAGTGCGGTGTGGTGGGGTAAGCAACCAAAATAAACTGCTCCTGAGAATGCTTAACCAAACCTGTTACATTGTATGCTAATTAAATAATGAAAAGTCATACAGGTGGTGGAAGTGAGGCTGAGGATGGAGTGGAGTGAAGGGAGAAGGGTGGGGTGAGTGTGGCCGAAGTGCCTGATGTAACGCCAGACTGGATTATCCAGTCATCCAATAAAGATGTCTTCTGTGAAGCCCATCACTGAATGGTGAATATATACCAATACAAATAAGTAAACATGGAAATAAATGGGAACGTGTTTTTTTCTGTAGTTCAGATTTCTCTGCAAAGGTTCACAAAGAAAGCTTAGCAAGGCTTAATCAATTCAATGATAATTAACAGATACATTTCACCCAGGACAGATAAAAATGTTTCCAGCTAAGTGACAACATTAAGATGAGATTTGGGGGTGTCTTCATTACTTTTCTATGGCTATAATATAACACTGTGACCAAGGCAACCTATAAAAGAAAGTTTAATGTGGAAGTTCTGGTTTCAGAGGGTTATAGTTTATGACCCTCATGATGGCAGTCAGGCAGGCAGACATGGTGCTGAAGCAGTAGCTGAAAGCTCACATTTGAGACACAAGCAGGAAGCAGAGAGGGCTAACTGGGAATGGGATGAGTCTTTTGAAACCTCAAAGCCCACCCCAATGATACACTTCTAACATGGCCACACCTCCCAATCCTTCCTTCACAGTTCCACCAACTGGGACCAAGTATTCACGCATGACCCTGTGGGGCTCATTCTCATTCAGTTCACCACAATGGGATAAAATCTAGAACTTAATGGAACAGAAAAGTCAATAGGGCCAGGCATAGTGTCATACCTGTAGTCCTAGCACTTGGCATGTTAAGGCCGAAGGTAAGGTGTTTGTGGCCAACCAGCAAATTCACAGCTAACACTTGACTACCTGAGACTCTCCAAAAAATAGTAGGAGGAGGAGGAAGAGGAGGAGGAGGAGGTGGTGGTGGTGATTGTGGTTGTGGTTGTGGTTGTGGTTGTGGTTGTAGTGGTAGCACCAGGCGGTGGTGGGTTTGAGACATTGGCCCTGACTAGCCTGGAATATGCTGTATAGACCAGATTGGGCTTGAACTCATAGAGGTCCACCTATCCTGCCTGCCAAGTGCTGAGATTAAAGGCATGTGCCACCATACCCTGCTGTTGGGTTTGCTTTTTTTTTTTTTTTTTAATTGTAGCTTGACTCAATTTGTTTGACATTCCAGAAAGATATCCTCGATTTAGTACATGAATTTCCTGAAAAGATTACTTGCAGTTTTCATGTTACAAAACAGACATCACAAATCAGTTCGGAACTTAAGCCGTATGTCACAGGTGAGTCTCTAAAGAGAGTGCGACTAGCTGTGTAGTTACTGGATAGACAGGCCAACTGTTAGTCACCTGCTGGGAATCTCATTCCCTGGGAAATTGAGGTGGTTTATACTTGAGTTTATTATAGACTTCCTACTGTTCATATTAAATGTATATTTTTCACAAGTTTTAGAAGTCTTTGGCATCATCATTATAATAGTCAAAAAAATAATAGTCTTGCTTTGGTTGAGTCAGTTCCATATACTATTAATAGTTATTTAAATTACTCAGTTTCCCTAGTTGTAAGGAGTCTTCAAAGTTATTTTCTTTAGTTTCTTTTGTTTGTTTGTTTTAGATTTCTGGGGGGGTGGGGGAAGACAAGGTCTTACTGTGTAGCCTTGGCTAGCCTGGAACTCATAAGGTCCACCTACCTCTACCCTTTAAATGCTAAGATTAAAGGTTTGGATCACCACACCCAGCTAAGGTTATTTTAAATTTGTGTGTGTGTATGTGCATGCACGCACACGTGTGCATGCGCGCACACGTGTGCATGTGTGTGCGTGTGCAGGTCTGTATGAAGACCAGAGGACAACATTTGGAGTTGGTTCTCTTTCCGTCTGTGAGTCTCAGGGATCACACTCAGGGATGATGCCAGGTCATCAGACTTGGTAGCAAGCACCTTTACCTGCCAAGCATCTTACCATCCTGAAAGGAGTTTTTTTTATTTATTTAAATAAAACAGCCATTCACTTTGCTGAAGGCAGTTTTCATCTCTACAGAGGCAAGTAAGCATGTAGGCCCTCTCTAAAGAGCAGTGGTGACGAGCCTCCTGCTTAGATTGCCTCAGGTCAAGCCTGATGTGGTGTTTTCCTTGTTTTCCTGGTTGTTTTTAGATGGCAGAATAACGGAGAAGGAGATAAGAGATCACGTTTCAGCAGAGACTCTGTTCTATGTCTGTGGCCCACCTCCAATGACAGACTTTTTCTCTAAGCACCTGGAAAGCAGCCATGTTCCCAAGGAACACATCTGCTTTGAGAAGTGGTGGTAGGGAAGCAGCCCAGAAGACCTGAGAGCCGCTCGGGACAGTGGGCTCTTGGGACAGCCGCTCTCCAGCCCAAGACTAAAGGAAGAACCAGCAACAGAGTTACATGAGAAACTTCCTGCAGACTTCATTGGTCACACTATTTTTAACTGTATTGATTTTTCTTTCACTAATACCTATGTAATTATCTTATGATATTCATCATTATAGAAGTTCTGACCCCTAGGGAAAGACCATACTCAATCCAATTTTAATTAGAAGATTGTTGAGCTGCTGGCAGGATGATAGTCTGAGAGCTAAATTTAAGATTGCCATAGAGGAGGGTGCAGGGAAAGGTTTTCTAAAGGGAAAACCACGGGAAGGCCCACACAATATCTATGCAAGCAAGCAAAAACTGGCCTGTTCTGCCAAGTTTAGTGGTTAAAGCAACTCAGAACCATCTGGGTATCTGCATAAGTGAGTTACAGAAGCTGAAAAAGCAGTCTCCATAACAAGGAGACGGTCACAGCTGTACATTTCTGGGGGTCCCAAGCCGGGGTTATTTTCTGAGACCCCATCTTTCTGAAATTTTGAGTCTATGGCAAGCAGTCATTAGATGAAGGGAGGCCTAGAAAATAATGGAGTTTCTCTAGTCTTACACCATGAACCTTACACCATGAACTGGTTAATACAGGTATTTCTTTTGCCTTTAGGGGACAAATTGGTCTACTTACATTAACTAAAGGAAAATGTGGGTTTTGTGTGAACTGTATACTTTAAATTGTTGGACAGAAGTTCATAAAATTTATGTTTAGTGAATTTATAATTTTAAATACATTCTTTATTTGTAAAAGTCTTCATGTTTAATGTTTCCGTTTTCTTTCACTATGGTTGGCCTGTAGCACCATCAGGAAATGAAAAGTCATTAGGAAAAGAGCTTTGGGCTGGGTGGCCATTTTGTTTTCCTTCTTGGTGGTGAGTCCCCTGATTATGTAATCATTATTGCTAGTTCTTATGTAACAAAACCTTTCTGTGTCCTGTCCCCTGCCTTACCGAAATGGTTGGGTGGCTTCTTGTTTGGGGCAAAGGTGTTGGTGACTGCTCTTTCATTTGAATCTGCTTCAGTGGCTGGGCTGGCTGGCTGTGGAACTATGCTAGGGAAATAGAGCCATTTTTAAGACCTGCTTGTCTGCTTTGTTGTGTTTTGTTGTTGTTTGGTTTGTTTTTGTTGTTGTTTTTGTTTTTGTTTTTTTGAGACAGGATTCTCTGTGTAGCCCTAGCTGTCCTAGAGCTATATCTGTAGACCAGGATGATCCCAAACTCTTGAGATGCCTGCCTCTGCCTCCCAAGTGCTGGAGCATGCTGGATTAAAGGCGTGCACCACCACCAAGTCTGGATCCCTGGAGGGTGGGGGTGGGGTGGAGGTGGGGGGTAGGGATGAAAAGTGATGGAAGCTCATCCCAGCTGCTCTGATGAAACCTTAATTCTAAAAGAAGAACACTCTGTCTCTGTTTAGATTTAGAGAGGGAAAACAGCCTAAAGTTCATACAATGATTGAAGCAAAATGTCTTGGGTCCATGGCATCAGCCCAGAGAACATAGGAAGTAAAAAGATCCTAGGCAAGCCCAGTGCTGGATACCCAGGAGGTCCAGTGGAAATTCTGTTCTTGCTGACAGGATCCTGGTGCTGGCACTAGTGGAGCCATAGGGGCAAGGGTAGGGGGTATGAAGGAGGAGGGTCTTGGAGTAACAGGTCCATTGTTGAAGGGTCTTGGAGGATCAACTTCTTCTCAGGTCTGGATTCCTCCCCCCATATTTCCTTTTTCTTGTTGGCCAGAACCTACAAGGAGGGTCTTGGGGAAGAAAGGCTTTTATCCACAGAGGGATGTGGGGTCCTCCAGTAGATTCATCCATATAACTATATAGGGCACTTGGTCTGGGTTACATGGTTGTAAGCCACCATATGAGTGCTGGTAATTGAGTCCAGGTCCTCTGGAAGAATAGCTGGTGTTCTTAATCGGAGCCATCTCTTCAGCACCTCACATGCCTCTTGAGAGCTTAGTCCTGAAGTTCATCCCTTAGCTAGACACTTGGGCAGCTGATCAGTAAACCACAGCTCATTGTGGCAGCTTGGGAGCTTCTCACGTGTCTCTTTCCTCTAAAGGTGGATGACTACTTGGGGTGAACAGCATTCCCCTCAGATCCCCATCCCTCCTACTGAATATGAGATATAAGGTTATGCACTGAGTGTCAGTGGTTTGGCTGGTGACAGGTCACACACCAGGGATCTCATAAGACTATCTCACCTAGTAACACCTCAGTTTGTGATGTGTACTTGATAATGTCTTCATAATGCTAAAAGCACAGTTCAGAGTGAATTGATGACATATAACTAGTTCAGTCTGCTTAAACCTGAAAAACTCAAAGCAAGGCAGAGGCAGCATAGTGATGCCTTCTCTTTGGTCCTATGACTGAGCTACATCTAGGCCCACAGGCTATTAGGCTGTGTGCAGCAACAGGGATAAGGCCATCTGCCAGCTCAAGAACAGACTCTCCGCTGGGCCTCCTGGGTCTACAGCCCTGGGCTTGCCTAGGGTCTTTTTACTTCTTGTGTTCTCTGGCTGATGCCATGGACCCAAGACTTTTTTTTTTTTCAATGTATGAACTTTAGGCTTTTTTCTCTCCAAATCTAAACAGAGACAGACAGAACGTTCTTCTTTTAGGGTTAGGGTTTCATCAGAGTCCCTGGGATGAGCTTCCGTCGCTTTCCACCCCGACCTCACCTCCATTAAAGTGGATGAAGTAATTACCTGGGTTTAGGTAACTCACGTCAGACCAGCACCTGCACCTGATGCGACTGGAGAGCAGCCAGACACCTGAGCAACCCCCTCAAGCTCAAGATCACCTGCCCTTCTGCAAGGCCAGAAAAACCTTTAGATGGCTACGGTGTATCTTCCTTCCCACACTGACCCTCAGCATCCCCCACCAACCCTACCAAAGTGACTTGGCAAGTACTCTCAGGCACTGGAGATGTAGCTTGGTCCACTACGGTGGAACGCCCACCTTGTGTCTGGTGGTCAGACCTTGTCTTTGATCTCTGTAAGTTAGGGTAGGCCTTGACTCCTGGATAGCCCCACCCTAGAGACACAGGGACAGGTATTACCATGTCCCACATGCAGACTTAGAGGGTGGGGCTTAGGGTGCAGACACCTGAAGTTGATAAATGTCCTTCGAGAAACCCCCATATATGTGTGCCCCCGAGATGGGAGAAGCCGGCAGCAGGCCCATCAGTGTGTGTGTGTGGGGGGGGGTACAACTACTTTTTCTGTGCTACCTAAGGATGTGGAAAATTGGGAAGCACATTCTGTAGACCATTCAGGGTGTGGGAGGAGGATAGTTAAAGATTCAATGGCAAAGATACAGGAGAGACTAGCTGAGAGAGAGGGAGGGGGAGGGGGAGAGGGAGCCCAAAGATGGCTTGAGTCTTGGTTTAACCACTAACTCCCCTTGGTGGTTTACTCCCTTGATTTCTCTACATTGTTAGAACCCCTGATAATTTTGTTCCTGCCTCTGACTTTTGGCCCCTGCATTTTGGATCACTTAGTTGCTTTTATTAACGATCAAATAGGTGCAGTACAGTTGATGGTCCTGAGACAAAGATATCAAGAGCTAGGTACAGAGGACCAGGGATCAATAGCTTCAAGATTGAAGCATGCACAAAGAAAAGGGGGGAATGAAGAGGTCAGCTTAGGAACCTTTGAAAGGTCATGGAACACTTGCCCCCCTCCCCCTCGAAGGGAGAGGTTGATTAACATTCCTCAGACCACGGGGGTCGGGGGGACACCAACCTGCAGGTTGGGACACATTCCACAGGATGGACCTTTGGCCACCCACAGACAAGGGAAGTCCTTGTCACCTCATTTCCTAAAGGCCAATCAGTTTAAAAATCACACTGTTCTGCCAATCATTGTGCCTAGTTGCTGTTTCGCTATTCTACCCCCTGGAAACTGTATAAAGGTCCACCGAATGAGCTGCCTGGGGTCGCCTCTCCCTTTGGATGCTGGATGACCTCAGCATACTGGAACAATAAAATTCCTCTTGCTTTTGCATCAATCCCCACCTCCGCATTGTTCACTCAGGGGGTAAGGCTCGTTAGAGTCTTATACCTAGGTCAATATGATAGAAGAGACTTTCTCAGATCTTGAAATGTTAGAACAAATGCCAGGATTAACATGGAATAGATTAAATGCTGGATGTTTTCCAGATAGTTTACTCTCCAATGGGGTTCTCTCCAAGGCAGGCAACATTTGCCAACATGACATCTGCAGGTGACTGGCTCCAGGAGCCTGTTTTAAAAGGACAGAATTGGGGAAGGAGATGCCTCCATGAACTTTTTTATTATTTTTCTCAAGGATCCAAACACAGAAACATGTTTGCCAGGGATCAGCCTCAGCTTGGAAAAGGGTTCTGAGAGAAAAGGTGTTTGGGAGTGGTAAAAACACATGACTCAAGTCAAATCATGGGCCCAAGCTAGCCTAGGTGCCTAGGTTCTGCTGAGATGGCTTTCCAGATTGCACTTGTGCTCACTCCTTCCCCTTCTCTCCCTCCCCCCACACCCCTGTGTTCTGCTCAGACAACCTCTTTTGCTATTTTAAAAACTGGTCGAGCCTGTTTTCATTGCTGGTAAAAATTCTAAAAGCTATCTGGATAGTTCATGGGGTTTCTGACCACAAAAATGGGGAAATACCTTACCTTAGAATGGGACACCTGAGTTGGGTAACCCTATTTCATCACATGGTTGAAAGTTCATGACACAGGATTGCAGACCACTAACCACCTGTGACCTCCCTAGCACTCACTGATGAAATTTTAGATTACTTAATCCTCCCAGAGATTAAGTAATATTAAGTAATCTTATAAGATTAAGTAATATAAGATTCCC
The DNA here is from genome assembly GCA_030674055.1 of Rhabdomys pumilio. Classification (NCBI taxonomy): domain Eukaryota; kingdom Metazoa; phylum Chordata; class Mammalia; order Rodentia; family Muridae; genus Rhabdomys; species Rhabdomys pumilio. Next base: position 179,124,185 of record JANHMN010000001.1, on the reverse strand, counting down.
TATAAGAAGGCCTGCATGTCTTTTTCTGGGGTTGCCATTTTGGAGACTGGTTGGCCCCCAAATGCTGGATCTTTCTGCAGAATAAATGTTCTTTGTTTTTGCATACTGAGTCTAGGGTCTTTCTTCAGTGATTTTTGGACCCTTATACACACAGATCAACTCCCTCTAAATACCTCTGGACCACTCCAGTCCATCTCCTTTCTACTCTGTGTCCTCTTTTTAAATCAGTGTTGTTATTAATACCCACTGAGTCCAAATTAGTGCTGACCATATTCTGGTATTGAGACATCCACTGGGACACAAGGTGTCCTGCAGCATGGGCTGGCTTCAAATGCACCATGTAGCTGAAGCTGGCCTTACATTTCTGAGCCTTTTGCCTCTACCTCATGAGTGCTACAATTATAGGTATGTACCTTTATGCTGGGCTCTGGGCAGAATAATTTAAATCCCAAGCCTATATATGGGCTTTGAGGGCACTGACTCCTAAAATCGTGTGTGCCCCTACATGTGCAGGTGGGTTTTCCCATGATACTTTGTTTCTAGTAGCTTCTATGACCCCGGGATCTATGACCCTGGTCTGGGATGGCTTTCTGCCCTGTTGGTTGGTGAGCTTCTCTTCTAACCAGACACCACACAGGGCTGGGATAACCCTTCCCTTCCCACAGTCTAGCACCATTATCAATGACCACTCCCTGTACAGGGAGGGTGGGAAGGGCAAGGTTAGTACAAGCTTTCCAGTCCTAGAGTAACCCAGCCCTGCCCCTGTCCTGTCAGAACTTCCCAGTGTCCTTCAGTGCATGCAGGGTAGAAATAGGACCCTTGTGAGGAATGGTCTCTGTGACTCCATGGCACTGGGTAGGGGAGCCCCTAGGCAACTGAAATGTGAGAGCCTCTTGCACAAAGCAAGTTTAAACAGTGGGGTTGACTAGGGAAGTGTTCTTTCCTTTCTAACATGACTTACCTTCTTTCACTGTCAGAATTAATTTGCCTGTGTGCTTTGAGTAAAAGGATTGCCAGGTAACAGTCAACCCAGACAACTGCACCTACGCTCTGGGACAGAAAGACCCAGAAAAGCCCTGCTTGGACTAAGTAGATATGAATGTGCTTCTAGTGGGCCCAGCACTCCCATCCTGAAGTCTTTATAAGCCAGGCTCTATTCTCTATTCTTATTCATGAATTATGAGATGCCCTTGGATGTCCTGCCTATTAATGTAAAAACATGAGCAAGGATTTGAATATGTTTATCCTTAAAATTTGCTAATTACCTGTATGTTGATTCAATGCATATAATAAGAAACAAGCAAGCACTAACGAGTCTATACTTCTGTAGGTTGTTGTGCATGCATGCTTTCCCAGGGGGTCACTGTCACAGTCACCACTTTTGCCGTATCATGTTCTTCTGCCTGTGTCATGCTGTTGGGGACAATGTGGGGGAAAAATGTGTTTATGATGAAATTAGATTCCTTCTTCGCCCTAGCTACTCACATTTATCCTCTGTTAACTTACTTAGGAATGTCCTCTTGGCCATGTCCACATATCCCTCTGTGTTTGCATAAAGTTAGAACATGTCAGAGACATCCTGAAAGGTGGGGTGTACAGTGAACCAACAGGTGTAGACCCCTGTTCTCCTGGGTTCAGGGTGGGCTGTGTGTACAGAACTGTTGATAACACAGGGAAGCACCTGCTAAGCATTCACTGGCCAGGCATGATAGCTGATCTTGGCTGTTAGCTTGACCACGTCTGTGATCAACTCAAATTCGGGCAGCTGGGCACACTTGTGAGTGATTTTCTTGACTAGATCATTTGAGATGGGAAGACCCACCCTAAATCTGAGCCACACCTTGTGGCAGGTGTGGAAGATGCCCAACACTGCCCTGCCCTGCCCAGGCTCTCAACACAGTGCTATGGCCAGGGGTGGGAGGACCATAACACTATCTCAGAAACTAAAACAGAATTAACACTGTCACAGTTTCAAGGCAGTCTTCTCTAGCTGATCTATGTGACACACGTAACTGACCCTAGAGCTAGTCCCTACCACCACAGAAGTCTGGCTTCTGAGTTCCCTGTCAGACTGAGTGAGGTCCAGAGAGCCTCTTCTTGGATGTCTCTAACCTCTTCTAACCTTATGCAAACACATACACAGAGGGATGCAGGGACTCAATGAAGAGGATGTGCCTGGGTAAGTGGAGGGAAGGATAAAGTGAGTACCTAGAGCAGAGGAGTCCAGTATCAATGTGAACACATTTCCTCCATCCTTCCCCAGAAAGCTTACTGCCCCTTTGCCCTAACTCTCGATGGCGAGTTTAGTTTATGTATTCTGAGGCATTCCTTTGCTGCTATTAGATCCCACTTTCTAGGGATTCCAACGCAGACCAAAACCCACAAGCTCTCTAGGGACTTCTCCAGGATTCCAGCACCAGGTTAGGTTTTTGGCTCATCCAGTCTTGTGGGCTGAACAACTACTGGATTCTTTGTCTTTCTGTGGGCTGACAGCTATTGCAGGGCTACCCACACTACAGGCCACTCTGGATATTAACATCCTAATATTCTAATTGTTCTTTTCATGGTTCCTTTCCTGGACCCAGACTAACACAGTAGGTGATAAGCTTGCTATTATCTTTTCCCTTATGTGTTTAAACATACTGTGCAACCCAAGCCAATTTCATAGCAACACTCTGGCAATATGAAGTATTTTGGTTACTTTCATTACAATAAAAGTCACATTCCAGAGTCTGCATCTGAATTAAGGCCACTGAGGTCAGGAGAGTGATGGGCACAGTGTGGCTTTTGCTATTTCTGCCCAAGGTGATCAAGAACGGCTTGTTCCTGGGGTTTTGGCTGCTCTAGAACAATTCCCCTCTGGTTCTCTTTCTGCACACCTCCCCTTCCATTCATAGGCTATGACCATCCTCCTCACTTCCCGGGGCTCCAGTTTTCTGTTGCTGTTGCCTTGGGCCCTGTAGGAGTCACTGTTTTGTAGGATTCGTGAAGCTTTGGTACAGTCCTTTCATTTGCTTGGAAATGTAGGGACACAGTTGCCAGGAGAATGGGGTACAGACACCCAAACATGTGGTTACAAATCAACAAAAACAAAAACAAAAAAAAAAAACCAACCTGGGAACAATAGAAAGACTATAAAAGGAGCGGCATGTTGGATGGAGCCTCGTGTGTTACATAGCCTCTGAGCTGAAACAGTCTGTCCTGGAGGAACACTTTTTAAGACTCTGGAAGCTTTTCCTAAAGTGAACCCTTATCAATTGTACAAGGTCCAAGTCTCTTCAAGATCATAAGCAGGAAGGACCTCTTCAGAGACTCAGATCAGCCAAGCTGCCTGGAAGAAAGTCTCTAACCTATCCAGCTGCCTGCATATCATATAGAAAACCCCAAGGCTCCAGCTTTTGTGAGTTGTCGCCCATACTAGGGTGGGCTCTCCATGATGCGGCTGTCTTTGAGTCATCTTACCCCTGGAAGTAAGTAGCTGCTGTGCAGACCCTGTAAGTGAAAGACCCCCGAGGAGACCCTCCCTCAAGTCCGGACCAGCGCTCACCCAAGGACACACGAGAGACCTCCTTGATGCAATTGCATAAGGTAGTTTAATGGCAAGGGCCCTTGGGCAGGAACATATCTCACGCAGGAGATAGAGGATCCGACAACCCCAGAGGCTTGGGCTATTTATGGGTAGGGGTAGGAGTAGGGAAAGGCGGGAAAGTTTGGCGCAGTTACACACGATTGGTTATTTCAAATACCAGCAACTTGCAGAGGCGGCTACATGATGACTAGTTATTTTGACCTTAAAACCCTGGACCTCCCAGAAAGGGAGGGAGAGGGAAGTAAACACTGGATGGCCCATTATTCACTTGGGCTAGTTTGGACTTGTCTGGGGCATGTCTGTTTCAAGCTGTTTTCAAATTTTATTTTCACATAAGGAACCCTGATGAACTCCCTCATTCCCAAAGCTGCACCTTAGCAGTATCAGTACTCTGGGCTGCTGTTGGCTTCCAATCTGGGGTGAGTAGCCATTTCTTCTCTCCAGAAATAGTGTCAAGACAACGGGTGTCATAATCATATACTTTGGAGTCAGGTGACATGGTTTGAAATATGGACTATAGCATTTACTTAATATTTTTTAAAATGTTCCTAAGTTTAAATGTATCATCCATCATTTGTAAGTGTTCACGGAGTACATCGGGTTGTTCTTCGGCCTTCATCCCCATCCGACCTCAGAGCTTTCCATTAGCACTAACTCCCCAGTCCCTCCTCCCCAGCACTGACTCCCCAGTCACCCCCTCTCCAGCACTGACTCCCCAGTCACCCCCTCTCCAGCACTGACTCCCCAGTCACCCTCCTCCAGCATTGGCTCCCCAGTCACTTCCTCTCTCCAGTACTCATCATTTTCTGTCTTTAAGAACTTTATTGCTCTATTAGCCAGAGTAGAGTTGGACAGGAAAAACAGTGGCTAATGTTCTCCAACACAGTAGGCAAATACAGTTGATAGTAATTTTCTGAAAATTTCCCTTCTCCCTTCCTCCTCTTCTTCCTCCTCCTCTCTGGGTTTCATATAGCCCAGGCTGTCTCACCCTCTCTCTAGGTACCCAAAGCTAGCCATGAACTCCTGAGTTTCCTACCTCTACCTCTCAAATGCTGGAGTTCGAGCTGTATTGTGTCACCTCCAGCTTAACTGAATGTTTCAATATAACCAGAGCGTAGGATTTTTAGTATTAGCCACACAAAGAAATGATGCCCAGCATGATGGATTAGCACTTACCCACACCCGATCAACCCACAGGATATACTTGTATAGGTCACATTGTATCCAATAAATATGTACAATTATCATGTGTCAATTAAATTGATGAACTACATAGTAATAAGTTTTACCAAACAGCATGCTCTGAAGAAGCAGTGAAGACAGTAAATGCCTACATCATGGTTGGAGTGTGTCAGCAACTCTTCTACATGCTTTAAAAGCATTAACTTTCAATTCTTTTTAATAAAGGTTTTCTCAAAAACCTTCAGAAAGTAAAGGTTTTTGAGAAAAGGTTTTAGTTTTGTTTACATATAAATTAGATCATACACTATACGTTCACTTACGCTTTCAATAAGTGTTTTGCATATGAATGATAAGGGTGAATAAAATCAACCTCGTGAAATTTGGTGTGAGGGGCTCACTTGTAACTTATGTCTTCAAAATATGTCACGTTCATTTAGTTTAATTTGACTTATTTGCTAGGTGAGAAGAGAACCCAGACAGAGGGTGGGGACCACTGCATGCTTAGAGGCTTGTAGAGCCCTGCAGAGGGTTTTCCTGGGTGTAAGCAGAAATCTCACAGACTGTCAGAATGCAGGGTGGCTGGACTCTTTGGGAAACTCTGCCCAAGAGTTGCGTGGCCCCTGTCAAAACAAGGTCTCTGCTAGGTGGCACACTCACCATTGACTCCTCAGGAATGACCCTGTGCTAGTCACCTTAATACTTACTGAATGTAGACGTAATGATCCCTTCAAAATATCAGGTGGGGCTGGGATTGGAATCAGATTCAGTCTCAACTTGGAAGCATGTGAATATAGAATATATATTTAACCTTGTCGGACCTCAGGAGTGTTTGTTTGTTTAATTTTATGAGCCAGGCATGATGGCACCTAAAGAAGGTTTTAAAAATCCCAGCACTAGAGAGGTAGAAGTAAGTAGATCTTTATAAGTTAAAGGCCAGCTTGATGTAAATACTGAGTTCTAGGTCAAAGGTATATAGTGAGACCCTGCCTCAAAGACAAAGTAAACAACACCAACACCTCTCTCTCTCTCTCTCTCTCTCTCTCTCTCTCTCTCTCTCTCTCTCTCTCTGTGTGTGTGTGTGTGTGTGTGTGTGTGTGTATACAAGTGTTTTATGTGCACAGGTATTTTACCTGAGTGTGTGCCTGAGGAAGCTAGAAGAGGGTATCAAATCCCGTAGAACTGAAGTTACAGACAACTGTGGACCACCTTGTGGGTACAAAGAATTTAACATGGATCCTCTAGAGAAGCAGCCAGTCCTCCTAATCAAGGAGAACCAAGCCATCTCTCCAGCCCTAGTTCCTGTTGCCTTTTTAAGGTGACAATACCCAGCTCAAAGTTTTTTGAGGATTAAATAAGAGAATACATTAAAAAGCAAGAGGCCCGGCAAGATGACTCAGCTTGTAAAGGCTCTCGCCACCAAGTCTGAGTTTGATCTCAAGGACCCACAAGGTGGAAGGAGAGAATCAATTTTGGCAAATTGTCTTCTGACCTCCACATGTAAACGCCATGCAATCAATCTGCTAATCAATAAATGTAAAAAGATTTTCTTTTCATATTTGAAATAAGATTTCTCTGTATAGCTCTAGCTACCCTGGAACCAGACTGTCCTCGAACTCAGAGACCACCTGCCTCTGCCTCTCTAGTGCTGAGATTAAAGGTTTGTGCCACCACTGAACAGCTAAAAAAGTTTTTTTTATTTACATGTTTTTATCTGTGTGAATATATGCTACATGTATTTTGGTACCTTCTGAAGCCAGAAGAGGCCGTTAGGTCCCCTGCAGCTGGAATTATATCTGGGGGTTCTGGGAACTGTAGCACAGTTCTCTGCAAAAGCAGCAAATGCTCCTAACTAAGCTTATAGCCCTTCAGCCTTACTATATTTTTAATTAAAAAATTATCAGGCAATGACAGCACACACCTTCAATCCAAGCATTGGAGGCTGAGACAAGGGGATTTCTGCTAGTTTGATGTTAGTCTTCCTATATGTAAAGTTCCAAGTCACCTAGGACCACATAGAACCTGTCTCCAAAATTTAAAAAAAAATTAAAAAAGAAAAGAAAGGACTTTATACATAGTAAACTATACGTAAATAGGCACTGCACCCCTCCCCCCACCCCATGTGAAAGTTAATAGGATGTTTACTGAAGGGAATGTCCAAAAACAAACAGTTTCTACATGTCAGCCTGGGGTGAATACTATGGGAAATAAATAAAGCACGGGAAGGAAAGCTAGAAGAAGAAGGCACCGTATCCCTATTTGCAGATGACTCAAGATTCTATATAGGAGAGAAGACTCCACCAGAAAACCCTCAGAACTGATAAACACTTTCATCAAAGTGCAGTTTATAAAATCAACATACCCAAATCAGTGGCCTTCCTGCTCACCAAAGACAAGCAGGCCAAGAAAGAGATCAGAGAAACAGTTTTATTCAATATCATCTAAAAAAGAAGATGCCCTGGGAGAAACCTAACCAAGCAAACAAGAAACCTGTGCAGTGAAGCTCTCCCACACTGAAGGGGGTGAAGAAGACACCAGAAGATGCAGAGGCCTCCCCTCCACGAGGATAAGCAGGATTTATTATGTGAAAATGACCACTTTACAAAAGCAACAATGCAAGACTCAATGCAATCCCCATCAAAATTCCATCTCAGTCCTTCACAAAACTTTAAAAAAAAAAAATTTAAAATTCATGTGGAAACCCAAAAAATCCCAGAGAGCCAAAAACAATCCTGAACAGTAAAGACAGCCCCGGAGGTATCATCCATACTGATTGCAAGTTATGCCACAGAGCCTTAGTATAACACTGGCACAAAACAGACACACTCATCAGTGGAACAGAATCGAGGACCTAAATGGGAGTCCACAGCCATATGATATGCAACAAAGATAACAAAAAGACATAGTGGATAGAAGAGAGCATCTAACGAAGTGTGTTGGGAAGACTGGATGGGTGCAAGAACAAAACTTGATTCTTCATCCTCCACATAAATCAATCCCAAATGGACCAAAGAACTCAATGTTAGATTCTGAAAGTTGTACAAGAAAGAGTAGCAAGTGCCCTTCTGGCTATAAGCTCAGCTGAGGACTTCCTGAATAGGGAGGGCTCCAGTGGTCTAGGAAAGAGAACCAGCAAGGGGATTTCATGAAATCGAGGATTAGTCTAGAATACTGGAGACACTAAAACAGCTAACCTCCAAAAGACAAACAACCCATTTAAACAGCTGTGGAAGCTGGGTGGTGGTGGCGCACGCCTTTAGTCCCAGCACTTGGGAGGCAGAGGCAGGTGAATTTCTGAGTTCGAGGCCAGCCTGGTCTATAGAGTGAGCTCCAGGACAACCAGGGCTACACAGAGGAAACCCTGTCTCAAACAAACAAACAAACAAACAAACAAACAAAAAAACCAGCTGTGGACCTGAGGTGGGTTCTCAGGAGGAGAAATACAACTGACTAAGTGATGTTTTCAAAAATGTTCAACACTTTAGCCTGTCCAGGCCAGCTGTACAATCAAGTGGGACCCTTAGACTCTGTGGAGAGGACTGAGATGCGAGAGAAAATAAGGAGGCACAGCAAGTCAAAAAGTATGATCAAGCTGACAAAATTTTTATTGTTCACATAGGTTATATACTCTGAAAACAGGGTATGGGGAAGGGTACAAAAGGAAAGAGGGCTTTGCAGGTGGAGGAAGCTAGCTGCAGCTGTGGGGTCTAACTAAGTTATTCTTACAAAGCCTTTTTGTTACCAGGTGTTCTAAAAACACCTATTTAGCAGGATGTTGGCTAAATCTATAGGTCAGGAGGAAGGGTTACTAAGCTGGGTTGCTATGAGGCCTTGTTTGAAGTTCTGAGAACTGACAAGTGTATCATGGAAGGTAAGCAAAAAGAAGAATAGTAGATAGGAGAGCCAAGGGTGAGTGTTTGCCAAAAGTAAGCCCTTACCATGGCTTCCCACAGAAGTACAGATTAAAAACTACCTCAAGACTTCATATTACCCCAGTCAGAATGGCAAAGAGTAAGAAAACAAAAGAGCATGTTAGGGATGGGGAAACCTGGTGCATTGTGGGTTGGGGATGGGGAAACCTGGTGCATTGTGGGTGAACATGCAAACCCATGCAGCCACCAAAGCAATCTGTGTGAGGGTTTCCAGCAAAAACTAAAAGTAGGCCTATCATGTAACCCAGCTCCATCACTCCCAGGTATTTGCACACAGGATTCTGATTCCTACTGCATAGTGTGCTCATCCATGTTCACAGCTGCTCAGCTCATAATGGCTAGTACAGGGAACAGTCTAGCTGTTCATCAACTGAAGAACGAACCATGAAAGTGAAGTACACTGGAATTTTATTCCACTGTAAAGAAAAAAAGTTGCTGGTAAATGATAGAACTGAGAAACCCACAACATGAAGTAGCCCAGGTCCAAAAAAGACAATCGTCACATGTTATGACGCCATGTGGATCTTACGCCTCATTCTTCTCATTAGGAGTTTAATTTGAAGCACCTGTAGGATCTAGGAATCTAGAAAGGAAGAGTTTGGCAGAGAGAAGGAGAAAGCTCTTAAGGGAGGGGAATAGCTGACTCTGGGTGATACAAAGATAAAGGGGATGCGCCAAGATTTCTCAGCTTTCCAAGGTCCCACAGGAGGTAAAAATATTTTTCCTACCCCTGAGTCTCTACCGCCTGAGCTGTCCTCTAACACCCATCCCCAGGCAATGTGCAATAGTTAACTCACAGCACAATTCCCATATCAGGCTGACATGGTATTGTGCCTTCAATTATACCACTTGAGAGGGTGAGGCAGGAAGGTCTCCATGAAATTGAAGCCATCCTGGTCTACATATTGAGTTCCAGGCCAGCCAGGGTTACATAGAAACTCTGTATTTAGAAACAAACAAAGACCAAATCACTATCCCATATCTGCCTCCCACCCCTTGGCCTCTTGCACCATCCTCTAGTCTGGGTAAGCTTTAGTTCTCATGTGTCTATCAGTGCTAAGAAGTGGGTTAGCCGCTCATGCCTTTCTGTGCTAAAGCAGTTTTATCTGCTATAAACTAGGAGAGGTCATTTTGTAATGAAACAATAGAGCATTGGTACCCTCTCTCTTGAGTTATTGTGAGATCCTTCCTGAGCTCAGAAACCTGGAAATAAATGAGAAGTGGACAGATCACTGTACGTAATGCTTGTAAATGCCATGGAGTTTGGTTAATTAATTTGGAGGAAATAAACAGAGTGTGTTTACCTACCTTTAATATTGTCATTATTTAATCTACCTAAAATGTTATCTAGTTCAAATATTAACATTAGCTGTCATAATCACTTCTCCTTTGAATGCAGTACAAATTAAATATTTGTTAAATGTTTATAAGCTCTCATAATTCCTTCTGACTTTTAAGAAAAATCAGATTAGGAAATATCTTTATTGAGGGTTTTTTAATCCTATTTTCTTTTCTTTAAGTGCAGCAAGGATACAGAAGCACAGTAAAGCTAGCTGGGACAAGTAAGAGATTGCTAAATTCTGGGATGGGATGTACCTGAGGAAGAATGATAGCTTGGCGTTTGCTGCTTTCTGAGTTTTTCTTTTTCCCACACTTTATCCTCCCTCTTCACCCCAGCTTCACCTCTATCACTAGACATGAGACAAAACAAACAGACAAACAAACAAACAGGATATTGGAGAAAGAAAGAGGTAGAGAGCCTTAAATCTGATTTCTTTCTTCTAGTTTCTTCTTTGACTACCAACACACTACAACTAACCCTCTGACCAACCAACCACCAACCAACCCCTTTTCTCAGGGCCATAGCATTTATATACCCTCTGAAACGTTCCGAGGATTCCAAACATTACACAATGGCAGAAACTATCTACAGCTGGCAAAATCACACCTCTGCTAGAGCATGAGGCAAATCATAGTCAGCTGCTTCAAAGCAGCCTCATAGCCCACATTTGGGATTAAAAGAGAAACATATTCTTATATTTCTGTGTTTTTTAAAGAAACCAAAAATCCAGAATTCTTACTACAAAGAACATTGTTCCTGGGCCTAGAGGAGAAAGAAAGGAGCTTTGCTAATGGGAGGAACTTTATGAAGATAATTGGAGAGAAATTGATGTCTTCAACATGTATCTCAGTGTAGAGGTATCTACTGTACTCCCTACATGATGAACAGGTAGAGTCTTTCAGGGAGAGTCTTCTTTGCAGGACAATTATGGATACTTTCTCAGACCTCATCTTAGATATCAGGTGTGTGGCCTTAGTCCTCAGTTTCATCTTAGTGTCTTCTTGAACCTCTATCCACATAACAATAATACATCACACAAACAGGCTCAGGAATGGAAATCACATGATTGTAGTAATAGATGCAGAAAAAGCCTTTGACATTATTCAACACACCTTCATTTTGAAAGCTTGAGACTGAGGATGAAGAGAACCTTGTATGTCAACACAACATACAAAGACAACATCATGCTAAATGGAGAAAATCACTTGGACATGACATAGCTGTTGTACTCCACAACTCACAGCCACTTGCCATGCAACTGCATATATAACCATGGTTCTGTGGACACAGGTGCTGTGTGCTGGCCCTGAGAAAGCACGTCCCAATCATCCAATGAAGCACAGGTGACTTTAACACCTTAGTGCTGATCTTTTATTAATCACAGCTGGTTCTTCAGCCTGAGATCAACAGCATTCGGATTCTTAGCCAAAATCTTTGCTCCCCTCTGAAACCTCCCAAACCAAGCTCTGACTGTCTACTTTTTCTCTCAGCACTCATGTCTCCCAAGCTTCCTCCAGAGTGACCCACTGAGCTCTAAGAACATCACTCAGTTGCTTTTTCAACCCAAAGTTTCAGATGCTTCTGAAATCAACCCAGGGGAGGAAAAGGTTGTAAATTATAGTCTCTCATTGAGAAAAATCAAGATAGAACTCAAGCAGCAACTTGAAGCAAAACCATTGGTGCTGGTTTCCTTAGGCATACTGATGGATGCTTAAATAGCTCTCCTACATAGTGTAGGACCACTTACCAGACAGATGGTACTGACTACAATGTGCTAGGCTCTCCTACACCAATCAGCAGTCAATATAGGCTCCTAGAAACATGACCTCAGGTCAATCTGATCGGGACAATCCCTCAGTTGAGACTCCCGTCTCAGGTCACTGCAGATTGCATCAAGCTGAGAGCCAAAGGTAACTAAGACAAGGACCCATCCCTATTTCCAGGTAGCTTTAAGACCTAAACTTTAGCTTGTGGTTTTAAGTACAGATGTATAACACCTGTACTTGTCTCTAAAAGCACCATTACTTGTGCTTTTAGAGAGGCTCTGGGAGGAATGTGCAGATAAAGTTGTGTGTTTAGAATACCACCAACCAGCAAATGCCTTTCTTCACCTGATAGCTAGAACTAGAATGTTGTGTGGTCCCAGTCAGACAGGGACAAAACCTCACATTAGCAAGGAAGAGGTGTAGAAGACTGATTTTTTTAAAAAAAGATTTATTTGTTTCTTATATATGAGTACACTGTAGCTGTCCTCAGACACACCAGAAGAGGGCATCAGGTCTCATCACATGGTTGTGAGCCACCATTTGGTTGCTGGGATTTGAACTCAGGACCTCTGGAAGTGCAGTCAGTGCTCTTAACCACTGAGCCACCTCTCCAGCCCCAGAAGACTGATTTTTATCCTTCAGCTTCTTTGAAAGATTTCTGGGGCTACAAAACTCAGGAGGCATTGTCAGTCGTGTAGAGTAAGAACTGAGACAAAATTAATGTAAAAAGGAACAAAGCTGGGAAGTCCCCTCCACCAAGGCTGATGTGTACAAAGGCTCAGATAATGCAAATGCTCTATAAAGGCCCCACCTCAGGCCACAGGAAGGCCATTTAAGCAGCTAAACTTTCCTCCTACTCCTTACTTTGGAATTTTCTCCTTCTTGATAAATGGTCTCTGTTTCTACTGCTGTCCACATGTCTCTGTCCAGTTTCTCCTTCCATCTCAAAGAACCTAAAAATGGTGGCAGTTGCCACCAGAGTCTACTGTTTGTCTGTAACACCAGAACATCCTCGTTGCCACCCTCCACTGTTTAAACATGTTACAAAACACATGGCTCCTGATGGTGGTGGAACAAGGTCACATTCTACAGAACAGACATGGCTTCAGCCATCACTGCTGCAAAATATGGTTGGCCACAAACAGTTTTGCACTTTGCTTTTTACTTAACATTTGTGTGGGGCTTTTTTTAAAAAAAAAAAAAAAATCAGAACATAGCGATTACTGGTTTTTAAAAAGAGATCAATAGTACTGGATAACTCATAATTTATGTAACTACTTCTCTGCAGATGGGTATTTACAGAACATTCTCCCTCCTCACCTCTTTCCTTTATTTAAATTTAAATCTTTTTTCTCTTTTATGTTGAAGTCATTCTAGCATATACACTTTGTCATATGTTTGCCAATATATCTAAAAGGTAAACACATGTATTTTATTTTTGTTTATATTTGTTATATCTGGCTTAATTTGTGAAGAACCATTTCACCATAGAATATCAAAAATCAAACATGGTATCCTAAGCAATCCTTCATGACACAGTGCCTGCTGCATCAGAATCAGGTGCTAGGCCTAGCTAAGTGAGCATGGACACCTCTTAGTGTGGAATTATACTCTTTGGGGAAGGGTCCTAGGAATATCCTTTCAGAATGTCTCCAGCTGGTTCTTCTCTTTCATAACATTTCAGAAGAATGATTTCATCCAATTCCCTAATTGCATGTATATATGCATATGTGTATGTATGCACGTATGTATTATACATGAATGTATGTGGTAGAGGCCTGCTGTGTGATCCAAACTAGCACTGAGTTTGTAATCCTGCTGCCTCAGCTTCCTTCAGAACTTGCAGGTCTGTACCCCAAGACCTGGCCGTTTCCTCACTCTGCAAATGGGAAAACCTAAGGCAGACTGGTGGATTTTGGGTACTCCATTATGATTTTCTCAACATAAAATGTGTTCTGTGGGCCCCGCATGGCACACCTACAATCCCGAAGCTCCAGAGGCAAAGGCAGGTTGATCTCACTGATTCTCACACCAGCCTAACACATACAGAATTCCAGACCAACCAGGGCTAGAGTAAGACATTTTTGTTGTGTATTTTATCTCCTCCTCCTCCTCAGTAAACTGTCCATTTCTACCAATACCATGGCACCTGATCCTTTGTTCTGGGCTATGAGAATCTGTAGGGGTTGGTTGGTGGTTGCCACCTAGGGAACCATTCTTTGTTCCAAGCAAAACCTGACCACAGGCCCCTGGCCTATCTTTGTCTCAGAACATTTATTTAAACATTTTGAAGTTGCAAGTGCTCAGTAAACCTACAACCTGGGGATGTCTTTCTTCCTTTTGAGCTGTGATCATCAGGAAGAAGGCCACATGTCCAGGCTGTGTAAGAGTTAGAACGCTCACAGAGATGGGTGTCAGCTAGCAAACACAGGCGGCCCAAGACACAGTGACCAAACTTCCAGGCGCTTTCTCCTTTTAACCTCCTCAGTGGGATTGTTCAGATCAGAAGGGAGCAGACTTTCTGCAGAGGGTCAGACGGTCAATACCTTTGACTTTGTGGGCTGTGTTCAGCTGTGCTGTGGGAGTGTGTCCAACTGAGCGCCTAGCTTTTTAAAAGCACAAGTACAGCGTTCAGCTGTAAAGGAAACCAGCCCCGCTACTTGCTGCCAAATGGATGCAACTGACCATCCCATATTAAGTCAAGTGAGAGAAACACAGCAAGACTACAGCTACCATTTTCCCTCTGTATATGTAATACAGATAGACAGCTAATGGGGTTTTGTAATAGGGAAACTAAAAAATTGTTGGCTAGATAATAGGAGAGTGAATACTGGAAATTCGGAGACAAGATGAGGAGGAAGATGGAAAGGGGGTAGTTGGAATTTAATATACACATCAGTTTAGGTTTATGGATGGTAATGTGTTGCCCTTAATTTAGATGGTTTTTATTGTAGCTTTCTTGTAAACATTCTTACACTTCTTTTGTTGAATGCACTCCTTAGCACTGTTATTCTTTTTGATACTATTATGAACAGGTTTGTTTCATTAATGTTGTTCTCAGATTGTCCATTGCTAGTATGTAGAAAGGTAGATGGCTCGGTGGGCAAAATGCTTCCTGAGTGGGCATGAGAACCTGAGCCTGGGTCCCCAATACCCACATAAATAGCTCACATGGCAGTGTGCACCATTATCCCAGCATTGGAACCACTGTCATCCACTGGGAAGGTGGACCCAGGAAGGTCCTGAGGACTAGCTGGCAGCCGATGTAGCCAGTCAGCGAGCTCCAGTTCAGAGAGAGAGCCTTTCTTTGTACAGGCCTACTTAGATGTTTTACTTCTTGAGTCAGTTTGGGTCATCATAAGAATTTTCTTACTTTCTTGTGGTTAAGGGGAGCTTAACAGAGATGACCACTCAGACAGTGTCTGGACAATTGAAAGTCTTTATTCCAGCCAGCTGGGACCACACCCAAGTGTTTTCGAACCTAGGTGTGGCCCCAAGTGTCCAGATAATGGGGTTTAAGGGCAGAAATCTTGTTGAGGCACCTGGCTCAGCAGTCACAGAGGGGACTTTGAAGAGTAAGCAATTTGAAGTGAGCAGTTTTAACAGAAGCTCAGATAAGCAGTGTACTGGCTGGTTTGTGTCAATGTGACACAGGCTAGAGTCATCAGAGAGGAAGGAGCCTCAGTTGAGGAAATGCCTCCATGAGATCCAGCTGTAGGGCATTATCTCAATTAACAATCAATGCAGGAGGGACTAGCCCATTGCCCATTGTCAGTGGAGGCAGCCCAGGGCTGGTGGTCCTGGGTCTATAAGAAATCAGGTTGAGCAAGCCATGGGAAGCAGTCCAGTAAGCAGCACCCCTCCATGGCCTCTGTATTAGCTTCTGATTCCAGAGCTAGTACAGCTCTCTGTCCTGTTTGGTTTCTTGTCCTGGCTTCCTTCCTTCAATGATGAACACTGTTCTGTAAGTGTAAGCTGAATAATCTCTCTCCTCCCCAACTTGCTTTTTGGTCATGGTGTTTCATGACAGCAATAGAAACCCTAAGTAAGCTAAGCAGTTAGCCAGCCGAAGGGGGAGGGGGGTCTGCACAAATAGGCAGCTAAGCAACAAACAAGCAGCCAATGTGTAGCCTTAACAAAGGCTAAGATAAATTAGCTAGGACATCCTGATCATGGGTTCCTAGAATAGAGTTGGGTAACTTTCCACAGGATTCTCCATCAAGGAGATCAGATTCTAGTTAAACCTGAAATGGCCTCAGCATGGATACAAGACAGAGGGAACCGCACCCTCTTGCCCAGGCACATTGTGAATGGATACTGATTTTATCTTGATATATTGATAATTTTATAATATACATGCATATCAAATCAGATATTAAAACATCTAATCTCAACATTATAAAAGAATATAATGCCAGATTAAGCAATAACTTTAACTTTCTAAAGCCTGAAATAGTCCCGTTCAAGGCTGCCAAGCGGAGAAGAGATGGGTAGAGAAGAGAGAAGAAGGTTTCACTATCTCCTTCAAAGGAATGCACCTTCATGTCAATCCTCAGAGGTGGGGATCAATGTCTCTGTTTCATAAACAAGTAGACAAGATGCTGAAACATGGGGATTCTCAGGTCTGTAGGCCTATGGGCCTATGGGCCAGCAAGTCAAGTTTTAGTGAGCCCCAGACCAGTGACAGGCCCTGTCTCCAAAAACAGCGTGGATGACATCTGAGGAACAAGAGAGGTTGCTATCTGTCCTCTCCGTATATAGCAGTTTCCTCCAAACTTAAATGTTTCCTTAAGGAAGGAGAAGGGAGGTTCATGAGAATCAGGAAGTATTTGAACTTGAACAATCCAGGAAGCTGAAACCTTAACAAGACTCACTAGCCTGCCCTACCTCCAAGGTTATGAAAGCCATTAACAACTGTTAGTGGAGCCTCTGACCTGTCACCTGTTGATCAGTCTGTAAGTCCTGTAAGAATTCCAGGGCTGCAGCTGGAGTTGCATCCCTGCTTGGATGGCCTTTCTGATAGCACAGCTGCCTTTGAGCCATCCCTGCTTCTGTAACTAACCCCTACCCATTCTCACATAACCAGCCCACTAAACTCTTGACTTTGCCATGGTTTCCTTTGGTGATATTGTTAATTTGGTCTGTCCTTCACTCCTTATGTGGGGTGAATAGATATGTGTTCATATATTCCCAGGAATAGTGTCACACAATATCTCCACATGTATGCATGTGCCTAGAATGTGTGTGCTGAATCCAGTGCTGGGATTACAGCCTGTCCCATCGTACATAGCCTTATGATATTAGGTTCTCCAGGCTGCAGCCAAGCACTGTACTGACAAGGCTAGCTCCTTAGCCTTTATACAGGGTCTGGCTTCGGGTGGTGCTGGAGGTGAAACTCAGGGCTTCAGAAGTGCTAGACAAGTACTCTACTAAGTGAGTTACATCCAACCCCCAAAGTTCACGCTTTTCTAGCTCTATGTTTCCTTGTGTATGCATCAGCTACAGACACGGGGTGCCCCATCATGTGGCAGTTGTAAACAGCTCTGCAGTAAACCTTCGGGAATGCAGACAGTTTCTGAGTGGGATTGCTGAATCGTGTTACTTTTCATCGTTCAAGGGAACACTATGCTGTTTTCTATACAGGAAGTCACTAAAGAACAGAGACAGGAAGGCCTTCTTGAGGAAACAGAGAAAAGACCACACACTCAGGAGAATGAGATGGTTTGAGAGATTTGAGCATGCAGTTTGTCAAAAGACAGCTACGCTGGTGTGCACGACTCATCCACACCATGGAAGATGGGTCCTTGCACGTGTGCTTTCCCATACTGGGCCCTCAGGCCAGTGCCTCCTGGACCCCAGCTCCCTAGCCAGTCAGGCTGACCCATGGGGTTAACCTTATGCCTCAGTGTTTGGCTGCTGTGAGTCACATTCCTGATCCCTCATTTCTTTGTCCATGAACCAGGAAAGAACATGAGGGATGCCCAGTAGTCTGCCAGTGCAGGATGAAGGATCAAAGGGAAAGTTCTTTCTCTGTCTGCTCTCTATCTCACCAAGGGCAACAGCTTGTCAAAGGTGAGAAACATACCCCAAACTGGTCAGGAGGCCCCACTGCCTAGGAAACCCCAGTGATAAACACATAATTAGGGTAGAAGCTTGATATGCGAGAGACTCGTGAAGCAAGAGAAGTTATAAGTTCTGGCTCAGCCCTCAGTAAATACCCAATAAGTTCTTGGAACAGAATCATTCCAAGAACATCCACGAGTGGCCATTCTCACCTGTATAAATAGGGAGCCAGCACTCATGCTTGCTAAGACTTCGCTGGAGGTACCCGCCTGTAAGGAGTCCTGCTTTGTCACCATGGTAGGGGACTGATTTCATACATAGGGCTCCTTTGTCTTTAGTTTAAAATGGGTCTTTAAGTATCTTTTACTTTTAAGTATCTATACTTTGTTTAAGTATCTTTTCTGTAAGCCAGAATCAGGGAATGAATGAGGCTTCCCACAGGACTGGAGGAAGGAAGCAGGAGCTGTGGAAGAGGGCCACGTGAGTGTGGAGAGGGCCTCAGGAAGGGACGCTGGCCTCACTTCAGGACAAATGTACTTTGTGAAACCCTCTTCAGACAGAGCAAGGAGTCAAAGAGTGGTGGGCGGAACCCTCCCTATCCACTCAGACCCCTCCTCTCATCCCTTCAACTCAGGAAGCTTCAATAACCCTTCCCTGTCTAAGATTCTGAAGACCCCTGACCCTTAGTTACAGAGAGTAGGGCTCTCTTTCCAGGAAGAGCTACTTAACAAAGGGGACACAATTCAGGTGACACTGACAGTCTGCTTCACCCCAAACTGGTCAGGAAGCCACACTGTCTGCAAAGGCCCAGCAAAAGCTAGTTTCCTTTACTCTCCTGGGCCTGCATGCATCAGGGGTACATGGCTACTGTCTGCAGCAAGAGAGGCAGGGCAGAATAGAATGCAGGGGAGGGAGGGGACTTTGCAACCTCCTCCTGGGGGGTGGTCCTCAGACTAGAGTCTCAGCATCACCTGGGAGCTTTGATCATAAGCCTGAAGACCCACTGAAGCAGATTCTTCAAGCATGTTCTGTGTCAAGGTCTCCCTGAGTTCATGTGTTCATGAGAGCAGCAGTGAGCAGTCAGAGTGGATTGATTTTCCGGTGACTTGATGCTCACATGGGAGAGCAGGAGACACAACAGTCCTGTCTGCTGCTGCTGAGGAACTTGATACACAGTACTTCATTAAGAATTTGAAGTGCCTTCCCTGGGAGGAGAGACAGACAGACAGACAGACAGACAGACAGACAGACAGACAGACAGACACAGAGGGGGGAGGAGAGGGGGAGGGAGAGGTGAAGGGGAGGGAGAGAGAGACAGAAAGAGAATTTGTGCCATTGGCAGAGAGGTAGATAATTAAAGCATCATTTGCTTTACCCTGTCATGTCTGGACTCCACCCTACACTGTCTCAGTGTTGTGTGTGTGTGTGTGTGTGTGTGTGTGTGTGTGTGTGTGTGTGTGTGAGCCTAGAGCTGCAGGAGGCTGGGGTGTCTTACACAGCTCACGGTCTTTAGGGTTCAGTTCTGCCTCTTTGATGCCTTTGTTCTGTGACTCAACAAACCAAGACTCTGCACTTCCATGATCATCTCAGCATGGAAGAGTTTCCTTTCCATTTGGGGAGACAAATAAATAGAGAAGTTTTGTGCTAAAGATTGTGGAAGAAAAAGGACTGAAACAGGAACAACAATAAAGTTTAAATCTTGGTGTGTGAAATATATTAAGAATTTTATGTAGGTTTCCCTTCTTCCTTCTACTTTTTTTGGAGGGTGGGGGAGGTGTCTCTCTATGTAGCCTGTAGTCACCATGTAGAGCAGAGAGGCATCAAATTCAACTGAGCCTCCTGTCACTGCTTCCCAGTGCTGGATTGAAATAAGTAAGCCACCACACCAGGCTCCTCCCCTCCCCTCCTCTTCTTCCCTTTCCTTTCCCTCCCCTTCCTCTTCCCTTTCTCTCCTCTTCCTCTTCTCTTCCCTTTTTTTTCTCTGTTTTTCACACCTTCCTTTTGGAAGGATTCACACATTTCTTTAGAGTTTTAGTGCAATGATTGCACTGTGGAAGAAAAAAGCTCAAGAAGAAAGGCATTACAATCACATGGCCACAAAATGTCTTCTTAGCCTGCTCTAGTAGCCCATACTAGTATCCCAGCACTTGGGAGGCTGGGGCAAGATTTTGTCTTGAGTTCAAAGCTAGCCTGGGATACATAATGAGTTCAGGGCAGCCTGGGCTGCGTCTCCATTTATGTCACAGGAATCACAGCCCCCAGGCAGTTGTGTGGCCTGCAGAGTTTCATTTTGAGATGCATAGTAGACCCTGCTACCTGCCTCTCTCCTCTCTCTTTTAGTTCATCAGTCACTGACTTGTTTGGGTTCTGTTGTTGTTTTATTGGGAGTCACTATGTTCTCAGCTATTTCTTGGGTGTTGCATGGTTTTCCATCTTCAGTGAGCTGAGTTGCCTTGTCAGGAGTCTGCCTTCAAACTCTGTGCTGTTTTTAGGGTTGTGTTAGAAGTGAAAATGTGAATTCCCAAGTGTGAGTTGTCTTAAGTTACACTTTCCCGTTGCTCCTTAGCCGCTGTCCCTATGGGAACGCCTGGACCCGCGTCCTCTGCGGATTGTGAAGAGCGTCAGCTGTCCCCTTCTACACTCACATTTATCTTGCTTTAGGTTAAGTTGAATTTCCAGGTGTTTATCGATCCTTCTCTGTCTTCATGTGCGCACATGTGTGTAAGTGTGTATGTATGTGTGTATATGTGTATGTGCGTGTGTGCGTATGTGTGTATGTGTGTGTACACGTGTGTTTATTGTCTCTTTATTGCCTTTGCTACTTTTCTACTATGACTTTATGTTTTTTTATTGTTACATTGAAATTATTTCAGATGTTATTTTCCAAATCTTGATACTTTCTTAACTTTATTTATTTAGGTATTTAAACACCCAAATCTCTTTTATCTTTAAAACACATTTTCTATAATTACTTAATGATCTTACTGTAAAATTTAATGTGTGAGTCTTTAAAGAAAAATTTTAAGTTATCCTGTATTAAGATAATTTCAGAGTGTACTGCAGGTGGGACTCAAGTGGGCAGCGAGCTGCTTCCTCCGCTGTAGCTGACTACTTCCAACATACTGCAACACTATCTGCTCTACAGCCATTCTCCACAGAGCTCCCTCATTTTGAAGACAATGCTGATTTTCCAGTAACACTTCTATATTTTGTCATGAGTTATCTATTTTGTTCCTCATTTGCCTTTTTATTCTTCCATTGTAGGAAACACCTCTTCATGATTAAGCTTTTTTGAGACATGGTAATGTAGCCTAGGCTATGTTGCTGGGATGATCTTGAAATACTGAGCCTTTTGCTTCTGGAATTCTCTGGAGTTCTGGCATTAGGGGCATGTGCTGTTAGATCTGAAAACAAACAAACAAACAATTCCACAACTGTCTGATTAACGGAAGCTATATTTAGAAATGACCTGCTGCCTGCCTCTCCCACAGTCAGGACTTCAGAGAGCAGCCCCTCACTGGCTTTTGAGGTCCCGTTTATGGGGAAGGGCTAGAGTTGATAGAAAACAGCTGTTCAGATAACTGCTGTTAACACCTGGACAGAAGAGTGAGGGACCCCGACCTCAAGACTGCCCTGGGGAGATAAGTGCAAGAATACGTCACGTGGAAGGGGAAGCATCAAGTTATCTGAACACTTTTGTAAGGCAAAAAGGCTACCATAAGTCACAGGTTCCGGAGTTTAGCACTGCAAAGGGCAGGCGTACATCCTAGGGTCACAAGTTTGGTTTAGGCTGAAATGGTTTGCAGGATACATTAGACTTAGGAAACTTATTCTTACAAGGTTTGGAGACTTAATAACAATGTATACCAACGTGGCTCCTTAACAACAGTGTGGCTCATACTTTGGTTTTACAGAGCTACTCCAATTCTGGCTTTATGTGATGCTGGGGATTGAATCCATGGTTTTGTGCTTTCTGGGCAAACAGTCTACCCACTGAGCTATTTTCCCAATCTCCAGCCACTTGGTGTGATATCAATCTTCCACTCACCCTTTGTCTTAAAAGACTCCAAGAGTACTGCGCTATACTGTGTGCATTTATTTAGCTCCTCTCAAAAAGATGACATGGGCAATTTGCTATTTTGGGACTGTGGATTCCAGACCCTCCTCAGAGCAGAGGGGTGGCTGGTCCTGGCAGTTCTGTATCCGAGTGCCTACACCGGAAGTTCCTGATTACAATGGCCTTGGGTTCGCTCTGATGCTGAACTATGTTCCCAGGCACATCTCCTGCAAACTGAGCTCCAGCAGGCCTCCCACTCTGTTTTGCTTGCCTCTGAGTTCATGTTAATGTTGTTGTTTTGGGTTTTTGTTTTTGTTGTTGTTGTTTTGAGACAGAGATTCTCTGTGCAGCTCTGGCTGTTCTAGAACTCACTCCGTAGACCAGGCTGGCCTCAAACTCAGAGATTCACCTGCCTCTTCCTCCTGAGTGCTGGGATTAAAGGTGTGGGCCACCAACACCTAACTTCATGTAAATCTTTTATTTTTAATTTTGCCTCCTTACAAGCCTTCCTAAGATTTTTCTTTTTATGTAACTAACTTATGACGTAGTCTCTGATTGCTCTCTACTCTGCTCCTCTTGTCAGAGTTCAGCAAGGATCTTGTAGGACAAGAATGATTCAGGAATTGCTGCTCATTCTTCACTCCTACCCCTTTCCCTTCATTGCAGAAAGCTCGGCTGGGTAGCCTCCTATTCCTTGCCACCTTGGTGATCCCATCCAAAGCAGAATGCACTATTGAAAATCGTGAGAGACTTCCAAACCAAAAGTATGATGGTAAGTCCTGGTTTTCCAGTATTTTTAATGCCATTCCAGCCTGGTAGACACAACCTGTAGATATGACCTAGTATATATAGGGCAGATGGGGAAGTATTGGAATATACACTGGAAGAAGGATTTGGGCAGATACAGAAATAGTAAGAAAGTTCTTCTCAATGTCAGCTAGATGAGATTGCCCAGAGAGCTTTGAAACTTAGCCCAATCAGGCCTACTGAAGAACAGCTGAGTGAGAATCTTTGTGGGCTAGAGTTGACCAGTAAACACTCTCTGACTTTCACGTGCAGTCAGGGATAAGAAGCTGCATTCAAAATTCAATGTACATGATCATTCCTGTAATCTTTTTTAAATGTAGAGCATTCGTGTGTGTGTGTGTGTGTGTGTGTGTGTGTGTGTGTGTGTGTGTGTGTGTGTTATGAATGGTCCTGGAGAGTCTCATATATACCAAACAAACACTTTAATACTGTACTAGTTTCATTCTGCTGCTATGGTGAAATGCCATAACCAAAACAAATTTAGGGGAGGAAAGGTCTTATTTGCATTGCACTCCTAGGTTCATTGCTGAGAGAAGTCAGGTGGAAAAACTCAAGCAAGAACTTGAAAGTATTTCCCGGATGGCATTAGTCGTATCAAGTTGACAACTAAAACTAAGTATGATGACAACTAGGCCATCTGCCTTTGCCAGGGACAAGTCTAATTGCCAGTAACTCCCTAATGGCTACTAGGTTAAAAAGGAAGGCCTTATTTGTTCTCCAATGTCTTCTCTGAAACAAAATCTAGAAGGATTTAAGCTTGCTTAAGAAACATTATTAGGCTGAGCATGTTAGCTCAGGCCTTTAATTCCAGCAGAGGCAGTTAAATATATGAGTTTGAGGTCAACCTGGTTTACACAGTGAGTACAGTGAGTTCCGGGCTAGCTAAGGCTAGCAATGCCTTGTCTATAAATAAATAAATAAATAAATAAATAAATAAATAAATAAATGTTATCAGAGCCAAGAACTACAGTACTGTAGTGTGCAGGACTCTAGCTCTTTTGAATACAAAAATACAAAAGCATTGATTGTTTCTGACACTTTTTTTTTTTTTTTTTTTTGAGACAGGGTTTCTCTGTGTAGCCCTGGCTGTCCTAGAACTCACTCTGTAGACCAGGCTGGCCTCGAACTCAGAAATCCGCCTGCCTCTGCCTCCCAAGTGCTGTTTCTGACACCTTTACAATTGCCTACAGTCACATGCCAGCAGCTCTGACTGACAAATTTCCTGTTTGTTCTTGTTGTGTGACTCTGGGATTTGCATCCTTTTAGAATGCATAGATACTGATGGTGGCAAGCATTTCCTCAACAGTACCTGGAAGAAGGAGAAATGTACGTGGTGTTTCTGTAGCAAAACATCAATCACCTGCTGTACAAAGTAAGTCTCTACTGCTGGTTTGGGCAGCCCCAGAGAGCCACTCTTGAGGACTTCTGCTTTGCTTTGCTTAGTTTAGTTTTGTTTGGTTTTGAGACAAAATCTCCTTAGGTGGCTCTGTCATCAAATTCCAGGGCTCAAGTAATCTTGCTACCTCTTGTCTGTAATGTGTGTACTGTCTGAGAAGCGTAGACAGACATGTTTGCGTTTTATCCATAATCCATATGAATTTATTGAATAACAGCAAATTCATAAATGACATTGATTTATTTTTAACATAAATGACATTCTCTCTCTCTCTCTCTCTCTCTCTCTCTCTCTCTGTGTGTGTGTGTGTGTGTGTGTGTGTGTGTGTGTGTGTGTGTGTGTACCCACTTGGGCACCAATTTGTTGCTGGAATTTCCAACCCCAAAAAGCTCATATAAAAACATATTATCCAGTTATAGTTAAGACCCCTTGCTACTTGTGGTTTTCCCTGGCCACGTGGTTCTGGTCCACTGTGTCTTCCTCCTCCTCTTCCTCTGTCCTCTCTCTTTACCCTCTCATCCTCCTCTTCCCACCTACCTGTCCCCACTCTCAAACCTCTAACCCCACCTTTCCCCTCCACTGCCCAATCACGGGCTCTAGCCTTTATTGACCAGTTAAAACAGGGAGAAGGTTCCCATGAGATCCCCTGAGTACTTGATGGACTGTTCATCAGGGGAAATGCACGCTGAGGATTGAACCTAGGACTTCACACAAGCACTCTACCACTGAGTTGTATTTCCAACACAAAGAGCAATTTAGACTCACAGGAAAATTAAGCATAGGACAAGAGGTTTCCCATATACTCCCTGACCCCACACGCCCAGTCTTGTCCATTACTAACATCCCCCATGGAGGACACAGTTACCATAGTGACTGTGCCTGCACTGAGCTGTCACCAGCACTAGGGTCTGCAGTATGATCTACATTGGACTTTGGAGAGGAGTTTTTAGTCCAATTTCTCATGGAAAAATATACATAATATAGAATTTACCACTTTCGGCATACATTTCAATTACATTAAACATATTTATGTGTTGTGTAACCTAACCATCTCCAGTAGCTTTTCATCTTGAGCTGGTACCTAACTGTCCTCTTAGCTACCTGGGAAGCTGAGTCATGAGTGTCACTTGCGTTCAGGAATGTGATGTTGTTCTGATAGAAGCTCAGAGTGTCGCTCTAGCTGGCCTGGAACAAGTTGTGCAGACCTGGATGGCCTTTAACTCAGAGATGTGCCAGCCTCTGCCACCCAAGTGCTGGGATTAAAGTTGTGCATCACCTCACACAGCCTTGAGCTCAGGAATACCAAAGTCAGATTTGGTAACATAGTAAGACCTCCATCAAACAAAAAATAAATCAAAAAATCAAGTGAACAAACTCAAACCTCAACCAAATAAAAATCTAAGACTCCATATTGATCCACCATGTACTCCTCAGACCCTTTATCAGTCCCTGAAAGTGATCGCTCAGCTGTTATTAGGAATGTGATTGCTGCCGGGCGGAGGTGGCGCACACCTTTAGTCCCAGCACTTGGGAGGCAGAGGCAGGCGGATTTCTGAGTTCGAGGCCAGCCTGGTCTACAGAGTGAGTTCCAGGACAGCCAGGACTACACAGAGAAACCCTGTCTCGAAAAACAAACAAACAAACAAACAAACAAAAAAAAGAATGTGATTACTGTAAACCCGGTGCAAGTAGAAAGTAGAGAAATGATAGAGTGTTGTTTGTCCTCTGAAGACTACTCTTCTTCACACAGTATAGAGTTTCCTCAGAGTTTATCTGTGCTGCCGAATCGTTTGGTCTAGGCTTTCTTTCCAGGCTCCTAGCCTCCCACCGTATGAACACCATCCTGGGGTGGTACACACTCACCCACTCATTCCTGGGCAGTTGCTTGCTTCCAGCTGACTTTCTTTTCTGTTTTCAAGTTTTTTTTCTTAAAGCTTGGCTATCATCTTGATTCTTTTTTTGTTTTTTTTGGTTTTTTTTTTTTTTGGTTTTTTCAAGACAGGGTTTCTCTATGTAGCCCTGGCTGTCCTGGAACTCACTCTGTAGACCAGGCTGGCCTCGAACTCAGAAATCTGCCTGCCTCTGCCTCCCAAGTGCTGGGATTAAAGGCGTGCGCCACCACCGCCCAGCATCATCTTGATTCTTAAATATCCATCCCACACAGGCTCCTAAAGACAAGCAAGTTATCCAGTGATGTACTCTTGAGGCTGGTCTTGTGGGCACTGTAGCCTTGACCTTACCTGTCTGTAACAGTGGTGCAGCCTGAGTGAGGCAGAGGGAAGAGCTGTGTGGTGCGAGGACGACCTTCAGGGTGCCTGGTGTGCTAACCCTGTGCTGCTGCGCTGTGGACATGAAGGCCAGAGCCAGCCGGAGTTGTGCAGATGGTTTCTGCTGCATTGCTGTGGATGCTGAAGTCTAGTCTTTGAATAAATGGATGACAAAGCACCTGCAGCTGAGGCCACACCAGCCTCTCCACTCCCAGCTTCCCAAGCTTCTGACAGCTTCTGTCCATCTTCTTTGACCAGCTGAATCTTGCATGGACAGAAGTAGTTCTCTTTTTGTCTTAGCAGTGCTGGGATTAAAACCCAGGGTCTCAGTCTGGGTTTATGCCAACTCACTAGAGGTACTGTATAAAGTAGCATTTTCCAGATTTGCTTCTGAATCTGAACTTTACCAAGTGCCTTGGACAGACATAGAACTTTAAGTACAGTGTTTGAGTTCGTTAAAGTTATATGTCTCAAAAGTTCTGTCTGCATGTACTAAGCATGCCTCATGGTGAACGCAGAGTCAATCAAGAGAAACATCCAACTGAGAAGTAGGCTGACAGACTGCCCCAGCAGGTTTCCAGATACTGAACTGGCCGGTCACTGGGTGTCACAGCTGAATCTTGATTTTTTTTTTTTTTTTTTTTTTTTTTTGGTGGCTTCAGATATCTTTGTGTGAGTGTGGTTGAAGCCCCACAGTTTAAGGACTGGTGAACCATTCCTCCCTCAAATGGTAAATAGATCTCTATAGTGACTAAGTGTTCCCCGACCATCAGCACTGCCATCACAGAATTTTGACACAACCTCTTCTGTGATTACCAGTGGGTCCGGGATAGGAAACAGTGAGGTTGATCCTGGTGGTCACGTGGGAGGAACCTGAGACTGGAGTCTGATTACCTTTGTCTGACTCTTATTCCCTCTTATAGTAAGCTGTGTGTGCCACAGCAAGGTTTAAGTCTCTTGTTCTCAGTTCCAACTTGCTATGAGAACTGAGATTCCGAACATAAACTCATCAACCCAATAGATATTGTAGGTCTTCTCTTTGCTTGGCCTATACAGTGAGTCTGATAGTGGCTGGCACTTGGTGAAGACTCGAATGCCCTTTTCCCTTTTCCTTCTCTAACACCTGTCCCATCTGGCACTGCTCCACCCTGGGGAAATGTGCCTAGTTGGCAATTCTGTTCCAAACTAGTTTCTGGAATGGCGTACCTCCTGTCTGACCTCTGTGCCGGCTGTTCTTATAAACTTCACTTTTCTAGAGAATATGCAGATTTGGATTAAGCGTTCTGTGTGGGAAATTCCTGGACCCTTTGCACCTTCTATAGATGCTGCCCAGATCTGCAGATGTCCAGGGACTGGAGGCCTGGGCAGAGGGACCCAGGGCTAAGGTATGGGAAATATCTGGTCTTTGTCTATCGCCCTTTCTAGGCCCAGGTTCCTGGAGTGGAATGTGAGAAGCAAGGGCCAAGGTCATCAAGACTCCAATTTTGGATGTGCTGATATCTGTATCTTCTCTTCTCCATCTCCTGTCACAGTTTCCTCTACAACATTCAGTCTGAATTGCATTATAGTATGCATCCATGGGCTGGAGGCATGGCTCTTCCGAGGGACCCAAGTCTGGTTCCCAGCATCCATGTCAGGCGCTCACAACCCCTTGTAACTCTAGTTCTATAGGATACGACACACTCTTCTGGCCTCTGTCGGCACCTGCATACATGTGGCAAACACACACACAAATAGAAATAAACATAAAAAATAAGCATTCAGTAACACAACCTTTGCCATAGCAACATGTACCCATACACCAGTGACAGAAGTATATTTCCTAACAGAAATTTATAAAAAAAAAAAAATGGCTATCTATTTCAACCACTGCTTTACTTTTAATCCTTAGACACTGATGACATTAATTGAGTTAGTTTGTATGTATATGTGCACATGTACATGCATGTGCTATGGCATGTATGTACAGATCAGGGCACAATTAAAACCAGTCTCCTATAAAGAGAGAGAGAGAGAGAGAGAGAGGGAGAGAGAGAGAGAACTGGGCAGTGGTGGCGCACACCTTTAGTCCCAGCACTTGGGAGGCAGAGACAGGTGGATTTCTGAGTTTGAGGTCAGCCTGGTCTACAGAGTGAGTTCCAGGACAGCCAGGGCTACACAGAGAAACCCTGTCTTGAAAAACAAAACAAAACAAAACAAAAAAGAAAAAAAAAAAAAAAGAAAAGAAAAACTAGTCTACTAGGCTTGGCAGCAAGGATCTTTGCCCACTGAGTCATCTCGCCAGCTCACTTAAAAGTCTTTTTTTTATTTTTGTAGTACAAAATATATTATACTGAATTTTTCATTTAAACAATTTCCAATTGAACTCTTCAAGGACACAACATGGATTTCTAATATTGTGCAGGTACCACTACTCTTTCCAACACTTTCAAAGAGCCCAACTAAAGCTATGTTTCTTTTAAGCATGGACCTCCATTCCTCCACCCTGCCCCGTAGCCTCCACTCTGCATTCTGTCTGCAGATCTGCCTATTCTGGATCCGCCCTGTAACCACGAGGGATTTCTCTGTCTGGCTAATTGCTTTTAGCAAGTTTCTCAAGGTCAGTTCACGTTGCAGCAAGTTATTAATTATTTCATTCCTTTTACATGGAATGATACTCTACAGGATTGCAGGCTCATGTTTTGTTTATTCTTTCATATGCTGATCAATGCTTGTTACTTTTTACTGCTAGTGAATAACACTGATGTTGTGAACCTTCATGTACATTGGAAGATACTTTGCAATAATTTTGGGACAGAAGACTAGGAGTAGGAGCCACTTTGTAAATGGTTCTGCTTTGACACAAATCTCTTTGGCAAATTTTCTAGAGACATTTCTTAAGAGGCCTTTTCTAGCCATCTGGTGACGACCTCTGCCTCTAAAAGGTCTGCATACTGCTTCTCCAGGATGTGTGGCTCCTTGGAGAGAGCTGAGCTTGATGCAGTAGCCACACGTTCCACAGCAGGAAGAAGGTTCAGCTGAGATTGTTGTTGTTGTGACAAAATCTTAGGAAACAGCACTCGTGTGTCACCATTTGTTCTTTTAGCTTCTTGTTAAAGAACTTCAGGTGGAACGCAAGAGATGGCCTATGGCTTTAATATCCAGTCTCTCTGCTTAAGCAGTAATTTCTTTATCAGTGAGTCAATTATGCATTCTCCTTTGTAATCACAGGCTTTCCACCTGTGCCCAAGTTCCCCAAAATAACAACTCTGAGACTTAAATTATTCATGAATAAATGCTTAGGCCATAAGCTTGGGCTTGTTCCTGGTGGCTCATAACTTAATTAACCCATTAAACTAGTCTAAGTTCTGCCATGTGGCTGGTTACCTCTTCTTCAGTTTCATGCTACCTGTTTCCTCAGCATTTGGGGCAAATCTCCTTTCCTGCCTGACTCTATCCCAGAAATCCTCTCTCCCTATCAGAACTTCCACCCCCCTACTTCCTGCCTCAGCTAATGAGCCTATTATTGATAGGGGATGCTCCCACACATTGCATAAAAAATTTTCTCAATCCTTCTTTCTTTCTCTTAACAAAGAAAAACAGGATGTTGGCTTGCTCACTTCTGAAGCCTCAATACTGCTGTCATCAGAACTTTTGCATGGTCTTTTGTCTCAGGCATTCCGCACCTCATCCCTTCTTCCTTGGCTGTCTCCTTCTCTGAAACAGCCTCCTCTTCCACAGTTGCAGCAGACTAATTTCCCTTAGTGATGATGTCTCACTGTGGGATGCGGGCCCACCATCCTTGCCTCCACCCTCAGTTTTTCTTTCCTTCCGATACCATGGTCACTGATCTCTGGTGGGAGTTTGAGTATGAATGTACAGAGTTTATGATTTGTATGAAGCATGGCTGGAGCCTGGATACCCACAGGCTCTGAGAGAGAGACACAGAGAGAGAGAGACAGAGAGAGAGAGAGAGACAGAGAGAAGAGATTTTTTAATGAATCTATATAATATGTCTTGCAGCTTATTTGTCTCGTGAGACCCACTGAAAATATAACTGTTATTGTTAGCCTCAAACTGTGTCTGTGCTCCCAGCCCAAAATATTTGGAGGGTCCTTGCTAGTCAAACCGGGAACCCTGCAATGACAGAACTAGTCTGATGCACTGCGGGTGAGAGTGACAGGCATTTTGGCTTATTAATGGCTCTATCAATAAGATGAGAAATCTTTGCACTGTTTTGATATCTTCTATCTGGAGAAGGAAGGGTGACGTAAACAACTACTAGAGTTCTCAGTCTCTAACATGAAAAGGTTTTTCCTACTGAGGCGTTAGGTATTGCTTGTGGGCTGTTTCCCCAGCGAGGGACCAATGGCTGCAAAACTGCTTGTTTTCATTAAACAGAGACATAAACGCCAACCCTGGGAGTGGGAGGAAGGAGTGCTGGAGAGATGGTCCTGAGAAGCCAGCTGGGCAACCCAACTCCCCAGAGCAGCATCCAGTTCTAAGACCCCCACAGAGCCTGGCAGCCTGGTGGAAACATGGATGTGGGTGAAGTCAGTGGAGTGAGAGAGCTCCCTAGGCAGAGAAAGAGCAGGGCTGCCACCCTTACAGACTCATCTTTGGAATTGATAATAATTTATTTGTCTTTCTTTTTATACATTTTTTTCTTTTACAACTAAATGTCAAACTTACTTTGCAAATTAATTTAGACTTAAAAGATTTTTTTGAGACACTTTTCATTATATACTATATACTCAGGCTGCCCTTGATCTGGCATACTTCCCACTTCCTCCTCTCAAGTGTTGGGATTAGAGGTGTGTACCACCATTACTGCTTATATTACAATTTGGTGCTCTATTGTTTTTACCTAATTAATATTTCTGCATTAGTACCTTCTAGCTCATCAAATGTCTTCAAAATGTTATATACTACAAGTAACCTGCTGTTAGCCTTACAAAGAATCAAACCAGAATGTTCCATGTCACTGGGGGCTTCCTCTCACAGGACAATGTTCCCATGGGTTTGGACCATGCAGGCTTGGGTTGAGTGTCCAGTGTCCTGGTCAACTGTGAGACAATTTCCTGCCAGTGTCTCTCTGCATAGCCACTGAGGACTGTGAATTCTGATGTTCTCGGAACCAGATGTCTTTTTCCTTTAGGATAAAATTCTGGGTCTTTTTAAATAAGGAGGCATTGTTACAGAGGGCATCGAAATGGCTGCTTTTATATACTCTAGCCAGAGAGGTTTATTGATTCTTTGGTCTTTAGGAAAATATTTATTATTTATTTATGTATTGTCTATGTGGATGTACATGCACAGAGATGCCATTATCCATGAAAGCCAGAAGAAGGTATTGACTCCCTGGAGTTCTAGGCATCCACGAGTGCTGAGAACCAAACTCCCATCCATTGAAAGACTAGAAATTGCTTTTAACCACAGACCACACTTCCCTAGCCTGTAGCTTTGCTTTCGGAGACAAGGTTTCTCATAGCCTAGACTGGCCTCAAAATCACTATGTAGCTGAGGCTGGTCTTAAACTTCTAATCTCTCTGCCTCAAATTCCAAGTGCTGTGATTATAGCTGCATACCACCATGTATGGCTTTGGCCGGGCAATTTAAATCCCAAGCCTATAGATGGGCTTTGAGGGCAGTGACTCCTAAAATCGTGGGTGCCCCTACATGTGCAGGTGGATTTTCCCATGATACTTTGTTTCTAGTAGCTTCTATGACCCCAGGATCTATGACCCTGGTCTGGGATAGCTCTCTGCCCTGTTGGTTGGTGAGCTTCTCTTCTAACCAGACACCACACAGGGCTGGGATAACCCTTCCTTTCCCACAGTCTAGCACCATTATCAATGACCACTCCCTGTACAGGGAGGGTGGGAAGGGCAAGGTTAGTACAAGCTTTCCAGTCCTAGAGTAACCCAGCCCTGTCCCTGTCCTGTCAGAACTTCCCAGTGTCCTTCAGTGCATGTAGGACCCTTGTGAGGAATGGTCTCTGTAATTCCATGTCACAGATGGGAACAAATGCCTAATACAAACACTTCACGATGCCCTTACATTCCAGGCAACAGGTATGTGTGTTGTCTGCTTCTTGAATAGAACAGGTCTGAGCAGCAGGGCTGGGTGAATAATGTTTCCTCCCCTTCTAACATGTCTTGCCTTGTCTCATTGACAGTACTGCTAAGCCTGTGGACTATGACAAAAAGAAGTGTTCCAAACAATTCCATCCAGAGAACTGCACCTATAGTGTGGTGGAACGGACAAACCCAGGAAAGACTTGTCGAGTCAATAGATGGACAGTGTAAATGTGCTTCTTGTGGGCCCAAAAGTGGAACAACATTTGTACCTTGTATAATTTAAACTTACCAATTATAAGCTTGCAAGAGGTGACCTATAATCCCAGCACTCAGAAGGCAGAGGCAGGATGTCTCGAAAAACTCAAATAAATAAATAAATAAATAAATAAATTTGCCAATCATATTAGTATTAACTTAATGCATGTTATACAACCAAACAAATCAACCCAGCAATACCAGGTACCAGTTACAGCATCTTCCCTGTACTCCAATGGGTTTTATGCACGTGTGCTTTCTTATGGGGCCCACGTCCATCTCCACCACTTTTGCTACATCAGGCTCTTCTGCCTGCATTTCTGTTTCTGGTTTACACCGGGAAGAAGCATGTGTGTTCATGATGAAAGCAGACTTCTTCTCTGGCCCTGGTCCTCTCATTTATCCTTCCTTCCACTTACTTAGGTACCCCTTCTTTATGGAGTCCCCACACCACCCTGGGGCTGCATAACGTTAGAACAGGTTAGAGACACCTGAGAAGGGGCTCTCTGGACCTCACGTAGTCTGACAGGGAACTCAGAGGCCAAACTTCTGTGGTGGTGGGGCCTAGCTCTAGGGTCAGTTATGTTTGGCATACAGATCACCTAAAACATACTGACTTGAAAATGTAACATTAATTCTGACATTTATTTACTCAATATTTTAAAAAAAGCTGTAGCATGTTTTTATCCTAGGTTATAGAGTTCATCATCCTTGTCTTAGTCACTGTTTTATTGCCATGAAGGGACACTATGACCACGGCAACTCTCATAAAAGGAAGTGGTTAGTTGGGGCTTATTTATAGTTTCAGAGGCTTAGTCCATTATCATCATGGCAGGCAGAAGTAGCTCAGAGCACTACATCCAGACCCACAGGCAGTAAGGAGAGAGTGACACTGGGCCTCGCTTGGTCTTCTGAAGCCTCAAAGCCAACCCCCAGTGACATACTTCCTCCCCAAAAGCCACACCTACCCCAACAAGGACACTGACCTAAGTAGAGCCATTTTCTCATCAGCAAGCATTTAAACATGTAGGCCTAAGAGGGACATTCTTATTCAAATCACCACAGACCCCAAAGGCAAAAGATTTTCTTTATTTGCATGACTTTTTGCCTGTGTCTATACATTTGTACCGTGAGCATGCCTGGTGCCCTTGGAGGTCAGAAGGCATTGGAACCAGGGGTTATGAGATGGTTGTGAGCCATCATGTAGGTGCTGGGAACCAAAACTGGGTCCTCTGCAAGAACAGTAAGTGCTTTTAACTGCAGAGCCATCTCTCATGTCCCCTCATAAGGAAACTTATTAAATTAACACTCAGCTCAGTCTTCTCTCCAGCCTGCTATGCAGCCATTTTCTTGTCTGTCCTTGAGAATTTGACTGTCCTATTAACTAGGGTAGAGTTGGGTAGGAGACATGGTAGCTAATATTCTACAGCACTGTAGGACTACACTGACAATCATCTGATATCTCTACCTCCCTTTTCTCTCAAACTCTCAGTAGTGGAGGCTGGCCTTGAACTCCCATCCTCCATCTTCCTCCTCCCAATGCTAGGATTGCAGGCGGGTGACACCACACCAAGATTAACTATTTCAAAAATAATTAGTTGAGAGGATTTTCTATATTATCAATACAGAGAAATATAAATATATCAATTACCCACATCTAGTCCTCACAGATTGTTTACACGCATTGAAAGTTAACACTGTACCTCATAAATATGTAGTTAGTGTAGGTCAATTCAAAACGTTTTTGAAAAACAGGATTTCCCTTGATTTGAATAGACATGTAATATATGGCCTTTTGTGTCCTCTGACATGTATTCTTGCATATGAACGTTACAGTTACATAAAATCTACCTTCTGAGAGCATTTAGTGTGAGAGGCTCATCTTGCATATTTCTCTAGAGCATCTTTAAAATATTTAATTGACTTACTGATAGGCATGAAAACGATCCAGATTATGGGCAGGGAGGATTATTTGCGCCTCCACGTTGAGCTCTAAAGAGGCTTTGCGCAGGCGCGGAAGGAAATCTCGCGAAACTGTCAGAACATTAACGAGAAGCGTGGTAGAGAGGCCATACTATCGCGAGAACTCTGTCTTCAGGGTCCCGATCCTTCGGTGGTTAGGTGTCTGGGTCGGTCCAAGGTCCGCTCGGATCACCGGAAGAAGCGCTGCCAGCTGGTAAGGACGAGAGAGGCCGGCGGGCGCGCTTCCTCTTTTGCCCTTCGCCTCTCTTCGCTCCGGCCTGTGGCCTGTCCTGCCCTCAATTCTTCCCGACTCTCGGGGTCCGGGGCCACCTTCCCACCTGCCTGCTCACGGGCTCCAATCGCCTTTCCCTTCCCCAGGTCACGTCTGCCGTGAACTCCTTTCCAGTCCCCTTGTCATGCCAGGCCAGAACTCCTCTTTCTCCCCTCGTCCCTAGGCTACTACCTTTTCCTTCATGCCCAAGCGCAGGGCCTGTCTCCTCTCCTCTGCCCTGTCGACATGCACCGTTCCTGGGCCACGATTGCAGCCTGAATGCTTCTCTTCCATCCCTTTCCTTACATTGCCCCGACTGTCCTCTGGGTTTTCAGTGGTGACAGCCTTGTTTCTCTGGCCCTTGTCTGGGTCTCTGGTCCCAGTGGGCCTGTTCTCAATTACTGACCCAGTGCATATTTGCGCCTATTCCTAATGGTTTGGCAAGGTGGAATGCTTTTTGGAGGCCGACTATGTCCTGACCGTATTACTTAACATCCGGTTTCCTTCTCCCATCAGTCCCCGAAAATCGTTTGATTCCTCCCTTCTGTTGATGAAAAGAGAGAGCTTGCAGGATCTTTGATTCATTGCTCGGGCGTACATTTATAAAATCTGTATGCACAGGGTATTGAGGATATAGTAATGTAAAGAAATGGACATGCTCCTGGCTCTGATGTAACTTAACCCTTGTGGTGGGACCAGTACAGTCTTAAGTGCTACAGACTGGAACTTGGGAGGATGGCTCAAGAATGACAAGTCAGGGACTGGAGTTGTTTGACCCTCAGTGCACACAGCTCTCCTGCTAGTGTTGTTGAGTAGGTAAGTCTTGTCACCTTGGCGTCCTTTGGAAAGGACCTGACTTTCCACCCACTTGGTAATTTGGAATATGGTCTTAGGACTTTTGAGTTACTTCCCTGGGTGTGTCTGGGACAGGTAAGTCTGTTGGTTCTCCGTTAGGACCCCATTATAACATTTTGTACACCAGAACCTCGGAAAGGATTTTACCCTGTGTGACAAACAGAAGGAGATTAATTTGTACTGCTCAGCAGGCCACTTGATTTGCTCTGTGGATATTTTTGTTTGTTTGCTTGTTAAAAAGAGTGTCAGATACCCTTACAAGCCATTGTGAGCCACCTAATGTGGGTCCTAAGAACTGACCTCTGACCCTTTGCTAACCACTGGGCCATCTCTCCAGCCTGGTTTGTTTAGTTTGCTTTTTTGATACAGGCTGCAGGAATCCTGGTGGCTTTGCTGGGTTTACATACGTGCATGCCACCACACCCCGGTGATTTGCTGTTTGGAAGATTTACTAGCCTGCAGATTTGTTCTGATAAGTGAGATAATGTGTAGCTTCTGGCACTGCTACCAGTCCTTGCATTTAGGTTTTTTTTTTTTTTCCCTCCTCCCTTGGGTCTTTGTCTTTGAGTCTTTTAGAAAATAACTTAGACATTTAAAGTTTCCTGATTGAAATTTGATGATGACTTTCATCTCTGTCTCTACAGTTACATTATTCTTTTGAGGAAATATTTTCAAAAGTGGAAAATCATCAGAACTACAGATGAACTAAGATGCTTCTTAAAGCATCTTGTATCTAGTTTTAGAAGTGTGTTGGACTTAACTCCCATGGCCAGTTTATCAAACCAGCGCAGATTGCTGTGTCTCAGGGATCTGTGTATGGGTCTTATAAAACCCTGGTGTTTCTGGCACACAACCCTTCTGTACTTGAGAATCTCTCAGCTAGCTTTCTGGTGCTTGCCCATACAGTGTTAACACACCGGTCAGTACTTACAGCACTCACTGAGCCTGTTAAGTACCTTTCTTTACCTGTGCCTCTTATTTCAGAAATCTATTGTTGTCTATGAACCAGTGGCACAAAATTTCTGCTAGATGGCAGATTCACCATTGTATCCTCTGGGACAACAACACTGTGCCTTTCTGTTCAAGACCTTAAATACTTGAATGACTGCATAAACCTTAAATGGCCCCTTCAAAATACATGGTGCAGCTGAGGGATTTAGACTTACGCTAGATCTTAGCCAAAAGGCTAAGAGGCTACCAGACTCAGACTTTTTGGCTTGGAAGCCTGTGACTTTAAGTATCCTATTTAACCCCATCAAACCTGTAATAGCTGCTAAGTTGAGCACTTTTGCTTTGGGTGTGTCACCAGTAGTACTCTGTTGCTATGCTTGTCTCTTAGAGGAGCGGTCCTTTGTCCTCAGCTTGCCTTCTGTGGTTGTTAAATCTAACATTTCAGATGTCACTGTAAGCTTATTGTCTGTATACCCCAGAGCCTAGCGTGTCATACTCTCCCTGAATTAGATAGATTCATAGGCAAGTGAGCTAAATAATTATTGTGTAGGTACTCTATTTTTGGCTCGCATGAACGACTCATCAGGTGCTTGTGACCGTCTCCCTCCAGGTTGGTTTTGCTTGGCTTAATTGTGTGGTAGAATCAACATGTTTTTGGGGGGACTAGCCCTACAGACTGAGCAGTTTTGGTTTACTGTTGAGTAAGTTAAATGGGCTTTGCTTGTTTGTCAGTAAGTAAAGCACAGTCTTAATACGTGGACAATTAGAGCTTCCAAAATAATTTGTCAGGTATGTTTTGAGTTTTAGCTATATTGCTAGTCCCTTAGGCTTTAGAGAAGAATTTCTATGGTACTTACTGCAAAATCTGAGGGGGGGGAATGTTGAGTTGGCTGTAAATACAGTGCACATTTTAACCAACAAGCTCACTGTTATTTTGAATTTGTGGAACTAAGATTTTTGAGTGTGGCAGTTTTAAAAACTGCCTTTCTCAGCACTCACTCTGGGACTGTTTCTGTGGAGACACCCTGACTAGTTCTGTTTTGTTTGAAAACAAGGAATTAAGTTAATCTGGGTGTTGTTGCCAGGGTTCTGGGAGTCCAGAAGGTATACCAAGAGGCAAAATACTGAATTCAAGACCAGCTTGAACTACACAAAACTCAGAAACTAAGGGCTAGGGTGTAGCTTAGTTACAGTGTTGTTTAGCACATATTCAGTTCAGCATTGTGCCCCCAATAATGGGAGAAAAATATGTTAGAAACATTGTCCTCTTCTAAATTATTTTCCTAAGTTAATACTACAAGCATTAATGGGACAACATCAAGTTGGTTATGTTTATAACACAAAGATGATTTATTGCAGCTTCTCTAAATTTGATCATTAACACATTCATCCATTAATGAAAGATGTATTAAACCACTGGTTAGTTCGAGACCAAGCATTGGTACAAGTGCTGTGGGTACCTTTCTTATTTAGGCCAACTCTGTTGCACATACAGCTTGTGGAAAGGATTGTTAGTGCCAAGGTACAGATGATACCAAGCTGTGTGTACAGTGCTGTGTGTTCAAAGCTGGGAGAGCCCTCAGGGTAAGAAAGCAGGCCTAACGAGAGGCATGTATTAAAGCGTAGATTCTCAACCTGTGGGTCTCAACCCCATTTGAGGAGTCAATGACACTTTTGTAAGGGTCACTTTAGAGCATCAGAAAACAGATTATTTACATTATGATTCCTAACAGTAGCAAACTTACAGTTAAGAAATAGTAACAGAAATAATTTTATGGTAGGAGGTCACCACAACATGAAGGAACTATATTCAAGGATGGCAGCATTAGAGAGGTTGAGAACCGTTGTGTTAGAGGTTCCTACAGAGAAACCTGTATAGATGACAGTAGGCACAAGAGGGCAGCATGACAGTTCTATTGGCTGGTAATATTGAAGAATGGTGTGTTTGACCAGGAAAGGCTTTCTGTTGCTTGTGACTTGCAAAGCAGATGGCTAGGAGGAACTATCATAGCATGTTGGCAGAAAGAACTTGGAGAACCAAGCTGGACAAGACAGAAAGGGTGGAAAGAGGGACTTCTTAAAATGGAAACATCAAGAATCACAGCAGTCCCACACACAGACTAACTGTACTCCTTCTCCTTTGGACAGGTCTTGGTGTATATAGGCTTGCTTTGAACTCATTATTAGCCCAGGATGGCAAAGATGATTCTCCTTCTGTAGCCTGCTGGGATTACCTTGCTTAACATCAGATATACTTTATTTAATAGACTAAGAACCAGCCACTAACATGAAGTACAGAGAACTGTACATTTTTCATTCATCTAGTCTTTGTATCTTCACCAAATGTGCTGTCCAAACAGGATATCTGGAACTAGCTGTTTTCTGTCTTTCTTTTGTAATGAATGTTTGAATTGGGATCTCAAACTTCGCTTCAGGATAAAGGAGTTGATGCTGTGTCTGGGATGTTTGAGTCTTTTTTCAAATGGTTTTGCTTTACTCTTGATGTCCACACAGTCACTTTATATGCATAGAAAATAGAAATAAGTGTCTGATGTAGCTCATACCAGTAATTGTAACTACCCCCAGTGTCCTAAGTCAGCTTACATGCCCTTCCCTTTACTCTGTAAGGCTGGACCTGGCCACACCTCAGGATAGAATGTTCTAACTAGTTTGAGTGAAGCAAAGTTAATGAGTTTATTAAGTACAGATAAGAGATGTCCACCCTTCTGTTCTGGCAGTAGACATCAAAGGCATAGGTAAAGAAAGGCTTCTTTAGAGTTTTGCACGTACATGTCTTTACCATGATTTATGCTGCATTGTTCAAAAGTTGTGATTTACAACAAAGTTTAAAGATTAAGCAAAGTTTAAAAGTTGAGTAAAGTTCAAACATTAAAAAAAATAAAAGCTGGTTTAAAGAATTAGTGTTTGTAAATGAAACTGTGGTGGTTCTATGAGGTGTGTTGTTGGGGGCTAGGGATGAGAAGAGTTAATACAGTTCTACTCCAGCTCAGGACATGCTGGCCTCAAACAGGCATAGGGCTTTTGTTAATTTGTATTCTTTGAAGTGTGTCAGGAGTCCTGGACCAACCTTGAGTTCTTCTGTGGCTGTGCTTCCCCTTAACTCTTGATCCGATTTTCTGTTGAGATTACAGGTTTGAGCACCACCGCTGATGCAGTTGGTTGTTTCAGATAATCTTTTCTGAAATGCCTTTAGGAAAACAAACTCCATCTCTGTAGGCAGTTTCTGTTTTATCGTGTATGTTGAAGTTTCTTTATTCTCAGACAGGAAATGTAAAGTAGATCCTGGGGTGAGGGGCGTGTTTCTCTTTCTGTGTCCTGGCTCCCCCCTACCACCTTTGTATCTGCCAGTCTCTGCTCTCTGGAACCCCAGGCACTTGCGGGAGGCCAGCCTTAACAACGCAGCAAGAGTTTTCTGTTTCTCCCCCTCCCCCTCCGCTCCCCCATCCCAGGGTTTCACTGTGTGGCTCTAGCAGTCCTGGAACTAGCGCTCTAGACCAGGCTGGTCTTTAAAACTCACAGAGCTCGCCTCTGCCATCCAGCCAGTAAAAGCGCAAAAAATTAGAAATCTCCTAACTAACAAAATCAGAATAGCTCTGGAGAGAATCCCAACCGGAAGCTGGACCGTTATCGCGGTCAGTCGGGCCCTGCTTGTTCTCTGTAGTTAGTGACTTGCTGCTGAGACCTCTGGACCCCGGCTGGGCCCTGGGGTGGGACTGCTGAAGGTCTAGGGCCCACGGAGGCCCAGTGGTGGGCGGAGTAGCAGGTGTGTGTGGAGGGGGAGGGGAAGCGTGACGCGCGCAAGGCGGGGCGTGACCTGACCCGGCGGCAGACTGGCCGGTAGGGTATAAAGGCCGTCGAGCGGGTTCACGCAGCAGTTTTCGTCGCGGGGCCAGAGTACCTGGTAAGTGTACAACCTGGGTTAGGAGACTGCGCATGCGTGCGGGAAGCCCTGGGAGACCAATTTCACCAGCCCCTCCTAGAAAGGGCAACGGGAAGCCTAGAAAGCGGTTTGAGTCACTGGCACTCTAGCTTAATTTTACCGTTAGGTTTTTAGTTTTTGAAACAGAAAAACTTTACTTAGTTTTGTCATTGGATGGCAGAATTTTGCAGCCGTTTTTTTTTTTTTCAGTTACTGCTTAGAGTTTATGTGTTGGGCCTAGTAGCTACTTGTGAACGCAAACTAGAGCGCTGTGGAGGGGAAAGAATTTGAACTGGACCCAACTTAAGATCTGTATACTCTTTGAGATAATGTGCTGTGATTAAAAATCTCCTTTTCACCAAGAGAAGAAACAGCAAGTGAAGTCAAGTAATGGCTCAAGGTAAAATTGCAAAATACCATTTACTGTTATTAAATTGATAGCTTTTTCACTCCAAGTTTGTACAAACGGTCTCATGTAGGTTGTCTCTTCAAACGTAACTCAGTTGACAGTATTTTAAGATATATTTGTGTGTGTCCTGTTCTCTTATGGCCTCTTGACTTCATTGTCTCAACTGCCAGGAAAATCAGTAAAAAGTGGAGGGCATTTTTTTGGAGGCAGAGAGCAAGCTGACAGAATGAGAGCTGGAGGCTAGCATTAAGAGATTATTTATTCTAGCCAGGGGAAGTGGCACCTGCTTTTAATTCCAGCACTCCAGAAGCAGAGGCAGGCTTGGTCTACTTGGTGAGTCCCTGCATTTAAAAAAAAAAAAGATAATCTAATTTAAAACATATCCAATCAACAACTAAAGCCTGGAGTGGTTATGATTACATACACATGCTGGAACCTAAGGTTCTCTTCTTCCATCTTTTAAGCTTGACACTGATACTTGGTAGTATTTTGATTATTTTGAGCCTATTGTGACAGTGCTGCCTGTTTTTGTAGTTGCAGTCCAAGGGAGATGGTTCTGGAACACAGCTTATAATTTATCAAGGACTATAAAATGTATTGAGACTCTTTGTGGAAATTAATAATAAAACCTTAAAAACATTAATCTGAAACTCTGATTTTGGCAAACATAATTCATGCGTTATAGTACCCTTGAGGACCCTCGTTCTAAATCCAACGCTCACCCCTTGTGGTTGTGACTCTTTAAAAGGGCCATTTAGGGCTGGAAAGCTGGTTCAGCATATGAGAGCACTAGGTTGGTTCCCAGCACTCATGTGGCTCAACCACCTGTAACTCCAGTTCCAGGAATCTGTTGCCTTTTGGCCTCTAAGGTAGAAGGTGCACTCATTGTGCATATAGTCTATACAAACAAAACCTGTGCTGACCTCCAGGCTCATTGTTGTACACACACACACAATGTATGTATGTATATGTCATTTATACTATGTAGTCCTTTGGTTTCATGCTTGAAATGCAGGTCCTGTATTAAAATAGCAAAGGCTTTATTTAATATTATTGTTGTTGAGAGTTGAACTCAGGACCTCGAGCATGCTAAACACTTTACTATGCCCCAAGTAAGCTTTTCCATTTTTCAGTTTGTGGTTAGTGTGAGTCATGAGAATTACAGCTTTTTGGAAATCTTATGGTTAAAGCATATAATATCAAGTTATCTTTAGTTCGTGGTTTGTTGCTCAATACTGGCTCAAAGGTCTTTGAACTTAATCACTAGATATGTGTGCTGCATATAGATACTGCCCCCTTCAACTTGGTGGCATTTTTGGGGGAGCAGAGGTTGTGATGCTTGAGGATTGGGTATATTTCTTTCATGTTTCCCCAGTACTCTAAAACTTGGTACAGAGTTGTGCCACAAGCCTGTAATCCAAGGTGTCGGGAAGCTGAGATAGGATTGGGAATTTTAACAAGATGACTTCCTTTTTGAAAGATAGTGCCCATTTTAAGTTGAAAAAAAGTGGGTAACAATATAGTAAAAATCAATTTTATAGCTTCTCATTGCTGACAAGAGAAAATCAACTAGGATTTTTTATTTTGTTGAGACAGTCTCATCATGTAGCCCAGGATGTCTTAGACTTCACTATGTAACTCAGACTGGACTTGAACTCTATGCAGTTTTGCCTTAGCCTCCTGAGTGCTGAGATCTGCCATGAGCCATGATTTGTCTTGTCTGTGTCCACTCCTGGGAACATGTTTGTAATTGGAATTTAAGGATTACTGTTAAGGATCTAGTGATACAGTCTGCCCTACTTATATTTGAATGTTTCTGGTTTATCTGGAATTGTAGGGGTTTTCACATTGTAAAGCAGAATTTTAATTAAAAATTTCACGGTGTCAGGCATTTTAGCATTCCACACAAGTGAGGACTTGGGATATTTGACACAGGTGAAGACAGTTGGGAAAATAGTTACATAGGCCATGCATGGCTAACTTGAGGGCAGTGTGGAACAGTTTGTGGTAATGGGTGACACTCAGCATTCTGAACCTTCCAATAGTACTGTGTTGGCAGGGTGTTTTCAAAGACCCTACACTGTGTGCCCAATATGCTTGAAGCCCACTTATAATATGAGATGGAATCAAATTAATAC
This sequence comes from Rhabdomys pumilio, assembly GCA_030674055.1. NCBI lineage: Eukaryota > Metazoa > Chordata > Mammalia > Rodentia > Muridae > Rhabdomys > Rhabdomys pumilio. Next base: position 179,080,947 of record JANHMN010000001.1, on the reverse strand, counting down.
AGCTGCTGTTTCCAGGATTAGGAAAAATTCCACAGGGGCTTCTGACAAATGTGATTGAGGAAGCTCGCTCTTCTGTAGTTCATTGTGGGTAAACATACTGAAGTAACAGAATTAGCAAGTGGAAAGTTAGAAAATTTACCGAACTTTGAAAAATTCGGTAGGAACTCAGAAGTTGCTCCATCTGTGAGTCCTTGCTGAAGGGGATAAGAAAGCCTGTCGAGCTTTATCTTTCTACTAGTTTGTTTGTTTGTTTCTTTCTTTCAAACTGTTTCATGTGTATGAGTGTTTTGTCTGCATTTACTTACGTCTCTGTACCGCTTTCATGGCTGGTGTTTGAGGACCCTCTGAGACTGTACCTACAGATAGTTGTGAGCCACCCTGTGGATGCTAGAAAACTGTCTGTGGAAGATCAGCCAATGCACTTAACTGCCTAGCCACCTCTCCAGGCCCCTAGTTTATTTCCAAGAGTGAGAATTCAGTATTGCTTCTGTCCAGCTTTCAGCCTGATGTAAAACCTGTCTTGGGGATGCTGTCAGGGCCAGTCCAAAATGCTGCTTTGCCTCAAATGGGCAGCTAGCCATTGTGACTCCATTCATTGAGCTGAATGCTGCGACAGAGACAAAAGCAGGCTTCTTTGAAGTCATTGCCTTCAGGACTTTTAGGAAGTTTGTTAAGACAGTCCCTTCCTTGGAGCTATTCTGAAGTCCGATTCTATTAGACAGGTCTCCAAATGTTGGAGAGTTGTAATCATGTCCTTCCAGAGTTGCTTATCTAGGCCAAACAGCCTTCCTGTTTAGAGATGTTCCCCACCCCCCTCCATGGTTTGGAGGCCTCCTTCCCTTTTTCTCCATAGCGTGTTACTCAGAAATAATTTTCAGCCTAATAATCAAAGGACCAAGTAGCCTTGTGACGAATGCATTCAAATAACACATGAATTAAAAACTTCCAGTATCCAGTACAGTGGTACCAAGTCAGAATTTGCCTTCAACAACCGTCTCCATCTTTTATTTCTTTCTTTTTATTAATTCTTTTCTAACTGTCCTTGCCCTTCAATGCAAACAAGTTATTTTTGCTTTATTAGGTTTAAAGCTATATAGAAATAGTTTTGGAATCTGTTTTTGTCACAGATCTATGTTGTTTTTAACATCTGCCTTTTGTGTTTTCTATCCCAGTAATTAAACAAGCTAACAAACAAACCACCCCATACAGGCCTGGTGACCTCTTGGGCTGTGACTATGACTGGCTTTACTTACTGTGTAGCTGAAGATGGGTAATCCGATGACCTTTACTTTGTAATCTTCCTCTCTGTCTTAGGACTAAGTACAAGGATTCCAGGCATGCTCCTTCATGCCTGGTCTCTATAGTGCTGAGGATTGAACCGAGGCCTCCATGCATGCTAGGCATCCTGTGTATACCTTAATTCTAAATCTGTCCAAGACAAACTCGGTCGTCCTTCCAGTGAGCTTTGTATACTTCACTTCGTCACCTTCTGACACTCTTCTATTTGTTCATCACATGCTTCTCTTTCCACTTGTGCTTTTCTCCCACTTCTGTTAGAGAACTCAGGGTACTCACTCACGTGAAATTCTCTTTTAGAAATCTTTTATGTCTTAATTACATGGAATTGTTTTGTTAGATATAGCTTACTAGCTATAATATTTTTTTATAAATTTTTTATAAAGTATTTTTGTGTGTCTGTCCTGTTGTTATGTGGGTATCCATGGAGGCCAGAAAGGGATGTTAGCGCTCCTGGAGTTGTAAGCTGCCTAAGTGGGTGCTGAGGACTGAACTCCAGAGGACCGAAGGAACACTCTTACCTACAGAGCACTCTCTAAGCTCCTGTGATAACATTTTAACCCCTCTGCCTTAGAATCCACCTCTGAGCAGTGTTTAACTAAAGTTCTATCAAATTACTGTCAGCAGATGGTTTTCAAAGTAATCATGGCTCCTCCCATACACCTCAGTCCTAGTCTACAGATGTAAGTGCCTTATGACTTCAAGTATGCTAGCAAAGACATTTTCATTCTTTTACAAATATCTCTGGTCTACCGAGTGAGTTCCAGGACAGCCATGGCTACACAGAGAAACCCTGTCTCGAAAAACGGAAAAAAAAAAATCTTTATAAACTTGACTGTAAAAATACTTGCAAATATCCATAACCAGATTCAAAGTCTATATTATTTTTAGTGAACAGTTTTGAATAGCAATTCTGAAAGCAATGTAGTTTTACATTGGATTTTATACTTTCACTATCAAATACATTTTTATGTACTTTATCACCATCCAGGCAAAAACTCATGACAGAATCAGAACCAGAACAATTAGCTTTACATCTTCTTTATATCTTAAGTCCATTTTTATTGTCATTATTATTGTGCAGTGATAGGGATAAAACCCTGGGAACACATGTGTTAAGAGAGTTACTTCTACACTGAGCCACATCTGTAGTCCCGAAACTTATTAATGATTATTTGTTTTGTTTTAGTTTTGTTGTTTTTTGATACAGGGTCTCAAAACCAGTGCTATGTAGTCCTGCCAGCCATGATCTCCTCCCCCACCTAGTGCTGGGATTACACCCTGGAAATATCAAACATGGCTTAATATTCTTCTGATATTTTCACTAGCAGGTGTCCTGCTAATTCAGGACCACTAGTGTATTTTTCTCAGATATATGTGTTCACGTGTAGATTGTCCTTATATAAAATAACCAGAATTCCCACCCTCCCTCCCTCTGTCCTTTCTTTTGCTTTTTTGAGACAGGGTTTCTGGAACCTTGGCTGTCCTGGAACTCTCTCTGTAGAACAGGTTGGCCTCAAACTCACTGAGACCTGTCTGCTTCTGCCTCCCAAGTGCTAGGATTAAAGGCGTGCCTCCTCTCCATCTAAAGTTTTCTAGCAGAAATAGGTTGGTGAGGAAGGGAGGCAATATGTATTAAGAATACATGTATTGGAATCACTAAAGTTGTTAGTAATGAGAGCTGATTGGAGAAACCTGTGGGCCATGATTGAAAGATGGCTTGGGGATGTAATTATGGTGCTATTTGGATTTCTTTCTTTCTTTTAAAGGAACAGTGAGCAGAATGAACACATCCCTGGAACAGAGTGGCTGCTACAGTAATAGAGAAACACTTTTGAGGTGCAGTGATGCAAGGAGGGAGCTGGAGCTTGCTATTGGTGGAGTACTCCGGGCTGAACAGCAAATTAAAGATAATTTACGAGAGGTATGCTGTGTGCTTTTCCTTGGTCTGGCTGTAGCACAAGGCTGGTTAGAGCACAGCAAAGGCCTTGTTCAGTGCCACCCAGAAAGTTTGATCCCATATCCTGAATGGTTTTAGCCCTAATCCTCTGTCTGGTGTGTTGGAGCTTTTGATCTCACGGGGGAGTGGGATCAAAAGTCCTACTGGAAGAATCTGAGAATCGAATTGTAGGATGCCATTTAGCACGTGGCTTTAATTACTCCTTTCTGTGGTTCTTGTACCCAGTCATACAAAGTAACAGAATAGGCAGCATTCTGCCTAGCTGTGTGTGTTTGTTTGTTTATTTATTGAGGCAGGGTCTTTCTACATAGTTCTGATTGGAACTCTCAGAGATTTACCTGCCTCTGCTTCCCTGGGTGCTGGAATTAATTAAAAGCATGTGCCATAATGCTCAGGGTAAAACATGTCACTTCATTATGTGCCCATTTAATTTAACTTATTGGTTACATGATTTTAAGTGGGGTAGTCTCTAAATGACTGTCACTTTGCATGTCAGAATGAAATTTATTAGTTTCAATAGCATTCTGCTGGTGAGTGCTTCAAGTTGTATATGACTTAGAAAACAATTTTTTTCCAAAGGGGAACTTTGATGATATACTTATGTGGGTGCCCATATGATTTATAGATGATTTGAATCTTTCCCTCAATATGTTTGTATATAGACAAAATGTGAATCGCTATATACATTCTTAGGAATGTTAGTTTATAATTAATCTAAACTATAATATGTTTATTAATTAATTATAAACTATAATTAATTAATTATAAACCATTAAAACCACGTCCTAATGGTTGGTCTCCTTGCTTTCTAACTTACTCTAAAGGACTGTTTATTCTGTACATGTGGGAAAAGGACACAGAATAGCTAGCATATCCCCCCAAATCACCCCTCACACACACACACACACACACACACACACACACACACACACACACAC